>JADMNL010000037.1:22005000-23205000 GCA_016271365.2 Neoceratodus forsteri | reverse complement strand
CATCCACTGAGTAATGCGCATGTGGAGTCTTGCGAAAGGGACAGTAGGAATGGCCGCAGCCATGTGTCCGAGCAAGCAAAGGACCGACCTGGCAGGTACAACCTTGCTTAGTGATAGGTCCCTTATGAGGGATCTGATGCGCTCCGCTCTGTCGGCCGGAAGAAAGGCTCTTCCCCGAACAGTGTCCAGAACTGCTCCTATGAACTGCAGTTTCTGCGACGGTACCAGGAGAGACTTCTCGTAATTTATGAGGATGCCCAGGGATCGGAACAGATCCTGGGTGCTCTTGATTGCAAGAAGCAACGTCTCTCTGGAGGCGGCCATGAGAAGCCAGTCGTCCAGGTACGGGAACACGTAGTGGCCCTGTCTCCTCAGAGACGCTGCCACGACTGCCATGCACTTGGTAAAGACCCTCGGTGCGGAAGACAGTCCGAAAGGAAGGGCTCGGAACTGAAGGTGGTGGTCGAGAAACTCGAAGCGCAGGAACCTCCTGTGCGCCTGAGCCATAGGGATGTGCAGGTAGGCATCCTGCATGTCTAGAGACGCTAAAAAGGCGTCCTGTTTGAGCATGGGGATAAGACCTGGAAGGGTCACCATGCGGAATCTCTGTAAGTGACCGACACATTGAGGTCGCTGAGGTCAAGATGGGACGGAGGTCCCTGTTTTCTTGGGAACCAGGAAGAAGTGGGAATAGTATCCTAGTCCTCTCTGGTTCTCTGGGACGTACTCTATCAGCTCCCTTTCGTAGTAGCGCAGTACTTCTTGCCAGATCAAGGCTTTGTGCTGACCCTGATACGGGAGAGCAAGGAGGCCTCGAGGTGGCTTTCCTGCGAATTCTATAAAGTGGCCTAGACTGACCAACTGAAGAACCCACCTGTCGGTGGTAATGGCCTGCCATCCCGGCAGGAAGTTCGCAATGCGACCCCCGACTATAAACTCCCGTTGATCCTGAGGGGCGGGGGCCGGCAAGGAGTCAGGCTGTGGCGGCAGATGGACCCGCTGGCTGGGCCTGCCTAGGAGAACGCTGGCCTCGGCTGGCGGGGTGTTTGCCCTGGGCTCTACGAAAACCAGAGCCCCTCTGAGGTGCAGCGGAGTGGGTCTGTTGCCTCTGCGTCCGCGCACGAAAACGGCTTTGGTTCCTACGAAAGGAACCAAGCTTAGGTCGGTACATGGCCTGAACCGACCTTACCGCCTTCCCGGCCTCTTGGAGTTTGGTAAGGATCTTTTCCGTAGGATTACCAAACAATACTTCTCCCTCAAAAGGGGCGTCCAAGATGTTCTTTTGGACGTCCGGGGTAAAACCGGAGACGCGCAACCAAGAGTGTCTCCGGAGGCAAACGCCAGAAGCTGCTGCTCGGGCCGATGAGTCCGCGGAGTCATACGCGGCTCTTAGCACTTGGGTCCCCACGTCTGAACCCGTACGGAGGAGCTGAAGCATCTCCTCCTTCTGCTCACCTCGGCATCTTTTCAGCCGCTTCCAGACCCTGTTCCCACAAAGCGTTCTGGAACTGAACCATGTGGGTTAAATAGTTCAGGGATCTGATGGCGCAGGTGGCAGGACATACGTGCGCCTACCAATGCGTCCAGTTGTTTGGACTCTGGGTCGGTGGCAGGGTGCTCAAATGTTGTGGCCTCTGTGACCGGTCATGTGAGGCTGTGATGACCAGAGAATCGGCCTGAGGATGCTGCGTCAAGTACTGGTCGTCCTTAGGAGCCTTGTACAAGCAATCAGCTTTCTTCGGTCTCCCGGGAGCGAGTGTGGACGCTTCCACGCAGCCTTGGTGACGTCCACGAAAGTGTCAACCAAGGGTGGTACCACCACAGGCTTGGGGTCCTTTTGCCGAAGATATTTGGCGAGTCGCACTCTTTCGGGGTCTAAGTCTTCAGCATCCCATCCCATGTTCTCTTGTATATGTCTCATAATATCAAGGAACGAGGGATCATCCGGAGGAGATCTAGGCATCTCACGTGGGTCCGGAGAGGGATGGAGAGTGGAGATGGGGATCTAGAGGTGGAGTAGTCTGATCCCGTGTCCTCCGTTGGGACGTCGGCGTCTCCTGGATCTCTTGGGGCTGGGTGATCCAGAAGAGGATTTCGACGGAGGTCTCCGCTTATCAGGTCTCCCCTGGGGGGTTCTAGGCTCCCGGGAGGAGGAACACGACCTGCCGACCCGATGGCGAGGGGCAGGAACCGGAAAGATAGGAGGAGGAGGGAGGAGGAGTAGGAGGAGGGGGAGAACCATGTCTTTTTAATGGTATCCCACCAGTAGGTGAATCAGATCTTTCACCTCCACTAGAGAGAGAGCCCGGCAGCGGCCCGGTGCCGGTGGGCGGTCGCGTGAATCGCGCGTCGGCTCCACAGGGGCTCTGGTAATGGCGAGGATCCCTGGGAGTACCTACAGGACCGGGTCGCCCGTCTGGTCCACCGGGCTGCTCTAGGTCCTCCTCCGATAGAGGCTCCCTGACCGATGTCGGTCCGGAGGCAACAGGGCCTTCTTCTTTTCAGGAGGGCGGGCGCCGGTCCCCCTACAGCGTCCGGCTGGGATGTAATGGCGGCGTCGGTGGGCCGACGGGCCGCGGCTCCAGGGAAGAAGGGCGCACGGCTGACGGCTGTCGAGCCGGCGTCTGGGCTACAGGCCTTTTTAAAGGCGTGAGCTCCAACGTCTTGCGTGGAGGCACCGACGAAGACCTGACGTCGGGTACCGAGGAGCGGGAACCCGACTTGCGGTGGTGATGGTGTCGTTCCCCGGACTTCGCCAAGGCCCTGGAAGGGGAGGAAGGCCTGGCGGATTTCTCCTGAGATGAAGGTTTCTTGATTGCAGCCGAGGGAGATTTCGAACCGGAACTACGGGACTCCGAACCCCTAGAAGGGGACCTGGAAGGGGCCTTCTCCCTTCTCTTCTCCGCGTGCTTGTGGACCCTGGAGCTTTCCCCCTTGGAGGACATGGTCTTCAGTTGTTCCTCCAGAAGCATACCTGCAAAGCCCTCTGACGCCGGATCCTGGTAATGGCTGTTGAACCCTTGGCAAGAAGGACAGGCCCGGTATCGTGGTCTGGCCTAGGCACCGGACGAGGCCGTGGTGGGGGTCCTTGAACGGATCTGCTTTCCACAAGTGCACTTAAGGATGGCCCGGTTGGTGATGACATCAAGATCTTGCTTGAAGAGGTCTGAAGATTTTCGAAAATTTTATCGAAAAAAGAACTATTCACGCGTCGCGCGCTAGACTGGTAACCGAAGGGGTCAGGTAGCTAAGTCGACGGCGGGAAAAGAACTGGGGAATCTGGCGGGACCGCCCCCTTTTGTACCACGCCTGACGTCGGAGGCGGGACCGACGTCGGGGGCGGTCCCCGCTATAGTTAGCTAGCTAGAATTTTTCCGTGGGGTCCTGGCGCCTGGCGGCTTCAGTCCTAATGGTGTAACCTGCTGCAAGAGCTGTGTCTCGAAGTAAGATCCCCTATTGATGGCAGTGTAGGCTGCAAGGACAAGCCTGCCAATATGCACTGTATCATATCTGAAAACAATGCCAGCACTACCTGCACATCGATGACGCCCTGGCCAGGGGTCGCGACTGCTGATGTCAATGAGGGGCCTGTCCCTATCAACAATGACGACACACTGTCCATAGTAGGTATGGTAGTGCCTAAGTTAAGCCTCAATCTTGGTGTTTGGTCAACGTTCCAGGGGGGCTGTCATCACCACTGCCAGGGTGGATGACGACAATGTAGATAGAGTGGGTACAGGCTGCAGTGGCGACCCCGACCTCACTGGAGACAATCTATTCTTATCTTTATGCTTATGCTTATGTCCTGACGATGGCCGCTCTTTTTTGTGCTCTTTAGACTTCAACGACCACAACTCAGTTAATGGGGCTGGTGCTGCATCTTTCTGACCCCGGACTTTTTACATGACTGCTAGAGTTTTCTCTGATAAAAACTTCTCGAGTACCTTTTTTCTGCATTGCCTTGTTGTGTGGTTTAAGTCCTGGCAAATCTCACAAGTCCGGATGTTGTGAGAAAGATCTAAATAGCAGACACACATGTCATAAGTGTAGTCCTTGTATATTTTTTCACCGCAATCACAGTACTGAAACAACCTTGTTGCTTTTGGCAGCATACAGTAGTTGACAGTATCACTAAATTATTAGTAATTACTTTATATAAAATAAGAAACAACAACAGCTAAGTGTATTTGTTTGCACAGCAGCTTCAACAAGTACAGTCAATGGCAGGAAAAGAACTGAGCAGAGAGGGGGCCGCATACATTTATGCAGACGCTGACATGTGACGTTGTCATAGGTGGCTCCTGGCAAGCAAATGTTTCTGTGTGGTCATAGTGCTGATGTAGGTATAGTTCCAAAAGTCTGGCCTAAGGGAAGAGATATCCTTGATGATGATGATCAGATAAATGGTTCCACAAATTATTGTTATTTTCAAAAGAAGCCTGCCAAGAATCGGTAAAAGAGGAATGGCTGTAGTGATGGTTGAGACAGGCACAGCAGCAGAGTTTGAAATGTTTGGTGTTGCAGCAACAAAGAGGGGTAATGAAAAGTGGTAACTGCAGATGAAAATAAAAGAAAGGAGAAAAACAGTTTTATCCACTGGTGAAGCTGCAAAGAACAGAGTGAAGGAGAGCAAGAGAGAGGGAGACAGAGATTCAGAGAAAGAGCGACACAAAGATCTTCTTTTAAACTATATGTATTAGTTTAACAAGAACATACAGTACAATAGACTGGACTCAGCATAAGGTACAGACAAAGTACAGTCTTGAGTGTCCTACCGTGTACACACACAACATATGCAACTCCATATAAAAAGACACAACTCTGAAAGGGTTTATCAAAACATTAAATTTTGCAAAGAGTGCCCAGTAGATGTAATGCTGTCCAAGGAATCCATGAGCTGCATGGTAGGTCATCGAAAGTCAAAGCAGGGTTTTATTTAACTCTAAAATTGATTAGCGTTTTGCTCATAAAATTGCTAAAACATTGTGAAAATGCATAACATCTGCCTCACTGTGTTTAACAAACAAAACACTTCTAGAAAACCTATATAAATACTTCCTGAACAGTTAGTATTGTCCCAAGAAAAAACTGCTAATCAATTATTCAAAACCCTGCAAACTGAATGAATCTCAGAGTGTCTCTCCTCCTAGCAGAAGAAAATAGATATGACCAGTCAATACACCCTTTCATACACACCAGAAGGGCGGTAACATGAAAACGGCATTCAGCAGCTCATTACAGACCGTTAAAGAAAGCTGGCTCTTACTTTTGTATTTGAAGTCAAGATATGATACTGCAATACCTTTAATACAGCAACAGGCTATAAATCAGTGAAGATATAAAGATTACACGCACTTAAATAAGAGGGTATAAGAGAATAGTTTCAGAAGTCCAACTGACCTAACTTGAGGTAAAACAACAACCTAGTAGTACTGAGGGACTTTAAAATCCAATGTAGTTTGCAGAAATGGCACTCTCTAATCTTACCGAAATGTTTAGGAAAGAATCACTGAAAGTCTGATGGAACACTTAGCTTCGAGTTGCTTAATCTTCTGAAGCAGAGTCTTGCTCTCTCTCTCTCCCTCTCTTTTGCAGTTAATCTTTTATTAGTTTAAACACACAACAAGGAAAGGAAAACAATTACAGAATATTACAGCATAGAAAGTAGTACAGCAATTTGGAGAATCAATACGTTGATGTGTTTGTATTAACAGTAGTATAGTAGAGAATTCCAATAGATGTGGATGAAAGGGTTAAACAGTATTCTGAATCAAGAAGTGGAAAAAAGAAGGAAAATATATTAATGCTCTAATACAAAAACAGTGACCACAGTCATTGCTGTATGGTATAGGAACACAAGAATAAAAAGAGTAGAAGCTTAATGGAGTAACAACAACAGTTAGCATATAAAAGTCTAATAAGAGAGAGACACCATCCTTACAAAATATCAAATAGTGAATAAATCATTAAATGTAATTTAGAAAGTTATACAACACATGTAATTTAGAATTATCCAGATTCTAGGTAGTTTGGGTATTCCTGCCAACACAGATTATATTCATGCAGTCGGTCTACAGCAAGATAAGAGAGACATTTCAAAGATGCATGTTGGGTTAAACTTTTAAGGATGTCCACCATATTAAATATAATGGGAGATTTCCAATGCATTAGAATAAGTCGTTTCACTTGCAGAAGAAAGTATATTTAACCATCTATACGAAATTTAGATGTTGTTTGGTTGGTGGGACTAATGACACCAAATAAAAATATTTAGGGTCAAAAGGAATTTGTGACCTATGATATTTGATCAAATTGGTACACAGATAGCTATAGTTTGTAAATAGGCTTATATTGCAATAACATGTGAAGCAAGTCACCACCTGGGGAATTACAACGCCAACAAAGATAATTATTTATTAGACCAATACGGTGTAGTACTGTTGGTGTTCTATACCAAAGATGAAGAATTTTGAATTGGATAAGCAAGCTGCATACATCCTTAACAGTATTATGACAAAAGTCCAATAATTATTCCATTGAGAATCAGTTATATTTATATTTTAGAGCCGTGCTCCCTTTAGTTTTGGATGCATGGGATTGGTTGGGTAGATTGTCTCTGATGCCTTTATATATTCTGCTAGTCAAACCAGATAAAGTGTTGGTCCAACCAGAGATATAGTAATCATAAAGGGATTGTTTTGAAATTTTTGTAGACAAGTGGAACATGCACAGCGCAGTTGTAGAAATTTCCTGAATTCCTGTTTCAGTATGCCTCATTTGTCCTATAATTCAGAGAATGAGTTTAAATTTAGGAAGTTATTACTAGAATATCATCAAGAAAGTATATACCTTTATTTTCCATGAGCAGCAAAACAGTTGGTGTTTATCAAGAGAAATATTACGATTCCCCAGATGGGGACATAAAAGGAAGGAGGGTTAGATTTTAGCCATTTGTGAATTTTAAACCAGTAATGAACCGAGGGAGCAACAGTAGGGTGACTCTTTAATTTGGGGGTAATTTATTATAGATGAAAGAAGTAGGGATATTTCCGGTGTTAATAAAGATTCCATTTCACCCATAAGGGAGTTTTGGCTATAGGTTTAACAAACCATCTAATGGTTTGAGAGGCACAAAACACCAATAAATAGGCTAAGAACCAAGGCATCCCAAAGCCACCTCTAGACTAATGAGAACAGAGTTTATTTCAGCTAAATCTCGGATGCTTCCCAGATAAAGCTACTTGTCTATTTTAACTAAAAAGGTGGAGGGTAAGGTTAGAGGAATATTAGCAAAGAGGTAAAGTATTTTAGATGTTATAGACATTTTGATTGCAGCTATCTTGCCAGGGAAGGATACATTTAGTAGTTTCCATCTGTTTAAAGTAGTTTTAATGTTTGCTAGTGTAACCCCTTGTTACCCAGGGTTACTAGAATCCCAGTAAGACCTAGTAGTAGGCAGGGAAGGCAGCTTGTGAAACTCCAGTTAAATGGGTTTCACACTGTCTCACTCTGTTCTCAGTCTCAGCTGAGACTGAGAGATGACATCACCAATAGAACTGTCGCAGCTGCATAAGCCACATTGGAATCTGCAGCAGAGGGAGTGAGATAGAATGTTGGGAGTTTTCAAAGTCAGTCTCCTGTTTGTTGTCAAACAAGAAGGTTCAGTCTGCAGTTTGGGTTTGAGGAGCCAGTTTCAAGTGGTGGAGACCGCTGTCCAGGTCTCAGTGCCCACCTCCCTCCGGAGGGGAAGTAAAGTATCCCCATGTAGATTCCAGGGGCAATCCCCTAATTTCTGCTAAAAAGAGAAAGCTGCCATTTACAGTTCGGTTTGTGCTTGAAAAGTGGAAAAAGTTGTACTTCGCCTGTGGGGCACCTGCAACGAAAGGGTGAGTGTTTGCTCTAATATGAGAGGGCAAAAATGTGTTTCTTCAGCCTGGGAAATGTGAAGAAATCTGGGATTTGAGCTACTATTTGGGAGGCCTATAGTACTAGGACAAACAAATGGAGTAGTGTCAAAAGCTAAAGTGCTGAGTGGATTCAAGTAATGTTGTAGAGGGGGTGCGACAGTTCAACCACCGTTTAATCTACATTTCGAAGTTTTCAGTTTGTCCATTCAAGTGGCCAGGTATGGGCTGTGGGAGCTGGAGGTAGGAACGCCCCCCCATCTTTAGTAACCAGGTCCACCTCTACAGATTTCTGCTGTGATTGCTACTTACCTCATGCGCTTGGCCAGTGATGAGGGAAGTACCCAGACGGGGTCGCAAATGGGAAAATCTCTCTAGGAGTCGCAGACTCTAAGTGGTGTGGGGAGCCACAACATGGGTAAAGAATTCTCTTTGTGAGATGGGAGTCAGAAGAAGTAAGAAGGAAATCTCTCTAGGGGTCACAGACTCTAAGTGGTGTGGGGAGCCACAACAAGTAAAATGGGTTCATTCTTCCAATGAACCGCCATTCAAGTGGCTGGCAGGGGAGCCGGGCCAGTCAGGCTGTGTACCCAAAAGTGCATGCAAGTCCAGGCTGTGTGCCTGGTGGGTCCAGAGCCTGAAAACAGTAGAAATGGGTTCATTCTTCAAGTGGACTGCCTTGTAGTCTCCAATCTGCATTATCAGTAAACGTAGCCCCATGGGGGTCCATCTATGTTTTGTTGTGTTCAGCTAGTTATGAATAAAAGCCACACTGAAAAATCCCAATCCTGGTTCTGGACATTACAGTTATTGCTTCCTGTGTTCGGATTTACTTGGGTGCCCCTGTGCAGAGTAGCCAAACCTAGGTCCCCTTGTGCCGAGTAACCTCATCCTCCCCGAACCCAGGTCCCCACCAGGTATTGCTGCCAGCGCCAACAGCATGCCACCTGTCGTTTTGGCAAAAGGCAGGGGGGGGTTACAAAAATGGAGGCACCACTTTGGATTTGTTCAGGAAGGAAGGTGCTTGGGCAAGGGGGCTAGCGTTTTGGCTATCTGGCAGTGGGTAGCCCAAAAAAGCTGAAGCAATTTCCCTAGTGTGTTGCTGTGTGCTGTGAATCTTGTGCTGCTGTTTAAAAAATGCCAACTGTTTACCAAGGAGCTGTAAAGCTAAAGAGTGTGCCCTTGTCCTGCATCATCAAAATTGGTTACAGCATTTTTGTCAGATTTTAAAATGAATTCTGTGAGGAAAAGTGTGGAAGACTAGGGGTAGCAACAGAGAAATCTTGCCCTGGATGTTTGAAATGTTTTTAAAATGAATTCTGTGAGGAAAAGTGTGGAAAACTAGGGGTAGCAACAGAGAAATTATGCCCTGGATGCTTGAAATGCTTTTAAAATGAATTTCTGTGAAGGAAAGTGTGGAAGACTAGGGTAGCAACAGAGAAATGATGCCCTGGACATTGGAAATGCTTTTAAAATGAATTCTGTGAAGGAAAGTGTGGAAAACTAGGGGTAGCAACAGAGAAATTATGCCCTGGACGTTGGAAATGCTTTCTGTGTAAATGGAGAGACTGCAGAGTTAATGGCAATGTTACATGGTTGAAATGGGCTCCCACCGTGGAGTCAGTTGAAAAAAAAAATGCATTCTACAGTTTAAATCTGACTGCTCGATGATCGCCGCGAGGAGAGGAGCCCTCGTGAGAAGAAGAAGGCTCCATCTGCATGGCGTCGTGTGGTTGGTCAGGTTGAATTGGTCCCACCCTCAGCCAGCTCTTCAGAGACTGCCTCAGCATTCGAGAGGGAGACAGAGTGAGCGTGTACTGGCAGTGGGGGAGCATCGCGGAGGATTCAAAGCACTGTAAACAGTAAAAAATAGACTTTTAGTTTAAAATCGGGCTCAACCCACAAATCGATCTTGAAAACAGTGAGTTTGGTGGTTAAAACGACGATCGCTGAGACTGCCCGCCCGTTAGCATACAGAGGCCTTCAGGAACTGGCTGCAGGCCGTTTTGCCCCATCGCAGCAATTGCTACTGAACACAGTGAATAAACCTTCATAAAACTGCTCAATCAGTGATTTTCAGTAATGTCATATAAAATGTGTGTGCAGCAGTGTAATCGCTTTGCAAGTAACAACTGTGTGAAGTCCTGCCAGCAAGTGCAAGTCTGTAAAGCCATTGAATGTGTGTATGGAAGTGAAAATAGCCTCAGTTTAAAGTTTGCAGCCAGAGATACTGTGGGTTGTAGCAAATGCAACACTAGTAGAAGCAGGCAATCCTGTGCTGAAACCTGAAGCTTTTAGAGGGACTGTGAAATAAAGTGAATGTTACCAGCATGTAAAAGTCCAAGGAAAATCCTGTAAATGTGTGTGAAGCCAGATCAGAGCAAGTTGTGCAGTTTGAGTAAAAGTTATCAGTAGCTGGTGTAAATCGGTGCGCAGTGTCCTTGACCCAGATTCTAAATGTTGATGCACAGGAGTGCTGCCGCCATTACAGGGTGGGATAGTAAAGCAAACGCAGCAGCAGAGGAGCCATTTTAAAGCTACAGAGTGTGTTCATTAAAGTGGGACTTTCAGTTACAGTGAACTTTTATTTTCTGCAGTTATGGCCTCAGGACCAGTTCGTTACCGGATCATGTCCAGGTTGCAGTAACAGCAGCAGTAAATAGACTGAGAGATATTGAAAAGTGGTGCTATGGAGGGCAACTGCCTCCTGATGTGGCAATTCCTAATTATCCAGTGCGTGTATGCCAAATATGCTTGAGTGCTAGAAGGGACGTCCTCATGATTCCTCACTGTGCTGGATGCCTACAAAAATATGGCTTGTATAAAGCGCCTCCAATTCGTTTGGCTCCCACATGGACAAAAATTCAGGAATCTGCAGTTGACAGCACACAGCACCAGGCAGAGCCTGTGGAGGAAGGTCCCTCGGGGGAGTGTGGCACAAAGCTAGAGGGTGCAGAGTTAGAGACTGAACCAGAAGTTGAAGTTTTGGATGCTGGATCTCAGAAAGAAAGTTCGGATACAGCATCAATAGACCCCTGGGTGGGGGGAGCCTAGCCCAAGTCTCTTAGATGAAGATGAGATGCGGGAGGCCTTTGAAGGGGAGGTGTCAACCTCCGCACTTAGTGATGAATGGATAGTCTCAGGGGTGAGAACAACTGCTCACTTCTGGGCTCAGATCCTCAGTGAAGAGGAAGATGAGGGGGAACCTATGTGGTGTGGCAGTATTGCCCCAGATTTGGACTTAGAAATCCTCAAGACAGACTTCTAGTCTTTTGCCCTCTTGTTTCTGCCCCCCCCCCCATCTGCCTCTCCTTCTATCAAATTCTGCTGCAGCAGTATCCTCTATCTTTCTCACACTATAATGGAGTGGTCAGCCACTATAGTGTATTCTCTACCCCCTTTATTCGCTCTTCCAGTCCTCTAGAATTCCAACTTCAAATAAAGAAAAATGCACAAAACGCCCAAAGTTTATTATGGCGTTTGTTGCATTGTTTAACAGAATGAATAATAAAAATGAGCCTTTTTTCCCTGTTGAGGTTACTGAATTAAGTCCCTCCTTAAAGCTAGCACTAGCACTGTTACAGGTACAGCTTTAGGAGAGAAGCTGTGGGGCTTTGAGAAGGCTGGTCGGGAGTTTTAAAATACAAGGGGTCTTCCTTGTCAGATGTGAGTTGTGCAAACTAGTTCAGCTGCAAAAGGGAAAGCAGCATGTCCCACTAAATAAAAGGGTTTAGTCTGTCTATCAGACATGTAGGTTATACTTTTTGTTTGAGTTTTTATCCACATGCATGAAGAAAACATAAGGACACATTAAACAAATGTACTAGGCAGTATTTAAAGAAGAAGCCCCTACAGATTACCTGGTTGTTGTCTTGACTGAAGCTCTCCTAAAGGATCTGGCAGCCCAGAATGAAGCACATTTGTAGAGGGCTAGAACTGAGTGACATCACAATGTGGGCAGAGTTATTAGCTAATTTAGGTAATTAAGGTTTCAAACTATTGAATATGTGTCTTTAACCTGCTTTAAAGACTGTAATAACCAAGATATCAAAATTGTAAAATAGAATATCAACTTGTTATAATTGTAGTCCCCCATTTTTGTGTATTAGTGTAGAAATAAAGTGTAATTATTTAATTAGAAGCAGGACTACAGTGACCACATGATTAATTATGCCCTGTGAATTCCTATAAGAGAGAAAGGTTGACACAGATGTTAGATTGCAGTGGAAGGGAGTAGGTGAAGCTCTGTTCCAGAACCACAGAAGATAGTGGAAAGTTAGACTAAAACTACTTCCACTCTATGTTACACCTTGAAAAGTAACTGTAAGCTCTTGGTGAGCTAGGATTTGATTTGTATCCAGTTTTTCAGTGTTTTATTTCCCCCTTGGTTATATTATTTGAACTTTTATTTGGATCATTATAATAAAAGGCACTCAAGGCGTTCTTGCGTGTCACAACCTACCTTTGGTCTCTACCTGTGTTAAGTTGCCTACACCCACACCCTACGACATGTGGCCTTGTGAGAAAGGAACGGGTACACAGCCTCAAGATCTTGCCTCGGAGGAATGTGTTGAAGAAGGTGGTGATGCCACTGCCCTGGTTTTACAGGAGGAAGAAGTCAGGATCCATTTAATTTCTTTGAGAATGCTGAAGCTGGCAGAACCAGGACTGGCCACCCCCAAGCCAGGACAGCGGTCTCAGATTGACCAAAGCAAGTAAAGAGGAGAGACTGGTTCGTAGAAAGGCAAATGAGATCTATGGTATGACCTTTCCTACCTTTCCTCGGAGAGTCTGGGAGGAGATTGAGGATTGCAGGAAATCCTGGATCTGGGATGAAGCAATGAAAAATGTGCATCCGGGGGGCCAACAAGCATGTAAAGAATAGACTGTTCCACGAAAAGTATACCCAGTGGAAGAGAGGCAGGACACTGCTTATGGACAGAGTGAGAATAGTGGGTGGATAGGGACGTGAAATCTCCCACTGTGTGAGTTATGTGTGCCCAGACGGGGTAATAATTCAAGCCCCTGACCCCCGGTACTATTGGCCTCAGTGCAAGGACCTCCCAGTAAATAAGCCCGTGCCTACAAAATGGAGAGCCGAGCAGTGGTAGTCAATACTGCCACACCCAGACTGTGAAGTGCCCTTATTGATCCACCAGTATGAATAACCAAGGACTCAGGTGCTCCACATTCATCAGTCTACAGTGTACTGTCCTGTCCAGCAACCATCCACTGGCCCATCAGATGACTTCAGATCCAGAGAGGACACCAGCCCAGCTGTTTCCTGTTCATCGCCTGGTAATCGGATGATGTCGGACCAGCTGTTTTGCTTTTTGTTCCTGTTCTAAGGTTCTGTCTCCATATTTGACATCAGCCCAGCTGTTTCCAGATGTGCCCTCCTGTGGTTCCCGGAAGATGTACGCCCAGCTGTATCAGAAGAAATGCTGCCAGGGAGAGTCTTCAGCAGGGTGCAGGTTGGTGCAGAGTCTTATACTACAAATGGCTGGTAAGTCCGAAACTTTACAATCTTTATGACATTGCAGTACACACCTACACTACAGACCTCAAAATGTGAACTGTCCCAAAGACTCTCCCTTCGGGACTTTGGCCTATTAGAACTGTGCTTCACCGGGCTCCGGCCCAGGAGAGACTCTTTATTGGACTAGCCTTCGGGCCTTGTGGTCACTAGTTGGGACTTTTAGGGCACTCCATCCCCCAAATGTGTATTGTAAATAATGTCATTATTGTACTCTAATGTAAATACTATTTTCTACCTTTTTTCTAAAAAAAATCTTTTTGGGATTTTTCAGTGTTTTGTATGGTAAGGGTTTAGGTAGACTATGTATGCAGATTAGGAGTGTGCTTGTCTTTCTTTTTCTTACAGGTGTTCCTGGGAAGACAGAAGAGAAGACAAGAAGAGGAGGAGGGGCTCATTGGAGTTCCTCGTCAGTGCTTTATTGTGTAGAAATTTAAAGTACTGTGTTGTTGTTGTTATGGTTGTTACTGTATTAACCCTTTCCTTCCACAGGTGTGGTCATGGGGGTAGGGAGGAGGCAGTAATTGGTATTTTAAAGGTGTGGTTGCAGGTTGCCCAAGGTCGGGGAGGTCCTCGGGTTTTGTTTTTGTTTTGGGATATTATGTTAGAGGCAGATAGGTTTTCCCTAGAGGTTGGGGGGATGGACAGGCTGTGGCCCTGACCTGCAGTGGGGACCGCAGTGCTGATCTATCAGGGCTATGCTCTGGATGGTTCTACCAGAGCCACTGGGTGTCCATAGTAAGTGGATAGTGTAGAGGCTGATATGTCAGCTACAGGTCTCTAGGCCCTTAGTGTTGCCTGCCTGTGCTTGCACATAGTAGGAGAGGGCCTGATCACCCCCCTCCGCAGGTAGCACATAGGGTGGGATGGCCTAAGGCCGGGTGCATAATGACTGGGGACAGTCATTTTCCTGGTCAAGGGCGAGTGTAACCCCTTGTTACCCAGGGTTACTAGAATCCCAGTAAGACCTAGTGGTAGGCAGGGAAGGCAGCTTGTGAAACTCCAGTTAAATGGGTTTCACACTGTCTCACTCTGTTCTCAGTCTCAGCTGAGACTGAGAGATGACATCACCAATAGAACTGTCGCAGCTGCATAAGCCACATTGGAATCTGCAGCAGAGGGAGTGAGATAGAATGTTGGGAGTTTTCAAAGTCAGTCTCCTGTTTGTTGTCAAACAAGAAGGTTCAGTCTGCAGTTTGGGTTTGAGGAGCCAGTTTCAAGTGGTGGAGACCGCTGTCCAGGTCTCAGTGCCCACCTCCCTCCGGAGGAAAGTAAAGTATCCCCATGTAGATTCCAGGGGCAATCCCCTAATTTCTGCTAAAAAGAAAGCTGCCATTTACAGTTCGGTTTGTGCTTGAAAAGTGGAAAAGTTGTATCAGCCTGTGGGGCACCTGCAACGAAAGGGTGAGTGTTTGCTCTAATATGAGAGGGCAAAAATGTGTTTCTTCAGCCTGGGAAATGTGAAGAAATCTGGGATTTGAGCTACTATTTGGGAGGCCTATAGTACTAGGACAAACAAATGGAGTAGTGTCAAAAGCTAAAGTGCTGAGTGGATTCAAGTAATGTTGTAGAGGGGTGAGACAGTTCAACCACCGTTTAATCTACATTCGAAGTTTTCAGTTGTCCATTCAAGTGGCTGGGTATGGGCTGTGGGAGCTGGAGATAGGAACACCCCCATCTTTAGTAACCAGGTCCACCTCTCTGGTTTCTGCTGTGATTGCTACTTACCTCATCGCTTGGCCAGTGATGAGGAAGTACCCAGGCGATGGAGTCATAAATGGGAAAATCTCTCAGGAGTCGCAGACTCTAAGTGGTGTGGGAAGCCACAACATGGGTAAAGAATTCTCTTTGTGAGATGGGAGTCAGAAGAAGTAAGAAGGAAATCTCTCTAGGGGTCGCAGACTCTAAGTGGTGTGGGGAGCCACAACAAGTAAAATAGGTTCATTCTTCCAATGAACCGCCATTCAAGTGGCCGGCAAGGGAGCCGGGCCAGTCAGGCTGTGTACCCAAAAGCACGTGCAAGTCCAGGCTGTGTGCCTGGTGGGTCCAGAGCCTGAAAACAGTAGAAATGGTTCATTCTTCAAGTGGACCACCTTGTAGTCTATAATCTGCATTATCAGTAAACGTAGCCCCATGGGAGTCCATCTATGCTTTGTTGTGTTCAGCTAGTTATGAATAAAAGCCACACTGAAAAATCCCAATCCTGGTTCTGGACATTACAGTTATTGCTTCCTTTGGTCGGATTTACTTGGGTGCCCCTGTGCAGAGTAGCCAAACCTAGGTCCCCTTGTGCCGAGTAACCTCATCCTCCCCGAACCCAGGTCCCCACCAGGTATTGCTGCCAGCGCCAACAGCATGCCACCTGTCATTTTGGTAAAAAGGCAGGAGTGGGGGTTACACTAGTAAAGGGTTAAGATTCACTTCTCGTATCTTGTCTAAGTTCTGAGTGATTTTTATGCCTAGGTATGTAATGCCTTGAGGGGCCCATCGAAAACCTAGAGGAGCATTTATAGAAGATTTACAAAAAGTGTTCAAGGGGGAAGACTTCAGATTCATTATAATTTAGCACTAATCCCAAAAGTTTAGTGAAACTGATAAGTAAATTGAGAAGAGGTTGAGCAGCAGCCTCTAAATTTTCTAAAAAAATTAAGATGACATCAGCATAAGATAATGATGTTTATCTGGAGCCACCAATAGGAATACCTTTAATATCACTGGATTGTTGAAGGGTGGCTGTCAGGGGTTCCATGGACAGAATAAATAAAGGTGGTGATAAGGGGCATCCTTGTCTGGTCCCTTTGGCAGATGGAATGATGGAGAAAGTATAGCATCAGTGAAGATTTTAGCAGAGGGAGCAGTATATAGCAATTTAATCCAGGAGCAGAAATGATCGCCGATACCAAAATGTGATAAAACCTGATATAAATAGTTCCCATTTAGAGAATCAAAAGCTTTTTCAAAATCGATAGCAATTGCTGCTGCTGGAGATTTTAGGGATTTAGCTTTATACGTAAGATTAAATAGAGAGCACAGATGATCCAAACCAGTTCTATTTTTAGCAAAAGCTGTTTGAGATCGATGAACTATTTTGAGGATAAGGGTTCCTGATGTAGAGTTAAAAGCTTGGCAAAAATCTTACCATCAGTATTTAGTAAAGCGATCAGGCAGTAATTAGCTGGATGGGAGGGTTCCTTGTCTTTCTTGGGGAGCACTGTTGTAACTGTTTCAGTCATAGTAGGGGAAGTTTCCCAAGCTAGGTAAATTCCTGAAATACCTTACAAAGTAAAGGAGAAAGTATGTCTGTAAGGGGTTTATAAAAATCAACAGGAACGCCATCTCCCCCTGGGGTTTTACCAGATTTAAGGGAAGATAGTGCATCCTGGATTTCTTACAAAGTAAAAGGTATATCTAATAGTTCTGTATCTTGATTAGAAAGCTGGGGAAATGACACCTTATCCAGGAAGTTTTGAATTTGGGTAGCTTGTACTTGTTTGGGTAGCTTGGGGTGGGAGTGAGTGTAGTTTTTATAGTATGACATCATGATATTACAATTATGTATAAAAATTAATGAGCAATTTAATGCAGGAGCAGGAGGAACTATTTAAATTGCTTATGTGTAGAATCTCCGTCTCTGTCTAAACAAAGCCTGCTGCCTTATCCTGGGATGTGACAGACTCACACACACCTGCTCACTTTATAATGGTACCGGCTGGCTCAACCTTGACAACAGAATCAGGCTCCACACTTGCCTCATGGCTAAAACAATTGCCCTTGGTTCCCCGGACTAGCCCTCTAGTCAACAGTACTCAAATTGCAGCACATCCATAGCTCTGACAAACCCCTCCTCTCAGAGCACGCTGCAGGACCTCCCTATCCCAAAGGTCCTTCAACTATAGGGCCCCTTGGTGGATGAACAGCCTTCACACCTCATCAGCATATTAACCTAGACTTGGGCCATTCAAAACCACCTTGGGAACATCTCCTGACCTCAAGAAGCTGTGACAGCTCATGAGTTGATAATTCCCGATGATGGCCCTCTGCCTGAAACTACATCATTACCCTGTCAGCTTCTCAGCCTAAGCTAGTAATATTAGTATTTGCTTCCGATCTGTTATGTAGAACCTTAACTAAGTTACCCTAGAATTTGTATGTGTTAATTCTCACTGTATACTTGCCTACTTCTCACTGTAAGTAACCTGAACCTTATATACTGATCTTTTGTCAACTATGTCTGTCTGTACATTATTTTCTGTGACGTGGATCCTTTGTAAATGAGTCTTTGACGCAAAGTGTTTCAGAAATATTAATAAACAATATTATTTATAGTGGGACTATCCGTATGTATTTGGTCAAAATGATCTTTTAGACCAGCAATATGTCGTTCCATTTGTTAGGATTTTAGCCGACAAGCTAGTAGTTTGCCACTTTTATCTCCTTGTTCCCAGAATCTGTGTTTAAGTTTAAATAAGGCTAGTTCTGTCTTACAGGAGATAAGCTCATTAATTTTTATACATAATTGTAAGATTTCTAAGTCAAGAGGGGAGATGGGATTGGAGTGTATTAAAGTATTGATTTTTTTTAACTTTAAGTTGTATTTCCATAGTGAGAAGTTGTTGTTCTCTTAGCTTTTTCCAGTGGGCTGCATAGCTTATAATTTTCCCATGAATTGTGGCTTTAAGTGCTTCCCAAATAATGCTCATAAGTATTTGAGGGTTTATTATTAAACAGATTACACAGAAATTTGCCAGCAGAAAAGGACCACATGGCCATCCAATCTGCCCTTACACTCTCCCCTGTTCCCTCCCACCCCCCATAACATGCTATCATCCCCTTCCCCAACCCCTTATGTCTGTACCATGCCCTCTTGAAGCCCTCCACCAACTTGGCTCCCAGCACCTCCTCCGGCAAACTGTTCCAGGCTTCCACTACACTCTCTGTGAAGAACTGCCCTCTGACATTGCCTTTGTATCTCCCGCCATCTAATTTGAGCCCGTGCCCTCTCGTGTATGCTCTTTTCATTTTGAACAAACTTCCTTCCTTCACCCTGTTTACATACGAGATACTTAAAAGCCTCAATCATGTCCCCCCTCTCCCTCCTAGTCTCCAGCAGGTACAGGTTCAGCTCTCTCAATCTCTGCTCATATGGTATATCCCACATCCCTCGTACCATCTTGGTCGCCCTCCTGTGAACCCTCTCCATCATCTCCATATCCCTGTGCAAGTGTAGTCTCCAGAACTGCACCCCGTACTCCAGATGCGACCTCACCATGGTTCTGTACAAAGGCATTAGCACCTCCCTCTTTCTGCTAGTAAAACCCCTTGCAATGCAGGCCAACAAGCCATTCGCTTTTACCCACCGCCTTGCTACACTGGTTCCCCATCTTAAGATTCCATGATACCACAATCTCCAGATCCTTTTCCTGTTCCTTTGCCATGATTTCCTCCCCCCCAAGGGAGTAAGTTTCCCTCATTTTTCCTCCCCAAGTGCATCACTGCGCACTTCCTTGCATTAAACTTTAGTTGCCAGGTTTCTGACCACCTCTCTAGCTTCTTCACGTCCCTCCTCATGGCCTCCACTCCCCCTTGTGAATCCACTCTATTGCAGACCTTTGTATCATCTGCAAACAGGCACACCCGGCCCTCCAAGCCCTCCGCAAGATCACTAATATAGATGTTAGAGTAGTGGGCCTAGTACTGACCCCTGTGGCACCCCGCTGATCACTGCCTGTTCCCTGGAGTGTGTCCCATTTACTACCACTGCTTGTCGCCTACCCATCAACCAGCTCCCTACCCACCTTAAGATTTTGTGGCCCACACCCAGGCTGTCCAGCTTATTCACCAGCCTTCTGTGTGGTACGGTGTCGAAGCCTTGCCGAAGTCCAGGTAGGCCACGTCCATCACACCTCCTTGGTCCACTATCTGTGTCACCCAATCAAAAACTCTATTAGGTTAGTCTGGCAGGACCTACCCTTAGTGAAACCATGCTGTCTTTTGTCCTGCAGACCATTTTCCTCCAGGAATGCCACCAGACTTGTCTTTAGTAATGTCTCCATTACCTTCCCCACCACCGAGGTGAGACTTACAGGGAGGTAGTTTTTGACCTCGTCCTTCCTGCCTCCTTTGTGTAATGCAACCACCTCCACCCTCTTCCAGTCCTGTGGTACCATGCCTGTATCCAATGACATGTTGAACAGTCTTGACAAATGCGGTGCAGTAACTCCCTCAGCTCCATGAGTACCCTTGGGTGTAGACCATCAAGTCCCATCACTTTATTTACCCTAAGTCACCCAGCTCTTCACTTACTCTGCCAGCCGTGAACACTATAGGATCCATGTGCCTGTGGGTTCCCCCTTCCCTTCCATACTGGTCTGCTGCTCTCCCCTTCGTGAAGACTGAACAGAAGTAATTGTTCAAGCCTACACTTTCCCAAGTCTCCCTCCAGAATAGTTCCGGCTTTTACCTTAGTCTCCCGATCCCTGCTGTGCCTTCCTTCTTTCTCCCACATACCAAAAAAGTTTTATCCCCCTCCTGGCCTGCCTTGCTATCCCCTCCTCAGTGACCACTTTATACCTCCTTATCATCTACCCTGTCCCCCTCCTCTTTTCTCTGTAGGCCTCCCCATGAAATAGAAAATCTTGTATTTGTAATTTAATCCATGGTAAGAATTCTGGGTCTTTAAGTAATAATGGGTCTAATCACCAAGAAGGAGATTTAAGAGAGGGAGGACCCCAAATGAGATGCAATTTTACAGGAGAGTGGTCAGATATACGTAAGGGCAGAATAGAAGATTCAATTATATTTTCAGTAATAGTAGGTGATGAAAACCAGTCGTCAATCCTACTATAGGATTTGTGTAAGGCTGAATAGAATTTAAATTCTCAATCTCTGGGGTGAAAAAGTCTCCAGGTATATGAAAAACCAAAGTCTTTCATTAATAGCGAAAGAGCTTTTGTGCTTCTGGGATGTGCATCAGAGGGTGTATTGCTTTTATCTAGGCGGGCATCTATTGCAAGACTGAAGTCACCAACCATCACTATAGGAGAACTGTTTAGGTTGTTTAAGGTTATTTGTTGGGCTAAGTTGTGAAAGAATTCAGGATTATCAGAATTTTTAGCATATATGTTAGCTAGAGTTGAGTGACCAGAATGAGTATCAAAAGAGGCAATCACCCATCTACCGTCAGTATATCACTGATAGTATTTACAAGAGACCATTTTAGATTTTTATGAAGTAAAATTGCAACCCCATGCTTTTTAGAGGAGAATGAAGAAGCATATACGTGACTGACCTTATCGCATTTTAGCCTGTCGTCATCCTCCACTAATAGCTTACTTTCTTGCAAGAATGCTATTTTTGCCTTATGTTTTTTAAGATGGTTTAATACTTGTTTACATTTGCTACGTGCGTTGAGTCCCTTTACATTCCATGTATAAAGTAATAAGCCAGTCATAGTAGCAAGATAAAAGAATGAAGGTAATAGAGTTTGTAGAGAAAATAGGATTCAACACACCAAGCAAAAAGACAAGGATGAGTATGTTAAAGCAGAGGACAACCACAGGCCAATCACTGATTATTAACCTATAGTAAAAATCAGAGAATTTCAAAGTACCAGCGTACATGTCTCTCTAAATTGTGACCTATAAGAAAAAACATTAACAATTTAAACCAGTCGGTAATTCCATAATAACACAGAATATTCATCTTGGACGTGTAGGGAGATATGATTCAGTAAAAAAAATTCCAAGACCCTCTCTCCTCACATCAGGGCGAGTTTGTAAGACAGGTGTTCAGAAGGTGTGTAGTCCACACTTCTGTATTCTATCAGTGTCTCTGATTTTAATGAAATAATGTAAGATAGATGTCACTTGAATACAAATTAAATCAAATGTGTTAAACTTCAGAGTAGTACCTTATATCTCAACATCACCTTATGAAAAAAAAAAGACAGGATAACATTTCCAGGTTTTGGTGGTCTTACTAAGGTATTAGTAGTTAACTAGCTCTTAAGTAGCCATGATATGGTATAGTTAATGGGTACACACATTTCTACTGTGTTTCATATATGGGTGATACATGTCTAGAAGATGGAGGTAATTAGATTATATATATATATATATATATATATATATATATATATATATATATATAAAAAATTAGAAAGCAAGGGACCAAATAGGTAAGGGTCAAAGATTACTATGGGCTACATATATCATCATGTTCCTTTGAGTACTGTATCTTATAAGGAGCAAAGGAACTAAATCCGATGGCAGCCTCACTGCATATAGAGAATATGTCATGGTTAGGATATTAGATTGGCCTATGTGGCTACGCAAGCAGCAACTCCAGGATTATTAATTTAAACTATTATATATAAGTGCATCATTCATTCAAGAGTAATATATATTGACAAGATAATAAAGTCAGGCTTCAAACTAACAGGTGCAAATCAGATCGTTATAAAGGAGCATAACATGGACAGCAATCTGCTGAATATTGCCTAATTAAGGAGACAGACCAGAGTTGCTGGAACTATGGAGATAAGCCCAGAAAGCCCGGTTATAAAATACCACTTTCTCTCAGTGCAGTTTAACCCTGCAAGGTATACATATTTTAAATCAAGGATGGAAATGAGAAAGGAAAAGTGTGGCCTACTGGGATTGAACCTCAGATCTCTGGTATGCCGTTCCAGCGCTCTAACCATTAAGCTACAGGCTCACTGATCAAAGCGTCTGAGGAATTTCCTTACAGCCACACACACATTCCTTTCTCTAGTGTTGTGCAATTATGCAACTAGGAACCAATGTTAGAAATACCACTTTCTCTCAGTGCAGTTTAACCCCTGCAAGGTATACATATTTTAAATCAAGGATGGAAATGAGAAAGGAAAAGTGTGGCCTACTGGGATTCGAACCTCAGATCTCTGGTATGCCGTTCCAGCGCTCTAACCATTAAGCTACAGGCTCACTGGTCAAAGCATCTGAGGAATTTCCTTACAGCCACACACACATTCCTTTCTCTAGTGTTGCAATTATGCAACTAGGAACCAATGTTAGAAATACCACTTTCTCTCAGTGCAGTTTAACCCTGCAAGGTATACATATTTTTAAATCAAGGATGGAAATGAGAAAGGAAAAGTGTGGCCTACTGGGATTCGAACCTCAGATCTCTGGTATGCCGTTCACGCTCTAACCATTAGCTACAGGCTCACTGATCAAAGCGTCTGAGGAATTTCCTACAGCCACACACATTCCTTTCTCTAGTGTTGCGCAATTATGCAACTAGGAACCAATGTTAGAAATACCACTTTCTCTCAGTGCAGTTTAACCCCTGCAAAGTATACATATTTTTAAATCAAGGATGGAAATGAGAAAGGAAAAGTGTGGCCTACTGGGATTCGAACCTCAGATCTCTGGTATGCCGTTCCAGCGCTCTAACCATTAAGCTACAGGCTCACTGATCGGTTATAAGAGAAAGAACAACTCAATTATTATGTACTTTTATTATATAGGCTTTGAGCAGTGACTCCACTTAGTAGAAGTACAGAATTACTGAGAATAAATTGTATATGGTAAGGTGCACCAAACTGTTCAAAAATGGCCTGCATGAGTTAGTGTATATGGGGATTAATTAGAGAATAGGAAAAACATCAGTCTAATGAAGCACTACTATCAGAAAAAGCAATATTTGTGAGACAACTACAGTACACTATTATACTTGGCCCACCAATAGAGGAAGCTGCTTCAGTCGCCATAACTGCCATCTATATGACCAGTAATAGGTATAACTAAGCAGCAAGCAAGGCTTTAGAAAATTGTTGCCAAACAGGGTGATCCTGATCACTCCAAAATCTAGCCAAAACAACTAAGAATTAAATAATAGTTCCATATCTGATGTACTGCTTTAAAGGTTCAGTACCAACTGCGCAGTGATAGTATCATTGATAGAACAAAAATCTCCATACGAGTGGTGAAAGGAAGTGTATGTGTCCATGTCAGAACCATGTTACTTAAGGGCTAATTGATCCCAATATTACAGGTTACTGCAGTGTAGCAGTTCATGTCAGTATTCATGAAATCTTATTCCTGTGAGTTACAGGAGATGCCAAAGACATTTACTTCTTAACTTTGTTTCTGTGTTTCTTTTTAGGAGGTTCCATGCCTTTCATAGGGGAACTGGCAACCACTTCGGCCCAGGAGGAATCTGCAGAAATATTTCCCATTTCGAAATTGACTGCATTAGTGTTAGTTAAAGCTGGCTCCTCCTGAGAAAGGTTTTCTTGTGAGGAATGGCTGACATCTCACAGTGGGGCGTATTTGTTGCACAGGGGAATAAGTGAACTAAAGTTCGATGCGCGGGTTATCGGCATTTGCTGGTTACGTGCATTCTCTGGAGTGCAGCAAGTATTTCTGCTAGTACTTACCCCCCAAAGAGATTTTTCCTTGAATTCAGGCAGATTGTCTGGGTAGCGGGTCCTCAGAGACAGCTTTAGGTGCCATGAAAAATCAGAAGCAATCTCAGGGGTAAGGTGTGTAATCGAGCTATTGCTCGTAGTGATAACAGTTGCAGTATCAGTCAGAGCCGGGTTGTCTTGAAAGCCTAGAGGAGAGTTTTGCTGCAGATTATTCAAGTAAGATATCAGAGCTTCAGGAATTAAAGTCTTTAGTTGTATTATTATGTACAGTCTCATGATGAGTGGGTATCACAGTGTGAACTTAATTCCCATTTGATGCAGAATGCACCTAGCAGGAGTAAATGCCTGTTGCTTCGTGGAGACATCGTTAGAAAAATCTTTGTAGATGTAAATTAGGTGAACTTGCCAAGTAAGTGTGCCGATCTCCCTTGCCTTTTTTAGTATAAGTTCAGTGTGAGCAAAATTTAGGAATTTTGCTAGAATCGGTCTGGGTCTTTAGTCAGAGGCTAGTTTGGGGCCTAAGGACCAGTGCGACCGGTCTATGGTTAAGCAGTGATCCAGCAGTAGGTGCAGCAAACTGGCAGTACTTGCAAGAGGAAGGAGGTAGTATCTTTAAATTCTGCACCTTCTGGAAATCCAAAAAAACACAGATTATTTCTGCGGCTACGGTTTTCGATGTCATCTAACTTGAATTGTAGTTGTTTAATAGTGTGATCTTGTTCTCTTACAGTGGCCTGCAGTTCATGCACTGAAGTTTCATTAAGTTTTATTTTGTTTTCGGTTGTTGCTAGACGGGAGTCGATCATTTTTAAGGTAACAGTATTTTGTTCAGTTGCCAATTTAAGTTCGTTCACATCACAAACTAGCTTTGAAAACACTGCTTCCACTTTTTGTAAAGAAGAAGACTGTAGAGCGGTCTCAGCCATGGTTGCAGACCGGGTGACTGCAAAGCTGAAAGGCTGTTATATATTGATAAGTAATAGCCGACTCAAAGGACTTAAGATGAAAGATGACTCACAGAAAAAATGCAGTAAGGACTGATTGTTGAGATTCCCTTGAATATATTCACATTATCATCCTGGATAGCAGTACATGAAGGTGGATATTTAGGTTGGTCTCAGAGAAAAGATTCAGACATCCATCTTGTGCAAAGCCAGGCACGCTGCCTCCTCCCGGTCAAGGTGGTGTATTCTTTTGAGCCCATTTCAGGGCATCCATAGGATCCACAAAAATAAACACTTTCCCTGATGCACTATGCAAAGATATGCTAGGAAGATCCTGGCATGTGAAATCTCGGCCTCCCATAACACCACACGCTCCCTGTCAAAATGCACTGCCCCAGAGAGGAACATAGAGGCAGTGGTGTAGCCATCTGTTTTAGATCTGACTTGGGCTTCACCGTGCCCCCGGTGAGAACCCCGGGTTCCTTTGACTGTGTGGCCATTCGTAGGGGTCCAGGCACAGGTTGCAGGATTTTCTTTGTTTATCACTCCTCTGGTGCAGCAGGGAACTTCCTGCAGGAGGCTGTCTAATTCGTCGCCGGCAAAACATTGGAAGCCCCCAGATGTATTGTCTTGGGGATTTCAATGTTTGGGCCGATGACTAATTTTCTCGGCTTGGTCATAACCTCCTTCAGACTATGTCGTCATTGGGCCTGTTGCAAGTTGTTTCTGCTGCGACTCACCAGGGCGGCCACACATTGGACCTAGTGTTCTCACTGGGGCTTGAGATAAATAATCTCAGGATTGATCAGGTGGCTTGATCCGATCATTGCATGGTGTAGTTCATGTTCGGGGCTCCCACCAGATGCCCTTCCCCTACAGAGATGATGAGCTGTCGCCCTTTGCGGGGATTAACTCCGGAGGGTTTTTTGGTGGTAGCCGATCTATCTGACGTGGGTAATGTATGTGTCGGAGATGTTGGTGCTGTGGTGGACTCTTATAATAGAGTGTTATCCAACGCCACTGACTCCCTTGCACTTATCCATGTACGACCCAAATCTTCCTACCTGAGGTCCCTATGGTATGATGGGGACCTCGGGGAGATGAAGAGAAAGGGTCAGAGGTTGGAGCACTGCTGGAGAAGGTCTGGCCTGGAGGAGGACAAACTAGCCCTGCATGTGCATTATAATGCATACCAGGGGGCAATCAACCATAAGAAGGCAGTGTTCCTGTCCAGGGAGATTGCTGCTGGCAAGAACTGACCAGCTATACTTTTTTGGACTGAGGACAGGCTACTTCACCCTGCCTGTCTACAGCCAAAGAAGGTTTTTTCAAATGCTGAATGTGAAGAGTTTGCTCGGTTCTTCTCGGACACAGTGTCCAGCAGGGAGTTTCTCCAGTCAGCAATGCCATAGCTGGTAGTGGTCACCAGAAGTGTTCTAAGTGCACGCCGCCTGGTTGGGGCAAGTTTAGACCAGTGGAGGCAAGTGAGGTTATCGGGGTGGCAACCAATCTGAAGTACACTTTTTGCAAACTGGATCTGGTGCCGACGCGTTTCTTGATGAGATGTACAGACACCATTGGCCCGGTGTTTGCTCTAATTGTCCGGTGCTCCTTATCTGATGGGGTCTTTCCTGATGCCTTGAAGGGGGCGTTGGTGAGACCACTCTTAAAGAAACCATCTTTGGACCCAGAGGTCAGGGGAAAAATACTGACCTATCTCCAATCTCCCCTTTTTGGCGAAGATTGAGGAGAAGGTAGTGGCACTTCAGTTGGAGGAGCACCTCATGACCCATGAGTTGTATGAACAGTTCCAGTCAGGGTTTTGTGCAAGGCATAGCACAGAAACCGTGCTTGTTCGAGTGCAAAATGATCTCCTCAGGGCTAGAGATTGAGGAGAAAGGACAATTCTTGTTCTCCTTGATCTCTCCGCAGCATTTGACACTGTGGACCATTGTGTGTTGCTTGACCACCTTAGGGAACTCTGCGGACTCACCGGCACTGTCATCTGCTGGTTTGAGTCCTTTTTAACCAACAGAAGGCAACAGGTTGTGATGGGGAATTTCTCCTCCACCACTAGCCTCCTCTCTTGCGGAGTACCTCAGGGATCGGTCCTGGCTCCAATGTTGTTTGCAGTGTACATGCTGCCCCTGGGAGGGATCATTAGGAAGTATGGTTTGGGTTTTCATTGCTATGCGGATGATACCCAGCTATATTTATCCTTTGCCCCAGGAACATCCAGCGCTGTAGACGTGTTAAACAGCTGCCTTGCCGAGATCAGTGACTGGATGGCCTCTAGCTGGTTGCGACTGAACCCCGATAAGATGGAGGTATTGGTGGTGGAGTCAAACAGAGTGCGTGATAGGATGGCCTCTGATTCAGAGACTGGACTTGTTCTGGGTCCTGTTTCATTGAAGACCTCCTCTAAGGTGCGAAATCTTGGTGTCATTCTGGATAGGAGTTTGACTATGGAGGTGCAGATATCCTCCGTTGTCCGCTCCTGTTTTTTCCATCTCAGAAATGTCACCAGGATAAAACCCCTTGTTTCACCTCTGGACCTCCCCACTTTGATGCATGCCTTAGTTACATCAAGGCTTGACTACTGTAATGTGCTCTACCTTGGAGTCATGGGAGGATCTCTCTGCGGTAACCCACTATAATCGCGAATACAAAATAGCGACTATAAAATTGCGAATCCTTAACCGCGAATGCAAGTACAGCGATCTCACAATAACAGCGCTTCCACTTAAATAGTGAGTAAACCTGCCCAAAAGAAGAACACAATCGTGACTCTGAGAAATCGTGAACTACCCACTTACCACACTGCTGGAACTGCAGTGATCATGATTGTGGATGTTGCCATGGCAACTCTATCACCACAACGTCTCCACCTCAAAACTGTGGTCTGTATGTTCTGGCCAAGACTGTGCAACAGTCTCAGTGAGAATGACATTGTAAAATGTAAAAACTACTATGAAACCTTTACAGATTTGATTCAATTAACTCTTGAAAGTGACAGAGGGTATGCCAGAAAACAATAACAGATCCATGGCAACGCAATCACTACTGCGTCCCCACCTCAAAACTTTGGTCTGCACTTTCATTCCCAAACCGTTGCAACGTCTTTAGAACTTGACCATCTTCAGTGGAGTCACTGAAGATCTGCTCTTATATTTGAGAGCTATAGATACTTACAAAAGTGAGCCATAGATACATGTAAAAATAACTCTCCATGCCCTGATTACCATAGGATTGTATGTCTACGAGTACAGTAGGGAATGTATTACGGTTGCGCTTGTCAACTCACATCCACCAAATCCAAGGTTGCCATAAATTACTGCGGTCGCCTTTTTTGGGGGGATGCACTTTCTGATACAGCGGGAAGATGCTGGGACAGGAGACACGGTGGCACAGTGATGCTGACAGAGCGAGATATGTTTCTGCCTTCAACTTTCTGATATAGTGAGCAGATGCTGGTAAAGCGGATGGGAGTCAAAGGACAGGAGCCACGATGGCACAGTGATGCCGACACAGTAAGGCATGTTTCTGCCTTCAAAGTAGTGTGACTGAAGCATGAACCAGAGAGGCAAGACAGTGAATTAACAAAATGATAATGTAGCACTACCAAAAATTTAAAATGAGGGTGAAATGTGTTTGAATACGTGGCTCACAGACCCTTTCTATAACTGTAATTTGCTGTATGCTATATAGCCACAAATCGCTAGTATTATGCTACAGCTTATGTGTGCAGCACTGTAATGTAGCCTCGCATTAATAGTGCTCGCTATTAATTACTCGTGGATTTTGCGGCGCGATTTAATACTACTTAATTTAACATGGAACCCTCTCCGCAGACTGCAGCCAGTGCAGAACACAACTGCCGGTTACTTACTGGGCAGCTGAAGTTTTGACACATTACACCAGTGTTGCATGGGCTGCACTGGCTGCCGGTCAGGTGGAGGATCCTCTTTAAGGTGGGGCTTCTCACCTATAAGGCCCTACACGGTCAGGGCCCTGGTTACCTGTTAGACTTGTTGTACCTGCTGTCTTGGCTTGCTCGCTCCGTTCCTCCTGTGGAGGCCCCCTAGCGATTCCCAGGGCAAGCTTGAAATCAGCTGGCAATAGGGCTTTTAGTGTCGCCACCCCCGTTCTATGGAATTTGCTCCCCTCTGGGGTTAAGGGGGCCCCTACCTTGGAGGTATTCAAGGCCCGCCTTAAGGCCCTCCTATTCGCCCAGGCATTCTTAGATTAAGCTATTAATCTATAAGTTCTGATCGGAGTATAGATGCTGATAATTTGCTATTTTGCCTAATGTTTATATGAATTATTTATATGTTTATAATTATCTCTGTGTTTTTATTGATGTATCTCTGAATATGTGTTTATTTATCTGTACGGCGCCCAAAGCCTCCGGGAATGGGTGTCTTTTTAAATAAATTTTGTCTTGCCTTTTACGTTTGCCTTATAGTGTAGCTTAAATTGAGGTACAGGTAAACCTGCTGACCATCCTGCAAGAGGTGCCTTTTTGTCATGCCATTGCAAAAGGACATCCCTTGTACCAAGTCTGTCGGTGACCAACACAATAGCTCAGGGAGCCTCAGAGGTGTCTTGACGTCCCTGTGGTCTCCTCTATAGGCTTTGAAGATTAAACAGCCCAGTTTTAATGTCCTCCCAAATAGCTGCTGGAGCTAGTCCCAGAAAGAGCAATAGATGATCTCCCTCACTTGATTTGGGCATTTCCAACCACCAAATAACTGTGCTTGGGTTTCAAAACTCTCCCCGTAAGTGAAGGTGAGTGTTTTCCATCAGCTCTCATAGCTGCATCTGATTTTTATGCACTTCCACCGCTGCAGTTTCATGCAGAGTCTAAAGACAATTCCAACACTGTCACCTAATTAGTTAAGGTGTCGAACTTATCGACAAGACCCCAACTGTAGAAATTAGCGAG
This sequence comes from Neoceratodus forsteri, assembly GCA_016271365.2. NCBI lineage: Eukaryota > Metazoa > Chordata > Ceratodontiformes > Ceratodontidae > Neoceratodus > Neoceratodus forsteri. The sequence continues at coordinate 23,175,260 of JADMNL010000037.1, read as the reverse complement.
TGATATTAATGTCCAAGGTTTGCAAAGTCTCTTCTCCAAAGTCTTCCATGGAGGCTACCACTTGACCTGGCACTGTAGAACATGGTCAGAGCCATCTGAGATCGTCTTTACCTCCCTCCTGCAGCATTTTGTCTTTCTGAGGCTTCCTGCATACCAAACAGCGGACCTTCCAACAATCAGAAACAGGAGCCTGTATCAAAAGTAAGCTGCAGAAGCTGCATTTGAAAGCTGAAATGTCATCTGCAAATGTGGATCTCTAACCCCGTGTGGCCATTTTACTCAGGCTCCACAGTACTCCCGATACAAAGACTCTGAATTTCTCCAGCCTCTTCAGCAACAGGAGGAAGTCACACAGTGCACATACCACAAAAATCAGTACCAAACTCTAGAGCCAAATCAGGAGGAGCACAACATCTCAAAGAAGCTTCAAAGTCTTTCTGTTAATGTTTTGAATGAGTTATGCATATTGCAGTAATAATTCAGCCCGACTTTGTTATAGAGCTACATAATGGGGGGGGCAAATGTTACAAAAGGTGTGGGGATGCAGAGAAAACACAAATGCCTTAAGTGACTGGCAGAGGAATTTGTTTAAACTTTTTGCCTAGCGTCCTGTGACTGTTACTTACCCTTGTCTACTGCCATACTGGTCATCCCAACAGCTTTTGTCTGCCCAGCCTCCAGTTCCTGGTTTTGCCAATGGTCCAATCTGCTTCTGCCGCTGTTCCCTCACTATCTGGTGCCAGCTCTGTGCACGACTCAGCTGAATGGTGAAAGCAAAGTTGGCAACTGTGACCCTGCTACTGCCTGCCTTATTCAGCTGACTGCCAATGTTGCTTTTGCCCCTGTACCCTCCGCCCACCTGCCATGATCACAGGTGCTTCCAGTCCAGTTGGACTTGCTGGCAAAAAATAATTTATTGCAAATTGTAGTGCAAGTTTGCACCCCCCTCACTTCCCTCCATCTCTCCAGCTAGTTTGCTGACACAGAGGAGAGGTGACATACACAAAATCTCTCATCACAAAGAGATCAATGGCCCCATTAATTCTGCCCATACTGTACTACCTTACCCCAGACCTAGTGTCCTTGAAGGTTGCCTCCCTCCCACCCTCAACAATCCTCCCTCCCTCCCTCTTGGATCACCCTAGCAGAAGTGCAAAGACTAGACATTACAGTCATCCTGTGGTAATCCAGCTGTCACTGCTGCCTTTAACAAGTGATCATCCTGCGATACGTGATTGAGCCTTCCAGCTGCTACTTCTTATTTGTAATCTCGGGCATTTTTAATTGATTTGAAAAATGTTATTTTACTGATCTTGCAATTTGAGTGGGAAGGGTTGTTGTTAGATTTATTAATGTAGCAGACAACAAGGTCAGGTGATCTATAATCTCAGCTGCAGTGGTGGGTAGTGGTATTTGGAGGTGCACTGAAATCCCAGCAATGCCACCGAAACAAAACAGCATTACACAAAAGGGAGCCACTGTTAGCAGGGACAGAAATGCCCACTACAACAATACTGCACAGCATTATGCAGAGTGCGGTTCCAGAGGTTAGTAGTCACACACAGGCTGTGCAATCACTACCATGCTGGAACTACAGCAGCCACAAGGGTCAGCCCATGGCATGGCACCAAGCTACTGCCGATGTTGCCTGTCCCACTTCTGCAATACTGAGTTGGTCCCTTGCCCGTCTTCTCTGGTGGTCCAGTGGCCCCTAACTCACCACCTAGCATCCAGCGGATTCCACCTCCCTAGTCCCGTCCGTGTCAGAAAATGTTTTGCAGGAACTGTGCACCAGCTACCCCTTCCCCATACCAGAATTTTCCAGCTTGAAAGAGAGTGACCCCTTGTTCTTCTGCCCATGTGGTCGCTGTGCTTTACAACCTGGAGGTGAGGGCTCTGCAGAGACACTGTGCATGGCACATTGCTTCCATTGCGATGCCCTCATTACCAAGAGCTCACCTCACCCCTTTTCCTGTGCTAGTGCACTGATCTGTGCAGTAGCGCAGTGAAGTACTCATGACCCCTTTGTGTACAGCACAGAAGGCTGCAAGGCAGAACAGTGCCACACAGTGGTCCTTGTGACCAGTTTGCAGCACATAACTGTGACTGAAAAAGGGTCTCTCTGTGTCTGCTTTGTTTTTCTGAGGAGCCAATCCGTTGCCTAAGTGTATAGAAAACCTGGAACTATAGAGGTAGTGTGTGTGACTGACATTTTGTGTGCTTCTGTGGGCCTGTTACTGCTCCAATTAAACTACGCCTGGAGACGGGCTGAGCCCACTGATGATTAATCTGCAGCGCCAGGAATTTTATTATTTATTTCTCTTTAAAGCCCAGAATGAGGGGATCGGATTTACAAGAGCAGTCAAATGTACGTAGCAGAGCAAGAAGTTATTGCTCTTCTTTTTATTTGTTGTTGAATGGAACGTATTTGTTGCATTTTTACTTTTTTTAATTTGTTATTTGTTGTTCAGGAAAGGCTGGAGCTCATTTCCAGTTGCATTGATGGTGGGGGGGGGGTTAAGTGACTTGCTCAAGGTAACACAGTGGGGTAAGTAAGTGGCAGTTGTAGAATACAGGCCTGGGTCTGCTGATGGCACCATACAGGGCATTCCTGCTTCTAGAATGTGTCCAAGTTTATCTTTATTAAATGTGAGCATTTTGTTTTACTAACATACTAACATACTATTTGCCAGTAGATTAGGCCTTACGGTCTATCGAGTCTGCTCGAACCTTAGATCCTTAGTTAGGTGCCGAGACCCTCCCATCCCTTGTGCTCCAGAAACCCTATCATCCATCCCCACCCCCCTGGGACAGGCCATCATCTGATACAGCCACTTTCTGTGTCTGCCCCACCCTCTCTTGAAGCCCTCCACTGTGGATCTCTGAACCAGCTCACCAGGCAGTGCATTCCAAGGGTCCACCACCCTCTCAGTGAAAAACCTCCTCCTCTTTCCCCTCACCCTTCCACCTTCCAACTTCAAACCATGCCCTCTGGTGATACCTCCCTGCTTTAGTCTAAGATCCCTCCATGTTTACCCTATTTATTCCCTTGAGGTACTTGAAGACCTCAATCATGTCCCCCTCTCTCCTCTCCTCCAATGAAAACAGGCAGAGCTCCTCAAGTCTGTCCTCATACGTCAAAACCCCTAGCCCTCGTATCATCTTTGTTGCCCTCCTCTGTACCCTCTCCAGGAGCTGTATGTCCCTCTTCAAGTGTGGTCTCCAGTACTGTACACAGTACTCAAGGTGTGGTCTAACCAGTCCATTGTACAGCGCAGAATCACTCCCTTGCTCCTAGAGGTGATCCCCTCACGATGCATCCCAACATCCTGTTTGCCTTGCTAGCGCTCTCCTGCACTGCTCAGGTTATTCATACATGTATCCACCACGACCCAGGTCTTTTTCCCTATGGGGCCTCAGCACCTCCTCCCAGGGTGTGCCTGTGTTTAGGGTTTCCCCGACCAAGATGCAACACCTTGCACTTGGTGATGTGAATTAATTTCCATGTGTGAGCCCAGCTTCCAGGGTGTCCAGGTCCCTTGCAGGGCCAACCTCCCTCTTCTCCCTCAACTACTGCTCCCATCTTGAGTCATCCATGAAGAGACTCATTTCACACCCCTATACCCTCCCTGATGTCCGATATGTATGCATTAAACAGGATCGGACCCGGGACCCGAGCCTCTGCGGCACCCCACTACCAACCTCTCTAGGGTTCGAGAGCTCCCCACAGACCACTACTCTCTGAGGCGTCCAGCTAGCCAGTTTTCAATCCATCTGACTATCAAGGGCCTACTCCTAACCCCATCAGTTTCTCCACCAGACCATTGTGGAGGACAGAGTCAAACACCTTGCTGAAGTCCAAGAATAATACATCCACAGGCTTACCCCTGTCCAGTTCTGATGTTACCCATTCATAGAACTCCACAAGGTTGGTTTGACATGATCTACCTGGCACAAACCCATGTTGCTGACTATCCAGACCTCCCACCTCCTCCAAGTACACCCCAATCGTTCCTTTAGTATACTCTCCATTAATTTTCCCACCACCAAGGTCAAACTGATGGGTCTATAGTTACCTGGTACTTCCCTTGACCCCCCTTTATGGATTGGTACCACATGTGCCTCTCGCCAATCCCTAGGTACCCTCCCTGTCTCAAGTGACCTGCTGAAAAGCTTCGCCAGGGGTGCAGCCAGTATGTCCGCCAATTCCCATAGTGCTCTTGGATGAATGCCATCCGGCCCAGGAGATCTGTCTTTCTTTAGGGCCTTGAGGGCTAACCACACCCTTTTGGCGGAGATAGCATCATCCGTCCCCTCCACCTTACTGGCCTTTTTATCCTTACCCAGATGTGACACCCCTGGGGTACCTCTCTCTCCCTCTTGCTCCATTTCTGTTGCTCCCCTGATCCCACTTACTGATGTTTCTATCCCCTTCGTGCCTTGCTTTGTAGATATCCCATCCCCCTCCCTAGTGAACACAGAGGCAAAGTACTCGTTAAATACCTCTGCCTGGTCCCTCGCCTCTTCCACCCACCCTCCTTCAGATCTCAATCTGCTGAGATGGCCCTTAGTTTTCTCCTCCCCCCATGTAGGGAAGAACCTTTTCCCTCCATGTATCCCTGTGCCAGCCGCTGCTCTTTTACTGGACTTTGCTCCTCTCACCATACGGGTGACTTTTCTAGATGCAAGCTGGTACATTTCCTATCCCTATCCCCTCTTGTTGTTATATTTTTTGTGGCCTTCTTTTCTCTGACTGCTACCTGTACCTCACTGGACCACCAGCATGGTTTATGTGACCTTGCTCCCTTACGTTTCAACTTAGCGCAGATCCTGACTGCCTCATGAAGTCCCTTTTATGACCTCCCATCTCCTTTCCACACTTGTCGTTGAGGTAATCCCCTTCAAGTGATCCTTGAGAATATTTCCCATGCTCACAAAGTCTGCCCCCCTGAAGTCCACTGCCAGTGTCCTAGATCTCTCCCCTTCCCCATGCTTATTTGAAACCAGACAGTATTGTGGTCACTCCCAGTCAGGGGGTCTTGTACAAGCATGTCTCTTACCAGATCCCCATCTGCCAGAACCACATCCAGGACATGCCCCTCCCTTGTGGGCTCCATCACATGCTGTGTTAAGAACACATCCTGGAAGCCATCACAGCCTCTGCTCATGGCCACCTTAGAGGACATGGTTCCCAGTTTGTACCTGGCATATTAAGGTCCCCATCAACACCACTCCTTCCCTTTTGGTCCACACTGGGCAATGATGTTGTCCAGCAAACCATCCTCTAGAACATCACTCATCCCGGGGGGCCTATATGCTACACCCAGCTTGACCTTCTCTCCTGCTGGGGATCGTAAGGTGACCCATAAGGCCTCCATGTTTCCCTCTGCCTCTTCTACCCTAGCAATTTCTATGCCATCTTAATGAACATAGCCACTCCACCCCCTCTGCCCTCCTTTCTATCCTTCCTAAGCATAGTGTACCCCCATACGTTTAGGTCCCAGTCATGGTTTTTGTTGGCCCACGTTTCCGTGACCGCCGCCACATCCACCCCGAACAGCATGGCCTGGAACTCTGGCAACTTGTTTCCCAAGCTCCTGGCGCTTACTAACACCAACCCCACCCCTTATCCCTGATCCTCTTTGTCGAACCCCACCCAGATTCCTTATACTTCCATCCTCCCTCTGCTCCTCCTGAAACCTTCACCCCCAATCTGTTTCTCTCCTCCCCCCCTTGGGCTTGAAGGCTACTCCCTCATCTGGAGGAGAGGGCCTCTGGTCAGCCCCTCCCTTATCCCTTCCCCCCCTCACAAGTTTAAACCCCACCTTTCTTGTATGTAGTCAGCCATCCCCTGTTTAAGGACTTCCTTCCCTAATGGGGCAAGATGAAACCTGTCCTTGGCATATAGTCCCTTATCCTCCCAAACTCCATTCCAGTTCCCTAACACCCCCAACCCACTCTCTTCACCCCACTTCCTGAGCCAGTCATTAACCTCTGTGTGCTTCATTTTTTTCTCCACTGAGGCCTTTGGTACTGGCAATATCTCTGAAAAGGAAATGTTGCATCCATTATCCCGACAGACTCTGGCAAGTTCTTGGAACCTTGCTTGGATTTCCAAAATGCTATTTCCCTCTAGATCATTAGTTCCCAAATGCACCAGGAAATCCGGTTTCCCTCCACAATCCTAACCATTTCCATACACCATGAACTTTGCTCTGTGCACTGTCAGCCCAGAGATACTCACTACCTTCACCTGGCTATGGCATCCACCCCGTCCCTCCTACTGGATACCCCTAATCATCGAGTCTCCCAATAACAGAACCTTAACGCCGCCATCATCCTTATGGTTACCTCCACTATGCCCTTCAGCCCCCTTCCCCTTTATTCATGATCTCAATTTCATGGGAGTCTTCCTGCTTATTAGAGACCCTTGTCACCCCTCCCTTTCTGCCTCCTTGCTATTTTGCCCACTTAACTCAAACCCTCTGAATAGGTGTCCCCTTTAACCTCTCTTATCTGAACCATTTATCTTGGCCCTGATGGTTTCCCCTTTCCTCACACCGCCATCCTCCCCCCTTGTAATAGTACCCCTGCCTCCAGAGGCTCTCTGTGGGTCCCCTTTAGCTAGGGCCCCATCCTTGGTACTGACCCCCCTGCTGAAGGGGGGCTCCTCTCCCACCTCCTTGTCTCCCAGTATCTCTCCAATCATGCTCTCCTCCCTCATGTCTGGAATATGTTGCATCTCCCCCATTTGCTTAACATATATGTTTCCCCTTCTCCCTCTGGGACTATTTCTATCCTTTCCATAGCCGGTCTGTGATGCCCTATGGGTATCCGACTCCCTCCCCGACCTCTGTATAAGTTTCTCATTTGCACCAACCCTTCCTCCCCTCTAGGCTGCTTAGTAGCTCAAATTTATTGTGACACTCTATGTCAGCCTCCATCAAGTAACCCGAGTTTCCCCTGACTGCACTCTAAACTGCCCTCTTCTTCCCTCTTGCTCTGTTCACCTTGGAGCTCCCTTCCCACAGTCTGCTGTTTTAGGCTCCCTATAACAGCCCCTCCTGACTCTTCCCCTCCACTCTCTTTGTATTCAGAATGTTCACCCGCACGCTTCCCTTAGCATCAACTTCCCTATCTAAGGGTCCTCTGTCCCCACTATCCCTCCTGCTTGCTGTAACATAACCCTGTAATTTCAGAGCGCTGCCCCAGCCTCCCTCAGCCACACCTTCTGCTGCCCATATCCACACCCCTTATCCCTGGACACCCCCCCAGCTCCCACAGCACACTCCTTAACCAATATACCTCACTCCTGATACAAGATAGCTGTCTACAAAGTGGGCAGCCTCCCTCTCTCCAGGCCCAATTTAGAATTATTGCCATCCCACAGCCTGTGCAGCCTACAACCCTTCCGAAGATGCCTGCCATGGTGGAATATGGCCACCCTGTTTATCCCCTCTGTTTATAATGACACACCCCTTTTCTCAGTCCCTTTCCCTGGAATACAGTTTCTCTACACTGACTGTAGTTATTTACAAACCCAATTTCAACCCCACCAATAAAGTTCCAAAGTCTCACAAACACATACAGTCCAGTGTGTGTTCGGTCCCACCAACAGTGTGTAAGCAGACATCAGGTACCGTATGATGTCACAGGCACACCAGCTCCTGTTGCTTGAATTTCAGTCCCAAACAGAAATACTCAGCCCTTCAATCCCAACCACCAGTGGTTTTCAGTATTTAAGAAGCCTACAAAACAGGGTTGGAGGGCTCTTACCAAACACCAGGCAAACAACACATTTAAATTTCCCTCTAATTAACCCTGACAAACAACAGTCCCCAAGCCTCCAAAGTTACAATATCACAGCCCAAGTAACAGTTCTAATTCAAGGTAATAATTTTTAACACATAGAGCTAATTTCATTTACAAACTATTCAAATATTTCAGTTAAAACAGAATATAACCCCAGACCTCTGTCCTACCAGCCTGCTGCTCGAGTTCCCAAGTTTTTAAAGAACTCCTTTTACGAAACTCTTTGATTTCAGGGGGTTGTACTTTTAAAGCATAGAAATCTGTCTGCCTGCCCAGCTACTCATATTTGAAGACATTCCCTGACAGGATCTAAACACTGTAAATGATGGCAGTGTCCCTTTATCAGCAGCAGCAGCAGCCATGCAGTCAGCAGTGAGACACTCCGGGCAAGCAAGTATGAAAAGGTTAGAAAAATATGCCAAAAAAATGAAGGGAATTACATCTGTGTGTCTGGTCTTTCTACTTACAGACTCTTAAAAGACAAATATTCAAAACCGGATTTTTAGTACCGTGAAGTTAAGGATGACTGAATCACAGTGTTGTCCAGGTTTAGAACATGTGTCCCAGATAGACTGTGAAGGATTAGAGATTCCAAAGTAAAGGTACAAGGGCACAAACGTACCCCAAACTGTGAGGGGATCCCACAAAGAGAGAGACCAGGACTGATTAGGGTAGAGGGTGGGTCCAAGAGTAAGAACTAGAAAAATGAAGATGCCCCCAGACAGTGTTGTGTGTGTGTGTGTGTGTGTGGGGGAGGGTGTAGTGGATGGAGACAGTTATTGCATTCTGTCTTTATCAAGGATATCTCTCCACTGGGCCACACCTTGGAAGGATTCCCAAGCACTACACAAGGTACCTAGGGACGATGGCAAGTCTGATATGTCATCATGACAGAAGGGTTTGCAACAGCACAAGGCCAAATCTAGCGTGTCTATGAGAGACTATGTCCTAGAGTATAATGCTTAGTGAAAGTATGTATAACCCTGTGCCAAATTAGGGGTTACCAAATTGATGCTCTGCTGGCATCGGAGGGTGCACGCCTGCAGGGCCATGAGTGTGTCCCAGGCAGTGCGCTAGTAGTTTGAAGTGCCAACTGGTACAGTGAAAAGCTGTTAGGAGTTGGTGGAGAGTCATCGATAAGAGGGCATGCCTGCTCCAAGGCCTGAGGGAGAGCCTACAGTCGGGCTGGGTGGGGGGACACTGTCCTTCGGGTCCCAAAGTAGCTGAATGGCACCCACATGCCAGCAGTGCGGCAGCAGATCCAGAGGAGCAGCAACAGATGAGAAGGTCACCAGGAGCCTGCTAAGCTCTGATTCCTGACAGAGTAGAGTGGCTGCCATGGGGGGCCCGAGAGGCAGAGGTGGCAGCGATGTCTCCAGTGGGGTTTAAGGTGGCAGATAGGACCTTTGTGCAATTCCGTGTCCACTCAAGGTATGTGCTGCTGGACTGAAATAGGGACCTCTGGTGCCGCAGGTAGAGTTGGCCCTGTACGAACCCTGCCCGAGCATTGGCAGGTGCAGGTGCAGGTGCCGCAGGGAGAGTTGGCCCTGTACGAACCCTGCCCGAGGACAGGCAGGTGCAGGTGCTGGTGCCGCAGGGAGAACTGGCCCTGTACAAACCCTGCCAGAGGACTGGCAGGTGCAGGTGCTGGTGCCGCTGGGAGAGTTGGCCCTGTACGAATCCTGCCCGAGGACTGGCAGGTGCAGGTGCTGGTGCCGCAGGGAGAGTTGGCCCTGTACAAACCCTGCCCGAGGACTGGCAGGTGCAGGTGCTGGTGCCGCAGGGAGAGTTGGCCCTGTACAAACCCTGCCTGAGGACTGGCAGGTGCAGGTGCTGGTGCCGCAGGAGAGTTGGCCCTGAATGAACCCTGCCCGAGGACTGGCAGGTGCAGGTGCTGGTGCCGCAGGGAGAGTTGGCCCTGTACGAATCCTGCCCGAGGACTGGCAGGTGCAGGTGCTGGTGCCGCAGGGAGAGTTGGCCCTGTACGAACCCTGCCCGAGGACTGGCAGGTGCAGGTGCTGGTGCCGCAGGTAGAGTTGGCCCTGTATGAACCCTGCCCGAGGATTGGCAGGTGCAGGTGCTGGTGCCACAGGGAGAGTTTGCCCTGTACGAACCCTGCCCGAGGAGTGGCAGGTGCAGGTGCTGGTGCTGCACAAGAAAGGACTGTGCCTGTATAACAACTGACACCCCCCCCCCATTCTGAGGAGAGTTTCAAAATGGTCAGAAATGGTGCACCCTGCTCCCACTGGTGGGGATTCTTGAAGCGGCGATCAGATTTGGGACAGGGAATATGTCCCAAGGAGAACTGGATCCCCTTTGGCTCGTAAGGAGAGGGAGGAACAGCGTAAAGTCCAGGTTCACTCCAGGTCCCCAGAGACTGTGCCATGGCATAGGGCCGTAGAAAACTGGGAACTGTAACAAACTTTAATGAGCAACCTCATGGAGGTTGTGTGTGTCAGCTTCACCTTTGGACAAAATAAAATATGCCTGATTGCATCTTATTCTGGTTCTGGACTAAATTATTTGGAGTCCTTATCTGCTATGCTGTGCCTTTGCCGAACCAAACTGTTTTCTAGTATTCCACCAAACCTCTAGACAGGGAAGGGAGGGGGTAGGTTTTTTGAGGTATTCAGTCATTGCCTGTGACCAAAAGATGCTGCCTGCTCGAATCTAACCCACCCAACCCCTCGAGTAGGAGCAAGCAGCAGCAAATAACTGTCTAGTTTGAAAGAAAATATGTACCCGAATTAAACAGGGGCAAAGGAAGTTACAAAAGTATAGTGCTGTATGTGGCAGCAGCACATATGTCAGTGAGCAGTTTACAGGTCAGCTAGCTATTCTACCCAATGAGCAGGTAACTAAAACAAATACTTAAATAGATCAGGATAGGGGGTGATTACAAAACTACAGGGACAGTTTTCCCACTTAATTAAAAAAATTGGGGCCTGAATAGGAAGAGGGGCATTTTTTTAAAGATGGTGCCGAGTGGGGGCCAGTGCTGGCAGGATGCGGGGCCCGATTCTCATATGTGTCAGCCTGCTGCAAGCCCTGGATGCGATGAACGCACCGCGCATGGGACTTGCTGCTTTCCCTGGGTGGCAATCGTGATTCTCGTTCCTGTGTGCCAATATGCCAGGGTTAGACCAGCTTTTGCTGGTCTAACTTTGCGCCATTCAAGGGACCTGTTATAGGGTTTGCGCCAACTTTGTGGTGCAAGCCGCCATAAAGGGGTAAAGAGTCACAAATGCACACGACCTTTGAGAATGGGTGCACGCCGACAAAGTGCTTGGCTAGCACTGAGTTAGACGCAAGGCCTGCAGCAAACCTGTGTCAACTTTGAGAATCGGGCCCGCAGTGTTTTATTTATTGGTATGGGGGACCAGGGAGGACAGTCAGGTGGCCAAGAGACTTGTCCAGGCTACCTGAGAGGAAAAGGGTTTTTTTTTTTGTTTTTTTTTTACTTTCTTGTAACTACCAAATATTAATACCCACGTATTGGATATTATTCATTATTCAATCCAGAATAATGAATAGCCCAGTATTATCTTTCAGCACTTTCACAAATGAAGCCTGCAAACTAGTACTGCTGGAGTGGATAGTGAAATGTTAGTAACATGATTTAAGGCATAAGATGAATGTTTATGGGTATTACCCTTATATAGATACCAATTAAATTACGGGGATTAATACCGAAACTCAAAAAAAGTGCTAACAATTATTTATTTAAAATTACATTTTTTTAAACCATCATGAAATTTTCCATATCGATAAAATAAGTAAATTGATGTACTTTATCATTATGGAAAATGTATATTGATAAAGTAAGAGCTCTTGCAGCAGGCAATAACCATCAGGACTCTGCCGCCAGGCACAAGGACTCCATGGAAAAAGTTTCTAGCTAACAGTCCAAGGCGGGGACTGCCCTGATGTTGGCCCCACCCCAATGTCACCTAATGGCATAAAGGGCGGGGTCCCCAGCACCACCGCCGCGAGTTCGCCCTCCGGAGACCCGGCATGCATAGAGGATGGGGAGCCGAGGAGTTTCAAATATCCCGATAGGGAGAAGAAAAAGAAAACATAACCGGGGGAAGGAGGGAAAGCATGCCTGTTGCAAGAGCTCCTCTCGAAGATCTACTGTTACGGTAAATTCTCACGTAACTGTACTACCTCACTTCGAGAGGGAGCTCTTTCAACAGGCAATAACCTTCAGGACAGAGTCCCAAACAGTACAGAGACAGAAGCCAGGTCAGTAGGACAGTGGTTATTGAAACCCTCAGAAGCTCTAAAGAGAGCAGTGCTTGGGGGGACAGCAAGGCTGAACCCTGCCCTCCTTCTGGAAGCAATGTCCAAACTGTACTGTTTAACGAACATATAGGCTGAACTCCAGGTGGCAGCAGCTCAGAGATCCGCTGTGGACACATTTCAAAGGGATGCAAATGAAGTTGCTACACCCCTAGTGGAATGACCTTTAACCGAGCCTGGTAAAGGTTTGTCATATTTCTGATGGCAAAAGACAATGCAGTTGACCAGCCATTTAGACAAGGTCTGCTTGGTCACAGCAGCCCCGAACATTCGCGGGGCGAAAGATATGAATAACTGATCAGATTTTCTGGAAGACCAAGTACGATCCAAGTAAAAACGAACAGCTCTGTGAACATCCAGAGTACGCAAAAAGGCCTCCCCTCTTTTCAAGTACTCTGGGTAATAAACTGGGAGATGAATGTCCTGGTTAAGAGTGAACTCGGACACCACCTTCGGGAGAAACTTGGGATTAGTACGCAGGGATACCCTGTCCCTGTGGAATATTAAATAGGGCTCTTTACACATCAGAACCTGAAGCTCAGAAATTCTCCAGGCTGAAGTAATGACAACTAAAAATAATGTTTTCCAAGACAGGAAGCGTAGCTTGCAACCTTTGGCTGGTTCAAAGGTATAAGTCTCTCTAACATAAACAGAAGATCCCATGGGGGGAAAAGGGTCCCAAATGGGAGGCTTAATATGCATTATACCTCACAGGAAGGTGCAAGACAGATCCATTTGTGCCAGAGTCCTGCCGTCCACTGGTACATGATAAGATGATACTGCAGAAGGATGCATCCTTAAGGTTGAGTAGCTAAGACCCAAATCAGACAGGGAAGGCAGATACTCCAGGATCGAATCCACCTGACAGGTGAATGGGTCCAGATGACTGGCAGGAAGCCCACAGGTAGAAGCGCTTCCATTTCATGGCGTAGGGTGGCCCTGGTCGAGGGTTTTCTCATGGCCACCAGGACATCTGCTACCCCTGCTGACACCCCATATCGGTCCCTGACTAGGTCTGCAGGAGCCGCACACGCAGGTGCAGAGACTTGAGATTCAGGTGTACAGGAGTACCCTGCTCCCAGGAGGGCAAGTGAGATGACTGGGGTAGAGGAGGAAGGTCTATCACCAATTGCTGAAGGAACAGGAACCAAATGTGCAGAGGCCAGAATGGCGCTATCAGAATCATGTCTGCTCGCTCCGCTTGCAGCTTGTGCAGTACTAACTGAAGTAGTGGGAAGGCATAAAGAAACCTTCCTGTCCAAGAGAGGGACAGGTCTCATCAGAAAACACCAGGCCCTGGATCTAGCGAGCATAAACTGGGCAGTTTGGCATTGAGCGGGGACGCAAAGAGGACCAGTTCTGGAAGTCCCCTTCTTTCGAATAGGTGGTCTGCTACATCCTGTAGTGGCTCCCACTCGTGAGCCTCAGACCGAAAGTAGCTTAAGCTGTCGGCCAAGGTGTTTTGTACTCCTGGAACATGAATCATTCTGAGTTCCTGATTGTGCTCCACTGCCCAATGCCAGACTCTCATGGCCTCTCTGCAAAGGAGATAGGAGCGTGTGCCCCCTTGCTTGTTGACATAAAAAACAACTGGCATGTTGCCTGTCTGGATCAGTATGGGGCCTGGAAGGAGGGTTGTTAGAAATGCCTGTAAGGTGCACAGAATGGCTCTCATCTCCAACACACTAATGTGGAGGCTGCATTCCAAAGGAGTCCACGTCCCTCTCATCTGCTTTTCTTTGAAATGTGTGCCCCATCCCAGTCCTGAGGCATACGTTGTCAGGATCTGCTGAGGACTGGGACTTCGGAAGGGGCGAGCCACCATTCCAAAGTCTGACACACAGCATTGGCAGTCCGAACTTGCTGCTCGAGGTCACTGATCCCACTGTAGTCTGAGGTTCCAATGGAGTACTCTCATGTGGAAACAAGCCAAGGGCACTGTCACGATGGTGGCCGCCATGTGGCCTAGAAGTTGCAGGACCATGCTGGCTGGAACCTGGCTTGCGGAGGTAATTTTTTGAGCCAACACTCATAGGTAATCTGCCCTGTCTGAGGGAAGAAAGGCTCTTCCCTGGACGGTGTCCAAGATGGCTCCAATGTATTGTAATCTCTGACTGGGCCAGGGGGGCAACTTGGGAAGATTCAAGGTGATCCCCAGGTCTTAGAACAGTTGGAAAGTACATTCCAGTGTGTAACGAAGCTAGTCTCTTGTGGGAGCTGTCAGGAGCCAGTCATCAAGATAGGGGGGTAGATGTACTGTCCCTGCCTCCTGAGAGTTGCTGCTACCACCACCAGGCGCTTGGTGAATACTCAAAGTGCCGAGAAAAGACCGAACAGCAGCACTCAAAATTAGTAATGCTCTCCCTGAAAGGTAAAGCGAAGGTATTTCCTGTGGGATGGCAGGAATTTAATGTGCATATGGGTGTCCTGCATGTCCAGGGAGCAGAGCCAGTCCCTGTGATGTGGCATGGGCAGTAATCCCGGCAGTGTCACCATCCTGAACCTTTTGTATTCGATAAAATTGTTCAGCTGACTGAGATCCAGGATGGGACGAAGGTCCCCGGTCTTTTTTGGCACTAAGAAGAAGTGGGAGTAGTAACCCCTTCCTCTTTGGCTTGGTGGAATTGCCTGGATCACCTTTTTGTTCAGGAGGGCTCGAATGTCTGCCCAAATGAGGCCTGCGTGGGGATGGGGAGCAATGGGTAGGAATCGGTGGGTTGTCTTGAGGAATTTGGGTGAACTCCAGAGCGTAACCCCTTTCTATAATTTGGAGTACCCACTGATCTGATGTTGGACCAACCTGTGAGGTAAAGGGAGAATCACCCACCTACTGCCTCCCCTCATAGCTCCGCCAGAGGAGGGGGGGCAGGCAGGGAGTCATGCAGAGGTTGTTGGGGTGGGTAAGGGGGCTCTAGCATTTTTAGCACTTTTTGGACCCTGTGCTCCTGCTTGCTGAGAGGGAGCTTTTCTTTTGTATCCCTCTCTGTGCTACTGCCTTTTCGCTTGCTGGCCTTGTTGCCTGCAAAAGGGCAGACGTGTGTATGGGGTTGGCTCTGACTTACACATTTTGTGGACATCAGAAGCTGCCTTTCCCCGAGTACTGCAAACCTGTGATCATTTTCTCTGCCTCCTGGCCGAAAAGTACTGGTCCCTGAAAAGGGGCATCTAGAATAACATCCTGCAAATTCTGCCGGAAGCCAGAGAGCCTTAACCAAGAGTAGCCGGAGGCATATCCCTGTGGCCCTTGCTGCAGTGTCTGCTGAATCATTTGAGCACCTGAGGACATGTTTACCAATGTCAGCACCGGACTGTAGGATGGCTAAGAGCTCTGTCTTATTAGAAGAGTCAGGTTGTGACCTGGCCAGGTCCATAGCTTTGTTCCAGAGAGACTTGTGGTACATAACCATATGTGCCAGAAAATGTAGTGACCGGACCGCATAAGTGGCAGATGAATATACCTTACGCCAAAGTGGTCCATCTTTTGGACTCCTTATCCAGTGGTTGGGAGCTCATATGCTTGGGTTGCTGAGTCTTTCTGTGTGCAGCCATAAGGACCATAGAGTCTGCTATCAGTTGATCACTTAAATGTGGTTCTTCCTCGGGTCCTGTATAAGCGATCAGCTTTCTTAGGACTCGCCACAGTTGTGGAAGGGTGCTTCCAGGCTAGTTTCATCATGTCCTGTAAGGGCTCCACTAATGGTGGGATGACCAAGGTTTTGGGTCACTGGCCCCAAGAACTATGCCAGACAGCATTTCTCAGTGTCTAATTCCTCTGTCTCCACCTGGTTAAGGAACTATTTGTGCCTCATCACATCTAGGAAAGTGGGACTGTCTGGAGGAGGCCTTGGGGAATCCTTCCTTGGATCCGAATATGGAAGATGCAAGTCGTCCTCTGAAGAGTCGTATGATGGGGACTCACTGCTGGACTGCTCTCAGGATGTGGACCACTGCTCACTGCAAAATCAGCGTCTAGAAGAGATCGGGATGATGGGTGGCGACCGTGCCGCCATTGTTGTGGGACCCTGTCCTGTGCCACCTGGAGTCGGGCAGTCTGGCATCGGGGTGGAAGGCATTCTGCATTGGGGGTAGGTTGCCTAGGCGCAGCTGGTGTGGGGTTTGGCCCGCAGTCTGGGTAACAGATCCCTGACTGTGTTCCACCAGTTGGTAAACAGGCGCCGAATCTCAGTCAGGGTACCATAGGGGCTATTGGCAGTTCAGGCATTGATGTAGGAGTGCCTGAGGGGCCTGGCATTGGGCACTTCAGTTTAGTACTCCCGTCATCAGGACTGATGGCTTAGTCGTCTTGTGCATCAGGTCTGGCAGTGTTCCATCATCCGTGTCGGGTGCACTGGCATCTGTTCGTCAGGCTCCCATGGTGGAGGTAACAACGAGTGTGTGGTGCTGTGTCCTTAGGCTCTGTAG
This sequence comes from Neoceratodus forsteri, assembly GCA_016271365.2. Classification (NCBI taxonomy): domain Eukaryota; kingdom Metazoa; phylum Chordata; order Ceratodontiformes; family Ceratodontidae; genus Neoceratodus; species Neoceratodus forsteri. Next base: position 23,158,724 of record JADMNL010000037.1, on the reverse strand, counting down.
AGCCTGGCATCAGGTCCTTGTTCTCTCTCCATGGATGGAGACTTTCTGATCCCTGTGGTTCAGGTGACAGCTAGAGGGTGTCATCTGATCTGGCTCCGTGGAAGTGGAAGTCAGAGGGATATGTGGTTTGTTGTTGGTCCAGAGCCCCAGATGATGATGGCTTGGAAGAAGAGTTGACAGTTTCTGTATACCATATTCCTGATCGCCCTTGGTGTTGTTGGGACCTGTTGCTTGTCCGACGACCAAGGGAGCAGTCTTATGGATGACAGGCTCCAACCTGCTGCCCGATGAACAGTGGGCCTATTCTTCTGGTTGAGACCCAGTAGTGTGTTTGTGGTGCCCGATAGCCAGGGAAATGGAGGCCTTAGAAGGCCCTAGCTCGAAGACCCCAGCCGGATGTCTGGGTGGAGGCAGGAGGCTTCCTCAATGGTAACCCGGAAGAGCAAGGGAAACCCGGAGGGACTGAGCCCGACCTCATGCCAGAGGTGGAACTCTTGAAAGCCTTGTGAGGAGATCTGGACCGGGATTTTGACCTGGATCTGTCTTTGTCTCAGTGATGGTGCTTCCTACTAGATTTCTTCTCTCTAGGGAAGGTGTCCCCGGCCGAAGAAGAAGACGAGCTGTGCCCCAAGTGGGTCTTCTGCATGGCGGCCACTTGTTGTTCCAGGAGGTAGGCTTTCATGGTTTTCAGGCAGTGGATGCGTGTCCTCCTATTAAAGCATAGGCAATGCGGGTAGGTGTCTGGCTTGTGGTTGGGGTCCAGGCACAGAAGGCAAGCCAAATGACTGTTTTTCACCAGGATTTGCTTGCCACATGCGCACTTCGACTTCCACCGCTCTGTAGGTGAAGTTGGCTGGGTAGATATGTATGACGGAGTCGAAAAACGTGATAATAAAATGGTAACTGCACGAAGTGCGAAAAAATGGCGGTCGACTATTAGCAGGAGGCATCCAGGGAGCCAAGATGCATGGGTCGACGCTGAAAAAATTGAGGTGGTGCTGGGGACTGCCCTTTATACCATTGTGATGCTGGCAGCAGGGCCGATGTCAGGGGCGGCCCCTGCCTTGGCCGTTAGCTAGAAATTTTTTTCCGTGGGGTCCTAGTGCCTAGCGGCATAGTCCTGATGGTTACTGCCTGCTGCAAGAGCTCTTTTGAGAAGTAAGATCATTAATTTTACAAAAAAAAAAACACTTCTGTCATGATGTAACTATATATCACTATAGCTATATATAAAATCATAAAATGATTCACTGCATTTTTAAAATCCTGTCATTTGTAATATATCATATCAACATCTATGTGCTTGTACCAACACAGGAGAACTATACTGACTGTTCAAATGTTACTGCTTTGAAAATGTAGTTTCAAGCACTATAAAAATATTACATAAGATTATTTTGGGAAATGGTCGAAAGATTCTAGTGGTTGTTCTGTCTAAGAATCAACACGTTCTTTCCTAGTTCTTGGTATTTAGCAGTCTAGCTGAGGAGGCAGTATAGCACTCTGGTTTAGGGCTCTGAGCTGCAAACCTGAAGACCTGAGTTTGAATCCCACAGCCCCACTTGCATACTGTGCGATCTTGAGCAAGTCACTTAACTTCTTTGTGCTCCCCAGGTTGCACCTGGAAACAAGCTTCAACTTAGTGTGCCTTCCTGGTTAAATAATTTCTCCTTTCCTTTCCCATTTAGGAATTACCATGTATACTAATTACACACATCCCTAGCGGCTAGCTGCTCTGTAGGAATAATCGTGCAGCAGCTGCATGGCGTCTGCTACTGTGAACCAGAAGAGAGGTTCAGGAGAATAGGATGGAATAAAAAACACATACAGTATTACAGTAAACTGAAAACATAAAACAAGCTGGAGATTTGTTACTGTAGGGCTGAAGCTTCATACCTGCTGTAACCTCCTGCATGAGTTCTGCAGCATTGTGGCAGCCCTCTACCAGCAGTCTGGTCCATGTGAGACAGGTCGTGGCTCGCTTCAACACAAAATAGGTGCGCTCCACGCCCTGACGAAAGTGCCAGTCCGTAAGGCAAAAGATAGGTCTGTGTCATGTAGTGGGGATCCTTTTGAAGGCCAGAGTGAACAAGCCTGGTGGGGGTAGGAATAAGGAAATGGAAGAGAAATCAACAACTGAATGCCATCAAGAAACATAGACAATAATGGCAGAAAAAGACCAACAGGTGCCTCCACTCTGCTCATGGTTCCATATCAGACCCCGGGACCTACTGTCCATACAGGGTTACAGCCCTTCCTATCCATCCCCTATTCCCCTCCCTATTTAGTGCTGTCCTGAGTAACCACTATATCCTTCATGCTGTCCCAACCATGCTTGAAATCAAACATTTTTTCACCCACCATCTCGGCTGGTAGTCTGTCCCACAGTTCCTCCACCCCTTCTGTAAAATAATACTTCCTCAAATCCCTTTTGAACCTCCTGCCTGTCAGTTTCCACTCATGCCCTCATGACCCCAAGTTGTTATTCATGCTTAATAATTCTTCACAGTTCACTTTGTTTTTTCATTTCAGGAACTTGAAGGTCTCTATCATATCTCCCCTCTCCATTTTGGTCTTCAGCGAGTACATGTTCAGTGCCTTGAGCTGTTCCTTGTACAACCTGCCCTGTTGGTTCAGAATCATCTTTGTCACCCTTCACTGTACCATCGCCATCCTGTCCTTATCTTTCCTGAGGTGAGGACTCCAAAACTGGGCACAGTACTCCAGGTGTGGCCTCACCAAAGATCCATAAAGAGGTAGTATTACCTCTTTTCTTCAGCTGTCATTAGCCCTCCCAATACATCCCAGCATCCTATTTGCCTTGCTATATTTTATTTAGTTTTTGTTTACCGGGTAAGTGCACTAGCCATAGCAATGACTATTTTCAGGCACAACCCGGGAGGATACAGTACAACAATACAGGCAAACATTCTAGTACAAGTTCAAACATAGCTGACAATAGAATACAGAGCAAGCAGAATGTAGCTACAGATAAGGTAGTTGCAATAACATTGTAGGAAAAAAATGTACAGAAACAGTTCTATAACCAAAACTACATCACCAATTGTTTTGAGGAAAAACAGAGAAAGATTGTAAATATGTTAGTGCTAACATGGGATTGAAAATAGGCTGTCCAGGGAGGGATAGTAGTGAGTGATAGGAGTAGGCCAGAAAAGGGTTGAGGCCGAGGCAAGGTGGGAGGTGGGACAGACAGGTAGAGGAGAAGTGCTTTGCGTTTAGAGGGACAGATCATAAGTGGCAAGGAGAGACGAGGCTAGGAAGGTAGTATGAGCTGGGGGGGGTTCGAAACAGGAGCACTTGTGGGAAGAGGCCTTGTTGCACTGGCTTGATTGTTTGAGGGAGTCGCTAGTGATAACTCCTAAATCCCACTCCTCAGCTGTAGTGCTAACTAAACTGAAAATATAAACAAACATAAACAAGCTGGACACATCAGCACAACAAAACGAAACACAAACAAGCTGGACACATCAGCACAACAAAACGAAACACAAACAAGCTGGACACATCAGCACAACAAAACGAAACACAAACAAGCTGGATACATCAGTACAACAAAACACAAACAAGCTGGATACATCAGCAACACAAAACACAAACAAGCTGGATACATCAGCACAACAAAACAAAACACAAACAAGCTGGACACATCAGCACAACAAAAAACACAAACAAGCTGGACACATCAGCACAACAAAATAAAACACAAACAAGCTGGATACATCAGCACAACAAAACACAAAGAATCTGGATACATCAGCACAACAAAACAAAACACAAACAAGCTGGACACATCAGCACAACAAAACAAAACACAAACAAGTTGGACACATCAGCACAACAAAACAAAACACAAACAAGCTGGACACATCAGCACAACAAAACTTACAAAAGCAAATGACTAAAGTACCTTAAAGAGGGAGCCAGTCCAAAGGCACAGAATTAAGAGCATCAGATTTCAAAAAAGCATCATGGAGAATCTCATATCTGTAAGTGCCTTTGTTTATAAGTTTATGGGTCCAGTCGCAGTGCCTCTTATGGATATAAGAGTGTCACCTTGTGTGTTCTTAGGACCAGAGGACTACAGACCGAAAGTCAGCAGTTCTGGTGTCCTAAGAACGCAAGAGGTAACACTCTTAGATCCACAAGAGGCCCTCCAAACAGACCCATAAGAGTATAGAGATCACTAGATTTTTTAAATAAAAAAAAATCCTTTTTTTTATTCCAAATGCTGATGGCTCAAGGGATCAACGAGAAGCCCAATACAGTGGCTCAGTGTGTGAGACACTCTTATGATAATAAGAGTACCTCACACGCCACTGAAAAAAGCGCTGTAATTTGTTGGGACACTCCCGAGATCTGTAACAAAAGTTACAAGCCTTTCTGTAAACCTGATTTTACTGCCTGTTCAAAATGGCAAGCAGTGACCCATTGCACAGTTGCAAAGTATGGTGGCACAATATCGGGATGCAAAAGCCTTCTAGTTTGACCACAATTTGCACCATTCCCAATTCTGGTGATCGGTGGGCAGGGGGTGGAGTACTCATGTGACAGTGGCACTAAGCAGCATTATGTAGGTGAGATTTTCCAGTTCTTACTTGGTGCAAACTAGGTTAGTGCCACCAAACATGGTGGAATTCAACACGTACAGGCGTCTGCCTATTGCGCGGTGGAAATGGTACGGTGCTATGACATGTACAAAGCCCCAGACTACTGATACCACCACCACCCAACCTGGGGCCTGCTTCTGGGCCTGCGTCTCCTAATTTACCGGAGCCATCTGCTGTCACTGATAATCCAGTTAGCCCTCTAAAATCTTACAGCCTTGCCCAAACTTGTGTTCTGGTTGGTGAAGCAGTGATCCCCTACAGAACTGCTTCCAACAAATGTGTCAGGGGTCAGCAAACGGGGGTTCTGCTGAGCTGCTGAGTATGGTCCAGTTGCTCATATGCATGCCATGTCTTATATTCCACGCCTCTTTCCCGTGCTGTTGCAATGTCCATTTTAATGGCACAGGAAGAGACTTGCAACCCGCTATGTATAACATAACGGTACAATTCTAAATAGTGGCACAATTTCAGAATTTTGTGTACACATAATTTTGAAATGTGGCGGTGGGTGCACATTTCGAATAAGGGAGGACATGCAATTTGGAATGTGTCAAGGACATGCATTTCAGAATACAAACAGAAATTGTTGGCAGAAAAGGTCCACTTGACCTGCAGAATTTTCCCGTCTACTCTGTCTCAGCACATCCCTCGTGGCCTGTCGACTCCTCCCTCGCCTATTTATCAATATTCCCATATGTCCATCCTATGCATGTGTGAAATCCCTCATTGTTTTTGCTCCCACCAGCCCTGCTGGCAGACTGTTTTAAGGTGTCCACCACTCTTTCAGTGAAGTAGTACTTTCTCACATCCTTCTTAAACTTCCCCTCTTCCAGCTTCATTGCATACCCTCTTGTCTAATGCACTTCCTCATTTGAAATAGACACCCCTCCTGTACCCTCTTCACCCATGAGGTACCGGTAGGTCTCTGTCATGTTCCCCATCTTCCTTTTCTGTTCTAGGTTGTACATGCTGAGATCCCTCAGTCTCTCCTCATAGGGCTTTTTTTTTTTACACTTTCCTTTTATACCCTCCTTACTACCCACTCAGTCCACTCCTTCGGACCAATCAATCCCCATGACCCCCCCCAATGGAGTCTGCCTCTAGAGTGCCAGGCTTGCTCCGTTGTCTCCCTACCTTGCTCCTCTTCCTCCTGAGAGCCTGAACAGCGGGGTCTGCCCGTGGGTAGGGGATCGGGGCTGGATCGTCGTCATCCTGGCCCGAGAGGGGTGTTTTCGCTTTCCTTCCTTGGCCCTCATCCCCTAAGGGCATCGGCACAGAGGACTGACATCCAGACAGGCGGCATGCATCATCAAATGCCCACAACATCCTCCCCCCAACTGCAGAGAGCCGCCTAGTGCCCTGATGCCCATGCTTCAACCGGAGCCAGTGTGTCAGGTGCTCAACCCACCACAGGAGGAGGAGGAGAGCTTCTGTTGGGATGCTCCATCCTCCTCCTCCTCCCCTTCGACCCGAGTCTGTTCCCAAACCCGCGTCACCGGCATAGCGTGAGGTGTGGCATCCAGTGCCTCAACCCTCAGCACCACTGGGCTGGCTCTCATAGGGCTTTTAATGTAACCCCTGCACTATTTTGGTTGTCCTCCTCTGTACTGCTTCCACTCTGACTTTGACCTTTCTGAGATGTAGCCTCCAGAACTGGACACCGTACTCCAGGTGGGAGCTCACCAGTGACCGATACAATGGTAACACTACCTTCCTCCTCCTTCTGGTGATACCTCTTCCTATGCCTGCAGCATCCCACTGGCCCTGTCCACTGCCTTGTCACACTGCCCCACCATTCTGAGGTAATAAGAAGATAACCCAAGGTCTCTTTCCTGTTTAGTGACTATAGAACATCTCCACCTCCAATTTTATACTCAGCTCCTGAGTTTCTCAGCTTAGGTGCACGATTTTGCACTTTTCGTCACTGGACCCGAGCTGCTATGCTATGCCTCGACCACTCTGAGCTTTTTAAGGTCCCTACTCATTCTCTTCACTTCCTCTTGAGTATTCACCCCATTACAGATTTTGGTGTCATCTGAAAAAGGCATACAGCACCTTCCCTTCCAGTTATTCTGCAATGTCACTTATGAAGACACTGAAGAGGACTGGTCCCAGTACCAAGCCCTGTGGCACTGTGCTAGTCACTTTCTCCTCATTAGAGTGGTGACATTTATCATCACCCTGTTGCCTATCTATCAACCAGTTTGTAACAGAGTTTATCACTTTGACTCCCACCCTCTAGATTGCCCAATTTCTTTATCAGTCTCCTATGTGCACAATGTCGAATGCCTTGCTGAAGACCAAGTAGGCCACCTCCACTGCCCTTCCTTGACCTATATCTTTGATCACACAGTTGAAGAAAGCAATCAGATTCACCTGGCATGACCACTGCACTATGAATCCATGCTGATTTTGGCCTTGTAACCTGTTGGATTAAAGCTACTCCACTAGCCTTTCCTGTAACAGGGTTTTCATTTATTTTCCCACCACTGATGTGAAATTCACTATCCTATAGTTGCTAGCCTCTCCTCTCCTCTCCAGCCACTCTTATGGGCGGGACTCGCTGCTCTCCTCCAGTCCTCTAGAAACACTCCTGTTTCCAGTGTGTTGTTGAATAAGGCCATCAGTGGTGCAGCAAGTACCTCTCTCACTTCTCTTAGCACCCTTGGATGTATCCCGTCAGTCCTGTGGTCTTATGCACTTTCAGATTAGCAAGTTCCTTCAGGACTCTTTCCTCTGAAAATGGATTTGTGTCCACTTCCTCTTGTCCTTGTGTTCCTGCTGCTTCTTGGTGGTCAGTCCCCCTATCCCTCCACTGTGAAGACTGAGCAGAAGTACCTGTTTGGGGTGTCTGCTTTTTCTTTATCCTCCTCTTCACAGTCTTCCTCTGCCATCCCCCTTATCCTCACTATCCCTCCACCTTGGCTTCCTTTTCTCACTTATATACCTAAAAAAAAGTCTTGTCCCCTTTGGTACTTCTTTGGCTATCCTTTCCTCTGCTTGCGCCATCGCTCCTCTGTCTTGCTGATTCTCTCTGTATTACCTGGTACACTTCACTATCCTCATCCCTCTGTGTTTCTTCGTACCACCTGAATGCCACCCTTTTCCTTCACCTTCATGGGTACTTCCTAGAGTACCATAATGATCTTTTTCGCCTGCTTTTGCTTAATTCCTTCTCACAGGCGCTGGTTGCATTCACTATGCCTCTCTTAATTTTCTCCACTGTTCCTCTACCCCTCCTGGCAATCTTTCCATGCTAGGCTGCTTCTGAGGCAGTCTCCCATTTCTTTAAAATCCACCATTCTAAAGTCCAGGGCCCTTGTCTTTGTGTGGTGTGCCTCTGCACCCATTTTAATGTTGAACTACACTGTACTGTGATCACTGGCTCCCAAGGGGAAAGCCCACTGTGATGTCTGGAACGTTGTCTCTGTTAATGAATACCAGGTCTTGTATTGCCCCACCCCTAGTGGGCTTGGTGACTAGCTGTCTGAGATACACCCCCTGTAGGGAGTTAACAATGACCATGCTTCTAGCTGAAGCATTTCACATTTGGCAGACTGAAGTCCCCAACTAGCAGAACCTTTCCCTTTTTTGCCATCCTACTGATGGTTTCTCCTAGTTCTTTATCCAATTCATCCTCTTGTGTTGGAGGTCTGTACCATTATGAATGGGGCACCAGTTCCTGTCTCCACGGTGACCCACAGCACCTCCAGTCCTTCCTTTACCTCTAGGTTCCACTTACACTTCCATAGCCCTGACACCCTCCTTCACATACAGAACCCCTCCACCACCTCCCTGTCTCTTCTGAACTGAGAGTAGCCTGCTATGGCCATGCCCCAGTTGGGATTTTCAGTGCAACACAACTCAGTTCTGGCCACCAGATCCAGGCTCATTTCCACAGTGATGGCCTCCAGGTCTGGAATTTTATTTCCAAGACTCCTTGTGTCGGCACACAGGGCTCTCCAAACCTTTCTGTCTTCCTGCCTGTAGTCCCCCTTTCTGCACGTGCTGCTCCCCTTAACTCCACCTGACTCCCCTCTTCCCTCATTTCTCTCACTGTTTCTTGTCTCAGTTGCACCTCTCTTTCTGTCTTCTTTGTTCTAACCCTTGTGCCTTGGTGCTTCAACCACCGGGGTCTTCCTCAGGAGCATACCTCTCAACTGTCCCTGATTTTCAGGGATGCCCCTGATTTTGCCTCAAAATTTTACTCTGTCCCTCCTAAAAATTGTGTTTCCATGACCAAACAGTGGGGGTTGTAAGCACAAAATAATGTCAAACATTAAAGTTGCAGAGTTGCTCTTCCTTAGAAAATGCATTTTACACTAAGCCTCTTATTCTACCAATCTTTCAGAATGAATATCCCTAATTTTGAAGATGTGTCCCTGATTTTGGTCCCTTGTCCCTGATTTTTCTAAGCCTTGTCCCCGATTTATGAGGCAGGAAGTTGAGAGGTATGCTCAGGAGGCGTGGCCAACAAGAGACAAGCTGTCCTTGTAAAGTCTGTGCCTGAAAGGGGCAGACAAAATTGTGCAGCAGTGTATTAAAAAAGATTTAGACAAAACATTCAAATTCATTACAAGTACATAGAAATCCTGAATACAACAATTATTTTTATTAAAAAGCACTGTTCTTGTGTGTGACAACAGTACTGTTTTTATAAGAACAGTGCTTTTTGATAAAATATATAGAATAGTGGAGGGGCGACCATCCACAACAAGGCTGTGTTTCCATCGAGGTGCTGATGACATCACAGAGACCCTCGAGGCTGAGAAGCTTGAGAGGTCTCCATGATGTCAACTCCCTCGAGATGGGAAATGCAGCCGAAGTTAGGTGGGCTGCACCATCTACTATTTTATATACTATATGGTTCCCGAAATTTGTTTGTACCTTTCATTCACTCATTCACACTGGTGCTGGCTAGATTCCCATTCTTTCCACTTCAGTTCCCTATAATTCCAGTGATCGTTGATGCAGTCCTGTCCCCGAATATATAGGTCCTTCACGCAGCAGTCGTGCTGTGCTCCGGTGCCACAACTGTGCCAGTAATTTAAAAAAAAAAAAACTACAAAGTAATAGTTTGGATACACGGAATTGACTTTAGTAGTCCGTGGTCCAAACTGTGCTCACTCTCACCCACCGCACTGCTCGCTAAGTACAGGTGCTAGAACGCACTTTTGTAAACAGCACTGTCAGCCAATCAGATGGCAGGTTATGGGTAAAAGTTGTTGTACTATCGATGTGACGCCAGAACGATAGTACAATAACTTTTTTTGACCTTTGAACTGCCCTACAACAAGATTTGGAAAACCTTTGTTTTCCAGACACAATAAGTGCTAACTATATACTATAATTGTATTCAGGATTTCTAAGTATTTGTAATGGATTTGAATGTTTTGTCTAAATCTTTTTTAATACAAGTGTGCACAATTGTGTCTGTCCCTTTAAGGCACAGACCTTAAAAGGAAATCTTGTCTCTTGTTGGCCATGCCTCTTGAGGAAGATCCCCTTGATCGAAGCACTGGGGCGTGAAAGTTAGCATCCTTTTTGGAGCTCATAATAAACAGCACTGTCTGCAGTATTAGTTGTCATATGTTTCATTTCTCCTCAAGTGCTTACTTTTTGTTTTTTGTACAGTTTGTGGGTCGACTAACCCAGTATAGCACCAGCTTCACAAATTCCGGGTGCCCTGCAACTCTTTTGTTTGTCTTATTTGTTCTAACCCCCATTGTCCTCCACCTTGTTTACACCCTTTTTATCTTGTGCCCCTGCCTTGGGGGAGTTTTCTCCCCCTGGGCACTCACTCCATGTTGCTTCAACTTGCAGGGTGGGGGGGCAGGTAATACTGCCTGCCCCCTCAGCTAGTTTAAATGCTTCTCCAAGTAAAATTTAAACCTACCACTGAGGACTGTGGTCCCCTTCCCAGAAGGATGCAGGTCATCACTGGTCCCCTTCCCAGAAGGATGCAGGTCATCACCTCTGTAAGGGCCCAAATCCTTCCAGACTAGCCCCTAGCCCTAATGAAGCTGAAACCCTCCTTCCTGCACCATGCCATCAACTAACTGTTGAAGTTCCTGGTGTGGAGTGCCCTGTCTTCTTCTCAACTGTACACAGGTCATACCTTGATGAACATCCCCATGCATGCTGTTTAATGACCCTCCCCAGTTCCCTGAACTTACCCTGCACTACTGTGCTCCAGCTCTCACCAGGTCATTAACCACCAGGTGAAGAATGACATCCAGCTCCCTGCCATGACATGCCTCCCTAGCAGTCTCCTTTCTGGTCCATCCCCTTCACACTTCCAGCGCAGGCTACGAGGATCAGTTTTAGTATCTTCAAACTGTATTAACTTCAACCACATTTTCGGAGTGTGGTGCCCTTCGTATGTGGTTAGAATGTGCAATTTTGAGCTGTGGCAGTGATGTTCAATTACAGAATGAAGTGGGGAAGCATAATTTTGGACAGTCACAGGAATGTGTGAATCTGGTATGTAGTTGTATTGCGTAATTTTGGTATACAACATGAATTTTGTGTGTTTTGGACCCATAATTTTGGAAGGTGATAGGGATCCTTCATTTTGCATAGTGTGGCGGACAGTCAGTTTCAGAATGCTGGGGTTGCACAATTTCAGAATGGGAGGAATGTACCCTTTCCAATTGTGTGTGTGTGTGTGTGTGTGTGTGTGTGTGTGTGAGGGGGCCAGAATTTCGGATTGTGGCAAGCATAAACAATTTCAGAATTAAGGGGGACACATCACATTGGAATGTGGCAGGGACGTTAAATTTTTGAATGAGGCAGAGGTGTACTTTTGGAATGTGATGAGGACACTCCTTTATCTGTGTGTTAATTTTATTTTCATTCACACCACTTCCGAGTGTTATTAATCCCTGTCCTGTCCCTCTTTCAACAGGCATCCTTGTAGCCCACTGGGCTACCTACCACCATCTGTGGTTCACCTCCTGCATGCCTGGACACCACTCTGCGCCTCTCTTGGCACCAAGAAGCCTGCTGCCACTGGCTCCCTGGAGACAAGCATCAGGTACAGCCTATACACAACCCCAGCCTCCATGGTTGCTGCTTCTGCTCCCAAATTTTTCACCCACCCCCGTCCCCCTCCCAGGCCACCTTTAAATACACTTAAGATCCTCCCTCCCTACCCCGTCCTGCCCCACTCTGCCTCCCAGTACTAGAGCTCTTCGCGCTTTAAAGCCATCTGTCTCCCACCCCTCTGTTGATCTCCTCTCTCTCTCTCTCAATCTCTTAAAGCATCCTCACTGGTCTGCTGTTCTCACCCAGCACTGCTCACACAAAAGTGTCCTAGACCTACGTTTTGGACTCCAAATCTTTCATGTCACCATGTTAACCTGCTCCAGCTCACACTGTTTGTGATCTCCCTAGCATCTGCCCTAATGCTGACGGACATATGTGTCTCAGCACTGGCCCACGACCAAATGTACCTTGCCTACCTCTCAGAATCCTACTCCCCCCGGTACACCCTATACTCCTCCCCTCATGGGACCTCTCCTATCCAGGTCACATCACCCTCTCCTTCCTCTTAAACACGGAACATCACTTATTTGGTCACTACCTGGCCTCCATATCCTGCTCTATTGCCGTTCCCTCCTGCACCTGCATCCCATTCCTATCCCTCCTACTCCATGCAGGAGACATTGAGAGCAACCCCGGCCCACCTAATTCCCACATAGCCCCCTCTGACAGCACCTGGATAAATGCCCCAGGGCTAAAAATCACCCATATAAACGTATGCAGCCTCCCTTGAGCTATACAAACCCCACGTCCTGGGACTCTCTGTGACATGGCTAAAACCTCACATTACTGATGCCACCTACCAACTACAGTGGATGCCGCTTAGGGCACACTGATCTGTGTCATCATATTATGTCTGCCGAAACCGTTGTCCGCCGTTGCCGTCAGTACCAGAAACAGGAGATTACACAGACTCGTTGCACGCACTATTGCATATCGATTGCAAAGTGAACCACTGAGTTTTACAATACTATAGCTTCATTTATGGTGTCATACTGTAATGTTGTGTGGTGTTTTATTACTTTAGTGTGCTTAGTGAGTACAATGCTGTGAAAAAACAGCATTTACTTTACTGGTGTTTTTTGGTTCTTGCTCATAAGTCTTATAGTCTTAGTGCAGTGGTGTGTGTGGATAGTGGGGTGGTGTTTAAAACTTTTCTTGAAATGGGGATCCCTGGAAGCTGAGAAGTCATAAGAGCCCTTGGCTACAGTGACACAGACAGATTACGAGGGTGAAAGAGTGGTAAGCATCTGTAGCGCATTTACAATGTCCCCAATTAGCACATTCTTAAACATACCGCCAGCAAGTGCTGTTAAGTTAGGTGGGAAATGGCTGTGTGATAAAAAAAAAAGTTGCTGCTGACCCATTTTCGTGTCCGTAGCATGCGGCGTGCATAGTCCGCATTAGGCATGTGTTTTTACATTGGGGCTATGGGAAAGGTTTTTGGCACAGAGATTTTGTCCGCAGAAAGCGATTGTCTGCAGTAAACGGGTCCGCATAATGTTGCGCCGACTGTACCTGGGTACTCCTCCCTCTGCCTGGATAGACCTGGCAAAAAAAAAAAGGGAAAGGGGGGGTGGAGTAGCTCTGTTCATCAAGGAACCCCTGTCAGCCAACATAGTTCTCCGCTCTGACCCAACCTCTCCCAGTGAATGGCCCCTCACCAAACTCACCCTGGGAACTAGCAAAAAAACTCTACATCGGGTGCTGCTAAAATTCCCCTACAGCCGGAACTGAGGGCTTAAACAGCTTCCTCTCTGGCCTGGGCTCCATATCCCCATACAGGGATTCAATCCCCTTGGGTGATCTCAATCTAAACTGGCTCAGTTCCCATCAACCTGACTATGCCTCCCTCCTAAAACAATACAACACGGCCCAAACTATTAACCTTCCCACAAGGCAGAACCCTCACAAGGGCACACAGACACACACTCCTGGACTGGATTGTAACTAACCAGGAGGACTATGCCCTGCACGCTGGAACCATGGCTGACTCCATTAGCAATCACTCCCCTACATACCTTCTCTGGTCATCCAAACTTAAACAGTCTCTGCCCAAATACCTGTCTTTTCGTAACTTCAGAAGCCCAAACACCCCCGTCCTTCTCTCTGAGGCACAGGCACTGGACTGGTTTGTCATTTTCTCAGAATCAAATGCGACCCAGGCAGCATCCACATTCACTCAAGCTCTCCTGACTCTACAGGACAAGCATTTTCCAGTCACCACCAGAAGGGTGAGGGGTGGCTACTCACGATGGGTCACGAAAGACCTCCTTACCCTCATGAAAGACAGGGACCATGCCTGGTCAACCTATAAAGCATCCCCGTCCCTGACCCTATGTGATGATTACAGGCGTCGGAGGAACCTTTGCAAACACCTGGAAAAAGCTCTCAAACAGACAACTTTTCGTAATCTCCAGCAAACTAACCTCAAGGACCCTTAAAAAATTCTGGGCATCCATTGGATCGCTACTAAACCCCCCCCTTCAGTAAGCCTGTCCCACAGCTACACACTAATGCTGGCATCATCACCGATCCACAAGAAGTGGTCAAGGCCCTCAATGACAAATTCTTCAACCTCACTATGTACCTGTGCAAACTCCCAAATGGCATGCAAAAAAACCCTGTCCCCCTGTACGCCCCTACGACATCACCCACCGGGCCTAGGTCTCAACCTCCACCTCCCCTCTTTTTCTTCAAAATACTCTCACATGCTGACATAGCTAAACTCCTAAAGAGCCTCCCAAACCATGGCTCCCCTGGAGCAGACAGATTATCCCGTCTTCCTTAGACTTATCTCCCCTGCCATCATCACCCGCCTAACGTTCATTTTCAACCTTGCTCTGACCACTTTCTCCATGCCCGATACATGGAAAACCATGAAGGTCATTCCCATTCATAAAGCCAGGGACCCACAATTCACATACAAATATCGCCCGATCTCCATCCTTCCTCACCTAAGCAAGCTACTTGAAAAAGCCGTCCACCACCAACTTGCTGACTACATACGTAAATATGAACTACTATGTAGCCAACAACATGGCTTCCACAAGAATCACTCCACCACCACTGCCCTTGCACTCCTAACTGACCACATCCTCACAAACATGGACCATGGAAATGCAACTGGCACAGTCTTCGTTGACCTCTTCAAAGCCTTTGACCTGGTCAATCACTCGCTCCTCCTCTCCAAATTGCATCACCTTGGTTGCTCTCCAGAGGTGGTCACCTGGTTAGGAAGCTACCTTACAGGGCACTCCCAGTTTGTGTGCAATGGCCCGGCCTGCTTGCCCACCCTGCCTGTCTCTACTGGGGTCCCCCAAGGCTCTGTCCTGGGACCCCTCCTTTTCTCCTTATTCATTAACTCCCTTCCAGCGGACAGTCTCAACTGTCATTCAATCCTTTACGCCGACGACCTCGTGCTGTTCTCCAGCAGAAAGTCTCCTACCCTCATCTCTGCAGCCCTTTCACAAAACTGCACTGCAGCCCACAACTGGTTCTCCGACAACCTCCTTCTGGTCAATGCCAAAAACACAAAAACAATGTTGTTCAGATCTATGCCCTTCCTAACGAAATGCAAATCTAACCCACCCCTAATTATCATGTCCCCAGATGGCCATGCCCTAGAGGACGTCAAACACTTCAAATATCTAGGAGTTATGCTTGACCCCTCCCTTTCCTTTACAGAGCACATAAACTCTCTGGTTCTAAGATTTCACCAAAAACTAGGGTCTGCCTATAGGTGCTGGCAATACCTCACCCCTGAGGCCTGCCATGCCATCATCCAGGGAAACCTGCTGCCTATCCTGGACTACTGCTCTCCCATCTACTCCAGGACCTCCGCATCCACCATGGCAAAACTATCAGTAGCATACAGCAGTGACACTTCTCCCTGCTGGCCCCTTTCTCCACACACCACTGTACACTCCACACTACACTGGGGTGGCTCCCACTACGAGCCCGCTTTGACCTTGCACTGTACAGTTTTATTGATTCTGACATCTGTATTGGCCAGAAATCCCTTTTTGCTCCCCTTCTTACCATTCAAACCCCACACCGCTGCCTACGCTCCTCCAGTATCCCCTTCCTGAAAATCCCCAGGGTAGCTGCGAACATGGGTGCTAGAGCCCTGTCTGTAGTAGCCCCCACACTATGGAACAAGCTGCCCACTGAACTGCACACCATAAACACTCACCGCCAGTTCAAGACTCGCCTCAAAGACTGGCTCCTGTTGGCATCCACCTGCCACTGCTTTAAGGACTGTTTTTGTCACAGTCCAAATTGATGTGTCACCACTACATTCTGAAACTAAGATGGCCACCTTCCAAAATCTCATTCCTGCAGTATTCTGAAATAATGCACAAGCTTGCCATTTGAAAACCATGCCCCCCCCCCAACTGCATTCCAAACCACCTTCCCAACCACATTCTGAAGTACCGTGCATCTGCCACATGTAGATTCTGGAAGAGCATGCACCGTATCCAACCCAGTGTCACCTCTTCTTCTTTTAAATGTTTACTGCAATAGCATTTTTTTTTAAACATTTAGAGAAATAAACCTTACAACGATACTGGCAGTGCAGAGTTGGCTGTGAGGTTTGGCACCTACATCATCTGTAGCTCTTCAGTGAAACCAGCTATTTTGAACAAATCAGTAAAGTCAGAGTTGTAACATGGCTTGTAACTTTTAAACAAAGACACCTGGTGATGTCAAATGTGGCATTCTGCTTAGTGAGGATTTGCTGATCCTATCTGTGAATGCATTGCTGTTAGAAAGTTTTACAGGAAACCCTTTTAAAGTGCCTCTTACAGGCTACTGACAACAAGCAACAGTAAAATACGTTGTTATTTTTTAAATATTCCTGTCATTTGTTTTCAAGAGGAAGCCTTTATGGAAACAATCCTATGGCACGTTTGAAAAAAGGATGGCGCAGCACTCTGAAGTGCCCAGAAGATGGCAGCAGTGGACCCTTGCACCAATCAGTTTCAACAACTGGTGCTACCTAATAAACAGACTTCAGACTAGGGCTCAAAAGCTTCTATACTTCAAGAAATATTCCAATATAAGACCATAAGCCGTCTTGTCAGCGTGGCATCAGGGCTACTGATCATGTCACTGTCACAGGTGACCTGGGTTTGTACCTTGAACATGTTTTCAGAGGGCCAGCACGAGAAGAAGGATTGTGCACCCTAGAGAAGAATCTCCTCTGGGGAGGAAACGATATGTGTCCTGCTTTACTGCCATAATGGTGACCACAGGTGGTGGTGGTGCAGTCTTGTGAGTGGCACCTAATGATGCATGGCACGCTCTAGGTGAGTCGAAAGAAATGGGGAAAAACTAATTGCCACCAATTAGGCAGATGATGATTTGCCCCACCCCACACCCACATCCACGTGGGCTCCTATCCCCTAACCTGCCCCTGGGATGGACCCAGGAGAACCTCAGTTGTGAATTACTGGATTTCATAGTGGAAGCTGCTACAGAAGTTGAATGCAGGACCCTGCCTCAGGAGGCAAAGCAGCAGTGTGTTGCGAGTGCCCAGAGGTCCTGGGGAGATCCTGCAAGAAGGCACTCACAGAATAGATAGATGGCACTAGCAGGAGCCAAAAGACGTCGCCACTGGTGGGCACATGCAGATAAGAACAGCTGCGGAAAAAAACAGAACATAAGACTGAAAGACTGAAAAGGTCAAATAGCATATCAAGACCATCCCCCACCTCTCAGAAGTTTTAGTCTTTGAAGTTGCTGGAAACAATGAATAAATGGAGCAACACTTTTTAATGTAAGCCCCCCTCCCCCAACGGGACTTACCTGTAGGGCTACGGCCTCAATGCTGCCCCGTGGTGTCCCCATCAGTGGCGCCAGGTGAGATTCGGGCCTTCGTCCTCCATACAGTCCCCACGGCTGTGGCCACCAAGATTTTGTGTCTCGGCCCCACGTTCAGAGGGGGGCTGAGCTCTGAACTTGTTTCTGTGCTGCAGGACGTACTTGGGAGCCATTTGTTGGTCCAGGAATATTCTAAACCAAACCGGCAAAATGTCAATAAAAAAAAAAAATAGCTGCACAGCACCATTAAGCATGTGCACAGCCACCAAAAGAAGAAAATTAAAGGAGCTGCAGCTCCCATTACTGTGTTCCTGGCCATCAGCCACAATTTAAAAATATCCCGGTCCAGGGCAGGCAGCAGAGCTGGGGATCGGGGAATCAGGACCGAATGCCTCTGGGCATGGCAAACAGAGGTTTGCCATCGTAAGGGCATATAATTAATAATTAGGGGTTGAAATGCATTTGGGCAAAAGGTAAACAAATATGGTGGCCCCCAGACACTTTGGCTGAGCGTGGGCTGCTGGGAAGTGTTAAGAGGCACAGAAACAGCCCAGGACTGCAGCAGCCAATCAGAAAAGGATTTAGAAAAAAGGCTATAAAGGGCTGCCAGCCTGCCAAAAGGGGAGCTTCTCCAGTGATCCCCAGGGACGGCAGAGCAGAGCAGGAGAGACTGTGGGTGCTACTTAGCCCAAAAGCCTGCATTGCCACCCCAACAGCCTGTTCGGCCCCAGATGTATAAGAACAAGCAGAGTGCCTGAAACAGCCAGTGTGCCAGGAAGAGAATATTTAGAAGATCTACTGCAGAGAATTGTGAAATTTGTAGCCAAAGGGAGAGAGAATTCAAAGTCACTGCAGGGGGGAGTGAGTTTGAAGTCCTGCAGCCTAAAGTCAGCTTAAAGTTTGCAGCTTAAGGGTAGAGATTGTGATTTCTGCAGCCCTCAAAAGAAAAGAGTTTGCAGCACAGAGCAAAGATACTGAGCCCCCCAAGTTTCTTCCTCGGTGGGGTGTTTGCTGCTCTTGTGTTGCTGCTAACCAGAGTGACTGCTCGTGCTGAAGTAAGAGACTGAGCAAAAGCTGGCCACATTCTGCTACCAAGAAAAGTGTGTGTGCCAAGCAACAAGTCCAGGAAAAAACAGCCTGCCAGTCCCCAGACCAATGGAGTGGAGGACCAGAGAAGACGTCGCGAGGCCTTCCTGGTGAACACTTCCACAAAGGCCTAAGAGGTGAAGTTTGGAAAGGCCAGGCAGGTGAAGTCCAGCATTCTTCAATTCTTCAACCAGCCCTGCTGCTGTAGGGCATCACCAGTGTTGATACCTACATGGTACTGTTCAACACTAGCCTGGTGAACCCCCTCAACAAACTGTAAGTACCTCTCACAAATGGTCAAATCACCTACTAGAGTAAACTACAGAACAGGGAGCTGTACACTTCTGGACTGGGTGCTAACTAATCGTCCACAGCATATCTCTGAAGCTACAGTCCTCCCAGACTCCTTAAGTGACCATTCCCCTATATCGTGTATCCAGACCAACAAATACACCAAACTCCCCCTAAAACTATTAACAGGAGAATGCTGACCCCCGCTCAACTTGAGTCACTTAAAACACTCCTTCGTGAACATGACTGGTCACCAATTGATATAGCCCCTGACATAGACACAGCACTTGAATACTTTATCACCTGTTTCAACTCAGCCTGCGATGTTCCTGCTCCGTTCAAGAAGCGTAAGATCAAGGGTGTCGATAACCCATGGAAGACACTAGGCCTCCTTACACAAATGAAATCTCGAGACCAGCTCTGGTATCGTGCTAAGGCTACTGGCACCCAGACTGATATCCAGGCCTACAAAACAGCAAGGAATGCATGCACCAGAGCAATCCACCATGAGAAGGCTAACTATTACAGGAACGCCTTAGCCAGCACCTGGAATGACGTGAGTAAATTCTGGGCGTAACCTTGCTGAAGTGACTGGAAAGGATCCCAAAACAACACCCACAATGTTGACCATAGATGGTACCATCACTCTTGACCATGTAATCATTGCCAACGCATTTAACACCACTTTTGCTGACCTTAGTCATGTGCTACACCCTAACTTTTTTTGATCCCACCACAGTCAACTCAGCTCCTGTTAGTTCAAGTTTGCACCAGGGCACCCTCCTTTCCATTTCAAAGCAATCCCAGAAAGCCTAGCTAAAAAACACATTCTTAAAGTGCTTAGAAAGTCTAGGGTCAGTGGTGATTCACTGGATATGAAACTTCTCGCCCTCACCACTGACAAAGTCCTGCTCCCACTAATCAAAATCCTCAACTGTTTTCTCATGTTCTCCCAGTTCCCCCAAAAATGGAAACTGGCAGTGGTGACTCCAATCCATAAAAGCGTGACAAGACTTCTCACGAGCAACTACAGGCCTATATCCGTCCTTCCCCTCTATCCAAAGCATTGGAACGGATAGTGGCTGATCAGCTCACGGAGTACCTTGTAAAATACAGCCTGCAGTGTTCCCAGCAGCATGGCTTCTGCAAAGGGCACTGCACTGCCACAGCACTCCTCAAATTCACCACACATATCCATCATGCACTTGATCAGGGCCAGTTGGTCAGCATATCTTTTATTGACCTGACTAAGGCATTTGACACTGTCAATCACTCCATTCTCCTTGAACAATTATCCCTCCTTGGTCTTTCAAGTGAAACTACCCTCTGGTTTCAAAGCTTCCTCAGTAACCAGACCCAACAGGTCAGGATTGGTGAATTCCCCTCATCATCCCTACCAATCCACTCTGGGGTACCCCAAGGTTCTATCCTGGGTCCCTTGTTATTCAGCATATTCCTGAACAATCTCCCTGCCTCCTGCCATGACAGAATGTTACTGTATGTAGATGATGCAGTAATCTTCACTTGCCAAACTGACCCCACCTCCCTTCAGTCTCAACTACAGAAAAGTTTCACAGAAGTGGAAGACTGGTTTTGCTCACATAAACTCATCCTTAACCACAAAAAAAAAAAAAAACAAATGTTGTTCCATGGAACCCACAACAAGTACAAGGTCCATGAGCTCATAATTAACAACAATGAAAGCGTCACCCTTAAGCAGGTGGATCTGTTTAAATATCTGGGCCTGACCCTTGACTGCTCCCTGTCATATACCAAACACATCAACAATATCGCTAAAACTGTGAACTCCTGCATAGGGCTACTATACAAGCATAAACATTGCCTGATGGCTGAAGCCTTGAACCTCACTATCCAGAGCTCTGTTATCTCAACTACTGACTACGGGCTCATTATCTATGGATTCGCTACTGATACTGCACTCCGGTGCATAGCTGTAGCCCTTAATAAGGCATGTAGACTCCTTAGTTCAGCTGCCCGCCTTTCTCACACATGTGACATTTACGAGAAGGCTAACTGGCTCCAGCTATCCTGCAGACTAAAGTACAAGACCTGCATCCTAGCTAAGAAGACATCACTGGGCCTTATGTCCCCTGGAGTCCAATCAATATTGACCCCGCAGTGTGTCCGTCACCTAACTAGAAGATCGGACAGTCTAACCTTTACAATACCTCGCTGCCGGACCTCTCAAGCTCAGCGTTCTTACCTTGTCAGAGCCTCCACCTGGTACAACTTGCTACCTACAGAAATCTCCAACATTGCCACGATTAGTGCTTCTAAGTGTAAACTACATCAACACTTCATGGCTAGAGCCTTCTGTGATTGCTTCTTATAATCCCCTCCAGGCATACTACCCTCAAGCATCCCTCCTCACTGCCTCAGCTCCTCCTCCTCTCCTACCCCCCATTACTGGGTATAGGATGAATCTGTCTCCTCTTCCATTTCATCCCCCCCATTCCTCCTCCTCCCTTGTCATTTACCATCTACCACATACCCAACGCAAAGCCCTCCCTATTTCTCTCCTCCTCCTCCTCCCTCTCTTCCCCATACCACCCCCTCACCACCATTCTTCTTACTCTTTTCCCACTAACCCACACCTAACAAAGCTTCACTGAGCCGCCTATGACTTGTACTGTATAAGTAACTCGCAACACAATTCCTTGACAATGCCTTTGGCTGCTATTATTGTAACCTTACTTGTTTTTTTTTTTTTGTAAGTTCCATTGTAATGATCATGTTATGTTTTGTACCTTATTGTCCTTATTGCCTTGATGTGGAACCTTTGTAAAAGAGCCCTCGGCTCAAAGGTGTTATCCGAAATACAAATAAATAAATAAACACCTAAAATGTCACAGATGAACTCTTATTTATTTAACTAGCTAGCTAGCTAGCTAGTTAGGAATTGGGGGTTAGGTCCTAGGCAGGACTCTGCCAGTTAAGCTAAGCCCAGGCCTGAATTTTCATGTGTTTCTACTGTTTAAAGTTATTGTGCCTCGACTTGTTTCTTCCAAGTTAATAGACTGTTTAAACCCCAGAATCCCAGCCTTTTGGAACGATCACCCTCATGTGACACCCACTGCAACTGACTGCGAACTGTAAAACTGCCATAAGGGACAAGCCGGGTGCACCCGCCGGTGGGAGGTAGGAAATTTTGTGTGGGGTAGTCTAGTATTTGGAATTGTTTGCTGTGTTTTCTCCCATTTTCCCTCCCCAATAATGAAACTGGTCATTGGTTCATTATATCCTATTATTGTAAAGGGGCACTGTCATTGTGTGGGGAGTGTCTGTGGGGGGTATTACTGTATTTTCTGGGGTGGTAACCTGCAATTTGTAAAACAAGTATCCCATACCATTACCCCCAAGTGGAGGCACTGTGCCAGTTAACTCCTACCAACTAGTGAATCCAGGCCAGCCCCCTCGGAGGTGTGTCCATGTGAGACCCGAGGACCCTGAAAACAGCCAAAGTGAGTCAAGAGGCTGTTACGTTAAAATACTGAGATATAATTCTGCTTCTATTTCATTTATTTTCTGTATTTATCACCCCTCATTCCTCATAACAGAGAATATCTGTACGAAAACAGGAGCTTTGTATCCCAGACTTCATCTGCTCCTCCTGCTTTTTTCTCGGATTTCTCCACAAACATGGCCCTGATACGTGGCAAAGACATGTATCCAGGCCATGGAGCACTATACACAGTGCCCGGCCTCCCTGTCCTGCATGTGAATAGCAGCATGGGGTGGGTATTAGAGGCAAAATGGGTCCAGACAGCAGGCATCCACTCGGATGCACAGCCCAGCACTCTAGCTGATCACTGCTCCTCATGGAACAGTGGATTGTAGAAGGACTGTTATATCCTGAACATAAGAGCTTGTGATTTTTTTTTTTCAAATTGAATAAACTTTATTAAACTTCTATATGAGGCACAAGAGAAATACAATGGTGCAAGAAAAATGAAGCAAGAGGCACATCTTGAATACACAGTCAATGACAAACAAAAAAAAGGAATGTGATTTTTTTTTTTTTTACTTATCACCAGATGGCCCCCAGCCCTCCATGCCAGCTTGGTGGGCAGGGGGGCAACTGAAGATGGAGCTGACTTTGGCCCAGACCACAGTAAGAAGGGCTGGAGGGGAGGGATTTGCGTGCCTGACTTTCCAGTGTTACTACAGCCCCCCGGATCATGTAATGCCACCACCCACTGCATGCCCTCCCTCGCACAAATTTCTCAGCATGATGCAGACGTGCCTCCCCATCCTGCTCGCCCGTGCAGACACGCAGACAGCGCGGGATCGGGGGTGGAGGGGAACGAGGATGCTCCAGTGTTCCCTGCATGTGTGCAGCATGTACGGAGGTGGCACTCTGGCTTTTTCCAGTTCTTAGAAAGTGCAGAAAGGTCAGGACACTTTTGTGGTTTGAACTCTCAGACACAGTTCTCTATCTGTGACATCAGATCTGTTGTGGTAGTGATTACGATGGCGCAGATACAGAATTATGACTTATTTGGCAGAAAAAGCAAGAGGAGCAGGTGAAGTTGGATAATGACTCAGTTGTTATGAAAGTGCCCTTTGTAATAAAGAACAAAGAAAGAAGGGGTGTGCTTGTCGGCTTATCCGGTTCTGACAGGTTGGGTTGGGTTGCATGAATTGGCTCCAGAAACAAGTGTAATATGTAGGGAAAATAAACGGTGTAATTAGTTGAGAAAAGTTACACAGCAGCTCTGCATCTACTGCATTCAAAAGGCTGCTGTGAACCAGTAACATCAATTTCTACCTCTTCTTCCTACTCTGATCCCACCCAACCTTTGTGGATTTCCTCAGATGGGACTCAGTGAATATGGAGACCCAGGTTTGAATCTCACCACAGATATTTTGTGAGCATGGAGACCCCCACACACACTCACAGAAAGCAGCTCAGCTACTCAGTCCCAGACAGCAGAAGCCTTGAAGTCAAGAAAAAGCACAGGAGACGTGATAATGTTTAACTGCTTGTGGGGGAGTGTCACTAGCTCAATGCTGTTTTACTAAATAAAAACATTTTACATCCTGCAACACAAGTGTAGTGTCTGCTTCTGCTGTCTGAGACTGAGCCGATGAGCTTCTTTTTCCGAGTACAACTTGACTACTCTGCTTCTGGCTCCAGTATACTGAGCTTTAGCCGCTTGTGATAATGTGAAGAGGTGCTTCCTTGCCCCCCCACCCCCTGCCAAGTCCAGCACAGGTTTTGCCTTTTCTCACCCTCACTGATAATAAAGCCTGCTGGGGCAGTGCTGACCAGTTCATTAAAAGGTGCATACTTACAGCATAATACATGGGAAATCATCAGTAACAAGGCAGTCATTTTATTGAGGGATTCTGCCGACGTCATAAACCGCAAGAGCAAAGCTTGGCGCATCCAGCAGACCTGGGTTTGATTTCCACAACCTGCACTTGCATACTGTGTGACCCTGAACAGGTCACTTAACCTGCCTGTGCTCCTGTGACACACTGAAAATCTAACTTTGACCAAGTATACCTTTCCTGGCCAAACATTGTAAAATAAAAAAATGGAGGAAGATTAAAAAGAGAGAACAAATGTATATGAGGGGGAAAGCCTATGAAAAACAAACAGAGGTTGTATTCTAATCCTGCGTAGCACAAGACTTTTCACAGACTGGTTCACTGACACTCCGATCCTATTTTAAAACTTTAACTCTGAATTCAGACTTGAAAGTGAGTTTGCTACTTTTGGAGAAAACTTTGAGAAACTTATTACTTGGGCACACTTTAGCTTATATTTGATATATTTCTGCATTTCTTGTCTTCGTGCATCATTACTAGGTTAATCTGCACAAACTTGTTTTTACCTAGGAAGGCATTTTGTATCAAGATTAAGCAATGGATGGTTCAGACTTTATACAGAGCTACTGGAAGTAATGTTAACAGGATCCTTGTACTCTAGGGTTTATCTGTATCTGCAAGTGGCCTGGCTTTGCACAAGATGGATGTCTGAATCTTTTCTCTGAGACCAACCTAAATATCCACCTTCATGTACTGCTATCCAGGATGATAATGTGAATATATTCAAGGGAATCTCAACAATCAGTCCTTACTGCATTTTTCTGTGAGTCATCTTTCATCTTAAGTCCTTTGAGTCAGCTATTACTTATCAATATATAACAGCCTTCAGCTTTGCAATCACCCGACCTGCAACCATGGCTGAAACCGTTCTACAGTCTTTTCTTTACAAAAGTGGAAGCAAGGTTTTCAAAGCTAGTCTGTGATATGAATGAACTTAAATTGGCAACTGAACAAAATACTGTTACCTTAAAATGATCGATCTCGCCTAGCAACAACAAAACAAAATAAAACTTAATGAAACTTCAGTGCATGAACTGCAGGCCACTGTAAGAGAACAAGATCACACTATTAAACAACTACAATTCAAGTTAGATGACACCGAAAACCGTAGTCAAGAAATAATCTGTGTTTTTGGATTTCAGAAGTGCAGAATTTAAAGATACTACCTCCTTCCTCTTGCAAGTACTGCCAAGTTTGCTGCACCTACTGCTGGATCACTGCTTAACCATAGACGGTCGCCTGGTCCTTAGGCCCCAAACTAGCCTCTGACTAAAGACCCAGACCGATTCTAGCAAAATTCCTAAATTTTGCTCACACTGAACTTATACTAAAAAAGGCAAGGGAGATCGGCACACTTACTTGGCAAGTTCACCTAATTTACATCTACAAAGATTTTTCTAACGATGTCTCCACGAAGCAACAGGCATTTACTCCTGCTAGGTGCATTCTGCATCAAATGGGAATTAAGTTCACACTGTGATACCCTACGATCATGAGACTGTACATAAATAATACAACTAAAGACTTTAATTCCCCTGAAGCTCTGATATCTTACTTGAATAATCTGCAGCAAAACTCTCCTCTAGGCTTTCAAGACAACCCGGCTCTGACTGATACTGCAACTGTTATCACTACGAGCAATAGCTCGATTACACACCTTACCCCTGAGATTGCTTCTGATTTTTCATGGCACCTAAAGCTGTCTCTGAGGACCTGCTACCCAGACAATCTGCCTGAATTCAGGGAAAAATCCTATGTGGTAATTACCAGTAGAAATACTTGCTGTGCTCAGAGAATGCACGCGTAACCAGCAAACACCAATAACCCTCATCGAACTTCAGTTCACTTATTCCCCTGTGCAACAAATACGCCCACTGTGAGATGTCAGCCATTCCTCACAAGAAAACCTTTCTCAGGAGGAGCCAGCTTTAACTAACACTAATGCAGTCAATTTCGAATGGGAAATATTTCTGCAGATTCCTCCTGGTCAAGTGGTTGCTAGTTCCCATGAAAGGCATGGAACCTCCTAAAAAGAAACACAGAAACAAAGTTAAGAAGTAAATGTCTTTGGCATCTCCTGTAACTCACAGGAATAAGATTTCATGAATACTGACACATGAACTGCTACACTGCAGTAACCTGTAATATTATGATCAGTGAGCCCTTAAGTGACATGGTTCTGATATGGGCACGTACACTTCTTTTCTCCACTCGTATATAGATCTTTTTATCAATGATACTGCTGCTTCCGGCAGGTACTGAACCTTTAAAGCAGTACATCAGATATGGAGCTATTACTCAATTCTTAGTTGTTTTGGCTAGATTTTGGAGCGATCAGGATCGACCCTGTTTGGCAACAATTTTCTAAAGCCTTGCTTGCTGCTTAGTTATACCTATTACTGGTCATATAGATGGCAGTTATGGCGACTGAAGCAGCTTCCTCTATTGGTGGGCCAAGTATAATAGTGTACTGTAGTTGTCTCACAAATATTGCTTTTTCTGATAGTAGTGCTTCATTAGACTGATGTTTTCCTATTCTCTAATTAATCCCCTATATACACTAACTCATGCAGGCCATTTTGAACAGTTTGGTGCACTTACCATATACAATTTATTCTCAGTAATTCTGTACTTCTACTAAGTGGAGTCACTGCTCAAAGCCTATATAATAAAGTACATAATAATTGAGTTGTTCTTTCTCTTATAACCGATCAGTGAGCCTGTAGCTTAATGGTTAGAGCGCTGGAACGGCATACCAGAGATCTGAGGTTCGAATCCCAGTAGGCCACACTTTTCCTTTCTCATTTCCATCCTTGATTTAAAATATGTATACCTTTGCAGGGGTTAAACTGCACTGAGAGAAAGTGGTATTTCTAACATTGGTTCCTAGTTGCATAATTGCGCAACACTAGAGAAAGGAATGTGTGTGGCTGTAAGGAAATTCCTCAGACGCTTTGATCAGTGAGCCTGTAGCTTAATGGTTAGAGCTGGAACGGCATACCAGAGATCTGAGGTTGAATCCCAGTAGGCCACACTTTTCCTTTCTCATTTCCATCCTTGATTTAAAAATATGTATACCTTGCAGGGTTAAACTGCACTGAGAGAAAGTGGTATTTCTAACATTGGTTCCTAGTTGCATAATTGCGCAACACTAGAGAAAGGAATGTGTGTGTGGCTGTAAGGAAATTCCTCAGACGCTTTGATCAGTGAGCCTGTAGCTTAATGGTTAGAGCGCTGGAACGGCATACCAGAGATCTGAGGTTCGAATCCCAGTAGGCCACACTTTTCCTTTCTCATTTCCATCCTTGATTTAAAAATATGTATACCTTGCAGGGGTTAAACTGCACTGAGAGAAAGTGGTATTTCTAACATTGGTTCCTAGTTGCATAATTGCGCAACACTAGAGAAAGGAATGTGTGTGTGGCTGTAAGGAAATTCCTCAGACGCTTTGATCAGTGAGCCTGTAGCTTAATGGTTAGAGCGCTGGAACGGCATACCAGAGATCTGAGGTTCGAATCCCAGTAGGCCACACTTTTCCTTTCTCATTTCCATCCTTGATTTAAAATATGTATACCTTGCAGGGTTAAACTGCACTGAGAGAAAGTGGTATTTCTTATAACCGGGGCTTTCTGGGCTTATCTCCATAGTTCCAGCAACTCTGGTCTGTCTCCTTAATTAGGCAATATTCGCGCAATTGCTGTCCATGTTATGCTCCTTTATAACGCATCTGATTTGCACCTGTTAGTTTGAAGCCTGACTTTATTATCTTGTCAATATATATTACTCTTGAATGAATGATGCACTTATATATAATAGTTTAAATTAATAATCCTGGAGTTGCTGCTTGCGTAGCTACATAGGCCAATCTAATATCCTAACCATGACATATTCTCTATATGCAGTGAGGCTGCTGCTTGATTTAGTTCCTTTGCTCCTTATAAGATACAGTACTAAAGGAACATAGATGATATATGTAGCCCATAGTAATCTTTTGACCCTTACCTATTTGGTCCCTTGCTTTCTAATTTTTTATATATATATATATATATATATATATATATATATATATATATATATATATAATCTAATTACCCTCCATCTTCTAGACATGTATCACCCATATATGAAACACAGTAGAAATGTGTGTACCCATTAACTATACCATATCATGGCTACTTAAGAGCTAGTTAACTACTAATACCTTAGTAAGACCACCAAAACCTGGAAATGTTATCCTGTCTTTTTTTTTTCATAAGGTGATGTTGAGATATAAGGTACTACTCTGAAGTTTAACACATTTGATTTAATTTGTATTCAAGTGACATCTATCTTACATTATTTCATTAAAATCAGAGACACTGATAGAATACAGAAGTGTGGACTACACACCTTCTGAACACCTGTCTTACAAACTCCCTGATGTGAGGAGAGAGGGTCTTGGAATTTTTTACTGAATCATATCTCCCTACACGTCCAAGATGAATATTCTGTGTTATTATGGAATTACCGACTGGTTTAAATTGTTAATGTTTTTTCTTATAGGTCACAATTTAGAGAGACATGTACGCTGGTACTTTGAAATTCTCTGATTTTTACTATAGGTTAATAATCAGTGATTGGCCTGTGGTTGTCCTCTGCTTTAACATACTCATCCTTGTCTTTTTGCTTGGTGTGTTGAATCCTATTTTCTCTACAAACTCTATTACCTTCATTCTTTTATCTTGCTACTATGACTGGCTTATTACTTTATACATGGAATGTAAAGGGACTCAACGCACGAGCAAATGTAAACAAGTATTAAACCATCTTAAAAACATAAGGCAAAAATAGCATTCTTGCAAGAAAGTAAGCTATTAGTGGAGGATGACACAGGCTAAAATGCGATAAGGTCAGTCACATATATGCTTCTTCATTCTCCTCTAAAAGCATGGGGTTGCAATTTTACTTCATAAAAATCTAAAATGGTCTCTTGTAAATACTATCAGTGATATACTGACGGTAGATGGGTGATTGCCTCTTTGATACTCATTCTGGTCACTCAACTCTAGCTAACATATATGCTAAAAATTCTGATAATCCTGAATTCTTTCACAACTTAGCCCAACAAATAACCTTAAACAACCTAAACAGTTCTCCTATAGTGATGGTTGGTGACTTCAGTCTTGCAATAGATGCCCGCTAGATAAAAGCAATACACCCTCTGATGCACATCCCAGAAGCACAAAAGCTCTTTCGCTTATTAATGAAAGACTTTGGTTTTCATATACCTGGAGACTTTTCACCCCAGAGATTGAGAATTTAAATTCTATTCAGCCTTACACAAATCCTATAGTAGGATTGATACTGGTTTTCATCACCTACTATTACTGAAAATATAATTGAATCTTCTATTCTGCCCTTGATGATATCTGACCACTCTCCTGTAAAATTGCATCTCATTTGGGGTCCTCCCTCTTAAATCTCCTTCTTGGTGATTAGACCCATTATTACTTAAAGACCCAGAATTCTTACCATGGATTAAATTACAAATACAAGATTTTCTATTTCATGGGGAGGCCTACAGAGAAAAGAGGAGGGGGACAGGGTAGATGATAAGGAGGTATAAAGTGGTCACTGAGGAGGGGATAGCAAGGCAGGCCAGGAGGGGGGATAAAACTTTTTTTTAGGTATGTGGGAGAAAGAAGGAAGGCACAGCAGGGGATCGGGAGACTAAGGGGTAAAGCCGGAACTATTCTGGAGGGAGACTTGGAGAAAGTGTAGGCCTTGAACAATTACTTCTGTTCAGTCTTCACGAAGGGGGGAGAGAGCAGCAGACCAGTATGGGAAGGGAAGGGGGGAACCCACAGGCACATGGATCCTATAGTGTTCACGGCTGGCAGAGTAAGTGAAGAGCTGGGTAGACTTAGGGTAAATAAAGTGATGGGACTTGATGGTCTACACCCAAGGGTACTCATGGAGCTGAGGGAGTTACTCGCACCGCATTTGTCAAGACTGTTCAACATGTCATTGGATACAGGCATGGTACCACAGGACTGGAAGAGGGTGGAGGTGGTTGCATTACACAAAGGAGGCAGGAAGGACGAGGTCAAAAACTACCTCCCTGTAAGTCTCACCTCGGTGGTGGGGAAGGTAATGGAGACATTACTAAAGACAAGTCTGGTGGCATTCCTGGAGGAAAATGGTCTGCAGGACAAAAGACAGCATGGTTTCACTAAGGGTAGGTCCTGCCAGACTAACCTAATAGAGTTTTTTGATTGGGTGACACAGATAGTGGACCAAGGAGGTGTGATGGACGTGGCCTACCTGGACTTCGGCAAGGCCTTCGACACCGTACCACACAGAAGGCTGGTGAATAAGCTGGACAGCCTGGGTGTGGGCCACAAAATCTTAAGGTGGGTAGGGAGCTGGTTGATGGGTAGGCTACAAGCAGTGGTAGTAAATGGACACACTCAGGAACAGGCAGTGATCAGCGGGTGCCACAGGGTCAGTACTAGGCCCACTACTCTAACATCTATATTAGTGATCTTATGGAGGGCTTGAGGGCGGTGTGCCTGTTTGCAGATGATACAAAGGTCTGCAATAGAGTGGATTCACAAGGGGAGTGGAGGCCATGAGGAGGGACGTGAAGAAGCTAGAGAGGTGGTCAGAAACCTGGCAACTAAAGTTTAATGCAAGGAAGTGCGCAGTGATGCACTTGGGGAGGAAAAATGAGGGAAACTTACTCCCTTGGGGGGGAGGAAATCATGGCAAAGGAACAGGAAAAGGATCTGGAGATTGTGGTATCATGGAATCTTAAGATGGGGAACCAGTGTAGCAAGGCGGTGGGTAAAAGCGAATGGCTTGTTGGCCTGCATTGCAAGGGGTTTTACTAGCAGAAAGAGGGAGGTGCTAATGCCTTTGTACAGAACCATGGTGAGGTCGCATCTGGAGTACGGGGTGCAGTTCTGGAGACTACACTTGCACAGGGATATGGAGATGATGGAGAGGGTTCACAGGAGGCGACCAAGATGAATACGAGGGATGTGGGATATACCATATGAGCAGAGATTGAGAGAGCTGAACCTGTACCTGCTGGAGACTAGGAGGGAGAGGGGGACATGATTGAGGGCTTTTAAGTATCTCGTATGTAAACAGGGTGAAGGAAGGAAGTTTGTTCAAAATGAAAAGAGCATACACGGAGGCACGGCTCAAATTAGATGGCGGGAGATACAAGGCAAATGTCAGAGGGCAGTTCTTCACAGAGAGTGTAGTGAAGCCTGGAACAGTTTGCCGGAGGAGGTGCTGGGAGCCAAGTTGGTGGAGGGCTTCAAGAGGGCATGGTACAGACATAAGGGGTTGGGGAAGGGGATGATAGCATGTTAAGGGGTGGGAGGGAACAGGGGAGAGTGTAAGGGCAGATTGGATGAGCCATGTGGTCCTTTTCTGCTGGCAAATTTCTGTGTAATCTGTTTAATAATAAACCCTCAAATACTTCTATGAGCATTATTTGGGAAGCACTTAAAGCCACAATTCATGGGAAAATTATAAGCTATGCAGCCCACTGGAAAAAGCTAAGAGAACAACAACTTCTCACTATGGAAATACAACTTAAAGTTAAAAAAATCAATACTTTAATACACTCCAATCCCATCTCCCTCTTGACTTAGAAATCTTACAATTATGTATAAAATTAATGAGCTTATCTCCTGTAAGACAGAACTAGCCTTATTTAAACTTAAACACAGATTCTGGGAACAAGGAGATAAAAGTGGCAAACTACTAGCTTGTCGGTAAAATCCTAACAAATGGAACGACATATTGCTGGTCTAAAGATCATTTTGACCAAATACATACGGATAGTCCCACTATAAATAATATTGTTTATTAATATTTTGAAACACTTTGTCAAAGACTCATTTACAAAGGATCCACGTCACAGAAAATAATGTACAGACAGACATAGTTGACAAAAGATCAGTATATAAGGTTCAGGTTACTTACAGTGAGAAGTAGGCAAGTATACAGTGAGAATTAACACATACAAATTCTAGGGTAACTTAGTTAAGGTTCTACATAACAGATCGGAAGCAAATACTAATATTACTAGCTTAGGCTGAGAAGCTGACAGGGTAATGATGTAGTTTCAGGCAGAGGGCCATCATCAGGGAATTATCAACTCATGAGCTGTCACAGCTTCTTGAGGTCAGGAGATGTTCCCTAAGGTGGTTTTGAATGGCCCAAGTCTAGGTTAATATGCTGATGAGGTGTGAAGGCTGTTCATCCACCAAGGGGCCCTATAGTTGAAGGACCTTTGGGATAGGGAGGTCCTGCAGCCGTGCTCTGAGAGGAGGGGTTTGTCAGAGCTATGGATGTGCTGCAATTTGAGTACTGGTTGACTAGAGGCTAGTCCGGGGACCAAGGGCAATTGTTTTAGCCATGAGGCAAGTGTGGAGCCTGATTCTGTTGTCAAGGTTGAGCCAGCCGGTACCATTATAAAGTGAGCAGGTGTGTGTGAGTCTGTCACATCCCAGGATAAGGCAGCAGGCTTTGTTTAGACAGAGACGGAGACTATCTACAATAAGCAATTTAAATAGTTCCTCCTGCTCCTGCATTAAATTGCTCATTAATTTTTATACATAATTGTAATATCATGATGTCATACTATAAAAAACTACACTCACTCCCCACCCCAAGCTACCCAAACAAGTACAAGCTACCCAAATTCAAAACTTCCTGGATAAGGTGTCATTTCCCCAGCTTTCTAATCAAGATACAGAACTATTAGATATACCTTTTACTTTGTAAGAAATCCAGGATGCACTATCTTCCCTTAAATCTGGTAAAACCCCAGGGGGAGATGGCGTTCCTGTTGATTTTTATAAACCCCTTACAGACATACTTTCTCCTTTACTTTGTAAGGTATTTCAGGAATTTACCTAGCTTGGGAAACTTCCCCTACTATGACTGAAACAGTTACAACAGTGCTCCCCAAGAAAGACAAGGAACCCTCCCATCCAGCTAATTACTGCCCGATCGCTTTACTAAATACTGATGGTAAGATTTTTGCCAAGCTTTTAACTCTACATCAGGAACCCCTTATCCTCAAAATAGTTCATCGATCTCAAACAGCTTTTGCTAAAAATAGAACTGGTTTGGATCATCTGTGCTCTCTATTTAATCTTACGTATAAAGCTAAATCCCTAAAATCTCCAGCAGCAGCAATTGCTATCGATTTTGAAAAGCTTTTGATTCTCTAAATGGGAACTATTTATATCAGGTTTTATCACATTTTGTATCGCGATCATTTCTGCTCCTGGATTAAATTGCTATACTGCTCCTCTGCTAAAATCTTCACTGATGCTATACTTTCTCCATCATTCCATCTGCCAAAGGGACCAGACAAGGATGCCCCTTATCACCACCTTTATTTATTCTGTCCATGGAACCCTGACAGCCACCCTTCAACAATCCAGTGATATTAAAGGTATTCCTATTGGTGGCTCCAGATAAACATCATTATCTTATGCTGATGTCATCTTAATTTTTAGAAAATTTAGAGGCTGCTGCTCAACCTCTTCTCAATTTACTTATCAGTTTCACTAAACTTTTGGGATTAGTGCTAAATTATAATGAATCTGAAGTCTTCCCTTGAACACTTTTTGTAAATCTTCTATAAATGCTCCTCTAGGTTTTCGATGGGCCCTCAAGGCATTACATACCTAGGCATAAAAATCACTCAGAACTTAGACAAGATACGAGAAGTGAATCTTACCCTTTACTAGTGTAACCCCCACTCCTGCCTTTTTACCAAAATGACAGGTGGCATGCTGTTAAGCTGCAGCAATACCTGGTGGGGACCTGGGTTGGGAGGATGAGGTTACTCGCACAAGGGACCTAGGTTTGGCTACTCTGCACAGGGGCACCCAAGTAAATCCGACCAAAGGAAGCAATAACTGTAATGTCCAGAACCAGGATTGGGATTTTTCAGTGTGGCTTTTATTCATAACTAGCTGAACACAACAAAGCATAGATGGACTCCATGGGGCTCATGTTACTGATAATGCAGATTATAGACTACAAGGTGGTCCACTTGAAGAATGAACCATTTCTACTGTTTTCAGGCTCTGGACCCACCAGGCACACAGCCTGGACTTGCACGTGCTTTTTGGGTACACAGCCTGACTGGCCCGGCTCCCTTGCCGGCCACTTGAATGGCGGTTCATTGGAAGAATGAACCCATTTTACTTGTTGTGGCTCCCCACACCACTTAGAGTCTGCGACCCCTAGAGAGATTTCCTTCTTACTTCTTCTGACTCCCATCTCACAAAGAGAATTCTTTACCCATGTTGTGGCTCCCCACACCACTTAGAGTCTGCGACTCCTAGAGAGATTTTCCCATTTGCGACCCACGTCTGGGTACTTCCCTCATCACTGGCCAAGCGCATGAGGTAAGTAGCAATCACAGCAGAAATCCGTATAGGTGGACCTGGTTACTAAAGATGGGGGGGGGGGGTGTTCCTATCTCCAGCTCCCACAGCCCATACCCAGCCACTTGAATGGACAAACTGAAAACTTCGAAATGTAGATTAAACGGTGGTTGAACTGTCTCACCCCCTCTACAACATTACTTGAATCCACTCAGCACTTTAGCTTTTGACACTACTCCATTTGTTTGTCCTAGTACTATAGGCCTCCCAAATAGTAGCTCAAATCCCAGATTTCTTCACATTTCCCAGGCTGAAGAAACACATTTTTTGCCCTCTCATATTAGAGCAAACACTCACCCTTTCGTTGCAGGTGCCCCACAGGCGAAGTACAACTTTTTCCACTTTTCAAGCACAAACCGAACTGTAAATGGCAGCTTTCTCTTTTTAGCAGAAATTAGGGGATTGCCCCTGGAATCTACATGGGGATACTTTACTTTCCCTCCGAGGGAGGTGGGCACTGAGACCTGGACAGCGGTCTCCACCACTTGAAACTGGCTCCTCAAACCCAAACTGCAGACTGAACCTTCTTGTTTGACAACAAACAGGAGACTGACTTTGAAAACTCCCAACATTCTATCTCACTCCCTCTGCTGCAGATTCCAATGTGGCTTATGCAGCTGCGACAGTTCTATTGGTGATGTCATCTCTCAGTCTCAGCTGAGACTGAGAACAGAGTGAGACAGTGTGAAACCCATTTAACTGGAGTTTCACAAGCTGCCTTCCCTGCCTACCACTAGGTCTTACTGGGATTCTAGTAACCCCGGGTAACAAGGGGTTACACTAGCCCTTGACCAGGAAAATGACTGTCCCCAGTCATTATGCACCCGGCCTTAGGCCATCCCACCCTATGTGCTACCTGCGGAGGGGGGTGATCAGGCCCTCTCCTACTATGTGCAAGCACAGGCAGGCAACACTAAGGGCCTAGAGACCTGTAGCTGACATATCAGCCTCTACACTATCCACTTACTATGGACACCCAGTGGCTCTGGTAGAACCATCCAGAGCATAGCCCTGATAGATCAGCACTGCGGTCCCCACTGCAGGTCAGGGCCACAGCCTGTCCATCCCCCCTAAACCTCTAGGGAAAACCTATCTGCCTCTAACATAATATCCCAAAACAAAACAAAACCCGAGGACCTCCCGACCTTGGGCAACCTGCAACCACACCTTTAAAATACCAATTACTGCCTCCTCCTACCCCCATGACCACACCTGTGGAAGGAAAGGGTTAATACAGTAACAACCATAACAACAACAACACAGTACTTTAAATTTCTACACAATAAAGCACTGACGAGGAACTCCAATGAGCCCCTCCTCCTCTTCTTGTCTTCTCTTCTGTCTTCCCAGGAACACCTGTAAGAAAAAGAAAGACAAAGCACACTCCTAATCTGCATACATAGTCTACCTAAAACCCTTACCATACAAAACACTGAAAAATCCCAAAAGTTTTTTTAGAAAAAAGGTAGAAAATAGTATTTACATTAGAGTACAATAATGACATTATTTACAATACACATTTGGGGGATGGAGTGCCTAAAAGTCCCAACTAGTGACCACAAGGCCAAGGCTAGTCCAATAAAGAGTCTCTCCTGGGCGGAGCCCGTGAAGCACAGTTCTAATAGGCCAAAGTCCCGAAGGGAGAGTCTTTGCGGACAGTTCACACATTTTTGAGGTCTGTAGTGTAGGGTGTGTACTGCAATGTCATAAAGATTGTAAAGTTTCGGACTTACCAGCCATTTGTAGTATAAGACTCTGCACCAACCTGCACCCTGCTGAAGACTCTCCCTGGCAGCATTTCTTCTGATACAGCTGGGCGTACATCTTCCGGGAACCACAGGAGGGCACATCTGGAAACAGCTGGGCTGATGTCAAATATGGAGACAGAACCTTAGAACAGGAACAAAGCAAAACAGCTGGTCCGACATCATCCGATTACCAGGCGATGAACAGGAAACAGCTGGGCTGGTGTCCTTCTGGATCTGAAGTCATCTGATGGGCCAGTGGATGGTTGCTGGACAGGACAGTACACTGCAGACTGATGAATGTGGAGCACCTGAGTCCTTGGTTATTCATACTGGTGGATCAATAAGGGCACTTCACAGTCTGGTGTGGCAGTATTGACTACCACTGCTCGGCTCTCCATTTTGTAGGCACGGGCTTATTTACTGGGAGGTCCTTGCACTGAGGCCAATAGTACCGGGGTCAGGGGCTTGAATTTTACCCGCCTGGGCACACATAACTCACACAGTGGAGATTTCACGTCCCTATCCACCCACTATTCTCACTCTGTCCATAAGCAGTGTCCTGCCTCTCTTCCACTGGGTATACTTTTAGTGGAACAGTCTATTCTTTACATGCTTGTTGGCCCGGATGCACATTTTTCATTGCTTCATCCCAGATCCAGGATTTCCTGCAATCCTCAATCTCCTCCCAGACTCTCCGAGGAAAGGTAGGAAAGGTCATACCATAGATCTCATTTGCCTTTCTACGAACCAGTCTCTCCTCTTTACTTGCTTTGGTCAATCTGAGACCGCTGTCCTGGCTTGGGGGTGGCCAGTCCTGGTTCTGCCAGCTTCGCATTCTCAAAGAAATTAAAAATGGATCCCTGACTTCTTCCTCCTGTAAAACCAGGGCAGTGGCATCACCACCTTCTTCAACACATTCCTCCGGGGCAAGATCTTGAGGCTGTGTGCCCAGTTCCCTTTCTCTACAAGGCCACATGTCGTAGGGGTGTGGGTGTAGGCAACTTAACACAGGTAGAGACCAAAGGTAGGTTGTGACACGTAAGAACGCTTTGAGTGCCTTTATTATAATGATCCAAATAAAAGTTCAAATAATATAACCAAGGGGAAATAAAACACTGAAAAACTGGATACAAATCAAATCCTAGCTCACCAAGAGCTTACAGTTACTTTTCAAGGTGTAACATAGAGTGGAAGTAGTTTTAGTCTAACTTTCCACTATCTTCTGTGGTTCTGGAACAGAGCTTCACCTACTCCCTTCCACTGCAATCTAACATCTGTGTCAACCTTTCTCTCTTTATAGGAATTCACAGGGCATAATTAATCATGTGGTCACTGTAGTCCGCCCCCTAATTAAATAATTACACTTTATTTCTACACTAATACACAAAAATGGGGGACTACAATTATAACAAGTTGATATTCTATTTTACAATTTTGATATCTTGGTTATTACAGTCTTTAAAAGCAGGTTAAAGACACATATTCAATAGTTTGAAACCTTAATTACCTAAATTAGCTAATAACTCTGCCCACATTGTGATGTCCTCAGTTCTAGCCTCTACAAATGTGCTTCATTCTGGGCTGCCAGATCCTTAGAGAGCTTCAGTCAAGACAACAACCAGGTAATCTGTAGGGGCTTCTTCTTTAAATACTGCCTAGTACATTTGTTTAATGTGTCCTTATGTTTTCTTCATGCATGTGGATAAAAACTCAAACAAAAGTATAACCTACATGTCTGATAGACAGACTAAACCCTTTATTTAGTGGGACATGCTGCTTTCCTTTTGCAGCTGAACTAGTTTGCACAACTCACATCTGACAAGGAAGACCCCTTGTATTTTAAAACTCCCGACCAGCCTTCTCAAAGCCCCACAGCTTCTCTCCTAAAGCTGTACCTGTAACAGTGCTAGTGCTAGCTTTAAGGAGGGACTTAATTCAGTAACCTCAACAGGGAAAAAAGGCTCATTTTTATTATTCATTCTGTTAAACAATGCAACAAACGCCATAATAAACTTTGGGCGTTTTGCATTTTCTTTATTTGAAGTTGGAATTCTGAAGACTGGAAGAGCGAATAAAAGGGGTAGAGAATACACTATAGTGGGCCACTCCATTATAGTGTGAGAAAGATAGAGGATACTGCTGCAGCAGAATTTGATAGAAGGAGAGGCAGATGGGGGCAGAAACAAGAGGGCAAAAGACTAGAAGTCTGTCTTGAGGATTTCTAAGTCCAAATCTGGGGCAATACTGCCACACCACATAGGTTCCCCCTCATCTTCCTCTTCACTGAGGATCTGAGCCCAGAAGTGAGCAGTTGTTCTCACCCCTGAGACTATCCATTCATCACTAAGTGCGGAGGTTGACACCTCCCTTCAAAAGCCCCCGCATCTCATCTTCGTCTAAGAGACTTGGGCTAGGCTCCCCACCCAGGGGTCTATTGATGCTGTATCCGAACTTTCTTTCTGAGATCCAGCATCCAAAACTCAACTTCTGGTTCAGTCTCTAACTCTGCACCCTCTAGCTTTGTGCCACACACTCCCCGAGGGACCTTCCTCCACAGGCTCTGCCTGGTGCTGTGTGCTATCAACTCTGCAGATTCCTGAATTTTTGTCCATGTGGGAGCCAAATGTAATTGGGCGCTTTATACAAGCCATATTTTTGTAGGCATCCAGCACAGTGAGGAATCATGAGGACGTCCCTTCTAGCACTCAAGCATATTTGGCATACACGCACTGGATAATTAGGAATTGCCACATCAGGAGGCAGTTGCCCTCCATAGCACCACTTTTCAATATCTCTCAGTCTATTTACTGCTGCTGTTACTGCAACCTGGACATGATCCGGGTAACGAACTGGTCCTGAGGCCATAACTGCAGAAAATAAAAGTTCACTGTAACTGAAAGTCCCACTTTAATGAACACACTCTGTAGCTTTAAAAATGGCTCCTCTGCTGCTGCGTTTACTTTACTATCCCACCCTGTAATGGCGGCGGCAGCACTCCTGTGCATCAACATTTAGAATCTGGGTCAAGCCACTGCGCACCCGATTTACACCAGCTACTGATAACTTTTTACTCAAACTGCACAACTTGCTCTGATCTGGCTTCACACACATTTACAGGATTTTCCTTGGACTTTTTACATGCTGGTAACATTCACTTTATTTCACAGTCCCTTAAAAGCTTCAGGTTTCAGCACAGGATTGCCTGCTTCTACTAGTGTTGCATTTTGCTACAACCCACAGTATCTCTCTGGCTGCAAACTTTAAACTGAGGCTATTTTCACTTCCATACACACATTCAATGGCTTTACAGACTTGCACTTGCTGGCAGGACTTCACACAGTTGTTACTTGCAAAGCGATTACACTGCTGCACACACATTTTATATGACATTACTGAAAATCACTGATTGAGCAGTTTTATGAAGGTTTATTCACTGTGTTCAGTAGCAATTGCTGCGATGGGGCAAAACGGCCTGCAGCCAGTTCCTGAAGGCCTCTGTATGCTAACGGGCGGGCAGTCTCAGCGATCGTCGTTTTAACCACCAAACTCACTGTTTTCAAGATCGATTTGTGGGTTGAGCCCGATTTTAAACTAAAAAGTCTATTTTTTTACTGTTTACAGTGCTTTGAATCCTCCGCGATGCTCCCCCACTGCCAGTACACGCACTACACTCTGTCTCCCTCTCGAATGCTGAGGCAGTCTCTGAAGAGCTGGCTGAGGGGTGGGACCAATTGCAACCTGACCAACCACACGACGCCATGCAGATGAGCCTCTTCTTCCTCACGAGGGCTCCTCTCCTCGCGGCGATCATCGAGCAGTCAGATTTAAACTG
The DNA here is from genome assembly GCA_016271365.2 of Neoceratodus forsteri. Lineage (NCBI taxonomy): Eukaryota > Metazoa > Chordata > Ceratodontiformes > Ceratodontidae > Neoceratodus > Neoceratodus forsteri. The sequence continues at coordinate 23,118,448 of JADMNL010000037.1, read as the reverse complement.
TAGAATGCATTTTTTTTTCAACTGACTCCACGGTGGGAGCCCATTTCAACCATGTAACATTGCCATTAACTCTGCAGTCTCTCCATTTACACAGAAAGCATTTCCAACGTCCAGGGCATAATTTCTCTGTTGCTACCCCTAGTTTTCCACACTTTCCTTCACAGAATTCATTTTAAAAGCATTTCCAATGTCCAGGGCATCATTTCTCTGTTGCTACCCCTAGTCTTCCACACTTTCCTTCACAGAAATTCATTTTAAAAGCATTTCAAGCATCCAGGGCATAATTTCTCTGTTGCTACCCCTAGTTTTCCACACTTTTCCTCACAGAATTCATTTTAAAAACATTTCAAACATCCAGGGCAAGATTTCTCTGTTGCTACCCCTAGTCTTCCACACTTTTCCTCACAGAATTCATTTTAAAATCTGACAAAAATGCTGTAACCAATTTTGATGATGCAGGACAAGGCACACTCTTTAGCTTTACAGCTCCTTGGTAAACAGTTGGCATTTTTAAACAGCAGCACAAGATTCACAGCACACAGCAACACACTAGGGAAATTGCTTCAGCTTTTGGGCTACCCACTGCCGAGATAGCCAAAACGCCAGCCTCTTGCCCAAGCACCTTCCTTCCTGAACAAATCCAAGTGGTGCCTCCATTTTTGTAACCCCCACCCTGCCTTTTGCCAAACGACAGGTGGCATGCTGTTAGCGCTGGCAGCAATACCTGGTGGGGACCTGGGTTCGGGGAGGATGAGGTTACTCGGCACAAGGGGACCTAGGTTTGGCTACTCTGCACAGGGGCACCCAAGTAAATCCGAACACAGGAAGCAATAACTGTAATGTCCAGAACCAGGATTGGGATTTTTCAGTGTGGCTTTTATTCATAACTAGCTGAACACAACAAAACATAGATGGACCCCCATGGGGCTACGTTTACTGATAATGCAGATTGGAGACTACAAGGCAGTCCACTTGAAGAATGAACCCATTTCTACTGTTTTCAGGCTCTGGACCCACCAGGCCACAGCCTGGACTTGCATGCACTTTTGGGTACACAGCCTCGACTGGCCCGCTCCCCTGCCAGCCACTTGAATGGCGGTTCATTGGAAGAATGAACCCATTTACTTGTTGTGGCTCCCCACACCACTTAGAGTCTGTGACCCTAGAGATTTCCTTCTTACTTCTTCTGACTCCCATCTCACAAAGAGAATTCTTTACCCATGTTGTGGCTCCCCACACCACTTAGAGTCTCGACTCCTAGAGATTTTCCCATTTTCGACCCGTCTGGGTACTTCCCTCATCACTGGCCAAGCATGAGGTAAGTAGCAATCACAGCAGAAATCTGTAGAGGTGGACCTGGTTACTAAAGATGGGGGGGCGTTCCTACCTCCAGCTCCCACAGCCCATACCTGGCCACTTGAATGGACAAACTGAAAACTTCGAAATGTAGATTAAACGGTGGTTGAACTGTCGCACCCCTCTACAACATTACTTGAATCCACTCAGCACTTTAGCTTTTGACACTACTCCATTTGTTTGTCCTAGTACTATAGGCCTCCCAAATAGTAGCTCAAATCCCAGATTTCTTCACATTTCCCAGGCTGAAGAAACACATTTTTTGCCCTCTCATATTAGAGCAAACACTCACCCTTCGTTGCAGGTGCCCCACAGGAGTACAACTTTTTCCACTTTTCAAGCACAAACCGAACTGTAAATGGCAGCTTTCTCTTTTAGCAGAAATTAGGGGATTGCCCCTGGAATCTACATGGGGATACTTTACTTCCCCCCGAGGGAGGGGGGCACTGAGACCTGGACAGCGGTCTCCACCACTTGAAACTGGCTCCTCAAACCCAAACTGCAGACTGAACCTTCTTGTTTGACAACAAACAGGAGACTGACTTTGAAAACTCCCAACATTCTATCTCACTCCCTCTGCTGCAGATTCCAATGTGGCTTATGCAGCTGAGACAGTTCTATTGGTGATGTCATCTCTCAGTCTCAACTGAGACTGAGAACAGAGTGAGACAGTATGAAACCCATTTAACTGGAGTTTCAAGCTGCCTTCCCTGCCTACTACTAGGTCTTACTGGGATTCTAGTAACCCTGGGTAACAAGGGGTTACACTAGCAAACATTAAACTACTTTAAACAGATGGAAACTACTAAATGTATCCTTCCCTGGCAAGATAGCTGCAATCAAAATGTCTATAACATCTAAAATACTTTACCTCTTTGCTAATATTCCTCTAACCTTACCCTCCACCTTTTTAGTTAAAATAGACAAGTAGCTTTATCTGGGAAGCATCCGAGATTTAGCTGAAATAAACTCTGTTCTCATTAGTCTAGAGGTGGCTTTGGGATGCCTTGGTTCTTAGCCTATTTATTGGTGTTTTGTGCCTCTCAAACCATTAGATGGTTTGTTAAACCTATAGCCAAAACTCCCTTATGGGTGGAAATGGAATCTTTATTAACACCCGGAAATATCCCTACTTCTTTCATCTATAATAAATTACCCCCCAAATTAAAGAGTCACCCTACTGTTGCTCCCTCGGTTCATTACTGGTTTAAAATTCACAAATGGCTAAAATCTAACCCCTCCTTCCCTTTTATGTCCCCATCTGGGGGAATCGTAATATTTCTCTTGATAAACACCAACTGTTTTGCTGCTCATGGAAAAATAAAGGTATATACTTTCTTGATGATATTCTAGGTAATAACTTCCTAAATTTAAACTCATTCTCTGAATTATAGGACAAATGAGGCATACTGAAACAGGAATTCAGGAAATTTCTACAACTGCGCTGTGCATGTTCCACTTGTCTACAAAAATTTCAAAACAATCCCTTTATGATTACTATATCTCTGGTTGGACCAACACTTTATCTGGTTTGACTAGCAGAATATATAAAGGCATCAGAGACAATCTACCCAACCAATCCCATGCATCCAAAACTAAAGGGAGCACGGCTCTAAAATATAATATAACTGATTCTCAATGGAATAATTATTGGACTTTTTGTCATAATACTGTTAAGGATGTATGCAGCTTGCTTATCCAATTCAAAATTCTTCATCTTTGGTATAGAACACCAACAGTACTACACCGTATTGGTCTAATAAATAATTATCTTTGTTGGCGTTGTAATTCCCCAGGTGGTGACTTGCTTCACATGTTATTGCAATATAAGCCTATTTACAAACTATAGCTATCTGTGTACCAATTTGCATCAAATATCATAGGTCACAAATTCCCTTTTGACCCTAAATATTTTTTATTTGGTGTCATTAGTCCCACCAACCAAACAACATCTAAATTTCGACATAGATGGTTAAATATACTTTCTTCTGCAAGTGAAACGACTTATTCTAATGCATTGGAAATCTCCCATTATATTTAATATGGTGGACATCCTTAAAAGTTTAACCCAACATGCATCTTTGAAATGTCTCTCTTATCTTGCTGTAGACCGACTGCATGAATATAATCTGTGTTGGCAGGAATACCCAAACTACCTAGAATCTGGATAATTCTAAATTACATGTGTTGTATAACTTTCTAAATTACATTTAATGATTTATTCACTATTTGATATTTTGTAAGGATGGTGTCTCTCTTATTAGACTTTTATATGCAAAACTGTTATTGCTACTCCTTTAAACTCCTACTTTTTTCTCTTTCCCTATATCATACAGCAAGAACTGTGGTTATTGTTTTGTATTAGAGCATTAATATATTTTCCTTCTTTTCCACTTCTTGATTCAGAATACTGTTTAACCCTTTCATCCACATCTATTGGAATTCTCTACTATACTACTGTTAATACAAACACATCAACGTATTGATTCTCCAAATTGCTGTACTACTTTCTATGCTGTAATATTCTGTAATTGTTTTCCTTTCCTTGTTGTGTGTTTAAACTAATAAAAAGATTAACTGCAAAAAGAGAGAGGGAGAGAGAGAGAGAGCAAGACTCTGCTTCAGAAGATTAAGCAACTCGAAGCTAAGTGTTCCATCAGACTTTCAGTGATTCTTTCCTAAACATTTCCGGTAAGATTAGAGAGTGCCATTTCTGCAAACTACATTGGATTTTAAAGTCCCTCAGTACTACTAGGTTGTTGTTTTACCTCAAGTTAGGTCAGTTGGACTTCTGAAACTATTCTCTTATACCCTCTTATTTAAGTGCGTGTAATCTTTATATCTTCACTGATTTATAGCCTGTTGCTGTATTAAAGGTATTGCAGTATCATATCTTGACTTCCAAATACAAAAGTAAGAGCCAGCTTTCTTTAACGGTCTGTAATGAGCTGCTGAATGCCCGTTTTCATGTTACACGCCTTCTGGTGTGTATGAAAGAGGTGTATTGACTGGTCATATCTATTTTCTTCTGCTAGGAGACGAGACACTCTGAGATTCATTCAGTTTGCAGGGTTTTGAATAATTGATTAGCAGTTTTTTTCTTGGGACAATACTAACTGTTCAGGAAGTATTTATATAGGTTTTCTAGAAGTGTTTTGTTTGTTAAACACAGTGAGGCAGATGTTATGCATTTTCACAATGTTTTAGCAATTTTATGAGCAAAACGCTAATCAATTTTTAGAGTTAAATAAAACCCTGCTTTGACTTTCGATGACCTACCATGCAGCTCATGGATTCCTTGGACAGCATTACATCTACTGGGCACTCTTTGCAAAATTTAATGTTTTGATAAACCCTTCAGAGTTGTGTCTTTTTATATGGAGCGTTACAAGTTGTGTGTAATACGTGTAGGGACACTCGCACTGTACTTTGTCTGTACCTTATGCTGAGTCCAGTCTATTGTACTGTATGTTCTTGTTAAACTAATACATATAGTTTAAAAGAAGATCTTTGTGTCGCTTTTCTCTGAATCTCTGTCTCCCTCTCTTGCTCTCCTTCACTCTGTTCTTTGCAGCTTCACCAGTGGATAAAACTGTTTTCTCCTTTCTTTATTTTCATCTGCAGTTACCACTTTTCATTACCCTCTTTGTTGCTGCAACACCAAACATTTCAAACTCTGCTGCTGTGCCTGTCTCAACCATCACTACAGCCATTCTCTTTACCGATTCTTGGCAGGCTTCTTTTGAAAATAACAATAATTTGTGGAACCATTTATCTGATCATCATCATCAAGGATATCTCTTCCTTAGGCCAGACTTTTGGAACTATACCTACATCAGCACTATGACCACACAGAAACATTTGCTTGCCAGGAGCCACCTATGACAACGTCACATGTCAGCGTCTGCATAAATGTGTAAAGTCCTCTCTGCTCAGTTCTTTTCCTGCCATTGACTGTACTTGTTGAAGCTGCTGTGCAAACAAATACACTTAGCTGTTGTTGTTTCTTATTTTATATAAAGTAATTACTAATAATTTAGTGATACTGTCAACTACTGTATGCTGCCAAAAGCAACAAGGTTGTTTCAGTACTGTGATTGCGGTGAAAAATATACAAGGACTACACTTATGACATGTGTGTCTGCTATTTAGATCTTTCTCACAACATCCGGACTTGTGGTTGCCAGGACTTAAACCACACAACAAGGCAATGCAGAAAAAAGGTACTCGAGAAGTTTTATCAGAGAAAACTCTAGCAGTCATGTAAAAAGTCCGGGGTCAGAAAGATGCAGCACCAGCCCCATTAACTGAGTTGTGGTCGTTGAAGTCTAAAGAGCACAAAAAAGAGCGCCATCGTCAGGACATAAGCATAAGCATAAAGATAAGAATAGATTGTCTCCAGTGAGGTCGGGTCGCCACTGCAGCCTGTACCCACTCTATTCTACATTGTCGTCATCCACCCTGGCAGTGGTGATGACAGCCCCCCTGAACGTTGACCAAACACCAAGATTGAGGCTTAACTTAGGGCACTACCATACCTACTATGGACAGTGTGTCGTCATTGTTGATAGGGACAGGCCCTCATTGACATCAGCAGTCGCACCCCTGGCCAGGCGTCATCGATGTGCAGTGCTGGCATTGTTTTCAGATATGATACAGTGCATATTGGCAGGCTTGTCCTGCAGCCTACACTGCCATCAATAGGGATCTTACTTGAGACACAGCTCTGCAGCAGGTTACACCATTAGACTGAAGCCGCCAGGCGCCAGGACCCCACGGAAAAATTCTAGCTAGCTAACCACATGGGACCGCCTCGACGCCGGTCCCGCCTCCCGATTGTGGCGTGGTATAAAAAGGGGGCGGTCCCAACAGATTCCCCAGTTCTTCCGCCGCCGACTTAGCTACCTGACCCTTCGGTTACCAGTCTAGCGCTACGACGCGTGAATAGTTCTTTTTCGATAAAATTTTCAAAATCTTCAGACCTCTTCAAGCAAGATCTTGATGTCATCACCAACCTGGGCCATCCTTCAAGTGCACTTGTGGAAAGCAGATCCGTTCAAGGACCCCCACACGGCCTGCGTCCGGTGCCTAGGCCAGACCACGATACCCGGCCTGTCCTTTCATTCAACAGCCTTCACCAGGATCCGGCGTCAGAGGGCTTTGCAGGCGTTTCTTCTGGAGGAACAACTGAAGACCATGTCCTCCAAGGGGAAAGCTCCAGGGTCCACAGCACGCTGAGAAAGAGAAGGGAGAAGGCCCTTCCAGGTCCCCTCTAGGGGTTCGGAGTCCCGGAGTCGGTTCGAAATCTCCCCCGGCTGCAATCAAGAAACCTTCATCTCAGGAGAAATCCGCCAGGCCTTCCTCCCCTTCCAGGGCCTTGGCGAAGTCCGGGGAACGACACCATCACCACCGCAAGTCGGGTTCCCGCCGGTACCCGATGTCAGGTCTTCGTCGGTGCCTCCACGCAAGGCGTTGGAGCTCACGCCTTTAAAGGCCTGTAGCCCAGGCGGCCGCTCGACGGCCGTCAGCCGTGCGCCTTCTTCCCTGGGAGCCGCCGGCCGGCCGGCGCACCGACGCCGCCATTACATCCCAGCCGGACGCCGTAGGGGGACCGACGCCCGCCCTCCTGAAAAGAAGAAGGCCCTGTTGCCTCCCGACCGACATCGGTCAGGGAGCCTCTATCGGAGGAGGACCTAGAGCAGCCCGCGGGACCAGACGGGCGACCCGGTCCTGTAGGTACTCCCAGGGATCCTCGCCATTACCAGAGCCCCTGTGGAGCCGACGCGCGATCCGCGACCGCCCACCGGCACCGGGCCGCTGCCGGGCTCTCTCTCTAGTGGAGGTGAAAGATCTGTTCACCTACTGGTGGGATACCATTAAAAAGACATGGTTCTCCCCCTCCTCCTACTCCTCCTCCTCCTCCTCCTCCTACTCGTCCTGCCCCCCTCGCCATCGGGTGGCAGGTCGTGTTCCTCCTCCCGGGAGCCTAGAACCCCTCCAGGGGAGACCTGATAAACGGAGACCTCCGTCGAAATCCTCTTCTGGATCACCCAGCCCCAAGAGATCCAGGAGGACGCGACGTCACTTCAACGGAGGACACGGGATCAGACTACTCCACCTCTAGATCCCCATCTCCACTCTCCATCCCCTCTCCGGACCCACGTGAGATGCCTAGATCTCCTCCGATGATCCTCGTCTCCTTGATATTATGAGACATATACAAGAGAACATGGGATGGGATGCTGAAGACTTAGACCCGAAGAGTACGACTCGCCAAATATCTTCGGCAAAAGGACCCCAAGCCTGTGGTGGTACCACCCTTGGTTGACACTTTCGTGGACGTCACCAAGGCTGCGTGGAGCGTCCACACTCGCTCCCGGCGAGACCGAAGAAAGCTGATTGCTTGTACAAGGCTCCTAAGGACGACCAGTACTTGACGCAGCATCCTCAGGCCGATTCTCTGGTCATCACAGCCTCACATGACCGGTCACAGAGGCCACAACATTTGAGCACCCTGCCACCGGACCCAGAGTCCAAACAACTGGACGCATTGGGTAGGCGCACGTATGCTTCCGCTACCTGCGCCATCAGATCCCTGAACTATTTAACCCACATGGTTCAGTTCCAGAACGCTTTGTGGGAACAGGGTCTGGAAGCGGCTGAAAAGATGCCCGAAGGTGAGCAGAAGGAGGAGATGCTTCAGCTCCTCCGTACGGGTTCAGACGTGGGGACCCAAGTGCTAAGAGCCGCGTATGACTCCGCGGACTCATCGGCCCGAGCAGCAGCTTCTGGCGTTTGCCTCCGGAGACACTCTTGGTTGCGCGTCTCCGGTTTTACCCCGGATGTCCAAAAGAACATCTTGGACGCCCCTTTTGAGGGAGAAGTATTGTTTGGTAATCCTACAGAAAAGATCCTTACCAAACTCCAAGAGGCCGGGAAGGCGGTAAGGTCGGTTCAGGCCATGTACCGACCTAAGCTTGGTTCCTTTCGTAGGAACCAAAGCCGTTTTCGTGCGCGGACGCAGAGGCAACAGACCCACTCCGCTGCACCTCAGAGGGGCTCTGGTTTTCGTAGAGCCCAGGGCAAACACCCCGCCAGCCGAGGCCAGCGTTCTCCTAGGCAGGCCCAGCCAGCGGGTCCATCTGCCGCCACAGCCTGACTCCTTGCCGGCCCCCGCCCCTCAGGATCAACGGGAGTTTATAGTCGGGGGTCGCATTGCGAACTTCCTGCCGGGATGGCAGGCCATTACCACCGACAGGTGGGTTCTTCAGTTGGTCAGTCTAGGCCACTTTATAGAATTCGCAGGAAAGCCACCCTCGAGGCCTCCTTTGCTCTCCCGGTATCAGGGTCAGCACAAAGCCTTGATCTGGCAAGAAGTACTCGCGCTACTACTAAAGGGAGCGATAGAGTCACGTCCCAGAGAACCAGAGAGGACTAGGATACTATTCCCACTTCTTCCTGGTTCCCAAGAAAACAGGGACCTCCGTCAATCTTGGACCTCAGCGACCTCAATGTCGGTCACTTACAAGAGATTCCGCATGGTGACCCTTCCAGGTCTTATCCCCATGCTCAAACAGGACGCCTTTTAGCGTCTCTAGACATGCAGGATGCCTACCTGCACATCCCTATGGCTCAGGCGCGACAGGAGGTTCCTGCGCTCGAAGTTTCTCGACCACCACCTTCAGTTCCGAGCCCTTCCTTTCGGACTGTCTTCCGCACCGAGGGTCTTTACCAAGTGCATGGCAGTCGTGGCAGCGTCTCTGAGGAGACAGGGCCACTACGTGTTCCCGTACCTGGACGACTGGCTTCTCATGGCCGCCTCCAGAGAGACGTTGCTTCTTGCAATCAAGAGCACCCAGGATCTGTTCCGATCCCTGGGCATCCTCATAAATTACGAGAAGTCTCTCCTGGTACCGTCGCAGAAACTGCAGTTCATAGGAGCAGTTCTGGACACTGTTCGGGGAAGAGCCTTTCTTCCGCCGACAGAGCCGGAGCGATCAGATCCCTCATAAGGGACCTATCACTAACAAGGTTGTACCTGCCAGGTCGGTCCTTTGCTTGCTCGGACACATGGCTGCGGCCATTCCTACTGTCCTTTGCAGACTCCACATGCGCATTACTCAGTGGATGCTCAAAGTGCAATGGGACCAAAGGCAAGACCACTTGCAGCATCCGGTCAGACTCACGAATTCAGTGATTCAAGACTGGCAGTGGTGGCTAACCCCAGGGTCGCTCTCATCAGGCGTCCCGTTCATTGCGCCGTCCCCGGAGGTCACCCTCACCACAGACGCTTCCGGTCTTGGGTGGGGGGCACACCTGGACGGGGTAAAGTCCCAGGGTACGTGGACCCAGATGGAAGCTCACCTTCACATCAACGTGCTGGAAATGAGAGCGTCCTCTGTGCCCTGCAGGCCTTTCAGTCAGTTATCCCACCGCGGTACTCTTCTACTTCAGACAGACAACACGGCGGTGATGTATTACCTCAACAAACAAGGAGGCGCACACTCTTACCCCTTTGCAGGAGGCCATGAGAGTGTGGGATTGCGTAATCAGACACGGCACGAGTCTGATCACTGTGCACGTTCCCGGAGTGGACAACACGGTTGCAGATGGCCTGAGTCGTTCTCAGGCCAGAGTCCACGAATGGGAACTCCTTCAGGAGGTAGCAGAGGATCTGTTTCTTCGATGGGGAACTCCAGATCTAGACTTGTTCGCCTGCCCATCCAACGCAAAACTGCCCAATTTTTGCTCGCTAGATCCAGGGCCTGGTGTTTTCTGGCGAGACGCGTTATCCCTCTCCTGGGCCAACAGATTCCTCTACGCTTTCCCTCCTTTCCCGTTGATCCAGAGAGTTCTTCTCAAACTGCGCAGGGAGCACGCAATAATGATCCTAGTGGCCCCATTTTGGCCCAGACAGATTTGGTTCCCTTTGTTGATTCAACTATCTCGAACCCCCGCTCCCGTTGCCGCTCAGCTCCCACTTACTGTCTCAGGAGAAGGGTTCACTTGTCCACCCGGACCTCGTGCCTTGAACCTGCATGCTTGGCTCCTAGAGACATAGCCATTTTGCGTCCACGGGTCTCTAAGAGGTTGCAGAAGTCCTTTCTGCAGCCAGAAAGCCGACAACGCATAAGACGTATGCCATGAAATGGCACTGTTTTGTGTATGGTCACGAGCACGCGACCTTCCCCTTTAGGGTTGTCCTGTGGGAGTAATATTAGAATATTTGCTCTCCCTCTTTCATTCGGGTCTAGCCTACTCCTCTATTAAAGTGCACCTCTGTGCCATTTGACTTACCACCTCCCGGTGGGAATAAGTACAGTGGCTCAGGTGGGCGCTCTCGGGAATTTCTTAGGGGAGTGTTGCACCTTAGGCCTCCTATTAGAGACCCTGTGCCTCCATGGGATTTGCTTTTTGTCCTTGAACAGCTCACGCTTCCCCCCTTTGAACCTGCCGAGGATTGCGAGCTACGTTTTCTGTCGTGGAAAACGTTGTTTTTAGTTGCTGTTACCTCGGCAAGAAGAATTTCTGAACTTCACGCTCTCATGTGCAAAGAGCCTTATTTAGTTTTCCACCGGGACAGAGTATCCCTGAGGACGAACCCTAAATTCTTGCCTAAGGTGGTTTCTTCACTCACTCTGAACCAGGATATCGACCTTCCGGTCTACTTCCCGAACTACTCTAATAGAGGAGAGGCTCTGCTCCATACCCTGGATGTTCACCGCAGCCTGAGGTTTTACTCTTAACAGAACTCAGTCCTTTCGTAGTTCTGAGCAGCTTTTCATTTCCTTCTCTGAGAGAATGATGGGCCAATCAGTATCCAAACAGTCCCTTTCGCTGGCTTGTCCAGTGTATTTCTCACTGTTATGGTATCAAACAAAAGCCCCTCCCAGTACAGTCCGGGGTCATTCCACTAGAGGGTGGCTACTTCCTTTGCGGCTATCAAAATGTTTCCACTTCTGCTATATGCGCTGCATACTTGGAGTTCTGTGCATACCTTTATCAGGCATTATAGCCTGGACATCGCCTCGGTGAAGGGCTGGTTTTGGTTTGGCTGCATTCAGGGTCTCCTGTCCTAGGTTCAGGACCTGGTTTTTATCCTTTAATTTCCTCCTCCGGATTTTCTGACAGCGTTACTGCTTGGGAATCAGTCCTAATGGTGAATCTGCTGCAAGAGCTGTGTCTCGAGCAAGATAGTACAGTTACGTGAAGAACTTACCGTAACAGTAGATCTTCGAGAACAGCTCTTGGTGGCAGGTACCTTCCGCCCCCACCTTCCTTTGAGGAAGCATGGCTCAGTCTTTCTGAGCAGGAATTGTTATCTTTCTGTCTTCTGACGGCAATCCTAGGTCTCCCATTTTGATGTCAGCCTGCGGCAAGAAGTCTCCGGCGGAGAACTGGGGAATCTGGCGGACCGCCCTTTGTACCCACGCCTGACGCCGGAGGCGGACCGAGCGTCGGGTCGGTCCCGCTGTAGTTAGCTAGCTAGAATTTTTCTGTGGTCCTGGCGCCTGGCGGCTTCAGTCCTAATGGTGTAACCTGCTGCAAGAGCTGTTCTCGAAGATCTACTGTTACGGTAAGTTCTTACGTAACTGTACTTTACTGCATCACAGGCCCCATCAACTTACTCAACTAGCACTCAGTAAGTGCCTACTAAATAATGTGGCCTGCAGCATCACCATCGAGGTTGTCCGCTCCTTCGTCGCCAATTGGGATGTCAACGAGGAGAAGGAGGAATATAACCTTGACCTCATAATTGAGGAGGCTTATGAAGAGCAGGAGGGATATGAAGAGGAGTGTTATGCGCCATGCCCAGCTCCACTGTGTCCACTTGCAATGAGGATTCTGTGGTGTACACACCCAGATCTCCTCCTGAAGATCCCACTTTTAAACAGTGTGGCAGCAAATGCAAACTGCTCAGAAGTTTGCAGAAAAAGATTCTTCTAAAATAATTTTATAGCATTCCTGGAAGTATCCTGCACTTCCTCCATCATTGTCCATCCAATTTATCCTGCCCTAGAGGATAACACTTCTGCTGCCTGGTATAATCCAAATACCATGCTAGTAGTTCCTAAAAAGGCTGACAAGCAGTACCCTGCCCCTGCTACCAAGCCTTATTATACCAGCCAACCAGAAACAGATTTGGTGGTCATCACAGCTGCCCGTGATAGATCCAGGGTATCAAGGCATATGAGTACCCTGCCATCTGATAAGGAATCAGGGAGTCTAGACGTACTGAGCAAGCAAAGTAAGTAATACTTTATTTCTATTTTGGCACCGGTCCTTGAGGCTCTTGGCACCATTACAGTCAAAGGCAGGGTTCGGACAATACAAACAATAGTATTATAATTACTAAAATTATATATATATATATATATATATATATATATATAAATCAGTTATACATTATCATAAAATGCCTTCTTAAAAGATAGGTCTTCAGGCCCCTTTAAATGACTCCAACATTGGTGCTTCCCTTAAAGATCTTGGCAGCAAATTCCAGAGGGCTGGCTGGCCACCTTGAAGGAGCGATCCCTGAGTTTTTCAGCCTGGCCCTCGGAGTCGCAGAAGACCCTCGGTGGAGGAGCAAAGAGAACGTACTGGATGGCAGGAGTTAGGGAGATCAGACAGGTAACCAGGGCCCAGGCTGTATAGGGCCCTGTAGGTGAGCAAGCTCACCCTGAAGATGATCCTTCACCTGACAAGCAGCCAGTGCAGATCCTGCAGGACAGGTCACATGGCAGGACTTTGGTAGGCCCACCAGCAGCTTGGCTACCACGGTCTGCACTAGCTGCAATCCGTGGAAGATGCCTCCATTGACCCTGAAGTACAGAGCATTACAGTAGTCCAGCATGGAGGTCACAAAAGTGTGTACCAGTGATGGCACCCATGCCTCAGTAGGCCTGCTTATTGCCAACTATCAGTCTCACATGAACATGTACCAAAATAGCCTGTGGAAGGCAGCCAGAGCTGCAGCTCAGACCATTCTGAAAGGCACAGCCAAGAATGAATTACTGAAAAATTTAAATGCAGGCACTGAGGTAGGAAACACCTTCAACACTCAGTCTGTGATGTCTCAGATGCCTCTGCCATTTGTATGAGAAGGTATTCTTGGCTCTGAATGGCTGGGTTTGCAACTGATGTGCAACAAACTGTATTGAATGCTCCCTTTAGAAGCACCAAACTGTTTAGAAGAGACTATGAGAGGCCTACAGACATCAGCGGTGACTGTGAGGTCAGTTAAGTCGAGGTAGAGGTTGGGATCCGTTTACCAGCCTGCTGCCAAAGGTGGCTGTCATGCCTGCCATCAGCAAAGCAGATGGAAGGGTGGTGGAGTCTTGCCACCTCCCCCTTCCCCAGGAGCCCATTCCAAAGCTTCCAAAGCTGGTGGCACCAGGCCCTCTAGCTCAGCATCACTCATGCAGGACTCCTCCCAAAGCATTTTAGGTGCAGAAGGTGGTGGTAGGTGGTCGCGTCTCCCTTCATCTAACACAATGGAGGGAGATTACTACAGACGAATAAGTCCTGGAGATAATTGCAAAGGGATATGCTCTGAAGTTGCTAGACCCCCCCTCCTGAGCAGCTTCCATCTCTTTCAGTTTATCCCCCGGGGCGCCTGCCCCTGTTGAAAGGCGAGGCCCAAGCCTTACTGACAAACATGCCATAGAACCTATGCCTTCATGACAGAAAGATAAATGTTTTTACTACAGATACTTCCTGGTCCCCAAATGTATAGGAGATCTCAGGCCTGTGCTAGACCTGCAAGACCTAATCTTCTACATAGAATACAAGACGTTTTGCACGGTCTACCTGCAGAATCTGATTCTCTGTTACAAACAGGGTACTGAATTTGTCTGTTGTAGCAATTAGGAGATTGTGTTATTTTTATGTATTTGTTGTTATTCGTGTTACATGTTAGTAATGGGTTAAAAATGTTAAAGGGAAATGTCCACTTAAAACGGACTCTACCTCAGTGTGAGACAGGGCCTGATTAGAACTTACAGAAAAGTGCCTTTTTTTTTTTTTTACCTCGGCGATTTTATGTATTTGTAATTTATCTGGTTGATCTTGCCTTCCTCTGTGCTGGCATTTAAAGATTCAGCGCCGGGCACCTGCTTACAACCACCTGCGCCGTCCGAGAATGACATGTCATGCGGGGATCAACCCAGGTCTGTCCTATAGATTTATGTATCGTGTAGCTTCTGATAGCTCCAGTTTAGATTGTACTTGTCTAGGTGCCATACAGGACCAGGTGTAGACTGGCAGTGGACTGTCAGTCTATACCTGGTCTCTATATATAGCACTAAGACATGTACGATCCAAACCAGCTATTAGAAGCTAGGTGGCATTGGACCTCATAGTAGATGGGGACTGATAGGGCAGACTGATGGGCCAAGAGGTCCTTATCGCCGACAACTTGTATGTATCTGGGTATCTCTAACCCGTTCTTTCAGTTATAAATGGAGCACTTCCTACATCTCCCTCACTTACTCCTTCAACCTTGCTCACTCTGTTAACATGTCCATAAATATACAAAAACATATAACTATCTATTTCACTCATATCAAATCTTACTATAAGCCAAATGTTAAGTGCAAATTTCAGTATTCTAAAACTCTGTGGGCTGCTACTTCAGATGCTGTCTTAGAACCAGAGCATTATGCCAGGGAAGCTTACAAAATGCTGTTTTTTTTTTTAAACAAGAAATCAGCAGTCCAGAAAGCCAACCAAAAAGTGAAAAACCAAAAATCACAGTACCAAATAATTAACGGGCCACCACAGCAGCAAGTCAGCAAATCTTGGTCACAAAGACAACTCCAAAAGGCCCACACAAACTGCCAGACTATAAAAAGTGAAAATTAAATATATACTAGAAGTAGTGTTGCTCAGAGAGTGCTTTTGTGGATCCAACCACTATCTGTCAGATGCGTGTTAGTATCCTACCTTGGATCCTCCCAGAATTGGATCCATGACACCAGTTGAACAAAAAATTATTTTGACCGACATCACAGCGATGGATTTATGTCAACCACAAGTTGCGATCAGCATAAATCCATCAAGTAAGCTGTCTTTTATCTGGGGGAGGGCTTTGCCCGCACCCCCATCCTTTAAGATTATCAACTCCAGGTTGGAGTTGATTGAGGAGTGGAGTGCAATACCCAGTCAAAACGGTGCAGGGTTCCTGCAGGTACATTACAGCAGCAACAATGAATTGCCAGTGCAATGTCATTTGTTGTGCAGTTTTCGCCATTCGACGGCATACCCAGAAATCCTACTAAAGACGGATCTAGGATCCAGGGTCAGACAGCGATGGATCCCAGTTATAATCCCAGGGTTCCTAGGTCAGATCCAGGGATCCTAGATCAGATAGTTAAGATCCAAGCGGGATCTGTTGCTGGGATCCACAGGATTCACATTTGTAGGATCTATGCAGGATCCTAGAGGTTAGGATTCATGGTCAGACAGCACTGCTATCCTACTACAGCAACTATATGGCCAAATGGGAGGTATCCATTGGTATCCTAGTTTCTAGGATACTATCGGAGTAACACTAACAAGAAGTGATTCGCCACAGAACAAATATGGTGACTGTCCTGCTCCTGAGCTACATCTAATGCAACACAATCCCACACCTTACTGTAGGTGCCAGTTCCCCACTTCTCAGTCCACTGACTGTACACATGAAAAATATTTAAAATTAGAAAAAATATGGAAAGTTTTTGTTTAGCTATGGGAGCTGCACAGAAACACAGCCACTCTGCTGCTGCAAGAATTCTAGTGTTGCACAGCCTGTAGGAATTGCTGTTTACCTAAGCAAGGGCCTCTTAGATGTACTATGTTGGCTGCTTGCTGGCTGAAAGGCCAGAACTGGTAAATTTAACACACTGTAAAACAGGATCTAAAAGGCACGGTGTTCAGTGCCAGGCAAGCTAAAGAACTTGTTTTGCATTTGAATGTTATGATCCAGTCCCTTATGTTTTTAAATGTGCAGTGAGCAGCTAAGAGTTCAGAACTGATTTATTCAACTAGCCATGTAACGAGAGCTAAATACCATCCTGTTGTGGATGTCTAGCTTAAACATCGTGGCTTATTCAAATATGCTTAGGAAACTCTTTCCTCGAAGCTTGGCGTGACATTAATGGAAGTAGAACAGAAGAAAAATATTTTAAACATGCAGTACACAAACTGATACGAGCTAAGTGCAGTATGCTTTTGTGCAATAGGTCTTAATCTGTACAATGGGAAGAGAACGGGTTTGTACTAAGGGACTGTGTGAAATGAGATTAAATAAATGTTCTGCATGAGAAATACTGGTCGAATAACCAAAATGAGTAAATAACGATGGGGCTGCCCCATCAGCGCAGCGGTTAGATTTCCACTGCGACGCCAGTGACCCGGTTCGAGAATGAGCCTCGTTGCTGGAGAGCTGGCCAGTGAGAGGAGGATTGAGCATCCCAGGACAGCTCTCCTTCTCGGGTAGAGGGTGTGGCAGCTCCGCACCTGCTGGCTCCTAGCAGAGGCTGGGAGTAGCTCAGGATGCACGGATCGATCAGGCAGGGGGAAGGCGGATGTCGGAGTACACCTTGACGCACTATGCTGCCTCCACAACACAAGGAGGAAAAATGGCTGGATGCTTGCCAGATGATGATGGCCCCCAGATCCTCTGCACGTCTGCATCCTCCAGGGAGCCGCTCCCCGCAGGTTTCTCAGCAGCACCTCATGGCCTAGAAGGTAGGTGCTAGTGTCGCCCTCCACTGGTGCAATTCCCTTGGAGGAGGGGACCGCCTGGTGAAGGGAAGCTAGGATACCATAGGGAAGGCTGCTATTTGGGACCTGTGGGGGCACAGTACTGAGAGGGATGGCAGAGGCAGGAGGGATCCTTGAGGTGCCCGAAGGAGTGGCAGCATCCGAGCAAGGAGGGGGGATAAATAAATAACACAAAAAAAAAAATAACGATGAGCCTAATTTTTTATGGGACCATGCACTATATTTAAATAAGGACTTCTCCCTCATACAAAAATGGCTCATTGGCTTCTTGAAACAACTTGGTTTTTAATGCCGCAGCATCCCAAGTGATGTTATTTGGGTCTCGGATCTGTCAAACTTCCTGCCTTTTACCCCTTGACATCAGTTGCATCAGAGGCTCCGTCTCTCCTCAGTCCAAGAATTCAAATACTTAGGCATCACCCTAGACCCTAGTCTGGATTTCCACCTCCACATCACAAACCAATGTTAAGCCACCAACACTCAAACTGGAACAGTCTACCGCCTTAAGCATTTTCTCACACCCCTTGCTCAAAAGACCATTGTCCAGGGCTTACTTTTCCTGCCTACAATATGGGTCTCTACTCATCTCCAGTGCCCCTCGGGTTCCTTGCACAAGTGGGACGTCACTTATAACAACGTTTGCCGCTTTGCCGTCTCACTCCCTTGCTTCACTCACCACTGCTCACTCTACAACTCTCTAGGATGGCTATCCCTTCAGCATCGAGATCTTTCACTCTAGGCTGTTTCGTACATGAGCAACTTCAGTCCCCCACTCCAGTTGTTGCCATCTAGCCACCACATAGCATCAGTGCTGCCTACTCCCTTAGATCTCGTGATCCCACCCAACTTGCCACTCCCAGGGCTGCTACCAAAATGGGTGAGCAGGCCTTCTCATCCTTCATGCCTAGACACTGGAACACTCTTCCACATTCAGTAAGCGGCTCCACCTCCACTCTGACTTTCAAATTGGCCCTTAAAGCCCATCTCATTAAATCCACAATCTGCAAGTGCTTCCAACCCCATGACACCCAGCCTCCCAAATCCAAACCACTGCTCACCCTCCTGATTCCTATCTCCTAGCTCTTTGGTCCCCAATCCCTTTATCTCAACACAGATGATGCTCCCCTACTCGCCATACAGCCAGTAATAGCCAATTTATAGGCTGTAATTAAGTCAACTCCAGCCATTGCACTTCTCTATATATGTGTTCCAGAACAACCAGACAATATATCCCCAGTTACTCACTGCCCTACGGCACTGCCCTACTGCCTGTAAAATTAATCTGGATGTGGCTGTGTACTCTCTGGGTGTCCCCTAACATCCACCCTCCACTCTTCAGTGTAAACCACTATATCTAATGTCTTGCCTTACAGCTGTTGAACAACTGTTTGTAAAATCAGAGCTATCTGTATAATTGCCTGTCTCCTGCACTTAACTGCTGTAATGTTCTGCTATTGCTATGGTGTGTTTTCAAAACTGTAATCTGCCCTTGTGGAAAAGTTTACAAACAATTATTTGTTATTGTGCTTGTGAAATGTAACCTCCGGGTTGTACCTGAAAATAGGTACATTGCTGTCTAGCATACTTACCTAGTTACCAAAAACTAAATAAATAAATATGTGACAGTTTAAATGAGAAATCATTTTCTTATTTGAATAAGCAGGTTAAACACCACTTACATTTCCTTTGCACTGATTAGGAGAGACATGGAGTGGGTTTGTTTAATATTGGTGTGCCTTCCTTCTTTGAAACTTCCTGTTTTCCAACAAGCATCAAAAATACACTAAGAAATTCTATAGCAGTGCAAATGGCAAAAAGGTAAAACTCATAAAGTGAGCACTCCAGTAGTAGTCAAAGATTGCAGATGAGAAATGAGCAATTGAAAATCAGCCCTGAGAGACAGAGGGTACACATCAGATTGGGGAATATAAATCAGAGAGCAAAAATGAGGAGAGCAAGGGCTACTGTAAGCAGAGAAGCAAGCAAAAAGGAGCACAACTCAGAAGTATGTCGTCATTGCCTGGGAGAGCCATGGGAAAGTAAAGGGAGAGGAGACCAGAGTAAGTGAGGGTCAGGGAGAGGGAGGCTAATTACAGAAGCAGGTGTGCGTGTGGAAAGGTCCTATAAGATGTTGAGAGAGTAGGGAGGGTGAGGAGCAAGAGGGAATTTGTTCCGCAGATGGGGGTTAATGATTTTGTGCCAGTGTGAAACCTCAGATCCCTCAGCGCTTGAAGTTTGTTTGCTCTGTATTAAGTCTCTTTGCTGTGTGTTTTGTTCCCCTCTCAGCATGTACCTGGAATGACACAGTGTACCCTGCTTGTGCATATTGACAAGAGGCTACAATCTACACACAAGAGCCAGGCCTCAATCAGACTGTTCTGTTCCACCAGCTTTTCGAGAAGTTAAGAATGTCCTCAGACGATGGTGTTCGATTGCTGTATTTGGACTTTGGGGGCCCAGATGGAGAAATTGTGAGTTACTTTTTTTCTTAAGTTGCATGATGAGATTTGGAATGTGCAAGAATCAAAAGCTGACAAGACATGCAAGGATAAACACACAACAGAGTGGGGTTAAATAGCTTAAAGCACAAACTCTGTAGCATTATTCTGCATAGCATACATCTTTAGTCCTATTACTTCAGCAAAAAGGAAACTTTATGGTCTTTATTCATCTGTATTGTAGGGCTATGCTGTGTTATTCTGTGTCCTGTGACTATAATCATGTTTCCGACCACTCAGGAAGCAAGATTGTGTCACACCCATTTTATATTATAAGTAAATGATTATCAGGAAATGACCCTTGGTTTCTTTATTTATTTACTTATTTATTTGTTTATTTACTTGTGTAACCCCCCTGCAAATGGGGGTTCCCAAAAGACTTCCAGGAGCTTGCTTGAATGCTCCAAGCCTGAATGGTGTTTGGCGTTTAAGCCATTTATCAGTGAGTGTTTTTAGAACCTCTGGTACTGTCTCTTTAAGAGCTGTCTGCTTGCAGACATAATTAGTTTGTATGGGGGTCTGTGTGTTTCTTTGATTGAGTACCACTCAAGCTGCTGCCAATTCACTCCATTTTTGCAGTCACTAGGAGTGCAAAGGGAACCTATCTGAAAGATGTAACTGTTTGCCAGAAATCATTTACAGTAATAATGAAATTACAGTTTTCTAACCTGTTTTCTTTTGCAGTCAGAACAGTGTCTGCCTAGTTCCCCATTCTGGTTTTGAACTGCTGAACTGGACCAATCAGTGTGGGGTAAGCTAGCTCTAAAATGGTGCCTTGGACGAATCAGAACTTGGACTCATAATCTGAGCCAGCCACATGAGGATTGTATGGGCAGTGACTCTGGGAGATGTAGTTTAGACTTCAGCACCTTTTTGGACCAACAGCAGCAGTCTATTGTGAGTGACAGCCAATCCAGTCAAGAACTGGGAGGAACTCAAAGGAAGTGCCCGGTTTTGTCGGTTGGAGTTTCAGTTGAGCTTTGGCAGTGAAGAGAAGGAGCCCTGTGCTTTTTCAGTGTGCAGTTTTAGTCAAAAAGCGTGTGTAAGGCCCAGAGTTCGGTCTGCAGCTTGTGTAACAGCTTGTTAGGACTGAATCCGTCCTGTGAAAAGAATCAAAGGATCTCTGAAGAGTAGAAACCAGGCTCACCCTGTAGAAGACTGGAGGAATTGCTGAAAATTGCACTCGGTCTGTCAGGAACTGAATCTGCTGTGTGTTCTCCGGTATTGTGCAGTAATTGCGATCGGGATACAGATGCAGCCTGCCTGGTATAGTGCTTTCTTTTATATAAATGTGTGAAGAGGTTTGTGTACCTCAAGTGAGCCCTGCTGACATTGAAGGACCCTATCTTATTTGGAGGTCGTGAGTACTAATTCAGGTCGCCCTGTTGAATTGCCACATTAAATCCAAATGGAATTGCTGTACTGCAGACTGTTTAATTCTCCTTTCTCTGGTGAAAGGGCCCTACCAGCTGCCATGGTTTGGACTAGCCACTAGGGCTTGGGTACCAGGGACAGTAACTGATAGGGATAGGCCTGTGCACAGAGCCATAGGTAGATTATTAGAGTGATAAGCTAATTAACCTGATTTCCTGTCCTTGTTATATCCTCAAATAAATCAGAGCTGCTTGTTTCAGCAAAGTTATACTGCCTGAGGTATTTGTTTATGTTAAAGTACTGTACTGTGATTGTTGCACTGTATCTCATTTCACAGGAGGTCCCAGTGCCGGAACCAGACCTGGGGGTAAGTGTATACTGTGAAGGTAATTCTGATATATTGTGTGGGCCACTAGTGGGAAGAAAGGGGGGTTGCAGTGTCCCAGAGGGTTGTGACCAAGTTAGTTTAACTATTGCAAACCCTGACCTCTGGGTGGAGGCACCCGCCATTGGATCCAGGCCCCTCAACCTGTTAGTGGCAAATCAGGCAGGGGTAGTAGCCCCTGGGATAGCGCCATCTAGGGGTTACACTTGAAAATTGGTTATGGAGAAAAGCACACATTTCCAGGTGCGACCTAAGGGAGAATGAATGGGGATACAACAAAAGGCAAACACAGTATCAATGAACAGTACAAAGTACATGCTAACATACGAAGGCACCAGCAGAATAAAGCCTTTCGGCCTATTGAGTCTGCTTGTATTGCAGAGTTCACAATGTCAGCCAAGGCTCTGCCCCCACCCCGTCCAATACCCCCTCTTTTCTGGCTACATCATGATTGGAGTCCCCACCAGGATTTGTTAACTTCCCTGTGGGGTCTTGTGCCACCCTCCTCTGGGTCTCCCTTGTGGAGGTTCCCAGCATCCTCTTTGATCTCCACTGCGGGTGCCTCCATAGAGGAACCGCTCCACCAGAAGGGCATATGCATTGTGAAGAGGTACGACTGGAGGGATGTGCCTCTCATCCACCATCTTCATCCTCCTGAGCCCGCTGTGGTCCAACCACTCTTGTTTCTTGACAACGCCTGAGGCAGCAGTAGTGACCCTGGTGGTCCCTTGGTGGGGAGGAGGTTTCCAATCCTCACCAGGTCAGCCTGGAGATGGACAACCTTCTCCCTCAGACTAGAGAGGTGCCTGCAAATAGGGGAGCATTGCAGCCTCCAGAACATCTCCGAAAGACTTGCACCCCACAGCCAGTGCATTGCACCATTCCCCACATGTCTCTCTCCCTTTAGGTTTTTTTTTTTTGTTAGTATGTGTGAGCGTGTGCGTGCATCTACCCCTATGCAACATGCTGGGCTGTTAAGGTTATGACAGGTATGTCCCTTGCCCTTTGGGGGAAATGATGTCGTAAGCTCTGGTATAAAGGAAATGATGCACTTGGGGTGGGTGGGACCAAGCCTGGAGTGCTTCAGGTCGCTAGTGATCAACACCTCCAGGTCTTTTTCCCTCGTCAGATTTGGTTATGAGGACCCCTCCCAGGCTGTACTTCTTGACTCCAGTGTTTATAACCTTACATTTTTTTGCATTGAAGCCCAGTTGCCAAATTCTGGACCGCCTCTCGAGTTTTGCCAGATCTACCTTTAGGTCCCATATCCTCTCCACTGTATCCACTTGGTGTCATCCGCAAATAAGCAAATCTTGCCCTTTATGCCTTCTCCAGTGTCACTGACGAAGTCATTAAAAATCACCATATCAAACACTGAACCCTGTGGGACCCCACTGATGACCTCCCTAGCACCGGGGAGCTCCCACTACCACCGCCACCCAGGTCCTGCCTTTCAGCTAGCTAGCTACCACCCAGTCAGTTTCTCTCCTACGTGCAGATCCTCCAACATTCTGATCATCCTCTTGTGTGAACAGACTCAAAGGCCTTGCTGAAGTCCAATTACATGATATCCACTGCTTGACCATTGTTCACTGTTTTAGTGTCCACGTGAAAAAAGACAATCGAGTTCGTTTGGCACAATCTCCCAGCCATATATCTATGTTGCCACTCATCCTGGAGGCCATAGTCTTCCAGGCATCCTACCAGCCTCTCCATAAGCATGACCTTCATGAGCCTGCACGTGATTGAGGTCAGGCTGACTGGTCTGTAATTACCCAAGTCACCTCTGGGTCCATTTTATGGAGCGGCACTACATGTGCCATTCTCCAGTCCTGAGGTACCACCCTAGAGACTCAAGTGGAACATTGAACAGGTCAGTCAGGGGGCCTGCAAGTTTCCCTGTTCCCTTGGCATTCTTGGATGGGTGCCAACAGGGCCCTGGGATTTTCCACCCTTAGGGCTAACAAACCTTTCCTCACCCTATCCATCTCTATTATTCCATCCATGTTCCCTCCTTTTTCCTCCTGCTCCTTGTGGCACCAGGCCGCCCTCTCTTTAGTGAAGACTGAATAGAAGTACTCATTCTATGGCTGTGTATACAGTTCACTATCCACACTTGGCATTTCCACTGGAATGTTGATGTCATTTGGACGCCTTTAGCTCAAGTTCCTCCCACCACCTAGGCAGTATGTCCTCCAGCTCCACCCTGTAACTTCAGATCTTTCTATCCACTGAAGAGACAGGTCTGCTCCTTAGTGAGTCTGCAGTATTTGAGGGTTACTGAGTAGTACTTTGGCAAAACCTTCTTTAATCTTTGAATTTCTTCTAATTTCTTCTTGAATTGCTATTGGTCCTTCGCTCTGACCCTGCCTCGATGACTTCAGCATTGGAAAATGGAAGAAAGAAAGCCATCTCGTGGCTTCAAATTCTGTGTCACATGTTGACAGAAAATGTTGAACACTGTTCCTATGTGTTCGGCCTCTATTGCTTAGAGCACAGTACAGTGTGGAGGGCTGTGGCCTTTTGTTAGGCGATGCTTCCAGCATTGCTGGAGGATCACGGCCAGGTTTCTCCTCGGGTCAACCAGATGAAAAGGACCCAAAGATTCAGCCAAAAGCCAAAAGAAGGTCTCAGCTGCTAGTCGGGTGAGCTGCACAACTAGCAGCTTTTGAGAAGGAGGCAGCAGCTGGTGCAATGAATACCTCGCTGGCCTTGGCTGCTTCTGGTTAGGGCCAGTGATGGAGGATCCTTCACGAGTGGTTCTGTGTCATGTGTTGGGCCCTCGAAGCCTTTGGGAGAGCCCTTGTCATCACAGTAAGAAACACAAGTGCTGCAGGCATTGGTCGTGGGATATGGGGAGATTATGATCCTCCTGCACTCTCAATTCCCCCAACTACTTGACTCATGCCGAGTGCTTGATTCTGGTCGAGCTTCCCTCAGTCAGTGGGTTGGTCAACATCTCCTTGGTGGCTCCATCAGGCTTGTTTATCTCAACACTGGTCAAGCAGGTTGTCGAGATTTTTCTTGAGCCTGTCAACCAGTTGTTGGAGGAGATCAATGAGAAGTCTATCTTCCAAACCTCTGTTCGCCTGGTCCTCACTTAGGAAGATGCAGCCTGGTCGGTGTTCTTGATCAGTTCCACTAGGGATCAGCATCTAGTGGTGATCATTCCTCTGAAGCTGATGCAGTCAGCATGGCTCGGCATGTGGTCTACTATGACCCTCCAGAGTCTTCTACTCGATATCATCCTCGGGTCGATGGTTGAGGTTGAGGTGTTGCTCATGCTGTCTGTTCCACTAAAATGGAAGGTGCCGCTGTCTGTGCTCCTTGACCTTCTCATCCTCAAGTGAGGAGGTGCACCGCTGCATGATGTAGTGACACTACAGGAGCTCTTCTGGCAGCAGTGGACCATTGGGCCAAAGTAGAGCTCTCTCCCCAGACCCTTTGGTCACCTGGAATCGACCAGTCATGCCCATACTGGTCCATCCTTGACAGATGTCCACAGCTTCTGCCCCTTTACCCTTGTGAGTGGAGTCAACTACACCACAGCAGGACTTCCGTGCTGTGGCCAGCTTGCCAAGCCATCTCTGTGTGAAAATAACTTAGTCAGAAGACACCAAGGTAGTTCATGGTGGTAAATGTCCGAGGCCCGCCTTTCAAAGAGTTATTGGATGACTTTTCCATGTTATTCTCGAGGACTCTTGCATTTAGTCAGTGTCTCTGTGAGGACCTGTCCACCAACCATGGGACAGTGTCTTCTCAAGATCTATCTGCTGCATAGTTTTATGTTTTGTGTCTTCAGCAAAGAGAAGCATGTTTCTCCAGATCCCTTCCCTGTGTCACTTGTGAATATATTAAATAGGACAGGTCCCAGGATTGATCCCTTTGGCACCCACTTGTGACCACCCTGTCCCTGCCCTGGACCTGTTCACTACTACCTTCTGTTGTGTCCCCTTGGTCAGTTTCCTACCTTCCTGATGAAATCCCGTCCCTTTCCCATGAACTCCCAATTATCAGCAGCCTCTTGTGTGGGACCGAATCAAAAGACTTAGAGCAAATCTTCTGCCTATCCTCTGTCTGTTGCTGTAGATGAGTTGCCTCTGGGCAAAAGAAGAGCACAGAGTAGCACTGAGGGACTGTAAGACATGAATCATGGAAGTCAAGTAGGGGTTGGAAGCCAAGTAAGCAGCAGGAGCTTCCGACAACACATAAGCCTTCTTTCAGTACAGAAATGGACGGAGAAAGGTGAAAGTGGGAATTTGTCTCATAAATATGAGAAAGGGAGGAACAGTAAGAGAACCAGGGCAGTGGCGATGTGCTAAATGAGTACTTTCCATTGGTGTTCACCAAAGGGCACCTGGGAGGGGGAGGGTGCTCATTTGACGGACCTATGGCATATGGGGTAGCCATGATGCAGCCTGCAGATATCATGACTGCCTTGGTAGTAAATTACTTGGTGAAGGTCAAACCAAAATCTAGGAGCAAATGTAATACACCCCAGGATCATAGTGACACTAAATGAACAATTGATGGGATGCTTGACCTAATCTTTCATGAGTCTGTCTGGACAGATGTGATGCCAGAAAACTGGAAAGTTACAGTGGGTCCCCATCGGCAAGGAGCAGACAGGATCAGACCCAAACCATGACAGGTTGGTCAGCCTGACATCAGTGCTGTGCAAGGTCCTGGAATCCATTTGCATGGATGGAAATTGTGAAGCCAGCACTCCTTAATCTCTCAGGGGCATCCTGCCCATGGAGCTGCTAGGGACCATCCATTGTGAAGCCAGGTCACGGACATTGCTGAAGTGGAACCTCCTTGGCTGCTACATTGATTTCAAATTTGGCACCTTTTCTGAACACCCCTGACTTGAGCTTGTTAGCTTGTACTGTCTGTTTACTCTGAATTCTAGGGATATTGTGCTACATGGGTTTACTCCTCACCAGCCTCTGGCTCAACTGTAGCAATTTTGTGCATTTTACCAAAGTTGGGCTCAATTTAATCCGGGCCAAACTTACTACTTGCTGCAGTTTGTTTTCACAGTTTTTGTTCGCTGGGCTCAACTTTTAAATTAGTTTGAGCCGTAATTAAAACTCTTGGAGCTTAACTTTTGTGTTGCAGCAACTTGCAGTCATAATTTTAAGTTATTGGGGCTCTAAACTTAAATCGCATCAGCTTGGTGCATTAGGGGGCTCTATCTTTTAACCGCATCAGCTTGTAGTAGTAAATCAAGTTCTCGGGGCTAAATTAGAGCATGCTGCAGTCGATGATACTCCCCCTGATTACAGATAATTAGAAAACAGAAAGGGTAGCTTCTACCTGAGGGGATGCGGTTATTTAGTGCTGCTGGGCTGCTCCAACTCTGTGCAGCTGTGTGCCCCATTTCTAACACAGCTGAGCCATTTTCTGCTGCTCCTATTTCACTGCAGAGTTTGTTATTTAATGCCATGTACCTTAAACAATAATCACTGGGGCATTGCTGTATTTGTAACTATGCTGAATCTGGCTCAGGCCAGGTCATGCCCGCTCTAACACTGAATTAAACTGCCCCACTTGGAAATTTTATTGCTGCCTACCACTGTTCTTGTTAGCCTGTGTATGAGCATTTACTGAAACAAAGCTCTGTACTGTGCATGACATGAGTTTTTAATAAGCTGCTAGCTGTTTAAGTTGCATTGTAGAAATGTTCTACTGCTCATGTCCCATCTGCATCATGTTATAGTTGTAAACGGTATATTACTAACGTCCCCTCTTCTAAACTTTCGGCTTGTTCCAGACCTAAATTCTTCCCACCTTTCCAGCTAACCTTTACCTCTCACACCTACGTCTGCAACCTGAATTTTTCTTTTCTCGGTCCCGCCCTGATACCTACTGCTGTAATTAAAGCTAATCCCCCCCCACCTCCCTCACCTTCTATTTATTTTTCTCTACAGCACTCCTTAATCTCTCAGGGGCATCCTGCCCATGGAGCTGCTGGGGACCGCCCATTGTGAAGCCAGGTACGGACATTGTTGAAGTGGAACCTCCCTAGGCTGCTACATTGATTTCAAATTTGGCGCCTTTTCTGAATGCCTGTAACTTGAGGCTTGTTAGCTTGTGTGTCAGTTTACTCTGAATTCTAGGATATTGTGCTACGTGGCTTACCCTCACCAGCC
Organism: Neoceratodus forsteri; assembly: GCA_016271365.2. NCBI lineage: Eukaryota > Metazoa > Chordata > Ceratodontiformes > Ceratodontidae > Neoceratodus > Neoceratodus forsteri. Next base: position 23,090,912 of record JADMNL010000037.1, on the reverse strand, counting down.
TCTGGCTCAGCTGCACATCTTGTGCATTTACCAAAGTTGGGCTCTAGTTTAATTCGGGGCCAAACTTCTTACTACTTGCTGCAGTTTGTTTTCACAGTTTTTGTTCTTGGTGCTCAACTTTTAAATTACAGCAGTTTGAGCCTTTATTAAAGCTCTCAGAGCTTAACTTTTGTGTCGCAGCAGCTTACAGCGTAATTTAAGTTATTGGGGCTCTAAACTTAAATTGCATCAGCTGGTGCATTAAGGGCTCTGTCTTTAAACCGCATCAGCTTGCAGCAGTAAATCAAGTTCTCGGGCTAAATTAGAGCGTGCATGATCGGTGATACTCCCCGATTACAGATAATTAGAAAACAGAAAGGTAGCTTTTACCTGAGGGGCGCAGGGTTGTTTAGTGCTGCTGGGCTGCTCCAACTCTGTGCAGCTGTGTGCCCCATTTCTAATGCAGCTGAACCATTTCCCTGTTGCTCCTATTTCACTGCAGGAGTTTCCCCCACAGGCTGCCAAGTGCAGCTGCTCCCTCACCCGCCTCTAATACCCACCCACCCCTAGCTGTGTTTACTTATATAGAACCTATAAGGCACGTGATAAGGGTTGGATTCATCTTTTTCTATCTCCTACTCTCTGTTTAGCAGATTATCTTATTTGACCAGCAGATGTTGCCAGTTCTTCAGCTGCCTTGTCAACTGGCTGTCTGTATCCATCTGCAGTTCCTACTGGGGACTACTGATTCTCAGTATTATTTCCTGTTTGCTCCTCCCACAGTACGCCATTTGCCCTTCCTACCCTGATCTTCTGTTCTGAACTGCTCATTTTCTACCTCTTTCTGAACTAGCCCAGTCCTACCTCACCTCCTGAAACCCTTCCTTATCACTATTTTCCTCTCCCCCCTTGTCTTATTTCTGGCTTGCTGCCTTCCTCTGACCCTCATGCCAAAATGACTAGGGCTGCCCTGTGGTGCCTAACTCCACAGTCTCTGTCCTACTCGCCTCAATTCACTATCCTTTCTCTTGGGTACCTCTGCTACCCGTTCGGAGGCATCTCCATGTGACTTCACCTACTGCAACCTGCTGGCTGAACGTGCCCCCATGCCTTCTCCTCTAGTGTTCCTCAGTTAGAAACCCATTGGATCACTACTAGGTACATTGTTCACAAGAATTTACCTCCCCAGTGAAAGCCACTTGTGCAATCACGACTCGCTATGCTTTGATTACCATGTTATCCTCACTCCTAGCCAGAAACATTGAATCCAGCCCGGTCCTCAGACCAATCTACATCATGATCATGCCAGTGTTACCCCTTTTGCCAAGGGCATTAGGCTTGACCCTTGCCCACCTTAACATCCTATAAGTTTCATGGCCGGTTTCACTGAACTGGAAGCCTGGGTCCAGGTCAATAATCCTGATATCCTCGTGCTATCAGAAACCTGGCTGAAACCAACCATCTTGAGTCCAAACTGTGCACTACCAGGCTACTTTATGCTCTGGACAGACCAACCTTCTCCAAAAGGGGGGTGCGTGCATTATATTACAAGGCTCACCTGGACGCCTCTTCCACCATACCTCCCCTCGGTAATTGTGAGGTACTACATGCTGTACTGCTCCTTGGTGGAGCCAAGAAGCTGCATATATTTGGGATCTGTATACCCCCAATGCATAGTAAGCTGGGTCTGGAGAAGCTAACTGAACTTATTCCTGGCTTAACCAAAAACAACGAGGTGATCTGTCTGGGTGATTTTAACCTCAGCTGGCTCAGACCTAACTCATCCTCACTCGCTTCTACTATAAGCAAGACCAACCTATTCCAATTCCTTTCTTCCCCTACTTGGATATCACAGAATAGCCCCAGCTGGACTATGATAGACTGGATTCTCACAAACCATAAGGATTGTTACTCCCCTGCTGGGGTTCTACCCGATTCGATCAGCGATCACTGCCCAGTCTTCTGTGTGCATGGCACCTCACATTCCTCACAACCTCCCAAAGTTCTGTCCTTTCCTAACTTCTCCCATCTTGACCAGGCTGAGCTCCTACTTGATCTAAAGCACACCGACGGGTCTACCCTGTTTACTACCAGTTACATCAACTGGGCTGTTGACTACTTCAGTAAGTCTCTACTCACCTTCCAGCACAAGCACATTCCATACTCTACTCGCAGGATTAGAGAGAGGGTGACCAAGTGGCTGACGCAACCTCTCCTACAACTGCTCAAGCAGCAGAACAAGTTCTGGTTACAATGGAAGTCCTCTGCCAAACTGACTGACTTTGATGAGTATCGGGCCTTGCAAAATAACTGCAAGAAGTTAATCCGGGCTGCCAAGAGCAACTACTTCCGTGGACTCCTGCATTCCTTGGCCACTGACCCCGGAAAGTACTGGAACCAAATTAACAAAATGATGGGTAACACCAAGCTGCAGACTGCCAAGGACATGTTATTAAACGACGCCCTCTGCAACAACCCCCGCACCATTGCAGATGCCTTCAACTCACTTTTCACCGATGTTCCTAATCTTCCCCCTTCAGCATTCGGTAGCTCTCAGCACTCTCCTACAGCTCCACCAGAAACTACTCCTGCCCTTGTGCTTTCTCTAATCTCTCGCCTGGACATTCTAAAGTTACTTCAGTCCATTCCCGTCCACGACAGTGCTGGGTCGGATGGCACTGAACCCAGGATCCTCAGACTGGTGCCCCACCCTAGCTGCTCTGGTTACTCGGCTTTTTAATCTGTCCATCTGCACCTCCACAGTGCCTTTGGCTGGAAATCTGCCAGGATTATACTGGTCTTTAAGAAAGGTGACCCTAAATCCTGTTCAACTATCACCCCATTGCGTTACTACCTGCCCTCAGTAAGACTCTGGGAAAACTTATTCACCATCAAATCTCTGCCTATTTGATGAAATACAAACTTCAGTCACCAGTTCAAAATGGCTTCAGGGCTGGTCACAGTACGACTATGGCTCTTACCCTGTTTACTAGCGGCGTTAAGTCCAGTATGGACAAAGGCCTACTTACCAGTGCTGTATTTATTGACCTCACCAAAGTTTTGGCGTGGTTAATCACTCATTGCTTGTGCATAAATTGCATTCTCTGGGTGCCTCTAGCTCAACCATATCCTGGATCAGCAGCTACCTCTCAAACCGATCCCAAGCTGTCTCCTTCAATAAGGCCCTTCCATCCCAGCTTCCATCTCCTGTGGCGTCCCACAAGGATCTATCCTGGGTCCCCTGCTCTTCTCCATTTTTTTAACGACTGTCCCACTTCCTTTCACCACTGTCACTCCATTATGTACGCCAATGACCTGGTGCTGTACTCAGCCTCCCGTTCAGTAGCTGACCTCAACGTTCACATGTCATCTGCATTCCAAGACATTCAATCTGGGCCCCTGTCTAACTCCCTAATTCTCAACCTACCAAAAACTCAAGCAGTGCTCTTCGGGTCGGCTAGAAAAGTCCATGTCGGGACCGCTAAACTCTCTGTGCGTTGCTCTGATGGGTCTGCAGTCCTGTCCACTGACTCCTTTAAATACCTCGGAGTGACACTTGACCCCGATCTTGATTTCTCTGCTCACATAAACGAGGTGTGCAGATCCGTTAACATAAAGATTGGAGCCGCTTACCATGTGTGTCACTTCCTTACCCCAGCTGCTAGGATCTCAGTGGCCAGAGATGTCTTGCTCCCTCGACTTCAGTTTGCCCTCCCCATCTTTTCCCATGCAAACGCTGGTATTCTTTATGAATGGGATACCACCTACAACAACATTTGCAGATTGCCCTATCAGCCCCTCGCCTTACTCACCACTGTCTTCTATGCTCCACCCTACACTGGCTGTCCCCGCAACCCTCTGCACCTCGTATGCACTGGGCTGCTTCACTGGCTCCGTGGCTAGACACCCCGCCCTGACAGTATTGGGGCCATGCTGACCCCAGTGCCCCACTGCTGCCTATTGAGATCCTCAAATACCTCACTGCTCTCCATCCCGCAGTGTTCATCAAGAGTGGGGGAACAAGTTTTCTCTCACTTTGCCCCCAAATTCTGAACTCTCTGCCTCCCAACCTTAAGTGCTCCCTATCTCACTCCTCCTTCAAGACTGCACTTTTCTCCTACCTGCATGCACTTGATTCTTGTGTCTGTACCTAACCCCCCACCGTATTTTCTCCAGTTTTCCTCCTACTCCAGCACTTCATGGCTTCTGAATTTTTGAATGTATATGCCTTGTTCTGACACCTATCCCATCCTTGCGAGGATGGCTATTACTACATGTGTGTTTTGTTTCTCTGTCTATCCCTGCGAGGATATCTGTTGCTTAATTTTCTAACTGCTTTGTACTTCTCCATTTGTTTTATTTGTTGAATGTATATTGTACACTCCCGGGTCGTGCTTGAAAATAGGCAGGGTTATTGCCTAATGCACCTACCCGGTCAACAAAAGCAAATAAGTACAGAAATAAATACTAGATCGTTTAATTGTTCTCAAGGTTCTCGCCTTCTTAGCTTGGCTTTATAAGGGGTAGATTTACCAAACAAAGGGATCGCCTTCAAGTGGGTGACCAAGGAGGTAGACAGATGCAGGGCAGTGATGTGGTCTATGGACTAAAGCAAGGCCGTTGACATTGTGGCACTTGGCAAGCTTCTGGGCAAATCACATTAGTGCAGTATACATGAGGTATACACAAGGAAGATTGCTAACTGGCTTGGGGGAAAAAAGCATAGGATTGTGGTGCGTGGGCACTACTCTTGAACACAGAGGAGTAATCGGCAATGTTCCTCCAGCAAGATGCTATACTGGGGGAGGAAAACTGGTAGGACTTTACATTTTTGTAGGGCTCCTCTTGCTGCAGTGGAGGAGATAATGAACCTGGGGTCATAACAGACAAGAGGCTGCAGCCCGAGAGCAATGCACGGCCACCACAAGAGGACTGGAAGAATGCCAGGGTGCATATAAGGGGGCTGACAGCAAGGCAAGGGGAAGTAATCCTGCCACTTTACAAGGCCCTGGTCTGGCAACATGTAAACTGCTGCATGCAGTCCTAGGCCCCTCAACACAAAAAGAACATTGATGCAGTTGAGGGAATGTAACACACAACCACCACAGTGATTCGAGGTATGGAGGACAAAAGGTATGGGGCTAGGCTGCAGGTCCTTCACAACTTGACCCTACAGAAAATGAAGCTGAGGGAGGGGATATTGTCTCAGTCATAACAGCCCTTTGTGCCCCCAATCCTGGTGTTTAAATTGGGGATGGATCTTTAGGGCTCTTAATGGATAATAAATGAAAAATAATGTTAATTCCTTTTTTTTTTTTTTTGTACAGCAACTGGACCTTCATTCCTGTCCCAAACCCATCGTTTTTATCATCCACTCTTTCCTGTCTGCCAAAGTGACACGCATGGGGCTGCTGGCATAGGAGTGGGCCAAGCACAAGATGAAGAGGATCGGAGGCAAAGATCTGAGTACTCTTTGAAAATGGACATAAAAAGGACATAACTAATTTATGGAAAATGAGAAAACTGGGTAAATCACCCCGACATTTAAGATGGAAGTAAATCCCTTTTTCCTGATTCGTATGGAGTGTGATGTCCATTTCACAGATCTGAACAAGGTTTTTTTCACTAGAAACAAAGTCTTGTATTACAGATTGTTCAGTATAAATTATTATGAAGTTCTTTACATTCGAGAGGAAAAGCTGAATGGTTTGGATGTGACGTATTAGGAACGGTTTTAAGTCAACTGTCCAGCTTGGCACAAAGAAAGTCAAACCATCTTCTCCCGTGTCATAGGGGCATACTGTAACTTCTTGAATTTAATCCTACACATTAAAACAGGGCACCAAAATCCAGCCTACTGATTGGCTGGAACTCATGTGAATACCACATGATATTCACACGGGTCCCACCTGAGCCCTGCTGCTGCTTGAAGCAGGGCATATACACAGTGAGACAACTTTAAGGCCATTTTTTATTTAACAAAAACTCAAAAAGGTCTGCTGATTTGTAATAGCTGTAAAGCAAGAGGTGGCTTACAAAAGGAATACTCCAAATTGGGTGTGCGACAATACTGCAATAACTGAACACCCTGGGTGAGTTGTGAGGCACGTGGCATAGCCGGTGGTCTTCAGACACCCAGGAGTGAAGTGATTTTAGTGTAAATGCAGATCTGTAGTGGATTATCAAACTTCTAACATTCGTAGAAAGGTCAAAAGCGTACGAAAACGAAATAAATATTGGTAATCCACTCCCATGGAAAACTGTGCTCGCCTTTGTCTCATGCAGTTAGGTAAGTGTGTGTGTGTGTGTGTGTGTGTTTGTGTTGGGTGGGTTAGGATTACATAACAGTACCAGCCCCCCCACCCACGTTGTGTCTTACTGCTAAATTAAACACCCCCACTATAATATCTTGCCTTCAGGACACAACATTATACTGGCATCTTGGGACTGCAGTGTACCTTGCATCAATATAGAAATATAAGCAATCCTTGTGCTAGATTACCTCACCATCAACATATACATTATACTAAAGGATTGGCACCCCTGTTATTAGCAGAGATGTACTGTGCTTCCTTGCTATAACCTCACTACTGTTTTCTAAGTAGGCATATTAATGCCATGCTATAGTGAGACCCAACTATAGTGAAGACATTGACTGGCTCCAGGGAGTTTCACTATGAAGAGGACCACTATTGTATATGCTGCAGAGGTGTGAGTTCCTTCTCATGAATCCTGTGAGTCTTCATGCTCAGGATCCAAAATATTTGGTATTTGTTATTTGGTACTGTTATTCAGTTGAGAAATAAGAAAAAGGCTTTAAAAGTATATTTCCCTCTGCTCTGTGGCCATGGCTAGTCCCATGGCAGCTTACCCCAGTAATCTCCCACCCCCACCCCATCTCTGGTCTAAACATGCGCTAAACATTAAGGAATGACCAGATATTGGGTTATCATCGGTTCATCTTAGCCTAGGGGGATGATGAGGTAGCAGGCAAAGGTAACCCAACCCCAATACAATTATTAAATAAAAAATGTTTTGTTTGTTTTTTTATTTTAAATTAATGTTTTTATTTCTAAAATTGTTTTAATGTACAAGAGAATTATCATCCATTACTACAACCCTTCTTGAATGCGGTCAGCGAATCAGACTGCACCATTGTCATCTATTGTTTTATAATTATGAATAATATCTGGTGTCCTGCCAGCCCCTTCCCCGCCTGACACCATATTTTGAAAGCCAGACCCTCCCTAATATGACACCAATGGTAACAGAACAAGTTCAAGTTTATTAAACAATTTAATATGCATTATCTATTAAAACATACATAATAACACAAACATCGAACTCATAAGATATTCTGTTATAACATATACCCATTATTAAAATTCCTCATTTGAACCCACTAAGTATCCTGCAGTGCGCAAAATATTATGCTAATTTACATAGGACTTTGTATGCAAAAGTAGTCACACCAAGAATTATTGTTTTAGAGGCACTGAACAGAAGCATCTCTATATCTTTTCTGCCCCATGCATCCTTCTTATTTCATAGAAACATAGAAACATAGAATTTGACGGCAGATAAGGACCGCTTGGCCCACCCAGTCTGCCCATTTCCCTGCCTACTGGATAAGCTGCAGATCCTAGTTAACCAGCAGCCTACTTTTTCCCACCCCCATCCCCTAGAATTGCCTTATGACTGTCCCATGCATGCTTGAATTCCACCACTGTTTTTGACTCCACGACCTCCTCCGGAAGGCCGTTCCATGCATCCACAACCCTCTCTGTGAAAAAATGCTTCCTTAAATTACCTCTGAGCCGCCTCTATCTTCAAATTGTGCCCCCTTGTTCTTGCACACCTCTTTTTTTGAAAGATGCTACCCTCTTGGACTTTGTTGATTCCCTTGAGGTACTTGAAAGTTTCTATCATGTCCCCCCTCTCCCTCCTTTCCTCGAGGCTATACATATTAAGCTTCTTTAGTCTCTCTTCATATGTCTCCCGGTGCAGACCCTGCACCATTTTAGTTGCCCTCCTCTGGACAGCTTCCATCCTGTCTATGTCTTTGCGAGAGACTGGGTCTCCAGAACTGCGCAGTACTCCAGATGGGGTCTGACCAGCTGTCTGTACAGAGGGATAATAACTTCCTGTTTTCTACTGGTGATGCCTCTCCTATGCATCCCAATATCCCCCAGCCCTCATTGCTGCCCTCTCACATTGCTTGCCCACCTTCAGGTCATCTGATATGACTACCCCCAGGTCCCTTTCCATTTTTGTCGTTGTTAGTATCTCACCCTTCATTGTGTACTCTTCCCCTGGGTTTTTGTTTCCCAGGTGCATTACCTTGCACTTCTTAGCATTGAATCTAAGCTGCCATACATTTGACCATTCTTCCAACCTTGCCAAGTCCTTTTCATCCTTTCCACCCCACCTTGTGCATCAACTCTGTTGCAGATCTTGTGTCATCTGCAAAGGACATACTTTTCCTTCCAGTCCCTCTGCAATGTCGCTTATAAAGACATTGAACTGGACTGGTCCTAATACTGAACCCTCACGGTACCCCACTAGTAACCCCCTTTCATCAGAGTGGACTCCATTTACTATTACCTCTGTGTCCTATTTTCCAGCCAATTTTTACCCAGGCTGTCATCTTGGGACCCACCCCAGGCTAGCTAACTTGTATATTAATCTTTTGTGTGGGACTCTGTCAAATGCCTTGCTAAAGTCTAGGTAGGCCATGTCCACAGCCCTCCCTGATCTACTACTTTGGTCACCCAGTCAAAGAAATCTATCAGATTTGTCTGGCATAACCTTCCTGCTGTGAATCCATGCTGCCTTGGGTCCTGTGCCCCTCTGGCCTCTAGATACTTGACAGTTCTTTCCTTCAGAAGTGATTCCATCATTTTCCCTACCACTGAGGTTAAACTAACAGGTCTGTAGTTTCCGCTTCTGCCTTGTTCCACTTTTGTGAAGGGAATCACATCTGCCCTCCTCCAGTCCTCGGGTACCACCCCATCCTCCCATGATTTGTTAAACAGGGTAGTCAGTGGTGTCACTAATTCTACCCTTAGTTCTTTTAGAATTCTGGGATGAATCCCATCAGGCCCCATTGCTTTGTCCACCTTCAGTTTTAAAAGTTCTTTCAGACCCTTTCTTCTGTAAATGGGCTGGTATCAACTTCTGTATCAGTGTGTTTCTACTGTTTGTTCTAGGTACCCCCTCTTCCTTTTGTAAAAACTGAGCAAAAATTTGTTTAGTATCTCTGCCTTTTCACAGTCTCCTCTGCCCACCCTCCCCCTTTATTAAGCCTCACTATCCCTCCCTTGGTCTTCCTTCGCTCCTGATGTACCTATAAAGGTTTTATCCCCTTCTTAACTGAGTTGGCTATCTTTTCCTCGGTTTGGGCCTTTGCTGTTCTGACTGCCTTCCCAGCTTCCTTTTGCTTTAACTGAGTACAGTTCTCTGTCCTGCTCCTTCTCGATTCCTTGTACTTCCTGAAAGCTTTCTTTTCTCTTGAACCTTCACTGCCACTTCCTTTGAGAACCATAATGGTTTCTTACATCGTTTAGTTTGTTTATTTGCTTCACACAAGGCTTGTTGCCTCTGTGATGGCAGTTTTATTATTCCCCATTGTTCTTCCACCCCTCCTTCCTGCCCATGTGCTGGTGCATTCATGGGCACTTACCCATTTGGCAAGTCAGCCTCCCAAAGTCCAGTACCTTTGCCTTTGTATGGCTGACTCTATTGCTGTGTTTATTGTGAACCATACTGTTCGATGGTCGCTAGTTCCCAGATGGCTACAGTTCTACATCTGTGATCCTCTCTCATCTCCACTTGAGAGAACCAGGTCTAAGATTGCTCCCTCTCGAGTGGGCTCCAATATTAGTTGTCTAAGGCATGCCCCCTGTAGGGCATCTAGAATAACCGAACTCTTCGAAGTGGCTGTGGCAACTGCACTCCAGTTAACATCTGGCATATTCAGATCACCCATCAGCAATATCTCCCCTTTTTTTGCCATACTAAGTATACTTTCTATCATTTCCTTGTCCATTTCCTCCCCCTGAGAGAAGGTCTGTATCTAACCCTGTCTGCGGATTGTGGTGCCATTGCCGGTCCAAATTTACCCACAGTGCTTCTTCTCCTCCCTGTTTTCTCTTTTGTTCTGTTACTTTGATTCCTTCCCTTATGTAAGAGCTACTCCTCCTCCTCTTTTACCCTCCTGTCCCTCCTGTAGACAGTGTATCCTGGTATGTTTATGTCCCAGTCATGGTTTGTGCGAACCATGTTTCTGTGACTGCCACGATATCCAGATGTTCCTCCTCCATCAAGGCCACTAATTCAGGGAAGCTTGTTACTCAGACTATGTGCATTGGTACTCATTGCTCTCCATTTTTGATGGCTTTACTTTCTGTTGCAGCATCCCCCACTGACCTTTCTACCTCGGTCTTTTCTCATTTAGTACCCTGTTTTGTAGGGAGGCTGGGATTTTCCTGCTGCTCATCAGTGCCTCCCCTTAACTAGTTTAAAGCTTGCCAATGAAGCATTTAAACCCGATTGCTCAAAAGACTTGTTCCCTTCCTGGACAGATGCAGACCATCCTGCCAGTATAGGCTGGTGTCCCTCCAGGTGGAACCCCAGTCCCCAATGAAGCCAAACCCCTGTGCTCCACACCATTTTTCAACCACTCATTAAATTGCATGGTGCAAAGTACCCTTGCCTCACTCATGCCATTTACAGGCAGCACCTCTGAGAAGGTTACTGTGTGTGCTACTTGTCTTAGGCCCCTCCCCAGTTCTAAAAAGTCCTTCTGCACTGCTTTAATCTCATGTTGAGCCAAGTCATTTGTCCCTAGGTGGACAATGACATCCAGCTCAGACTCCCGTGCAGCTGTTCTAGTGATCCTGAGGATGCGCTTCCTGTCCCTACAAGCCATGGCACCAGGCAGGCACTTTACTTCAGTTTTCCCTGCTCCCCCCAGTTCTATCCCCCTAATAATTGAGTCCCCCACCAGGAGCTGCTTCCTTTCCTTGTGGCATCCTTTGCCTCCCTCCTGTGGGCCTCCCTTGTGACAGGTGTCCTCAGCCTCCTTAATCTCCTCCGTGGGTGCATCCATAGGGGAGCTGTGCTCCCCCAGAATGGTGTATGGATTGTGGAGTGGAACAACTGACTGGGTGTGCCTCTGTTCCACCCTCCTCACCCTCCCTGAGCCCACTGTGGTCCAACTGCTGTGCTTTCTTTGCAACCTCTGAGGTAGTGGTGGTGGCTCTGGTGCTGGTGCTCCCTGGATGGGGTGGGGGTTCCCTTCCTACCATCAAGTCTGGCCTGCAGAGGTTCTATCTAGCATTTCTCCCTTGTTAGCAGCTCACATTCTGAAATAACATGCTCAATGTATAATCTTTTGTTCTCATCACATTTACAAAGTACATTTCCTTTATTAAGTTTATCCAATTGGTATATCATTTTCCCTGATTCCAAAATTCCTATTCTGAGATGACAGTATGCAGCCCTGTGTTTTTCATTATCATATAGCCTTGGGTATAATTCATCAGCTGTATATTTCTTACCCTTCTGATAGATATTTATGTCTAGATTATCCGTACATTTAGTATTGTTTGAAAAAATTTTTATCTTCAATACACTGCTCTGCTTCCTAACATTATTGTTTACATTTGTTAGCATAAACTTGTCCCATTAATGGGGAACCCATTTCCTGTTATGATTTGATCCAGTTTATAACACCAGTTGCACTTTATAAGATTTCATCATTTCTTGCCAAACTAAATTTTGTAGGCTATTTGGGGGCATAGATATTTTTTTTCCAGTATCGTAAGACCTTATCAGAGCCCTACAGGTCAGTGACTTTATATTAATTTCAATATAGATGAGGGCTACAGAAGTGTCCCAGGTGAATGAAAGAATATTTCTGTAGAACACGTTCTGCAGTGGTTCCAGATCTTTGAAGTAGTTACTAAATGCCCACACTTCTGTCCCATACATGATTTGAATTTTTTTTTACTTTAGAATCAGAACTTTTCTTCAGTGCTGTAAATGGTCCCCACCCCCACAAAAGCACTGCCAAACTTCAAGGACTGCAATGCCTTTTTGGGCTCTAGAATATGTTTCCATGTTTGTTTCTGATCCATTATTTACATTCCTTGACCTCTTCCAGCTGTAGGGCCCTATTTTAGACTTTCTTTCCCACTTGCTTACCCTGAATACCAACTTGTCGTTTAATTAGAAACCCAATTTCCATAGATTCACGTTAATCTCATTCAGTGCCCTGTTTAAGCTGTGGGATCAGTGCACATACAACACGTCATCTACATAGCACATCATTTGACTCATTAGGCTCTTCAAGGATGGGGAAAGTCTCGTGTGCCATTGCTCTTCTTGTCTCTTAGTACAAGTTAAACAAAATGGGGGCTAGCAAGCATCTCTGCTCTACCCCTTTGTTAATTATCATTTCCTCAGATAAAACCCCAATCCCTGCCTACCCTAATTGTCTCTGATTTTACTGTGAAGCAGTTTCAAAATTTCTAAAAGTTGTTTATCTATACCATAGTCATCTAATATGTCCCCATAGGGTCTGTCTTTTTATGTTATCAAAAGTACTATGCACATCCAAAAAGGCTACATATATTTTTTTTAACATAACATTATTTTTCTATTAAGCAATTTAAACGGTGCCAGTCGTGCTTATTTGAAGATATTTCTGAAAGCCCCCTCCACCCCCTTCGGTAGCTTGCTTGCACCAGAGTTGAAGTATTTAAGTGTTAAAATGTTTCTCTTTATATTGGGTGTGGTGAAGGGATTGTAAATGAGAGCTGGTCGCCACATCCCTTCCCGGTCCCTGATGTAAGCCAGTTGACCGCTAAAATATAAAAATCCATGTTTTCAATGACACTCCTGTTGCTATCAATGGAATGCACCCCTGCACTGTACAAACTCGATCCCTTGCCCTTCCTGGTTCCCCATGTAAGCCAGCTGCACCCCATGCTGCTCCATGATCCAATGTTTTGTGACATCAGAGTTTGTAGGGTGAGGTGTGTTCTCCATTGATAGTACAGAAACAGTCTAAAACATGGATTTATCTATTTTAGAGGTTCACTGCTTCAAATCAAAGCCCTGGGTCAGCTAACAGGGCTCTCATATTTGAGCTGGGGCTTTGATTTGCCCTCAGTGGAGCTCAAAATATAAAATCCATGTTTTAAATGATGCTGTCATTGCTGTCAATGAAATGTGCCCCTGCACTCCATAATCCGGTGTCACAAAACATTGGAGTGTGGGGCGGCACGGGGCAGAGCTGGCTTACATCAGGGTCTGGGAAGGGAACCAGTGACCAGATATCGTTTGTGATCCCTTCCTCTTTGCCACATATACAGAGAAAAATGTTAAGACTTAATACTTCAACTCCATTAGCTACTGGTGTGTGTGTGTGTGGGGGGGGGGGTTCCAAAATAAACTGAAACTGGTGCTCTTTAAGGCAAATACATGGTCCATTCTTTTTCTAAAAGCTGCTTGGTACTCAGATTTAAATTGGTGTTTCTCAGTGGTTAAACTGGGCAGGAGCCCACAGGAGCATAGAATCCCCACCTCTTCACGAGTCTGTGCACCTCTGTCACATTTCTCCATTGAATACTATAGGAGTTCCACCACATAGTGATGGCAGTCCCTCCCCAAATCTAGGCAGAGTTCCCCACCTAAAATTTCCAATTTAACCACTGGTGTTCTTCCATGCAACATTCTATCCGTTAAGAATAATTAATGTTAAAATCTTGGGACTTATGCAAAGTAGTGTGATTGGTCTATAATTCTTCAGGTCTTCTGGATCTCCCATCTTGTGCAGTGGCACCATTATCCCCAGTTCCCATTCTTGTGCTATTCTCAGAAATGGTCAGAACCTTTGCCTACCATTCTGGTTCGGATTGCGTGATCGCTGCTATAATTTCATTATAGCCAGGAGCTTTATTATACTTTTGGGCCCTTATTGCTGTTATGACCTCTGCTTCATCTATGTTTATGGACATGGTCTCATTGTCTTTACCTATAGCTGGCTTGTAATCATCTCTTTAAAATAAACTCTTTTTCCTTTCCTACATTAACGTCATATTTCTCTTTGAAAAACATTTCCCAGTGGCTCTGCATTAATTATAGAAATACAGTTTCTGGTTTTGATCCCTGTACACAGGGCCACTAAGTGTTTGTAAAGTCCATTTCAACAACAGAATCCTGGAGCTGACTCCATAGAAATTGCAATAATCCTTTGTGGATTCAAGTGAATGCTATTTTAATTTGTAATTGCATGTCATCTACGCAATAAAGGAGAGTTAAAAAATCCTTCTTTTTACCCTGTAGCAGAGTCCCATATTCCTTTCTAGTTGAAAAAAGTGTGACCCTATCCTCTGGGTTCAGGGTTGCCTTAGACAGTTTGCCTAGTGTGTTTGCAACCGTCCTCATTTTGTTTTTACAATCTTTCTTAAACCATTTGTTAGGATTATACTTTTCTCCACAAGATGAAGCTGATCTTCCTCTGTCAAATTCAACATCAATATATCCCAACTTTCTTACAGCCCATATTAATGTATGAAGCAATATTAATATTGTCTTGAAAAACTTTTTCTGTGGAGAACTCCATTATTTCATTTACAATGTCTTTTGCCTTTAATTATCAACAAGGTGATAGATAACAGGGATAACTAGTAAATTTAGTATCTTTGTCTCCAATTTTCTTGATGGTGGTGAGCAATGGTGTCGTTTCAAAATATCCACATCTGATTGTCCTGCCATCCCCCATCATACACCATTGAAATTGATCCCCCACCTCCTTAACTTGACCCGATCCATGATTGGGTTGGCCAGTTTGTAAAATAAAAAAAGGCAGCTCTAAGGTGTGCTTGTGGGGTCTGTTTGTATTATTTATTTTTTAATCACTGCTCATCAGCAGGTTTTTATTGAGATCTGAGATGTGCAGGAGTGGGGAGGTGTCTGATGTTAGGCAGACAGTAACAGGGGACGGATATGAGTACATCAGTGTAATATAGCCATGAGCTCCTGTCTGGTCCTGCTTTATCTGCCTAACCTTACTCATTGATGCTAGCAAGACCAAGCTTCCTTCCGCACCACCACTCCTCGCAACTTGATAGACGACAGCCCAGCTAATCAGCTGTGAGTGACAATAGGCAGGACAAATAGCCTCCCATGCATTTCAACTATCATCTGTTACACCAGTCGGGGGAACCAGCTGAGCTGCTGGGCTTTCACCTACTACCCTCCCCATCGTGGGTAGTGGGGGCCCCCAACACTTAAAACATGGATTATTATTTGTGGCATTTATCATTTAATATTTTGTACCTGCACAGCCCTGACACAGTACAGTATACTGTAATTTAAAAGAAGGCCAACCCACTGTTAGACAAGGGCCTGCATTTTCAACATTCCTCTATATTTTGGCAACAATGCAGAAAGTACCAGGACAAGTGGAAGTATGCATTTTGTTTAACTTTGTAGTTAAATGTTTTTATTAGGTTCTTGTTAAACAAAACTTCAACAAATACCGTCAGCAACACAATTACAGCTGAGTGCATTAACAGAAACCTCCTTCAGAACAATCTCTCAAGGAGCACACAGGACTTGAACTGCACAAAAGTTAACAAGTATGATGACATGACAGTGCAAAACCAAATACATAGGTGGTATGCTGTAATGGTGACTATTAATTGGTTACTGTGGTATAAGGGAGCTGAAACCCTATCTCTGTGTGGAAGGAGGGCTTCGATAACTGAAGGGGTTTGATACATGAGGAGGATTACAAATAGAAAGGCAGTTTTTGGTTGTGGAAGGCTTATTTTGCCCACCATCAAGCGGCTCAGTTTTTCATAACCAACTAAGGTGGCAAGAGTTGTACTGTACATCACTGCTGGTGTTTGGGTGGGGGCATATTTTTCCAGTTCATCAACAGGAAGTGTTTGACATCTAGGAAGACTGTGAGAAGACTGTCTGCCTTTGAATTTACAATTGCAGGTAGCTGTGTGGTGTCCCCAAAAGGAATAGACTGCTAGGCCTGGGAATGGAGAGGCCCAACACTGACTAACTGACAGTCCTTAACTGCCTTTTCTTAAATTGGAGCATTACCATAGAATTCACACATCAGGGTACCACCTGGGTTGTTCCGTCTCCAGCTGAGGTCATGGTTGATGATTGCTAGGTGATGGAGCATACCTGGTGGGCAGTGCGATGTGCAATATTTTGTTCTGTATTGGGTAACTTAGTATATGGGCCTTGAAGTGGGCCTCCTGCTAGCATTTTGGCCATGACTGTGGCGAGAAGGATATGATGCGCTCTTTCTCCCATTGTAGCTGAGCTACTGCTATATGGAAGAGGGGGTGGGTCTCTGATGGTGCCATACATTTTCCCAGCTCTGTTTTAGACCATCTTGGTCTCACTGTTGATAGCCATTGTTGAGTCATGCTCAATTATTCAGTAACCTGGGGAAGAGATGTGCTGTAAGGCACTATAGATTTGAAGTAATCTGCTAACATTTCAGTGGTGATTACCATACACTGTGCACAGCTGTTCAAAGAACAGTAGTGTGTACGTAATTTGGTCAGTGAGGTATTGCATTCTTATGGTGGCACTGTGGCTCCATCCCATCTGGCTACATGATTTACCATCTGTTTTAATGTTTAGGTCATACAATAGAGTGCTGGGCCCACGGTGAAATTCCATTTGGTGCATTTTATTAATAGAGCCTTTCAAGAGGATGGTGTCCCTTGGAAACATGGTTTACTAAGAACTGCTGTGGTTAGGACTGCAAATAAGTAAACCTCTAGCAATGAGACTCCCCCAGCATCAGTTTTCAGAGCCCCCTACCAGGCGGGTGTTGCTCCTTTGGTGTAACCAAGCCACTAGGCAGTCTGTCTGGATTGGAGCACTATAAAGTAGCCCCACAACCCTGATGGATTACAGCCAAAGTCTTTCCAGTAGGGTTCGGTGGAGCCAAAAAGGCCCTGAGCCTTATTATTAGGATTAGGATCCATGGCAAAAGTCCTCAGAAGTTCTGATTCTAATTAGAACCTTTTGTAAAATGTGAGGGAAATTGAAACTCTGCCTTGCAATTGCATAAAACGACACTGAGATCTGTGACACACAGATCGAACTGTAAACAGCATTGCAGGAAATTAAAACTGAGAGCTTACTGGCACAGATGTGCTGGTCAGTTCTGAACAATGACAGCATGCAGGCGACCTGTTATCCTGCATCCTTCCTGACTGTAGCAATGTAAACTGATCTAATTGGGGGGTGGTCCCATTTAGTATACAATGGGCACATCAGTAGGTTGTTACACTAGCGGCTTCTGTGCTCCGTTGAGTCATGTAGTTATTTTCTATGGCACAATTTCCACACCACCCACCCAACCCACACTGATGACACATTTAGGGTACGCTTGCCAGAAAATAACTGTATATCCTTTATGTATGAGCGCATAAATGAACACCAAATTAAGAGAGATGCCACCACTAATGAGAGGAGCAATGAGTAAGCGACAGAACTAGGAGCAAAATAAAGATGATCGTTTGTGAATTCAGGATTAGAAACATAAACTTTGATGGCAGATAAGGACCGCTTGGCCCACCCAGTCTGCCCATTTTCCCTACCTACTGTACCATAGACCCTACTTGATCTCTGGCTTAGCCCTCCCTTCTGTAACGACTAAGGTTCCCTTATGTCTGTCCCATGCATTCTTGAATCCCGCAGCAGCTTTTGCCTCTACCACCTGCACTGGAAGGCTGTTCCAGGCATCCACCACTCTCTCTGTGAAGAAGTACTTCCTTGTGTTTCTCCTGAATCTGCCCCCTCCAGCTTCATAACATGTCCCCTTGTTCTTGAGCTTCTTTTCTTCTGAAAAATGCTTCCCTCTTGTACCTTATTTATACTCATGAGGTATTTAAAAGTCTCAGTCATATCCCCGTTTCCCTTCTTTCCTCCAGGGTGTACATACTGTGGTCCTTTAATCTCTCCTGATATGGTCTCTAGTGCAGACCCTGCAACATTTTTGTTCCCTCCTCTGCACTACCTCTATTGTGTCCATGTCCTTCCCAAGATGTGGTCTCCAGAACTGGACACAGTACTCCAGGTGACGTCTAACCAATGATGTATACAGTAATATCACCACCTCCCTTTTTCTGCTGGTGTTACCCCTCCCTATGCACCCCAGCATCCCACTGGTTCCCCCCACAGCCTTGTTACACTGTTTAGCCATGATTAGGTCATCATATACAATTCCCCCCAGGTGTCTATCCTGTTTGGCGGTTGTTAGTACCACTCACCCCATCTTTTACTCTGCCCCTGGGTTTCTATGCTCTAAGTGCATGAGTTTGTACTCCTTCGCATTGAAACTTAGTTGCCACATTCTTGACCACTCTACAAGCTTTCCTAGACCGTATTCATTTTTTCCACACACAACCCCCCAGAGTGTCTACCCTATTGCAGATTTTAGTGTCATCTGCAAAAAGGCACACCTTCCCTTCTAGTCCCTCTGCATGTCACTAATAAAGACATTAAAGAGGACCGGTCCCAGTACTGATCCATGTGGCACCCCGCTGGTCACCCTCCCTTCCTCAGAATGGACTCCATTTACCACCACCGCCTGATGCCTATCCCCAACCAATTCTTTACCCAGTTTACCAATTTTGGTCTCACTCCCAGGCTGCCCAGCTTGTTTACTAGTCTCCTATGTGGAACGGTGCCAAAGGCCTTACTAAAATCTAGGTAGGCCACATCCACCGCTCCACCCTAATCTACTTCCCTGGGGACCCAGTCAAAGAAATCTATCAGATTTGTTTGACATGACCTCCCCCCTGGTGAATCCATAGTGCCTCAGATACTGTACATTGCTGGTATCACAATATTTCATAGTCCTTTCCTTCAACAGTGATTCCATTAATTTCCCCACCACTGAGGTCAGGCTGACTGGCCTGTAATTTCCAGCTTCGCCCTGCTACCCCTTTGTGCAGTGAGACTACATCTGGGGTGGGCTATTCAGAACTGTGCCAGGCAGGGGCAGAAGCGGCGCAAGCGCAACTGGGATGCGCCAGGGTGTGGTTCGATATTCAACGGTGCTGTGCCATGGTCTAAGAGCGCTGGAATATGGCACTGTGGCCACCCGCAGTGCACATGACACAGTGGCACTGCACCAGTGCAAGTGTCTAGAGAGGAGTAGGGGGATGCGCTGCCACAAGTGCCATTGAGCTAGGCGCAACAACTGAGATATTCAGCGGTGGACATGCAAATGGGGCCATAATGTATACAAGGTGCAAATGGGGCCATTTGCATGGCATTATAGCCCAGTTTGCATGCAGGTGCACCAATCCCCTGCAAATTGAGCCTGGGGCCCTGCCAGGCTGCAGCCGCCAGGGACCAACGCCCACTGCCCTTCACCGGCAATGTGCCCCATTGCCCGATCGTGGGCTGTAATATTTAATTTACTCTGTGGTGGTCCAGTGGACCGAACTCCATGTCCGATCACGGGCTGTAATGAATATTTCACTCCCTAGTGGTCCAGTGGTACCCGTACCCCCTCCCAACCCGCCACTCACAGCCACCACCCCACCCCCGGTCAGCGGTGGGCAGCAGCACCCCACCCGTGAAGCTGCCCGGCCACCTGCCAATTGAAGACACAGTGGTCGGCTGTACGCCCATTGATCCACAGCGTGGCCAATGTGCAGACCGTACTGCGCTACACCGTCCCGAAATGTGAATGGATCCACACATCTCCTGGCTTCAGCAGTGCCACAAAAGATCTGGGGGCCATCTCCATTTGAAAGGGCAAGTCAGCATTTAAATTCTGGTAATCTTTGGGGGACATTTTGTAGGAAAGTAACAGTATTCTTTCTCTACACTCACTAAGGGACTCAATCTGGTTGTTTCTCCAACCAGTGATTTTCAGATTCTGTGGTCTGTCCCACAGGACCTGGAGCTGGCTGGAGTGGGTATTAACAAAATCTTCCAGACAGGCTGTGACGTCATCCATGCTGCTACTGGAGCCTCTGCCTCCAAGACCCTGCCTTTTATACAGACATTGTCCCCTGCACATTAGCAAGGGAAAGGTGACATAGTTTAAGCAGGAGTAGCACACTAAGCGAAGCTTGTTTCCAGATGCGACCTGGAAGCACAAGAAAACTAAGTGACTTGCTCAGGATCATGCAGTATTCACCTAGGTGGCTGTGGGATTCAAACCCAGGTCTCCAGATCTACAGCTCAGAGCCTTAACCACTGCGCTATACTGCCTCCTCGAAGGAGGTTTTAATGGAAAGTATTTCCAGGGCCATGAGTTGGGAGTATATTTTAGTTGCACATCCTCCTTGGAGAAACTCCCTGCACTGCCATTTGAGCTTCATAAACTACCTAATGGTCTAACCACAAAGTATTAAAAAAGGCTTTTGATTACCAATAGCACTCCCAACTCAGGAATATACCATCACTAGGTTGTGGGAAATGTTCTTGTGCATCAGTACATATTATGGCACCTACTGTAGATGGATTCTGTAATAAAAGGATTGAGCTGCCATCCTGCATGCAGTTCACTAGCACTCCTAGTTTTGACCAATTGTTCTGTAGGGAACCAGGTCCACCGTTATGTAAGCCAAGGCGATATCAGCAGAATGTTTGTCATAAGTACAGTAAATTGCAAAAAACGTCCTTAATGCTTTAGTTAGGGTTAAAGCCGCAAAAGTAGGGAAATGTGGCATTATGGTTTTCAGCCTTAACACCCCACCCTGCACACACAAAAAGCATCAGGGTGTGCCTTGGAATCATCAGCCTTAGCACTCACCCCATTCCATAAGTAAGTAAATAAATAAATAAGCTGAGATAGGTACAGTATAGGAGAATGGGGTGAGCGTTAGGGGCTGACAACTAAGGCACACCCGATGCCTGTTGGTCTGTGCAGGGTGGGGGTGGGATGTTTCCCTACTTTTGTGGCTTTGACCCTAACTAGAGCATTAATCTGCCCACGTATGCCAGTGTAAAGTTTGGTGCTACAGTGGAAGCCAACAAGCATCTGATAATACTAGAACTACTGAAGGAATACATTTGTTTGTATGGAGTTATACTGCATGTGTCTTGCAGGTCTAGTGAAACCATCTCCAAAAAATAACTAATCAAGTAATGAAACAAGTTTAAGGATACAAAAACTATAGAATGGCACAATATAATACTTTATAAGACCCTGTTAAAAACATAACTGCTTGAAATAACAACATTCATCTACCATTGGACTATCCCATGGTGCTTCGTAGCACAAATGGTTTCCACAGCAAGCGATGGACTGAAGCAGCAGTGCAACTTCATGTCATAAGAATCCACCTGATTTTTATTGCAGTAGATTACAGATATCTTCCAATTAAACAGTAATGCACGACAGAGCATGTGTCATACTGGGATAATGTCACACCTTGGGTGGTTGGGCACAAGACCGAGTGCATCCAACACAGAGAAGTGACATTATCCTCATGATACACACCCTGAGTGCATTACTTCAGAAAGGCTGAGTGCATCCAACACAGAGAAGTGACGTTATCTCATGGCATGCCCTGAGTGCATTATTGCAAGTATAAATGACTTGCATGTAAAAAAGAAAACGTGTAAATTCATTTTTTAAATACTGTTTTAGTTGCTTTTGAATAGGTGTGATGTACTGGAATAACATTAATGCTGAAGGTCGACCCTGACCAATCAGAGCCCCAAAATGTTTCTTGCCATTTTATAATGAAATTTATTTATGTAGTTCATTCTGTGTTTTAAGTTGTTTCGTAAGAAAAAGTGGATGTTCCTGCCTTGTTTACTGTATATTTCTCAGTCCCGGCCCTCTCAGTTGGTTGTCATCAGTTCCACATTGAAAACATAAATGTTATAGCGAGGCATTGCTGCCCAGGACATACTGGTAGCTGTGCACCACCCTAGCCAACAGTTTTGTTAAGAAGAAAATCAAAGTTAATATGTGCGCTGATATTTTGTATTATTTGTAGCTGGTAACTGGCTTTGTTTAAAAATTTAAGTTACACTGCTGCTTCAGATGGAGTTTGAAGCAAGGTTAAAAAAGCATTGTGGTTTTAGAGGAGTCTTGACATTTTCTGTTCAGTGACTGCTGTATCCCATTTTTTCATCAGCGCAGTAATTTCCTCTCCCCAACCCCGTTTTTCCCCTTGTGCCCACCTTAGTGCAATCAATCCTTCTGCTGCTGCATCTGTCCTGCAGCTTGGAGGTTGATGAGGGCTACCTCCATGGCCAACCCGTACCACTTTTTTGTCAGTCACTAGAGGATGCTCTGCTCGCTGAGAGCTATCCGAAGTGAATAACTCTGGCTTAGCAGTCATTTCAGTAAACACTCTAAAAGGAATAATTCATTAGCAGTCTCCTTCCTTTCAAGAGCTCCCACTGCCTGACACCACAGGAAGAGATGTTGAAATTCTAATATTTTAGCCCAATTCAGTTTATATTTCAGATAGATTCTTATTCGTTTTTGCTAGTGATATTTGTATCTGATTAGACCTTAGCCTTTGGACTCCATCTTCTCCTGTTGCTTGTGTAAACCTGAAATTGTAATCCTTTCCTTCATTAACTTTCTTTGTATTGAAACTTTTAAATCTGTAATCCTGTCCTTGTAAGATTATATTCTGTTGCTGTGAGTTATATTGAAGTAGTGGATTTTGTAGAAAAACAGGAGTCCAAGGAGGCAGTTTAGCGAAGTGGTTTAAGGCTCTGAGCTGCAAATCTGGTGACATCCAGCAGACCAAACCTGAGTTTGAATCCCACAGCTTCCAC
The DNA here is from genome assembly GCA_016271365.2 of Neoceratodus forsteri. NCBI lineage: Eukaryota > Metazoa > Chordata > Ceratodontiformes > Ceratodontidae > Neoceratodus > Neoceratodus forsteri. Next base: position 23,068,115 of record JADMNL010000037.1, on the reverse strand, counting down.
TTGCAGACTGTGTGACCCTGAGCAAGTCACTTAACTTCCCTGTGCTCCCAGGTCGCACCTGTGAAAAAGCTTTCAGCTTAATGTGCTACCTGGTTAAACAACTAACCAAAAAAGATCCAAGTTTCCATAAATGTCCTCGGTAATAAACATGGGGGGGGGGATACATTGAACTGTACAAGAAATGCATGGTGGACTGTGTCTAAACAGTTACATTTTCTAATTTTGCCCTTACACATCAGTAGCTCTGCAAATAATTCAGTATGCACAGGAACTATGCTTTTAACAATTCTCTGCTTTTTGAAAGGGTGTTTCCACTAATGTCAAGAACTAACAGTCCATTTATTTCCTTCACTTCTTGTCTTTTCTGAATAATTTAATGCATGCCTTTCTGGGCAAACCTATCCCAGGTGCCTTACAATATATAAAACAATGTACAGTTAAAATCTAATTTTCTCTGAGTCAATGTTGTGAAGTGTTTACATTGTGCTATACAGTGACAAAGGCTATGCAAATCTGTGAAATATTTGGAATTTTAGGGGAAACTGACTCAACAGAATTTATAGAGCAGCAGGTGCCTTTTGGAAAACTTTAGAAAGCATATTTTGATACAACTCAGCTGGTTATTTCTCATCTCTTCTACAGATTTCTGTAGGTGTCTCTCCATTATTTATTACTGAAGAAATTCCCATAAAAAACAAGTTATTTATACCTTAGAATTCATCTGCCTCTATACTATAGCTTATTCCCTGCTTGAAATTAAAATGCTTTGTTGTGACATCACAGTTTGTTGCCATGGGAATATCTGTGATGTCATAAGCAGAGCATTATAAGATCAGGTTGAGATTAAGCAACAGGAGCTGATGAACCCTCAAAGAACAGCAATCCTGTTTTCATACATATGATCTCAATAATAAATAATGGGGATAAGAAATACCGAACTAATGAAAAATATAAAGCAGCTTTGTGTCCAAATATTAGTTTTTATAAATTGTGATTGAGGCACCATTGGCCCTTTAAGGACATCAGATGCTAAGTAGCATTCTTGTTGGCATGGAATATGGTTAAAGGAAATTTGAAAGTTTTACATATGAGCTTTATAGCCCATTACCTTAGTGCAGCGCTAGTCATTTCCACCATATGTAGTATTTTTTTTTCACAGCCTATTTCAGGAGGGAAGGGATCATAAAAGGGCTGAATTGGTGACCGGCTGGTCCCTTCCGCTTCCCTGTCTGCTGGCCAGGTCCCACACTTAGATGTTTTATGGTGCTTACAGGGAGAGTGCAGGGATGTGCCTCACTGGTAATATATAGGGCATTTTCAAAACATTTGTTTATGTGTTAAAGCAACATTTTATGTAAATGAAGCCACCACTCAACTAATAGATGTTCTGTTAGTTGGTGGTGTCTTTCATTACATAAATATTACTTAACATAAAAAACAAAGTTTTGACAGTGCTCCCTAGATTACAATGGGGCACATCCCTGTACTTTCTCTGGTTAGATGTCATCAAACAGCTGAGCGCGGGGGCCTGGCCAGATGACCAGGATGTGAAAGGGACTGGCTGGCTATCAGTTCGGACCAGTATATGATCCCTTCTCTTCTGGACTGGGCTTTGAAAAAACAATACAACATATTGTGGAAATGACAGGCGCTGCACTAAGGTAATGAGCTATAAAGCCGATATGCACTAATTATAAAATTGGAAATTTATTTTAAGTCAAAGTCTATGGTTGTCTTGTTCTAAAGAAACTCAAATGCTCTGGAAAAGAAGCCACAGCTCTGGTACTTTTAAATAAAATGTATATGCTATCTCACTTCCTAGTGTGTGACAACATTATTCTTACAGAACTTAATGAGAAATAAACATGGAACAAAGCAGAGACTTGCTGTTTAAGGCTGAGCTTTAGCTGACTATATCTGATGTCCTGGAATATTGGTATAAATAATATCTTGTTACGAGCTGGTGACTTCCTGGAGAAAGTGCTGCACATTCAATGCTGGATTTCTATATAAATGGGGACTCGGATCACAAGTGAAACTGAGTTCAGTATGTCACTACTGCCTAGCTGTTAGCATTCGTTTCTTTGGGCCAGATGGTTGTGGCTCGAGTGCTCCCACTGAGACTCATATTGGCCTTGCTGATAATGCATTGCACTATAAGGTGGGGGGCCTTCCTGTTGCTGGTGCCATTTTTTCAGATGAAACACGACACGTAGGTCCCTTCTGCCCATTTCTTGTAGGAAGTTAAAATCTCACAGTACTCTGCTGGCCCAGTGGTGTGGCAGGTGGGAGTGCTGCACACCCCACCATCACCCATAGCGGCAACTCAGGTTCAGGAATGGACCAGGTTCACTCTGGGGCTGACCAGGAGAGGATAGGATTGAGCGTCCAACATCTCTCTCTTGGGGGGGGGTGTTGTGTGTCCCGCCACTTAATTACTACCTGGCGAAGGCCAGAGAGCAGTGACAGAAGCAGTAGAGTGGGCAGAGTATTGGCAGCAGCACTTACAAGCACTTTGTTGCATGCACAATTCCTCGGGGACACACAAAATGAAAACATTACTGGAGAAAATGCCACTCTGCATCCTCTGCAGGCTCCACGTGATCCTGCGGACAGATCACTATGGTGGTTAACCCTTAAGTCCTCAAGGCGAGACAGTGACAGGTATAACCAGAGGGTGGTGGCATTATGGAACTCACTCCTGAGAAAGTGGAAGGTAGTGAGAACATTAATGAATTCAAAGTTAAATTGGATGATTATTGTGTTAGAAACAAAATCAAAGGGTATTTTAATTGAATAGTGGTGGCGAATGGACATTTGTCTACTCTGCTCATTGCTAACCTATGTAACGGGCTTGAGGACAATGCTGACACTGAAGACAAAAGGAGCTAAAGTATGTAGGAAAAAATCTCATGGCACAGTTTGAAATGGTTGGGAGTATACTACTGTCCTGGCAATACTCCTGCTCTCTGTAAAACATGTTTTACAGCTGGCGAGGGTGTTGTGTGTAATGTGGGATATTGTGGTGCCTATAATAATAGATGCCATATTTACTGGTTATTGCACATGTCAGTATCTAATTCGTTACTTCAAAAGCACACAGAGATCCTTTGTCCACACTAGGTGCTGTATAAAACCAGTTTTGGTTCAGTCCTCACTTAGCAGTGGTCCACAATGCAAGTCATCCTGGAGATTACAGTACAGCTGGCAGACACAGAATAAAACAGACACAGGCTTGCATTAACATGCAGTCTCACCAAAGAGGGATTTACTGCAAACTGTACTGGGGACAATATTAGTGACACTAGGCCCCAGGCAGTGCTCAGGCTTCTAGTGGCTGGAAGTAGTGACTTTGCTATCTTTGCACCTCCTTGGGGTGGCATAGGACATCACTGGTGACCACACAACTACCCCCTGACCAGGTCCAGGGATTTGAGGATGCTAAAGTGATGCAGGAAGGTGGGTGTGACTGAAAAAGGGAAATGGTGTCTGAATGCATGATCGTGCCACACATTCTCCGTGCAACAATCCCAGAAGTTGCCCAGCCTCATCTTGCCTGCAGTAGCAAACTCGTGTGGAGCCTTGACCCCGAGGCCTCACCACCCTACAGGGCCTGACAGGGTGTGTCCGTCCTATGGAATACCATTGTGCATAGCAGTGCTGGGTTGGAAGTGGGGGGAGAAACGTGAGACTGGTGGGCAGAATACAGAGCAGGCTGCTCAAAGATTAGAAATGGGAGAGGCTGGATGGCAGGGGAATAAACATAAAACTGAAACAAAATGAAGAACACAAAATGGTTTGGAGGGATCTGGTCCAAACATGGTGAGAAACTAAATCAATGCAGTTGGACAAATTACCTACTCAATGGATGGAAATCATCTAAAATATTTATTTAAAGTGAGCAGACTAACCTGTGTGGCCTTCAGTGCTGCATGGCTTACCTTGCCACATCCTCAGGGCAGACAGGAAATCCTATCAAATAAATATAAAATAAACTTATAGAAGAATTATCTCAAACATAAACAGATATTCAGACTTCAAAATTATTCATCAAACTGAAAAGCAATATACAAATGGTAACCCTCTCTCTGGTTTAAAAGCTACTTAGAAAACCGGTCTGAGAGTAAAAATTAGGGGACGCTCTTTCTAACAGCCTGCCTGTTAGCTCAGGTGTCCCAGGGATCCATACTGGGACCCTCCTTTTAGCCTTTTCTTAAACTCCCTCCTTACCACTGCTCTGAGAAGATCATACTATATGCCGATGATGCTGTTGTATTCTCCACTCACAAAGATCCTGCAACTCTTCAACACAACCTTCAACTTGGTTTCAGTTCTGTAGAGTCATGGTTTCTTAATCATAAACTGGTCCTCAATGACAAGAAAACCAAATCTATGCTCTTCTGCAGCTCTCATAACCCACACAAGCTACACCACTTGGCTATCTCCACCACCCAAGGCAACACTCTAGATCAGGTGGTGTCCTTCAAATACTTAGGGATTCAGCTTGACCTAATCTCTCCTATGGACTTCATGTAGATAATGTAGCTAGAGCTGCTAATACACGGCTTGGTCTCCTCTACAAACACAGACTACACCTCACGCCAGAAGCTTTGAAGGTTGCAGTCCTGAGCTCTGTGATCTCTGTATAGACTATGGTCTCATCATTTATGGCTCGCCACAACCACAACCCTTAGACGCCTCTCACTCCTTAAATAAAGCATGTCGGCTCATCACTGGTGCTTACCGCCTCACCCACACGTGTGACCTGTACACTCAGACCGGCTGGCTCCAACTATCAAACCGCATAAAGTTTCTCACCTGCTCCATGGTCAAAAAAATCTACCTTGGCCTTGCACCTTCTGGGGTCTCAACTCTGTTGCAACACCGAATTAACAAACGGTGCCTTAGGAGATCTACACTACAGCTACTGAAAGTCCCCCACTGTCACACTTCACAGGGACAACGCTCTTTTGCTTATCGAGCACCACTCTGGTTCAATGACCTCAGCCCAACCATCTCCTCTGCCCCAACTATTGGTATGTTTAAAACTAGACTCCGGGACTATCTCACTACCAACAGCTCCTGTGACTGCCCAACTTAACCTTGTTCTCCACTTCCCTTTCTGCTCTAGTTGTCCCCCCTCCTCACTGGATTCTACCCTCACATCTTGGTATACCCAGTGCTGCACTTTTCACCCTCTTGACACCGCTCCTACATTCCTTCTCCCCCTACCTCTTCCTCTCCCTATGACTCTGGCACTTCTTATCTGTTGTCTGTTTTCTCTGACAAATGCCGCTGGCTGCCTTGTTACAATGCTACCCTTGAACTGTATTTAACTGTACTAATCTGTACTCTGTTTGCAATGTCCACTTTGTTGTAATGCCTGTCTTGATGTTCCCCATAATTTGTATTTCTCTGACGTGGAACCTTTGTAAAAGAGCCATGGCTCAAAGGTATTTGTAATCCTAGACTTGATAAATAAATAAAATAAATAAACCCCCTACAAATAGGGGTTCCTAAAGTGTCTTCCTGGGCTTGCTAATGCCCACTGCCAGGCTGGTGCTCTGTGTCCTAGCAGTTTAACAGTGTTGTGCATGTGCGTGCCTAGCTAGCCTCTGTGCCTGTCTCCTTAAGAGGCATCATTTTGTGGTGTATAATTAATGCGGGTAGGGGCTGAGTGTTTCCAGACTTGAGCCCCGCCTGAGCTGCAGTAATATTGCTCCATTCTGCCATTGCTAATGGTACTGAGGGAGCTCTGTTAGAACTGGTAATTGTTTGCTGATTAGCTGCTCTAAATAATGATATAGTTTGTCTAACCTGCCTTTCTTTGCAGCATGGACATTTCTGTATTGCACCAATCAGTACCTTGGGGACCCTAAAATGGAGTCTGTCCCTCAGGGTCTTGTGGGAGTGAATTTCTGTAGGAATTGTAGTTTTCAACTTTGGCGCTAAATGGACCTGGAGGGGAGCTCTAGCTGTGACAGACAGATGGATCAACCAACTGAACTTTTGGATCTCAGAGAAAGTCCCGGTGCTGCCTGCAGCAGAAGTCAGTCTGAGTTGGGAGTTGAGAGAGTGAACAGCTCGAGATATTCGAGCAGCTGCTCCTGTGTAGTCACATGGGAAACTGGTGGGAAGGCTGTGTTTGGCCTGCCTGCCTACTTGTCCCTCGAGAGGGAATCCTTTAGCCTGAATTAAAACCGGATTTTATCCGAACTAATTGTAGCTAGTTACTGAATTGTGACTGCCTTTCACCTGAAGAAGACTGAAGATTTGCTGTATGCGATCAGCCTGTCAGGGAGACTGAAATCACCACAGAGATCACGGTTTTGCTCAGGAAAGCTGAAATTGCAACTGGACTGTCATCCGACCTGTGGTATTGTGTTTGCTTTACTATAAATGTGCTGTATGCTGTCAGTGGGTTGCGATTTGGTTCCCCACTGCCTAATTGTGTCACGCTTGCTGGAAGCTGCATCCAGCACCTGCGGGACTGAATCCACATTGATCTCCACCTGGCCTGGGCCCTGCCAACCTGGCTCAGCCAGCTACTCACGTTGCAGAGAAAGCCAATAACGAGAGACCAGCCTGGGGATCAGCCCCCTGCTCAACACCTCGAACAGGAACGACACCTCGGTGATTTGTGTGGGCCCTGCTTCTCCTGGCAAACCAGCAAGTCATCCTGCAGTCTCCATTTCGTCCATCCTGTGTCCTGTACTGGGTAACGTGAGTAAATACTAGGGTAGCTCCTGCAACAACAGCTCAATCAAAGTGTCATCTGATTTAATTGTTTTGTCTAATTATCATAAACTGAGCCTCCTGGCTCCAGATTTCAAATTGTGAGTTATTGTGCATGACTTGGTCTTTCCACCATAGGTCCCGACCAGCTGCAATGCCGGCCTACACAATGTGTCAGGCAAGCCTACCTCACCAACTGGGTACCCAGAGTGTGTGTGACTGTGTTGAGGGACTCTAAAGTGCATGCCTTGTAGCCTGATTGAATCAGTATTTAAACCAATCAACCTGATTACGCCCCTTCCTTGTTCATTCCCCCAGAATAAATCAGATCTGAATCTTTTTGCACTTAACCTGCCTGCGGTGCATTTCTGTACAACTAGCACTGTGGTAATACAGTTTGCTGTGTTTAACTTACTTTACAGGGGGTCTCCAGGACAGAACTGGTAGAACCAGCCCTGGTGGTAAGTGCAATCAGAGTACAGATATATTGTACCTGTTGTTTGGGGCTATTGTACCTGTGTATTCTGTTCATTGTTTAGGCCACTAGAGGGGAAAGGGGGTCACAGTGTCCCAGAGGGCTGTACCCAGGTCAGCCACGCTACCACCAACCCTGTCCTCCAGGTAGAGGCAGCCTTTTTCAGTACCCAGGCCCCTTAACCTGCAACTAGTCACACAGGCAGGGTAGTAGCCCTAGGGTAGTGCCACCTAGGGGTTACATCTTGGAGGCACCGATGGGATTAGCACCCCTCTAGTGGCCAAAATCAAGAATTATTGTTAAAGATTGATGGCTACTCCAGTAGAAATGGCTGTACACGTGGGTGGGATGGTGTACAGGGCAGGAGATTGACCCCACAAAGCTTTGCTAATACTGGATATACCTATGGGCACTAGTAAGGACACTGTTGAAGAGGCACTTTTCAAAGTTGAATGTTTGAAAAAGCTGTAGTGGTGGTCGACAGGCTGATTTAACTGCCCAAACTCTCATGGCCTTGGTGGATTGTAGTGACCCCTGGACAGTTCAAAGGTGCCCCAGACAATCATCCCAGAAGGGTTCCCAGCTGCCTGAGGGTGTTAACTAAAAATAGTAAGGATCCCTTAGAGGATGAGCCAGCCCCACCGTTATCTGAGTCTTTTGAGGAGAAGTTTGCCAAGTTGTTACTGGAGGAGGGTAAAACCATGGAGAATTTAAAAAATTATTCCTGCCACCTGGGTGTTCCTTCCCAACAACCCTGCCAGTTCCGCACCTGTCCCTCCACCAGCTCGGTGCTCACCTCCGTGCCTGCAGTTAGTCATGACTCGTATCGCCGGCTGAGGATGTTTTCAGGCACTCTCCCCACACCCCAGAGGGAGGACAGTTGGGAGACTTGGATAGACTACGTTGCCCCTCAAATCCAAGAATGGCAATGCCCCAAGGCAGAGAAGAAGAAAAGGGTGGTTGAAAGCCTCAGAGGCCCTGCCCAGCTCACTGTCCATGCCACATGGGCTAGTAACCCAGAAGTAACTGCTCAAGATTATCTGAGTGCATTGGAAAATGTGTATGGGAGTCCCGATTCAGATGAGGACTTGTAATGTAGGGTCAAAAACACTCAGCAACACCCAGGGGAGCCCTTATCAGCGTATGTGCCTCGCCTTGAAGCAGTGCTACAGGAATGCCTAAAGAAAGATGGTGTGGCCTCAGTTAAGTTAGATCGGACTAGGCTGGATCAACTTCTCAAGTCTGCCCCATTTTCTGAATTATTGCTGCTCCAACTATGACTTGCAGCCCAGTTGGATGCACCTCCTACCTTGACGGGCTGATGAAGGAAATTCGGAGGTTTGCGAGGAGGTAGCACGTGGGAGCCCCTCATGTAACTGCTGCTGCTCAGGTGACTGAGGATGCCTATGTGAATGATGTTCAGGGGCGGAATACAGTGCCAGTTGAACACTCTGAGGCTAGCAAGGACACTCCGCCCTGGGGCAAGATACTGCGGAGAGGTCCGAGAATTGAAGGCTACCATTTCTCTCAAGCCCGTTCCAAAGATACCATAGACCTGAACCCTCCTCAGAGCGTGTGTCTGCTATGGGGGTGCATCCAGGCATCGCCTGCTGACAGCAACCTCAAAATTGAATTGATTATGGAAGTGAGAGAATTACTGAGACGTCTCCCAATGCTCGTCACACTGCAGACAGAGGTGGAACCAAGATTTTCAGTTGGTGGTACCCCTGCCTCAACTCCCAGTGTGATGTCTCGGCCACACCAGACCCTGGAAAGCATATATTGTCATAATTGTGGGAAGGACGGGCACATGAAGAAAGAATGCCAGTCCCCAAAAGACCTAGATAAAGTTGTATACAGACTTCGAGGGGAGCTCCGGAAAGTGAGACCATGGCCGAGGGGCACCGGCAATGACCACAGTGAAGGTTCAAGAAATACTAATCCAAACTTCTTTGTGGCTAAATTATCTGTCCAGGTTCCTGCTACCGCTCCTCCAGACTGGTCCAAATTGGTGGGCCCTTCGATGGAGATTACTGTGACTGTCAATGGTGTCCATGCTTGGGCTGTGCTTGACAGCGGGTTGCAAGTGACCATTATATTCCAGGACTGGTATGATAAACACTTATCCGATGTGCCATTACAATCTCTAGAAGGTCTACATGTGTGGGGCCTGAGTGACAAGTCTTATCCCTACCTAGGACATGTCCGGCTCTGGCTGTCTTTTCCTGCAGCTGTAAAAGGTGGAGAGGAACAAGTAGAGATGCTGGCCCTGGTGTGCCCTCCTACAGGGATGTATGATGAGGCCTCTACTCATTGGAGCAAGCCCACATGTTTGGGAGGTTAGTGCAAGTTGTACCAAAAGAAACGAGACAGACAGACTGGTCGGGCAATGAGAATTCCAGCTCTGATCAAGAAAGCTTATGACCTGCAGAGGTAGTCTGTGGCAGAAGACCAGGATGAGCCCATTGGATTTGTCTGGAAGAAGGACCCTGATTCCTTGATATTGCCACCCAATACTCAGTATACTGTTCATGGAGAAGTCTGTCTTAGAACAAACGTGAAAAACAAAATATTAATGCTGGATGCACCAGGTGAAGGAAAGTTGACAGAGGGACTATTGGTTAAACCCAGTATCCTACCTGTCCGTTCCCATACCTGCGCACGACGAGTGATGGTCCAGCTTCTAAATATGTCAGATCGAGAAGTCCGAGTGAAATGAGGGTGTACACTAGCAACGTACACTGCGCAGACACTGCAGTATTAACCAGCAACAAATATTCTGGCGAGAAGGAGGAGGTGAGGCGACCCCAGACCTGTTTGACTTTGGTGATTCCCCCTTGTCTGCTGAATGGAAGACTTGGATCAGTAGGAAACTTGCCCAGAGAGACCAAGTGTTTTTGCTAAAAGAATGGGATGTGGGGTGCGCCCATGGTGCTAAGCATAATATTCGGCTGCACGATGACAGACCTTTCAGAGAGTGGTCCCGCTGCCTTGCTCCAGCTGATATAGACAATGTTCAGCAGCACCTACAGGAGATACTCGCTTCCGGAATTATTCAAGAGTCAAGAAGCCCCTATGCATCTCCCATCGTAGTTGTGTGCAAGAAAAATGTGTCCATGAGGATGTGTGTGGATTATCAAACCGTTAACCAGACCAATACACCATGTCACGTATACAGGATGCCCTGGACTGCCTGAACGGGAATCAGTGGTTCTCAGTAGTTGATCTCCACAGCAGATATTATCAAATCCCGATGGCCCTGGAGGACCGTGAGAAAACAGCCTTCATCTGTTCTTTGGGGTTCTACGAATTTCTGAGGATGCCACAGGGGATTTCGAGTGCCCCTGCTACCTTGCAGAGTTTGATGGAACATGCAGTAGGAGACATGAATTTGCTAGAATGTCTAGTGCACTTGGATGATGTCATTGTTTTCAGTTGCATGCTAGAAGAACATGAGGCCAGCCTGTTTAAAGTCCTTGATCGCTTGGAAGAATTCAGCCTCAAGCTATCCATAGACAAATGCCAGTTCTTTCAAGTGTCTGTAAAATATGTGTGACATATAGTGTCAGCTGAGAGGATACAGATAGACCCCAGTAAAGTAGAGTCCCTGACCACCTGGCCCCAGCCCACCAACCTGAAAGAGCGGCAGTGTTTTCTGGGGTTTTTGCAGCTACTATCACCAGTTCATTAGGGACTATTCGAAGGTAATCCAGCCGCTCCTTAATCTTACCCAAGGCTATCCTCCCACCAACCGCAGATACAAGAAGGGGTCCCCTCAAAGAAGAGGACAAGGTGTATTTTCAAACAGGTGAACCTTTTGGAACCCGTTGGACCCCTGGGTGTGAGGCAGCATTTTCAAAGTCATCTATCAGCTTACCCACGCACCAGTCCTTGCATACTGATCCCACCAAACCATATGTCCTGCACATGGATACCAGTCTAAATAGGGCTTGGGGCTGTGCTATATCAAGACTATGAGGATGGCCTGAGACCTATGGCCTTCACCATTCCCAGCTTCACACCCTCCGAGCGGAATTATCCTGTGCACAAGTTGGAGTTCCTCGCTCTAAAGTGGGCCATAGTCTATCAGTTCCATGAGTACCTCTATGGGGCCAATATATTAGTAAAGACTGATAACAATCCTCTAATGTATATACAGACTTCAACCAAGTTGGACGCCACTGGGCACCGGTGTCTTTCTGCCTTGTCAACTTACGATTATGTGGTTGAATACCGGCCTGGACTGAATCATATTGATGTTGATGCCCTTTCATGGTGGTCAAGTTCCAAAGACAATTGGGTGAGACTGTCTGAACCTTCTATTAAAGCATTGTGCCAAAAGTTTGACAAAGATGAGCAATTGTCTGCAGACACCGTGGACTGCCTGGTGGACTGTATTGGGCCCCCCGATACTTGCATACCTGCCGGTTATTGTCATTTTTCTGCATTAGATATAAGTGCTTTTCCCCAGTTTGATATTGATAGTATTCAGTGGGCTCAATCCCGACCCCATGATTCAGCCGACTTGATGCCCTGCGTGCGGGGAAGGATGTGTCTAATTACGCTCTACTGACTTACGAACTGCACTGTTATTCAAAGAAGGCCCCAGACTAAAGTTACAAGATCAGTTATTATATAGAGAGACAGTAGATCATCAAGGTCAAGTGGACAAACAGCAGCTGGTCCTACTCACAGCCTTCAAATAGCTGGTACCGAGGTCCCTCCATAACCACATGGGACACCTCGGTATTGACTGGACTCTTGACTTAGTACGATCCCAATTCTATTTGCCGAAAATGGGGGCAGATGTTGAGAATCATGTCAAAACTTGCAGTTGCTGCCTGTAGCGGAAAGCTTTGCCAAAGAAAGCTGTCCTACTTGTCAACATCACTACCAGTGCCCCCATGGAGCTGGTTTGTGTAGACTTCCTGTGTCTGAGCCTGATCAAAAGAACATTTGCAATGTACTGGTAGTAACCGATCACTTTACCCAATACGCACAAGCTTTCCTGACCAAGGATCAAAAGGCCTCTAAGGTGGCCAAGGTGCTAGTAGAAAAGTTCTTTGTCCACTATGGTGCACTCCAATGTATCCATTCCGACCAAGGAAGAGACTTTGAAAGTAGACTAATCAAAGAAATGCTCTCTCTATGGGGGTGCAAAAGTCCAGAACCACTCCCTATCACCCTTAAGGGGACCCCCAGCCAGAACACTTTAACAGAACCCTTCTGGACATGTTGGATACTCTCCATCCTAAAGACAAGTCTAAGTGGAGTCAGCAGATTAGCACCTTGGTACATGTTTACAATTGCACCAAAAGTGATGCTACTGGATTCTCTCCCTATCATCTCATGTTTGGAAGGGAAGCCCGGCTGCCTGTAGAAGTTTGCTTTGTGGTCTCCCTGGATGGGGTCTGAGATGAGAACTATTTACAATATGTACAGAAACAGAAAGCTCAATTGAGCCATGCGTATCAACTGGCTCAAACAGTGGCTGCCAAGAGAAACCTTGCCAATAAAGAGAGGCACGACAAGAAAGTGAAGGCTCAAGAGCTACTGCCCAGAGACTGTGTATTGTTGCACAATTTGGGACTGCATGGAAAGCATAAAATTGCTGACAGGTGGTATCACCTTCCACACATAGTGATTGGTAAACTGGATGAACTGCCTGTGTACAAAGTGCACCCCGAGAACAACTCTAGAGCTGTTAAAACCATGCACAGGAACCATTTACTACCCATTGGCCAAGTAAGGATCAATAATGAACAATCAGATCCTGCCCCTCCTGGGCCAGTAACTCGTGCCACTGCCAAAAGGCGACAGAGTCAGTCCTCTCCAAATGTGCAACAACCAAGGCTTTCCCCTCAGTAGGCCGAGCCTGATGATGACGGTCAGTCTGAATCTGACAGGAGTGAGTGCAGTGCTCCTTATTATCCCACTTATGAACTGAGTCCGTTGTTTCAAGGTAACCCAATGTATAATTGTGGGGATGAAGCTGGGCCCTCAGGACTGTCTAACCTCCCGGCTTCCTCCTTGGAGCCATGCCCCCTGAAAGTGAGGTGCAACGTATAGCGTCTGAACTGGTTGACTTGCTGTGCTTGGTGGAATTGTTTGACCTGCCTGAGGAGGACGCTAGCACTACAAACCTTCCTGGTGCCATACCAGAACTTTAACTGTATGACAGTGTTGAAAGTCCCACTCCAGTGCCCCAAAGTCCAATTGTCTAAGAGCCTTCCTTGGACAACCCATCCGGACCACTTGTAGAGAATACTGAAGTGTCTAATGTGGTGGGTACAGAGTTAACAGAGTCAGGAGCTGATAACGTTCCACTACTGGAGACTTTGTCCAGTGCAGAGGTACCCCTTCCTACGGGAGAAGAGACTGATGCAAATGTTGGAACCCCAGACACTGTATCTGTTTCCCCAAGGATGTCTGGGAGAGCAGTTAAACCCATATCGCTAAGCTACAAGTCCCCTGGAAGACCAGTAGATCTCCTGTTGAATGTCCACAAGGGTGTCTTTGTTTCAAAGAGCTCACTGCCCAAAGTGAGCCTTTCTGCTACTTCCAAGTTGATTGTCCATCCTTCAGGACATGGTGCCCTTGCCCCATCTAGCCCCAAGTTAGCTGATAGGAATCTGACCCCATCTATGTTGCTTAGAATGCAAAAACCTATAACATGAATGAGTACGGTATCATGTGAATCACAGTAAAATTATTATTGAACATATGAAAAATGTATAACTGTTGCCATAACGTATATATAATCATATGTATTAGCTATTTTGGATATGTATAGTAATGGTAATGAAGCATATATTTTGTATTACAATGTCTTCAAATAACGTTATTGTGAGCATGGACTTGACGCCAGAAGCGTAAGTTCTTTCAGGCAGGGAAGATGTAACCACCCCACAAATGGGGGTTCCTAAAGTATCTTCCTGGGCTTGCCTAATGCCCACTGCCAGAATGGTGTTCTGTGTCCTAGCATTTTAAAAGTGTGCATGTGAGTGCCTAGCTAGCCTCTGTGCCTGTCTCCTTAGAGACATCATTTTGTGGTGTATAATTAATCTGGGTAGGGGCAGTGTTTCCAGACTTGAGCCCCGCCTGAGCTGCAAGTAATATTGCTCCATTCTGCCATCACTAATTGAGCAGATGGAGCTCTGTTAGAACTGGTAATTGTTTGCTGATTAGCTGCTCTAAATAATAAGGATATTATAGTTAAGTCTAACCTACCTTTCTTTGCAGCATGGACATTTCTGTATTGCACCAATCAGTACCTTTGGGGACCCTAAAACAGAGTCTGTCCCCAGGGGTCTTAGAGTAATTTCTGTAGGAATTGTAGTTTTTCCACTTTGGCACCTAAATGGACCTGAGGATCTTTAGCTGTGACAGACAAATGGATCAACCAATTGAACCTTTTGGATCTCAGAGGAAGTCCCGGTGCTGCCTGCAGCAGAGAGTCAGTCTAAGATTGGAGTTGAGAGAGTGCACAGCTCGAGATATTCGAGCAGCTGCTCCTCTGTAGTCACGTGGGAAACTGGTGGGAAGGCTGTGTTTGGCCTGCCTACTTGTCCCTCATGGGGAATCCTTTAGCCTGAATTAAAACTGGACTTTATCCGAACTAATTGTGACTAGAGTTACCGGTGTGACTGCCTTTCACCTGAAGAAGTTAGATTTGCTAAATACAATCGGCCTGTCAGAGTCTGAAATCACCACAGAGATCACGGTTTTGCTCAGGAAAGCTGAAATTGCAACTGGACTATCATCCAACCTGTGGTATTGTGTTTGCTTTACTATAAATGTGCTGTATGCTGTCAGTGGGTCATGATTTGGTTCCCACTGCCCTAATTGTGTCACGCTTGCCGAAGCTGCATCCAGCACCTACTGAACTGAATCCACATTCATCTCCACCTGGCCTGGGCCCTGCCAACCTGGCCCAGCCAGCTACACATGCCACAGAGAAAGCCATTGACAAGAGACCAGCCTGGGGATCTGCCCCTGCTCAACACCTCAAACAGGAGCGACACCTTGGTGAATCTTGTGGGCCCTGCTTCTCCTGGCAAACCAGCAAGCCATCCTGCAGTCTCCATTTCGTCCATCCTGTGTCCTGTACTGGGTAACATGAGTAAATACTAGGGTAGCTCCTGCAACAACAGCTCAATCAAAGTGTGTCATCTGATTTGTTTTGTCTAATTATCATGAACTGAGCCTCCTGGCTCCGGATTACAAATTGTCTGTTATTGTGCATGACTTGGTCTTTCCATCATAGGACTCTGAGCACCTGCAACATCGGCCTATCCCGGGCAACGTGTCAGGCTAGTCTACCTCACCAACTGGGTACCCAGCGTGTGTGTGACTGTGTTGAGGGACTCTAAAGTGCATGCCTTGTAGCCTGATTGAATCAGTATCTAAACCGATCAACCTGATTACTCCCCTTCCTTGTTCATTCCCCCACAATAAACCAGATCTGAATCTTTTTGTACTTATCCTGCCTGTGGTGCATTTCTGTACAACTAGCACTGTGGTAATACTGTTTGCTGTGTTTAACCTCACTTTACAAGGTGTCTCCAGGACAGAATCAGTGGAACCAGCCCTGGTAGTAAGTGCAATCAGAGTGGGGATATACCTGTTGTTAGGGGGCTATTGTACCTGTGTATTCTGTTCATTGTTTAAGCCACTAGAGGGGAGGCGGGGGTCACAGTGTCCCAGAGGGCTGTACCCATGTCAGCCACGCTACCACCAACCCTGTCCGGGTGGAGGCACCTGTTTTCAGTACACTGGCCCCTTAACCTGCAACTAGTCACACAGGCAGGGGTAGTAGCCCTTGGGGTAGCACCACCTAGGGGTTTCACAAAGTACGTTGGGGGTATACCTACCAAAGCAGTGGGCTGGCAGTGTAGCCTAGAGGTTGGAGTAATGAGCTGCTAATGAGCTCGATACATCCAGCAGACCTGGGTTTGATTCCCACAGCCTCCACTTGCACACTGTGTGACTCTGAACAAGTCACTTAACCACCCAGTGCTCTCAGGTCACCCCTGAAAACAAGCACTTGTGCCTAGTGGGCCTTACCCGGTTACCAAAGACTAAAATAAAAAAAAGTAATGTTTTTCATACCTGGTGACCTCCTCACTATTGTTTAATAGATTTGAATTTAATAATGCTGTATACAAATTCTTAAAGAAGCAGTACAATGAACAATGTTTTCCCAGAAAAGCTAATGCCATCTACAGTTATGAAAAATATTAGCATATCTGTCAAATGTACTTGTTTAGGTACAGTATCTCCTATGCTGTGCACCATGAATCTTTTTCTATTATTTTTTATTCTAACCATTGCCAGTTGTACAATGCTATTTCTTTGCAAAAATGTTATGGCCAGCTTTTTTCTTCAGGAAAAAAAAACGCAATTAAAACATTTATAAAATACACAGATTTTGGTGGTATTAAAAAACTGTACCACCAGAACTGGAAAGTACCTAGAATCTTTTATAGTAAAAAAAATGTAGGGTCAAATTTTTTGCCCAATTTCATTGCACTGCTGCTTTAAGTTCAACACTTCAAACAAAAAGGAAGTTTTTATTATTGTGTAAATATTCAACTCTGTTTCAGCAGCGTTCTAGAGATGTGTATTGTTCTAAATGTTACAGATAATATGATTCTTTCCATAGTAGCTGTTCCTTTAAAAAAAGATATTTTCTGAGGAGATTCACAAAATACTGGTTGAGGGCTAAAATGTTTTTCATCTGTAGTAAAGCTTAGGGATAACATACCACTCCTTATATGATTACTTTAAATGTTACTGTTAAGGGTCCAGTAAAAGGATTGCTAAATCTCCTACATACAGTTTAGAAAATGCATATAATTGGAATTGTAGTTAACATTAATGTGGTTCTGCTCTTCTCTGGAGTACATTCAGATCTTCACATTAACTCCTCCTACCAAGTGGAGAACAGGAACTTGATCTTCCAGATGTGCAGTTACCCATCTTGCTCCATGAGATAGTTTGTCAGAGCAGAATCCACTTGTAAAACACTGATGACAATAACAAAACAAAACAAAAAGATAGCAGGAAGTATTAAACACAATTGAAGCCATGAGCAATGTATCAAAAACCGTAAAATACCACCTGTCCCACCAACTTGAGGAGCACAACCCAACCACACTATGAAACAATCATATCTGAAGAACACCCCAGGCAGCCTCCCTTCAAAACTGCATGTGGCACAACCAAAACAAAAAGAAACTTGGGAGGGTGGTCCACAGTGCTGGTACCAGACCTTTAAGAATGATACGTGAAGGACATTTTATCTCACAGTTTACTCCCTGGTAGGCCAGCCGTTAATTTCAACACATGCTTGATAGATTTAGGGGTAATGAGGGTGGGAGCTTGAGTATGCTTGGGGCCATCTTGGCAGTCTGGATGTATTCCAGAGACAAGAGTAACCAAATCAATGGTAAGAAATGAAATTTCAGTTCCACTGCATCCCTTACAACATCCAGAGAAAAGCAGATGAAAAACAGTGCGTCCTGGGGCCATCTTCTCTCAGAGGTTGTGTAACAGCACAGATGTAACAAGCATTTGTTAATGTCGAGTGTTGCTTGCTTATATGTGCTGTTTAGGTATTTGAAGTGATAGTACCATGCCTAAGAACTGTCATGTACCCCAAGACATCCACTATGGCTTTCTGTTCAGTATTCATAGAAGAGGGGGAAGGGCAAAGGCTACAGCAGTACAACAGTTGCAAAGGCATGAAGAGGTGGACAATAGTCCATTCACAGGCAAAAGAATCCTGCAGGAGGTGACTAAATTGAAGGTGGACAAAGCAATGGGACCAGATGGCATACTTCCAAGGATATTAAGAGAACTGTGAAGGGAGATAGCAGTACCTCTGGCAGCCATGTTCACTGAGTCATCCAACACAGGTGTGGTACCAGAGAATTGGAGGAGGGCACATGTAGTCCCTCTACACAAATTCAGCAGTAGGGAGAAGGTGCGGAACTATAGGCCAGTCAGCCTCACATCAGCAGTGGGGAAGATCATGGAGACATTCCTTAAAGAAAGGATAGTGGGGCATCTAGAAGCCATCAGAGCCCAGGACCATAGGCAACATGGATTCACAGTGGGGCGGTCATGTCAGAAAAATCTGGTTGGTCTCTTTGAGTGACAAAGGAAGTAAATCGGGTGGGCACTGAACAATGCTTACCTTGATTTCAGCAAACCTTGACACCATCCACACAGGAGGCTGATGAACTGGCTGGGCATGGGAAAAAGGGTGGTAAACTGGGATAGAAACTGTATAACAGACAGTAGGCAGAGAGTGGTGGTAAATGGGGTGCAGTCTGGGAGAGGGGTGACCAGTGGGGTGCTGCAGGGATTGGTCCTGGGGCCAGTCCTGTTCAGTGTCTTCATTAGTGACATTGCAGAAAGGCTGAAGGGAAAGGTCTGCCTGTTTGCAGATGGCACCAAGATATGTAACACAGTGGATACCCCAGAGGGATGGAGAAGATGAGGGACCTGGGAAGCTTGAAAATGGTCCAAGGACTGGCAATTGAAGTTTAATTCAAAAGTGCAAAATTATGTACCTGGGACACAGAAACCCTGGGAAAGCTACAGGATGGGGAGGGAGTTGCTGACAGTCACAAAGAAGGAAAGGGACCTGGGGCTTCTTATTTCAGATGACCTGAAAATGTCAAAGTGTTAAGGCAGCTGGGAGGGCCAGTGACATGCTGGGGTGCATAGGCAGGGGTATCACCAGCATAAGGAGGGAGGTAGTGATGCCATTATATAAAACCATGGTCAGACCTCACATGGAGTACTGTGTGCAGTTCTGGAGGTCGCACCTTCGTAAGGATATTAACAGGCTGGAGATGGTCCAGAGAAGGGCGAATGAGATGGTACAGAGCTTGCAACACAAGACTTATGAGGAGAAATTAAGGGACCTCAATATGTACTCACTGGAAGAGAGGAGGAAGGATAGGATAGAAACATTCAAGTACCTCAAGGGTATAAATATAACTACTGAGAAGCAGGAGACAGCTGCTATAGGCACATGTGCCAACTTCTGTGTGATATTCTTTTGTTCTTATAAATCTGTAATCTCCACTATTTCAGTAACCACATGACCACACTGCCTTCAGTTTTGGTGTCAGATGGCAGACAGAGGGCTCACCAGATTGTGTTGCCATTTGAAAACTTTCATAGAGAGTTCTTTTACTGGTAAGCATTTTGGAAAACTGGTGAAGGTCTCACAATTTTTATTATGATTTTTATCTCATGTCTATCCCCCCTTTGGTCCCCCCATCCCCACACCCCAACAGTCATCGGTGGCCACAGCTGCAGCCTTCTTCTTGCCAAGATGGTGGGTGACCAGCTGCCTTCACAGTCTGTGAAGTCTGATATCTTTCAGTGCCGCTTATTGGTCATCTTCCAACACAGGTGAGGTGCTGCCAGCCCAAAACTAACTCGGCACAAGCAGCTTTCAAAGTGGGCAAGAAATGGATTGAGCAAGAATCAAGTACTCATTCAAATGCGGCATCGATTTTTAAGATCAGCATACCGGTGTGGACACTACAAATAGAACCCCAGCTCTTTAAGCAGCCTTATGAAGAGTAAAGGCTTCTTGAAACACTGGGGTTCTGTTTATTGTACTGTAAGTGGCTGCATCTAATTCAGTAATTTACTGTACCTTACATCTGGATGTATGGTAGGCCCAACTTTAAATAAACACTGCACCTGAATGAACACATTATGCCATAGAAACAGAAAATTTGCAGCAGAAAAGGACCGCTCAGCCCACCTAGTCTGCCCAAGTGTTCTCTACCTACCTGTAACTCCTGCCTGTATATGCTACTGCATGTCTTATTCTGCCTGCGTCCATCAGGACCTCCTTGTGAATGAGCTTGCTCAATGGATTTTTCCTGCAATGAACTTGAACCTACTCCACTTCCATAGCCCTATTGATCTCCGTTGACCCCCTCCTTCCCCTTTCTCTAATATACCCCTATGTTTATCCCATGCATGCTTCATGGCCCCTACCATTTTAGCCTGCACCACTTCTCCTGGCAGTCTGTTCAAGGCATCTACCACCCTTTCAATGAAGAAATATTTCTTCACACCTATCCTGACCTCCCCAGCTTCATTGTATGTCCCTTGGTTTGGGTGCTCATCCTCATTTGAAGGAAACTCCCCAACTGTACCCTGTTCTCCCCATGAGGTACTTTGTAGGTCTTGATCATGTCACCTCTCACCCTCCTCTCTTCCAGAGTGTACATGTTGAGATTCTTCAGCCTTTCCTTGTAGGGATTCCTGTGAAAATTCTGAACCATTTTAGTTGCCCTCCTCTGGAAAACCTCCACCCTATGTCCTTTCTGAAGTGTGGACTCTAAAACTGGACACAGTACTCCAGCTGGGAGTATAGCAGGGAGTGATACAATGGCAGCACAACATCCTTCCTCCTCCTACTGGAGATGCCACTCCTTATGCACCCCAGAATCCAATGTGCCCTGTCCAAAGCCTTGTCACACTGTACTGCCACCTTGAGGTCCTCTAATATAATAACCTCAAGGACCCTTTCATGTCTAGTGAGTGTCAGTACCTCCCCCATCCTGTACTCAGCATCGGGGTTCCTATGCCCTAGGTACATGATTTTATACTTGTTGGCTTTGAACCCCAAGTAAAAAAATGGAATTGATTTGAATGAATTGCAGGCTTTTAAGCAGCTTTTCCGGGAGTGTGTGTGTGTGTGTGGGGGGGGGGGCTCTATTACTGTAACTATTTGCTTTTGATTTTGGCCTCAAATCAGGTGCACTCCTGTAAACAGATAAAACACGTTTAAGAAAGACTCATAAGAAATGTGATAAATTCTTTGTACCTTAGCCAGGGCTGAGCTTGCAGAACCCTTAACACTGTACTGCAGACAGGAGAGATG
Source organism: Neoceratodus forsteri (assembly GCA_016271365.2). Taxonomy (NCBI): domain Eukaryota; kingdom Metazoa; phylum Chordata; order Ceratodontiformes; family Ceratodontidae; genus Neoceratodus; species Neoceratodus forsteri. Next base: position 23,046,981 of record JADMNL010000037.1, on the reverse strand, counting down.
CAGCCTGTTCCTAATTAATGGGCTTCTCACTGGTCACCTGTGAGCCTCTTATGGCCAGAGCTCACTACACAAGCATTTGTCAATGCCGAGTGGTTGCTTGATGGCATTAGTAGTGGAAGTGCAGGAGTTAGACAGATGGGGCCCGATTCTCAAAGCCCTGCGTTGGGCGCAAAGTGCTGGCCAAACAGATACGGTGCAAGGTGCACCTTGCATCCATGACCGCCCTCCATGTGATTCACAAAGATGGCCTGCGTCGACCACAGGCCACCTGCCCTGCACCCTGTAGTGCACTATGGCACAGCGGTAGGGGGATTACAGCCGATGCAAGTTGCATCCTGCAATTCACAGACATCACCCGGCGGGAGAAATTCTAAGTGCCCATAGACCAGCCAGGATGGGCGTAAGGGGACTTACGACATTCTCCCCGGGGTGACATGTCTGTGTGTGGCACATCATGGGTAACAGTCCACCCACCACACACCTGAGTGTGGCCTCATATGTGTGGCCTCCATCCTAGTGGCCCAATGGCACCCCTCACAGCTCCCGATGCCACCTAATGTATCATGTCGGTACCCCTGCCATGATGCTGCCTATACTGGCAGCGGCTCCCCCAATCCCCACCCCATCAGCGCCACTGCAGCACCAACTTATGATGGTACAGTGCCCACCCATGCCCCAGCCAGGAGCCAATTGCACCAAACATGGTGGGGGGACACCGGGCCCCCAGGTTGGGTCCACATGCCCATTACCTGGTGGGATGGGGTCCGATGTTAGTCTCTGGTGGCCTGTGGTGGACCCATGTGGTGTGCCAGGAGTTTGCCGCAGGGTTCCGGTCAGCGCAAGTGTGGGGACTTAGCCACTGGGACCCCTCCTGTACCTGAATCAGGTGCAGGGTCCCTGGCACACCGGGCATTGGTATAAGCTGCTGTTTGCTGCAGCTTGTGCCAGACGGAGGCCCCTATGAGAATCTGGCCCATGCAGTATAGGAATGGCACTGAAGTATTGAACTGACGCCAACCCCTCCCCACCCTGCAGAGATGGAGAGGCATTGGGTGTGCCTTCGGTCATCACCATAATGGTCATGACATTTCACCTCACCCTACCCTGCAGACACTGACAAGTGTCGAGGTGTGCCTTGGGTATTTGGACTTTACTCACCACATTCCATAAGGAAATATGCTGAAATGGGTGCAGTATAGGAAAATGGGGTGCACTCTGGGGCCAAAGAGTCCAAGGTGCACCTCGATGCCTGTCACTGGCTGCAGGGTGGGGTGGAATGGCATGAGCATTTCTGTTGACAATCCCAAGTCACACTCCTGACACCTGTCAGTCCCTACAGGGTAGGGCATTATGGTCAAAAATCCTAATGCCCTGGGTGTTTCTTAGTATTTTTACTCAAAGTTTTCAACATGGGCTTTTTGTGATCCCACTGCATGAACAGTGACACTATCAGTTCGTTAGCAAAGGTGATTTTGCACAGCGACTGCGTCATTTGGTGCCACAGGTATGAAAACACATTTCGAACAGGATGTGAAAATGACAGCTGTACTGTTCATGAGGAGGCGTAAAAAATGGCAATGTTGAAAATCTGGAATGAAAATTTAAAAAACTGGTGAAGTTACAAGTGTGCGTAGAAACTGTACAGCACACCGTAATGTAATTAGTTTTGGGATTTTTACAGCAGATTTTCAACATAGGCATTTTGGGACCTCCGCTCATGAACAGTGTCACTGTGATTTTCTTAATTTGTCCTGAACACTGATTTCCCACAGTGACCGTGTTTTTCGCGCTCGGCAGTGTGAAAACACATTTGGCCAGGGTGTGAAAATGACAGCTGTACTGCTCATAAGGAGGTGTGGAAAAATGCCTATGTTGAAAATCTGAACTGAAAAGATTACAAATTTGTGAACTTACGAGGGTGCATGGAAATTGCACAATGAACGCTCGTAACAGTCATTTTATGGACTTTTGTCACAAAATTTTCAACATAGCCAGTTTAAGACCTCTGCTTATGAACAGTGTCGCTGTGAAAATCTGCAGTGAAAATATTAAAAATGCTCGAAGTTACGAGCGTGCATAGGAACTGCACAACGCACGCTCATAAAACAGTCATTTTGAGGAATTCTTTCCCCAGATTTTCAACATAGGATTTTTGGGGGCCTACCTCATGAGCAGTGTCACTGTGATATTCTTAATCTGTCCTGAACATTGATTTTGTACACCGCCCGCGCCATTGTGCACTACATGTGCCAAAACACGTTTCAGGCAAGATGTGAAAAATGACAGCTGTACTGTTCATAAGAAGGTATGGTAAAATGGCAATGTTTAAAATCTGGAATGAAAATATTAAAAATGCTCGAAGTTACGAGCATGCGTAGGAACTGCACAATGCACACTCGTAGAACAGTTATTTTTGGGAATTTTTTCACCAAACTTTCAACATAGAGTTTTTGGGGGCCTACCCCATGAACTATGACACTGTTGTTTCATTAATCAGTCCCAAAAGGTGGTTTTGCACAGTGACCCCAAAATCACCTTTTGGGACCAAATAACAAAATGACAGTGACTGAGTTCATAGGTGGGGTCTCAAGAACCCTATGTTGAAAATTTGGTGAAAAAATATCCAAAACTGGCCGAGATATGCACCAAAGTTGGGAAAAAAAACATTTATGCCATTATACAGCTTACTGGCATTTCTTCAGTTTGCAGTTGGTTTTGAAGAGTGCAGACGTGTTCCTGGTCCACCGAAGATCATTGTGCCGGGCTCCGGAGGTAAGTATAGGGTGAGGGTGTGTGTGGGGAAGCAGGGTGTGCAGAGGGTAGGCGCGGGTTGGGGGAGGGGCCACGGACTCAATGAGGGACCGTTTTTGTTTTACAGGGTTAAAAAAATAACTCAGGAAGGTTTTCTTTTGCAGGGACATTTAATTTTGGCATGCTGGGTGGGCTGTAGCGTGCCACCTGTGTGTTGGGGGCTGTAGCTGACAGGATTGGGCACCCTCGGCACACAAGAAATGGGGAGCATTATACTGATGGGGAGTGGTGCCCCCATCGGCAAAATTACCAGGAAGGGGGCATGCTGACAGGAGTATTGGGCACCCCCTGTCGGCACATATAAGTGCGGGGGGTGGCAAGAGCCGTGGGGGATTGGGCACCCCTGTTCGGCTTTCTATTTATTGAAATGTTTTACCAGGAAGACAGATTGAACGGTGGGCGGCGGTTTTCCAGCACCTTTGTGGGGACTGTGAGAGGCCGATGGAGAAGCCGTTGCCATGGGAACACAGCACAGTAGAGGTGTGTAATTGGCTGCTGCAGTCAGGGAGGCCCCACTGTTCAAACAGCTGATTGCGTAATGATGAGGCACTCCCTGATTGCAGCGGCTCAGTTACTTTGATCTAGTGGCCGGCTCATTAACTGCCTGTGATTGACAGCATGCTCCTCTATTGGCCAAGGCAGAGACCAGCCCCAGAATGGGCTGCTACCATTTGGCACAACACTGCTGTGCCTCCACAACCTGCTTGTGAAGAATACCTGATGCAATGTGTTTCTTGCACATGCGTGCAAGCAACACAAAAAGCAGCACTAACAAGGGGTCGGTGGTAGGTTGGTAACAGTAACACCCTATCTAGGGTAAGGGTTAAAGAAACTCCTGATACAGAGTGTAGGTGGGAAAGGAGCAAGTAAAGGTAAGGGGCAGCAGGGGCAAGCTACATTTAGAAATGGAAGGGAGAGTATTCAGATTAGCTGATATGGGAGTGGTGCAGTTCAAAGGTTATGAAGCTGCAGTATGGGGACATGCTAGAGACTGAGGTGCTGTTCCATTGCATGCCCTCTCTGGGTTGAGGGCAGAGGTTGTTGGTCTCTGTGTCAAGCTGGTTAGGATCAGAGGACCTCTTGCCTACCCAGGGGCCATGGGTGTGCCACCATTTTCTCAGAGGTTGCCTAGGCAGTGGAGGGATGGCTGGACCTTGGTGGACTCCAGGAGGTAGGTTGGAGGTGGCAAGTCAGGGGTACAGTCCTCAGCCTGTGTTATTACAGAATTCTTTCACTGTTCTGGTGAGATGGAACTGCCGAGAGGAGGCACCTGAAGTGGTGGACAAGGAGGATATGGAGGTCCTCTGAATGAAAGATGCCAAGATGGGAGCTAGAGGACCCCAACAAAGGAGGAAGCAGCTTCTGGTAGGGGATTCAGTTGTGAGGGGGATATAGTTTGGATCAGGAAGGACTGGAGAGGGAAGGTTAGGTGCTTACCTGGTGCCTTAGCTTGGAGGGATGGGATTGCACTACCTGCAACACATTTTCATTCCTGCCAGCTTTCTCCTGCCTCTATGAATTGCTACAGCTCACACTGCTCGCTGTCTCATTGCCATCTCTGCTGGTGCTGATGGACTCCTGTGCTATTGTGCTAGCCCGTGACCAAGTGCACCTTGCTTCCTCTTGTCACCCACTCCACCCTGCCACCTCCCCTCACTCCACATGGGAACTATCCTCCCTCGGACCTATCACCCTCCCTTTCTGTCCAATCAAGAACGCGTCTACTTGGCCACTACCTAGTTTTCGTCTCCTGTTCCACTACTATCCTCTCTTGCCCTTATATACTCCTGCTATCCCTCCTCCTCCTAGCCAGAGATGTTGAATGCAACCCTGGTCCACCCAAATCCCACATCACCCACACCTCCAGCATCTGGGCTTATGCCTCAGGTCTGAAGATTACTCACATAAACCTATGCAGTCTTCCCTCCAAGTTCTCTGATCTAGAGGCTTGGATTATGCTACAAGCCCCATTCTGGGACTTTCTGAAACTTGACTGAAGCCTCACCTTGCCAGCACCACTTATGAGCTACCTGGGTACTTCTCCCTGTGTCTCAATAGGCCAGGAAGAAAAGGAGGATGCTGCACTGTTCACCAGGGAACCCCTTCAGCCAACATTGTCCTCTGCTCTGATCCAACCTCACCTAGTGAATGGCTCCTCACAGAACTGACCCTGGGAGCAGTAAGAAACTCTACATAGGTTGCTGCTATAACCCTGCCCCCACCGTTGGAACTGAGGGTCTAACCAGCTTCCTCTCAGGCCTGAGCTCCTTATCCCCTCATAGAGACTCTGTTCTCCTTGGTGATTTCAATTTAAACTGGCTGAGTACCCACCAGTCAGACTATGCTTCCCACCTAAAACAACACAACCTTGTCCAGACTATCATGCTCCCCACTAGACAAAACCCACGCATGGCCACTCAGACCCTTTTGGACTGGATAATCACAAACAGGGATGATTATGTACTTCATGTCGGTACCATGACAGACTCCGTTAGTGATCACTTCCTATGTATCTCCTCTGGTCATCAAAATTTAAATGTCCCCCTCCCAAATACCTGTCCTTACAGAACTTCAGTGGTTCCAACACCACAAACCTCCATGAGGAGGCTTTGTCCCTGGACTGGTCTGCCCTATACTCACTTTCTGATGTGACCCTGGCAGTAACCCTAGTTACACAGACCCTTATGACCCTACAGGACAGGCACTTTCCTGTCACTACAAGAAGGGTCAGAGGCGGTTGCTTGCGGGGTCACAAGACCTCCTCACCCTTATGAAGGATAGGGATCGTGCTTGGTCCACCCACAAGGCATCCCTTCCCCTGCCCTCTGGGATGCCCACAGGCGCTGGAGGAATCTATGCAAACATCTGGCCAAATCCCTGAAACAGACTCATTTCAATAATCTCCAACAGGCTAATCTTCGAGACCCTAGGAAATTCTGGGCATCCATTGGCTTCCTCCTAAACCCCCTCCCGGTAAGGCAGCCCTGCAACTAAACTCCCGGATGGCCTCATTACAGACCCACTGGAAGTGGCCAGGGTTTTCAATGACAAATTCTCTGATCTATCCATGTATCTAAGTAAACTCCCCAAATGGCCTGTCAAATTGCTCAGCCTCATTCAAACCCCCTGTCAGACCTCTGCCGGGCCTACCACCCATCCCCAAATCCCCATTTTATTTCAAAGCTCTCTCAACTGCTGACACTGCTAAACTCTTTCAGAAGCCTCCCAAATCATTGGCTCCCTGGGGCTGATGGACTATCTCCAGTCTTCCTCAGGATCATCGCCCCATTCATCACTGAACCACTCACTTGTATCTTTAACCTTGCCCTTTCCACCTCCTCCATACTTGACCCCTGGAAGACTGCCAAGGTGATTCCCATTTTCAAAGCCAGTGACCCTCTCTCAGCGGACAACTACTGTCCAATCCCCATCTTCCCTCACCTTAGCAAACTACTTGAGAAGGCAATCCACCATCAGCTTGCTGAGCAGATGGGAATTACAATGTCTTGTGTAGCCAACAGCATGGTTTCCACAAGAACCATTCCACTACTACCTCTTCACTACTGACTGACCACATCCTCATAAACTTGGACCAAGTAGCCACCAGCGCAGTCTTTGTAGACCTATCCAAAGCCTTCAACATGATCAACCATACCCTCCTCCTCCTCCTCCTCCTCCTCCTCTCCAAACTACATTGCCTTGCTGTTCCCAGAGAGTTACTTTCTGGTTCAGGAACTACCTCACTGATCATTCCCAATTCATGAGTGTTGGCCCTGCCTGCTCCCCCACCCTGCCCATCTTGACAGGTGTCCCTCAGGGCTCCATTCTTGGCCCCCTTCTATTCTCTTTATTTATTAACTCCCTTCCCTCGGACAGTCTTAGATGCCACTCTCTCTCCTCTATTCTGATGACCTTGTACTTTTCTACTACGATAAATCCCCTGCCCCCATTTCCTCTGTTCTAACTCAAAACTATGCTGCAGCCCACAATTGGTTTACTGATAACCTCCTCCTGGTTAATGCTAAAAAAACAAAATCTATGCTGTTCGGATCCAAGCCCTTCCAGTCTAAATCCAAAACACCCCCCTCTCAATATAATCTCCCCTTATGGCCAAGCCCTTGAAGATGTCAATACTTTCAGATACCTAGGTGTTCTACTCGACCCATCCCTCTCTTTTTCCGAACACATCAACTCATTAGTTCGAAGGTTTCACAAAAAATTAGGTGCTGCCTACAGATTCCAATAATACCTGACCCCAGAGGCCTGACTTGCCATACTCCAGGGAATCTACTCCCAATCTTGGACCTACTGCCCCCATCTATGCTAGGACATACAGAACCCTTATGGCCAAGCTCTCTGCCTACAACAGTGCCTGTCGTTTCACCTTGCTGGCCCCTTTCACTACACACCACTGTGTCCTTTACACCACCTGGGACTTCCGGTGATGTCACGAGCCAACAGCAAGTGAGTGAGTGACTCCCTACCCTGTTAACTCAAAGAGATAAAAATTCTACAATACTGCATTAAAACATAAGAAAATGGCATCAACAAATCGCAACAAAGATAAAGCAGGTAGGGATAAGCTGAAAAACAAGTTCAATCTGCAGGATGAAAGGAGATCGAGCTTATCCACTAGAAGGCCTAGTCGCAGCCCTTCTCCTGCTAGTGTAGTCGACACTGAAGAAGAAACAGATCAGCTATCTCACTCTCATTTTGAACAGCTCTTTAAAGAAATTCGAGAGATGAGAGCTGAGACAAAGCAGGAATTCAGAAATTTAGATAAAAAATTATCTGGGTTGGAGCAGCGACTGGAGACAGCTGAAGAGCGGATTGCAAAACTGAGGACAGTGCGATTCAAATGTGGATGATAATGCAAGTGCTAATAGTCCAGACAGAGAAACTACATGAAAAGTGTGTTAATTTAGAGAGTTGCTCTGGCAGGAGAATATTAGATTGTATGGTCTCCTCGAGGGCACGGAAACTGGCCAGATGGCAGATTTCCTTACTGATTCACTGATGGATGTCCTGCAACTGCCTACAGGATATCTGCTGAATATTGAGAGAGCACATAAGGCTCTTCAGCCAAGGCCCACAGAGGAAGGAGCTCGACCACGATCTATAATTATAAAATTTAACAGCTATGAAATAAAAGAAGACATACTGACAAGGGCATGGAGACAGAAGGAGACTACGTACCTAAATCATAGATTGTACTTTGACCATGATTATCCACAAGAGATCCAAAGGCAGCGCTCTCAATACACAGACATAATCAAACTGCTAAAAGCCAAGGTGTTCCGTTTCCATACGCCCTATCCTGCAAAAATCAGGGTTTTGGCCAGAAGGACCTAAAACTTATGACTCACCAGAGGAAACCAGAGGGGTGCTAATTGAAAAGGCGGATGAGTCACAGCCCTCCTCACTAAAAACTCAACTTCCCAGAAGTCTTCGGAGCGCTCTACGGATTCGGCAATCTCAATGGGTAGAAGGAAGAGAGGATGCGGCGTGGAGACGTCAGCAACTGCGACATTCCAAGTGATGAGAAGCTTGATCCAGAAGCTACAAGAGAATCATGATGGCCTGCAGAAGGACTCTCAAGATTGAACAAAAATTCCTGGATTCCTCAAGAGTTTAGGGATGCTACCTTATGGCACGATTTGAAAATCATCTGTAGGAGGAAAACAGGTCGGTGCTTTTAGAGCACATTTTCTCCTATCTGGTTTAGCCTTTTGGAACTGAGATTAAAGCCAGACTGAACTGTAGGTTTGCAAGTCCTTTACACAAAGGCACATTCTAGTTTTAATTGGAGGGTATTTCCCTTTGGACACGTTTTCTTTTTCCCAATTCAAAACGTATATTCTGTTCGATGTAGTTACCAGAGGGAATTCACTGGATCCAACAGTAGCGGCTTTTATTCTGTAACTAGCGTTGTCTTCGCTACATTTAGGTACAATATAGTACTTAAACAAAAGCAGTATTGTTCTTATTATTTGAAAAAGAATCGTGGTTCCTTTGAGCCAGGGGGAAGGGTATAACACTTGCCTAAATTGAACTAAGTTTTTTTTCTGGCTGAATTGGTTAAATGATGTCACAATCACTAAATACCCTTTTCAGTGTAATTAGAAACCTGCTAACACTCTTTTAGGCTCTCGAGTATCACACTTGGTATGGTAAAAAACACTCCCGTCTCTGGTGATCTTCCAGTACAGGGTGATCACTGGAGCTAGAAACCCTCTTGGTGCACTTAAAGGGTTTTCACACTTGGAAGTACAAGCTCAAATTGTTACTATTTTAGTTTTAAATTGTTTCCACATCCATGGTTTCGATGTGGTATGCTTATTAAGATTCAAGTTTATTAGATGTTATGGGGACCTGATTGCAGCTGTTTTGAGGAGTACATTGAGGAGAAAAGGAGAGCTGGGAATATGAACACACTAACAGGGAGAGTTTTAAAAGTTACCAAAATCCCAAATGGAAAATGGATAATTCTGAGATAACTACTTTGTCCTTTAATGTAAATGGTTTAATGCACACAATTAAAAAAAGTAGAACAATGTCCTTTTTGCGAAAATTGCAAGCATCATTTATAATGCTCCAAGAGACTCATTTAAACAAGGAAGAGCATAATAAACGTAAAAAATTTGGCTTCCAGTCAGTTCTGTCTTCATCATATAAGAAAGGCAGATGGCATGGTGTTGCAATTTTGATCCCTAACAAATGCCCATTTGAAGTGTGTGACTCTATCAAAGATTGTGACAGCTGCTATGTAGGCGTAAAGGGTAAATATAATGGTACCATAGTCTCTTTGGTATCGGTGTATGCCCCTTCAGGCTCAGACTTTTCCTTGTACAGGGAATTCCTTCTTAGAATAACTGAATGGGCAGAGGGCCACCTAATTATAGGGTGGGATTTAAACTTGAGGCTTGAAGTTCATTTGGACTCATCTGGTGGAGTGGCCTGACAGGAGTGTGGGACTGCTAAGAGGTGTGGTGACGCTAATGGGGAATTAGGTCTCGTGGATATTTGGAGACAGATGCATAAAAAAGTGAGCGGTGCACATTTTTTCATCAGCTCATAAGTCTATTCAAGACTAGACTACTTCTTAATGCCTAGAGACTCCATGGCTCTGTGCTCTGATTCTTGGTTGGGGGATATGGTACTGTCGGACCACTCACCAATTTACCTGAAACTTAAGTTAGGGCCTATGAGAGGTAACACTTTCTGGAGATTGAATCTCTCATTGATACATGAGGATGAGACTAAAGAGACAATAGAAAAGGTAACAGAACAAGCGGTAAAGGATAATACTGATTCAGAAATATCCCCAAAGATTTTATGGGATACAGTGAAAGCAATAGTGCGTGGCAAATTCATAGAGATTTCGTCTAGAAATAAAAAACTGAGGGAAGAAAAAAAAGTGCAGTTACAGGACCAAATAGCCATTTTGGAATGTCAACAGCAGCAGCAACTAGACGGGGACAGAGGGAAGCGGTTGAAAAAGTTGAAAAGAGAGTTGTTAGATACAGTATACTCGACAACCAAGTTGAACAAAAACTACTCCATTTATGCCAAAGATATTATGAAGGGGGTCCAAGGGCATTGGGACTTCTAACTTATAGGCTTCGACAGCAGAAGGCCAAAGCATGCATTCCAAAAATATTGGACCCAAAAACAAAGATCTGGCAATTCAAGGTGGAGGGGATAGATGAATCTTTTAAACATTTTTATAAGACATTATATAGTAAAGGGGCAAATCCTGCTCCAGAGGTGATTGAAAGATACCTGGCATCCCTTCGTTTACCCAAAATTTCTAAACAACAACAGAAGACCCTAATTTCCCCATTTTCGGTGGGAGAGATACAAATGGAGATAACCTGCCTGAAGGCAGGAAAATGTCCTAGCACTGACGGTTTGCCAAATGAATTCTATAAAGAATTTAGGGAGGTTATTATACCCTAATAAGGGATGCATAATTCCTTATGGGCAAAGCGAGGTAGTTGCACTCCATCCTGGGCCCAGGCCATCATTTCAGGTTTGCGAGCCGCCAAGGACCCACTATATGCTCTTCATACAGACCAATTTCCATATTAAACACAGACTATAAAATACTAACAGGGTTAATGGCAAGAAGGCTTGAAAAAATACTACCAGAAATAATTAATTTAGACCAGACAGATTTTGTCCTGGGAAGTCAGACTTTTGATAACATAAAGAGGTCGGTGGACATAATTGAACATTTACAAATGTCGGGGACTCCAGCATATGTGATGAGTCTGGATGCTGAAAAGGCTTTTGACCAAGTATCTTGGTCATTTTTGTGGGGTTCCCTGGCCAGCTTTGGCTTTCCCGCCCCCTTCTTGAGTTTTTTATCCAAATTATATACCCACCCCACAACATATATTAGGGCCAATGGACACATGTCCAGCTCCTTCATGCTTGAGAGAGGCACCAGGCAGGGTTGTCCCCTATCTCCTTTACTTTTTGCTCTGTATATAGAGCCTTTAGCACAGAGCATACGGGTAAACAACGGGATTGCTGGTGTAACTATGGGAAACACCAGCCACAAAATGGCCCTTTACGTGGATGATGTCCTGTTGTATTTGACAAATCTAGCAGAATCCTTGCAGAGATTTTTAAACAAATTAAGCTTTTTCATTTCTTTCTGGTTATACTTTAAATTGGTCAAAGGCGGAGGTGTTAGTGATATCTGCTACAGTCTCTGAAGATATACAATCAAAATACCCTATGAAATGGGATAGTGAGACCATTAAATACCTGGGAGTTAGATTAGGTAAATCCCCAACAACATTATATGCAGATTACTATCCAACTTTGATTAAACAACTGCGAGCAGACCTGCAGAGATGGAACTGTATACCATTTCCATTTTATTCTAGACTACAGATAATTAAAACTAATGTAATGCTGAGGCTCTTATACCTATTTCAAACAGTTCCATGCACAATTCCACAAAAGGAACTTATTAGTTGGCAAATATGGGTTATGACCTTTATATGGGGAAATAAGCATCAGATAATAGCAAAAAACACATTGTACCTACCAAAACAAGGGAGAGCCTCTCCACATATAATAGATTACTGGATTGCAGCTCAAATGAAAATTCCATTGTTATGGGCCCATCAGAAGTACAGGGCACACTGGCAACACCTTAAACTGCATCAGATGGGTAAGACACAGCTATGTTCTAAGCTGTTTGACCCCCATGGCAGACCTTCTGACTTAGGAACATCATTGTCCTCAGTCATGGCAACCTTGAATGGCTGGTATCAGGCTATCAGAAGGGGTCATGCAGTCAGGAATATCTGGATATATACTTGGTGGTCTGCAGATAAATGGTTTGCCCCAGCTAAGTTTTCAAATTGGTACCAAAGCAGATGGATAGGTGTGTATATGCTTCTTGGCAGCTACTTAAAATACGATTATTCCATTTGAAAGGGCTAAGGCCCTATATGGTTGGACAGAGAGACCTTTTATATTATTATCAATTAAAGAACTATATTAATAATAGGATGCAAAAGAACTCACAATATGATGATCTTAGACCTTTCCTCAAAGTAATTGAACTTATTTGGGGCTCATCACACGGCAAGGGAGCAATAACAATGCTTTATTGGAATCTAATAGCTGACCGAACACATAATACATGCTCTTTACAAAAGCAGCTGGGGAGCAGGAATTGGGAATGCGTTTAAACCAAATACAGTGGTGTCTGGCATTTAGAAGCAGCTGGCGTACTACATCTTCCCCAAACTGGCAGAATTTGCCTGGAAGATTAAAGTCAGATGTTTCTTAACCCCATGCAGGCAGTTTAGAATGGGTTTGAGAAATAGTGCAGAATGCTGGAGAAAATGCATCTGTTAGGAGGCTGACATGGCACATATATTTTGGAAGTGCCCTCCACTCCAGACATTTTGGAAATTGGTAAAGAGCCACCTCAGTAAAGTATTTGGAACAGACATCAGGTTAGGCCCAGAAAATGTAATATTGGGATTATATCCTTCTGAAATCAAAGGGAAAGAAGGGCATTATTTATGGGCTATACTATGTGTAGCTGCTTTGAAGGCCATTACCAAAAATGGCTTCAGCAGTCCATACCAGAGTCTAAGGACTAGCTGCAGATAGTTCATCAAATTCAAACAATGGAAAATTACTTTTGCTGCTAACCATTGTATAAATTCCTATCTGAACAGATGGACTAAGGATTTATATAGAGATATAATGGAATACATTGTAATGTTTCTCCTTGCCCCTCTTTCATGTTTCCCTTAACTTTTTGTTTCTCTATGCTGCTATTTGTCCCCTAAGTTTTTTTTTGTATAAATTTTAAAATAATGTTGAGGTTAACTGTTATTAAGGTGTGTAACAAGAATACATCAGGAATTAGTAATGTTAGTATTGGAATGTATTTTTTCTTTAAAAGGCATTTCACTTAGAATGACTGTCAGTAAATATGAAAGTTGAATTGTAAAAATGAAATGTTTTAAATAAAGTATAAAACAAATACAATTCACTCAGATGGCTTCTACTGCAAGGCCACTTTAACCTTGCCCTCTGCTGCATGGTGGATTCTGCAATCCGTACTGGCCAGGAATCTCCCCTTACAGCCCTTCTCAAGGTCCGAACTTTACACCACAGCCTCTGCTCAAACAGCATTCCTCCTCTGAATGTTCCCAGAGTATCCACCAATATGGGCAGTAGAGCCTTGTCAGTGGCAGCCCCTATGCTGTGGAATAAACTGCCTGCCGAGCTCCGCTCCATTCACACCCACTGCCAGTTCAAACCTTGCTTCAGAGATTGGCTCCTGGAGACTTTCCGCTGCCACTGCTTTCCTGAGTAGTTCTTCATTTTCCGCCTGCCCTTACCACATGAATTTCTTGCCTATATATCTCCCTTTGTAAATCCTCCAATTCCCTTTCCTCTCACACCCTTTTTCCTCTCCTTCCCTCTACTAGATACATAGATACATAGACAAGTAACCGGCAGATAAGGGCCCTATGGCCCACCCAGTCTGCCCATTTGAGCTTGTAAGTTCAGTTTATGTTTTCCTAGAAGTCTGTTACCCTTACCCTGACCTTCAGAATTCCTTTATGTCTATCCCATGCATTCTTAAATCCATTGATTGTTTCAGCCCCACCACTTCCTCTGGCAGGGTGTTCCACTTGTCCACCACCTGTTCTGTGAAGAAATTCTTCCTCACGTTTCCTCTGAATCGTCCTCCCTCCAACTTCATCCCATGCCCTCTAGTCCTGGAACATCTTTTCAGCTTAAAATAGTGTATTCCTGCCCTGTTCCTCCCTGTAAGATCGTGTATGTCTCTATCATATCCCTCTCTCCCTCCTCTCCTCCAGGAGTACATGTTCGTCCTTCAACCTGTCTTCATAGGACTTGTGATGCAATCCATGCACCATCTTTGTTGCCCTCCTATGAACCTTCTCTACCCTGTCTATGTCCTTACGTAGGTATGGTCTCCAGAACTGTACACTGTACTCCAGGTGGGGCCTCACTAGTGTCTTGTATAGTGGAATTATGACCTCCCTTTTCCTGCTGGTGATACCCCTGCCTATACATCCCAGCATCCTATTTGCTTTACCTGCTGCCTTGTCACACTGTTTCCCTACCTTGAGGTCATCAGAGATGATAACCCCAAGATCCCTTTCCTGCTTGGTGCATGCTATATCCTCACCCCCCAACTGATATATTGTGCCAGGGTTTTTGTGCTCCATATGCATTATCTTGCACTTCTTTGCATTGAATTTCAACTGCCAAACCCCTGACCATTCTTCAAGTTTCTACAGGTCCCTTCTCATTCTTTCTACACCCTCTGGTGTGTCTACTCTGTTACAGAGCTTTGTGTCATCAATGACGGTGAAATTCTGCCTTGTGGGTCCTGCATAATGTCACTGATGAAGATGTTGAATAGGACCGGTCCCAGCACTGATCCTGTGGTGCCCCACTGGTCACTCTTCCCTCTGTGGAGTGACAGCCATTTACCACCACCCTCCTGTGTCCTGCCACCCAGCCAGTTACCTACCCACCATACTACTGTCCTGCCCACACCCATATTCCCCAGTTTGTGTAATATTCTTCTATGTGGCACAGTGTCAAAGGCCTTGTTGAAGTCCAGATAGGCCATGTCACTGCCCTCCCTGATCCACCTCCCCAGTCAAAATTCAACGAGGTTGGTCTGACATGACCTCCCCTGGTGAAACCATGCTGCCTTGGGTCCTGTAGTCCATTAACAACCAGATGTTCCACCAATCTCTCTTAGTAGTGCTTCCATGATCTTCCCACTACTACGGTGGGGCTGACTGGTCTGTAGTTCCTGCTTCCTCTTTGTTCCCACTTTTGTATAAGGGACTACATCTGCTGTCCTCCAGTCTTTGGTACCTCCCTGTTTCCAGTGATCAGCTAAACAGGATAGCCAGAGGTTCAGCCACCACCTCTCTTAGTTCTTTAAGGACCCTGGGGTGCACCCCATCTGGCCCCATTGCTTTATCAACTCTTATTACTTCCAGTTCCTTCAGGACCCTTTCTCGTGTAAAGGGACTTGTGTCCAATTCTGCACCATTCTCACCCCTTGTACTCCCTTCAGACCCATTACCCTCCTCTTCCTCAGTAAAGACTGAGCAAAAATACCTGTTCAGTATGTCAGCTTTACTGTTGTCATCCTCAGCCCCATCCTCCCCTTCAGTCTCACTATCCCTCCCTTTGTCTTTCTTTTTCACTCATGTACCTGTAAAGGTTTTGTACCCTCTACCCACTGATTTTGCAATGTGTTCTTCTGTCTGAGCTTTGGTTTCCCTTACTGACCTCCCTGCCTCCTTTGCTTCTCCTGGTACTTCTCCTATCCCCTTCTGCCTGTGTCTTTTTGTATTGCCTGAATACAACCTTTTTAGCTTTCACTTTCTTTGCTACCTCTTTGGAAAACCATAATGGTCTCCTCTTCCTTTTCCTCTTGCTAACCTACTTAATGCATGATTCTGTTGTTATTGTAATCCCCATTTAAATACTGCCACTGTTCCTCAACCCCAGATTCCTGTCCCATTCCCCTTAATGCCTCTTTCAAGTATCTCCCCATTTTCCCAAAGTCTGCCCCCTAAAATCCAGGATCACGTGTTTTGGTGTGGTTTGGTTCTGCTCTTTCTGTGATTTCAAACCACAATGACTGGTGGTCACTGTTCCCAAGTGCTCCCCACTGTTACCCCATCACACTGTCCCTGTTTGTGAGCACAAGGTCCAGTATTGCCTTCTGCTGAGTTGGTTCCATGACCAGTTGCTTGAGGAAGGCACCTGAAGGAGTCAGGATAAATCTGCTCTAGTTGATGCTGCTGCTGGGATGCTCCAGTCCACTTCTGGAATATTGAAGTCTCCAACCAGTACTACCTCACCCTTGTCTGCCATCCTTTGGATGGCTAGCATCAGCTCCCTATCTGTTTCTTCCTCCTGGGCTGGTAGTCTATAGACCACACCTGTGCAGATGGCTGTCCCCATTTTCCTTTCCAGCTTAACCCACAGTATCTCCCCCCCCCCATTTTGTTCCTCCTGGATCTCTGTGGCCCTTATGTCATTTTTCACATACAGTGCCACTCCTCCTCCCTTCCTGCCTGCTCTGTCTCCTCTGAATATGTTGTAGCCAGGTATGGCCATGTCCCAATCGTGGTTATCATTGCATCAGGTTTCAGTGATGGCCACAATGTCCAGGTCTGACTGCACCATGACAGCCTCCAGATCTTCCATCTTGTTGCCAAGGCTCCTGGCATTTGCACACGTCTTTCCATGATTTGACCTCCCTAGACTGTTTAGCTGTTCTCTCCAGCCCCTTCCTTGGTTGTCCTTTATCCTGGTTCTCCTTGCTGTCTGTCCTTCTGCTGAATTTTGCCTTTTCTGTCTATCCACCTCTTGGACACTAGCCCACTTTATCCTTTTCATGCTACTCCTGAGAAACATTGATTGTCTCAATACAACTTGCTGTATAACAATTTCATGCGTGTGTTATATATATATATATATATATATATATATATATATATATATTTTTTTTTCTCTTTATGTATATGCACATCAGATTTATGTACTGTATCACTCGTATCATGTGGATTTATGTATTTTGCTACCTTGTATCTTGTGTTCTATTGTAGCCTTATTAGACTGTCTTCTGTTCTATGCACTGTTCTATGTGTTTTGCTCTGTGCCACTGTATGTGGCCTGGGTTGTGCCTGAAAACAGTCCCTGGGATCAGTGCACCTACCTTAAATAAATAAAACATATCCTAAAATTGCTATGGTGGCAGAGGCGGAGGGGGGACTGGATTTCATTGCACATGGGGACTAATGACCTGGCAGGGATGGGGCAGGGTAGTCCAGGAGAGTTAGGGGAACTGGGAGGGCTTAAAAGCAGGTAGCATTCATCGAGTTGCTGCCCATCTAGAGCCAAGGGAGGATAGGTACTGCACCAGAAGCTTCAACAGTTGGTTGAAGGAATGGTGCAGGAGAAGTAGTTTGATTTCACTGGGGACTGGAGGGCAACCTGGAAGGATATGGTCTATATAGATATGATGGCCTGCATCCTTCTGGGAGCGGAACTGCAGTCCTCAGTGGAATGTTTAAATGTTACTTTGATGAATATTTAAACTAGCAGAAGGAGGAAGTGGTATTACCAAGGGAGGCATAAACTGCCCCCCCGACAGATTGAAGCAACAGTAAGAGAGGGTTGGAGAGAAGGAAACTCCCCTAGGGTGCAAGTTGAAGGAGACATAGGCATAGCAGAGGACAAGAACAGATGTGGAAACAGAGGTGTTGCAGTGGCAAGGCACTGAGAGGGTAGAGGGGGAAGGGGAGTGAGGGATGTTTCAAGTGGCAGCAAAAGCAGAAAGTGGTTGCAGACAAGATGAGAGCAAGATGTGAGAGTCATGTGTGCTGATGCAAGGAGTTTTGGACGTAAAATTCCAGACCTGGAGGCCATGATGTCAGAGGCAAACCTGAATCTTGTGGCCATAACTGAGTTGAGGTGCACAGAGAACCATGACTGGGACATGGTCATACCAGGCTATGCTTACTTCAGAAGGGATAGGGAAGGGTGGATGGGGTTGTGCTGTATGTGAGGGAGGGTATCAGAGCAGTGAAAGTGCAATGGGCCTCACGGCAAAGAATGGGTTGGAGGTGCTGTGGCTCACCCTGGAGACAGGAGCTGGAACCACTATTCACACAGGCGTGATATAGAGAAGTCCAACATAGGGGAAAGAATTTGATAAGGCACTGGGGGAAGCCATCAATACTGTGGTAAAAAAGGGAGGTGCTGCTGCTTGGGGACTTCAGACTGCTAGTTGTAGAATGGAATCTCTCAGCCACAGCCTTAGCTAGAAGCACGGCTATCCTAGACTCCCTGCAGGGGGTGTTTCTTGGGCAACTTGTTAAAGAACCCACTTGAGACAGGGTAGTACTGGAGCTGGTGTTCACAAACAACAGTGTTGCATAAGTCCAGGTGGGATGTCACCTGTGGACCAGTGGTCACCATACAGTGTAGTTTAATATAAAGACGTCGGTAGAGAAAACTACACAAGGACAAGGTCCTGGAGCTCAGGAGGGCAGATTAAAAAAAATAGGTGAATGCTTCAAAGACAACCTAGCAGGAGGAACTGCCGTGGTGGAGTGGAGGAACAGTGGGTTAAATGAAGAGAAAGCAAGTGAAGACAACAAACCTTTGCACAACCCCATCCACCCATCCCTCCCTCCTCTATTCCTTCTGAAGTGACTGTAGCCTGGTATGACCATGTCCCAGGCATGGCTCTCTGTGTGGGCTGCGAAGCTAAAGGCTAAAAGGGTGGCATTCAAGAGGTACAAAGAGACATAGAGGGAGGGGGATAAGGGGGTTGAAGCAGGTAAAGTAAAGGGAAGGTGGTGAGAGGCGCAAAGGTGTAGATAGAGGAAAGGATAGCCAGAGGGGGTAGCTAACCAGAACAAGACTTTCTACAGATATATAAATGAACAGAGGAAGACAAGGATGAGGATGAGGATCATGAAAAAGTAGATATTGGTATACAGAAGTAGTACTTCAGCTCAGTCTTCACAGCAGAGGGAGAGGAGGATGGACCACACAGAAGCAGCAGGAACATTTGATGGAGATGGACACAAATCTACTGTATTCACAGAGGAGAGAGTCCTAGGAGGACTTGCAAATCTGAAAGTGGACAAGGCTATGGGGTCAGACAGGATATATCTAAGGGTGTTGAGGGAGCTCAGGGAGGTACTGGCTGCACCTCTGATGGCCCTATTCAGCAACTCACTGGAAACAGAGACCTGAGAAAACTCTAGGAGTGGTCAAGGGTGTGCATAGGTGTCTGTGTTTCAGGAGTCCAGAGGACTGGAGGAAGGCAGATGTAGTCCCGCTCCATGAGAGCGGCAGGAGGGAGGAGGCTGACAGTTATAGGCCAGTTAGTCTTTTTTTTTATTGCATTTAATAGCATACATGTACCTCACATGCTTACATGAAATGGCATAACATCAATCAATACAGTTCACGACTACTTAATACAGGTTGTTTAGACTCCAGTTCTGATTATTCAACAATGGGGGCAATCTCAATAGAGCTACACATCTTAACACTGTATTGTGGTCAGAACTACAACCAGTGCACTTCCAGGAATATGCACCAGGAAAGACTCATATGCACAATAGTTAAATCACATGTCCACTGCAAGCAGTCTGTATATTCCTATAGGGCACTACGGGCAGATATTCAAAAGGGTTGCGCCATGCTCAATAGGGTTGCTCCAGTGCAAGTCCAAAAATGTGCCATTCTGTGATATTCAGCAGGAGGCAGATGCACCCCCCCCCAAATTATGCTGAGCAAGAGCGTAACGATAATGAATACATGCACAACTGAAGGGAGAGGAACCATGCATAAATGGTGCAGTGTGATATTCAACAACATGCACCATGTGCAATAGGGACAAGTGGAAGTTGTGCGATAGCGAAAATGAGCCAAAATAAAAGGAACAAGGGAGAGGCGCAAGAACACTACAGGGAAGGCACATGTGGCTGAACTCTGAAGCAGACACACAGGGCAGACAGGAAAGGGCACCCTGAACCCACAGGCACAGGGAAGGTGGGAGCCACAGCCAAACAGAGTGCAGAAGGGAAGTGCCACATAGCACTGAGGCCACCAGAGGAAGGTGCAGGGAAGTAGCAGCCAGGACAGTGGGGAACACAAGCCAGGATCATGGCCAGTGCCACCATCCAGATGGAGGCAGTAATGAGGGGTGAGAGGGAGGCAGCAGGGGGCGGCTGTGGAAGGGCCCATCGACAGTATGCCCTAACGAGCAGTACCAAGCCCACACCAGCTTGAGCTGTACAGCGATACGAGATGAAGTGGGCGGTACCACCTGAATCTGACAATTCTGAGGTGGCTCTGTGAGCTGTGCAGTGATGTAATGCAGGCACCCACACCACGGAGCCATGCTGTGTCAATGGAGACAAAAGTGACAGCTTCCATGTGCCTGCTCACCACAGGTACCTTCCAGAGACCAACAGGGGACACCACAGGCATAACCCAGTCAGCCATGTCACACCACCTCACCCAATTCCTCAACGCACTGCTGCCACATGCTGTGGAGTACATCCATTTCCCCAGCACACAGGCGGAGGCGCTCAGCAAACATACAGGAGTTCCACAGGGTAGCACGTATGCCTGGTGTGCTGGGGCAATAGACTGCACCCATGTGGCCATCCGCACACTGAGCCCGAGAGGAGCCCACTTATATCAATTGGAAGGGCTATGCAAGCATCAACTGCCAGATGGTGTGCGATGCAAGGCGTGATAATCAATGTCTGTTTAACGCACCCTGGGGGAGCACATGATGCCTTCATCTGGCACCAGTCGGCACTGTGCCACAGATTCAAGAGTGGGGAGATCCTCACTGGCCACTTAGTGGGTGAGTACTTAAACCACGTGGAAAAACATAGAGCTTGGGAGGGGCATGGTCAGAGGTGACATGGGTATTGGCCTAGATGGCCCAAGGCAGGGTGACACTGATCACCAAACTAACCTCCACCCTCTACACATAGGTGACAGTGGATACCCACTCTGTCCCTGGCTGCTCACACCATACACCGGCTGCGACCCCATTGCAGCAACGCTATAATAAGGCACATGCCACCACACACAATGTCATTGAGTGGGTGTTCGGGATGCTGAAGGCATGTTTCTGTTGCCTGGACACATCTGGCGGTGCCCTACAATACAGCCCCTCAAAGGCCTGCGGGCTATTCCTGGCCTGTTGCATCCTGCACAACATGGCCAATGACTGTGGGATAGCCATACAGGTCGAAGAGGGGGACAGCGATGGGCACAATGAGGATGCTGGTGAAGATGGTGATGGGCAGCCCCCAGCAGGCGGCGGGACCCCGACTGCTCCGGCTGGCACAGCTGCACGGGACACCATCACAGTAAGTCATGGAGCCATGTGCAACCACCAATGGCAAAGCACAACCCACAAACATGCATGGACACACACCAGGGGTGCATGCTGTCAAGGAAGTGGTCGAGCATGGAACTGCACACACCGCCAGAGATGGGTGAGGTCTAACATGGCACGCGGTCATACACACACACACACACACACACACACACACACACACACACAAGACATGCACAAAGGGTAGGAGGCATGCCGACCCAGACCACCACCCCTAGCCACACATATGTCCACAGACCACCATGCCCACTGCCTGTTATTGTGCGTGTGTCAGACACTGGGCACCATTGCACAGTGGCATACAGTGCAACGTAGGCATCATCATGCAAATGCCACAGTGGACAGCAGCCGGGAGGGTGTGCAGATGGAACGTGTGTATGCGTGCAGGGCCAGGTAACCCACCTGTGCATTGCCTGCTGAATGACACAATGCACACAGGGCAGCATCAGACAGTAGCCATGTTGGGAGACAGGTCAGTCACGTGCCACAGTGCCACGGCCACCACAGATGCGTGGGAGGCCCCGCCGAGACCCGCCAGCAGTGACAGGCTGACCACTGGCCTCATGGGGTGGCACCAACAGTCCCCCAGGGGTACTTATAATTGTTTTGGGCTGTTGAAAATTTAAAACATAGTGGTGGTGTAATTCTGTGCTGTCTTTAATTGCTGCAAATTTTCACCCCTCCCTCCCTCCCCAACTCTTAATTATATGCCCTGTTAAATCTGATTGACAGGAGCTAAACACAGGGTATAGTAAGGGGTGTGAAGTAGGAGGGGCATAAGGGGGAAGAAGCCCACCCTCAGCACAACAAGTGTTTTGACTCTATTTATTTATTGGTTTTTTTTTTTAAGAAAATTATCTTAGGATCAGTGGCAGGATTTTTAGGACAGTAAATTAATAAAAGGGAACTAGGAGAGCTTCAGTAGCAGACAAGTAGTGAAATTGCAGTATAATGTGGGCAGTGGTGCAATGCAGTGGCTGGGGCAGCCATATTCAGGCAGACCTTCTAGACACCAAGGTGCTGCCCTATCTGCATGCATTTCTCTGGACTGCGGATGAGGTAGCCAGACTCAGAGCGGAGTAAACTGGGTCAGGAGTACCATCACCCCTATCCAGAGACCACCCAGTCCAATGCAACTGCCTCAAAGGATGCCAGAACGAGGGCACTTGGATGACAGTGGGCTGGGAGGATTAGAGCAGTCAGGCAGAGGCACATCCCAGATCCTATTCCACTCAAGAACTCATATGCCACACTGGCAAATGAGGACAACCAAATAGAGGTACCCAGAGAAGTGGAAGGAAAGGATGTGGAGGCTAGCCAAGGAGGTGACCTCAGCGGGAAAGCAGTTGACCCCAGAGGGAGGAGAGGAATCCTGGTGGGGACTCCATCATAAGAGGATCCAGCTAGGAACACAGGAGGGAGGACAGGGAGGTGAGGTGCCTACCAGGTGCCACAGCATGGAGGGATGGAAGGAAGATCCTGGGGAATCACTGGGAAGGCAAGACGGGAGGGTGAGCTGGATGTCATTATCCACTTAGGTACTAATGACCTGGCAAATGGGGAGCCAAAGGAAGTTCAGGAAGAGTTTAGGAAATTGGGGAAGGGTCACAAGCAAGTAGCTACTTCTGTCACTTTCTCAGAAGTACTACCTACGGAGAGACAAGGAGAGCATAAGAGTGCATGCACCAGAACTTTAACTCATGGTTGAAGAACTGGTTCTGTGAGGAAGGTTTGGATTCAATGGTGACTGGGGACCCACCTGGAGGGATGGAGGTTTGTTCAAGCCTGACGGCTGCATCCATCCTGGAGGGAATCCAAGACTCAATGATAAGTTTAAATGCTACATTGACAAGCATTTAAACTGACAAGGGGTGGCAGGCCAGCAAGGAGGGTACCACTTGCTCACCCCCACAGCTAGCAGTGGAACCAGTGAACCAGAGGTGGCTATCTCTGCAAAGCAGTGTGCAAAAGATGGAGATTAGTGCCCAAGAGGTGGATAGGCAGAAAAGGCAAAATTCAGCAGAAGGGCAGACAGCAAGGTGAACCAGGGATAAAGGACAACCAAGGAAGGGGCTGGAGTAGAACAGTGAAACAGTCTAGGAGGTCAAATCATGGAAAGCCATGTGCAAAATGCCAGGAGCCTTGGCAACAAGATGGAAGATCTGGAGGCTGTCATGGTGCAGTCAGACCTGGACATTGTGGCCATTACTGAAACCTGGTGTAATGATAACCACGATTGGGAGATGGCCATACCTAGCTACAACATATTCAGAGGACACAGAGCAGGCAGGAAGGGAGGAGGAGTGGCACTGTATGTAAAAAATGACATAAGGGCCACAGAGATCCAGGAGGAACAAAATGGGGGGGGAGAGGTACTGTGGGTTAAGCTGGAAAGGAAAATGGGGACAGCCATCCGCACAGGTGTGGTCTATAGACCACCAGCCCAGGAGGAAGAAACAGATAGGGAGCTGATGCTAGCCATCAAAGGATGGCAGACAAGGAGTGAGTAGTACTGGTTGGAGACTTCAATATTCCAGACGTGGACTGGAGCATCCCAGCAGCAGCATCAACTAGGACAGATTTATCCTGGACTCCTTCAGTGTGCTTCCTCAACAACTGGTCATGGAACCAACTCGGAGAAGGCAATACTGGACCTTGTGCTCACAAACAGGGACAGTGTGATGGGGATAACAGTGGGGGAGCACCTGGGGAACAGTGACCACCAGTCATTGTGGTTTGAAATCACAAAAGAGCAGAACCAAACCACACAAAAACACGTATCCTGATTTTAGGGGGCAGACTTTGGGAAAATGGGAAATACTTGAAAAGAGCATTAAGGGAATGGGACAGGAATCAGGGTTGAGGAACAGTGGGCAGTATTTAAAATGGGATTACAAGAACAACAGAATTATGCATTAGCAGGTTAGCAAAAGGAAGAGGAGACCATTATAGTTTCCAAAGAGGTAGCAAAGAAAGTGAAAGCCAAAAGATTGCATTCAGGCAGAAGGGATGGGAGAAGTACCAGGAGAAGCAAGGGAGGCAGGAGGTCAGTAAGGAAGCCAAAGCTCAGACAGAAGAACACATTGCAAAATCAGTGGGTAGAGGTACAAAACCTTTTACAGGTACATGGTGAAAAAAAAGAAAGACAAAGGAGGATAGTGAGACTGAAGGGGGAGGATGGGGCGCGTGGAGGATGACAACAGTAAGCTGACATATTGAACAGGTATTTCTGCTCAGTCTTTACTGAGGAGAGGAGGGTAATGGGTCTGAAGGGAGTACAAGGGTGAGAATGGTGCAGAAATGGACACAAGTCCCTTTACACAAGAAAGTCCTGAAGGAACTGGAAGTAATAAGAGTTGATAAAGCAATGGGGCCAGATGGGGTGCACCCAGGGTCCTAAAGAACTAAGAGAGGTGGTGGCTGAACCTCTGGCTATCCTGTTTAGCGATCACTGGAAACAGGGAGGTACCCAGAGACTGGAGGACTGCAGATGTAGTCCCTTATACAAAAGCGGGAACAAAGAGGAAGCAGGGAACTACAGACCAGTCAGCCTCACCTCGGTAGTGGGAAGATCATGGAAGCACTACTGAAGGAGAGATTGGTGGAACATCTGGTTGTCAATGGACTACAGGACCCAAGGCAGCATGGTTTCACCAGGGGGAGGTCATGTCAGACCAACCTCATTGAATTTTTTGACTGGGTTACTAGAGAGGTGGATCAGGGAGGGCAGTGGACATGGCCTATCTGGACTTCAGCAAGGCCTTTGACACTGTGCCACATAGAAGACTATTACACAAACTGGGGAATATGGGTGTGGGCAGGACAGTAGTGTGGGTAGGTAACTGACTGGGTGGCAGGACACAGAGGTGGTGGTAAATGGCTGTCACTCCACAGAGGAAGAGTGACCAGTAAGGTACCACAGGGATCAGTGCTGGGACGGTCCTATTCAACATCTTCATCAGTGACATTGCACAGGACCTAGAAGGCAGAATTTCACTGTTCGCTGATGACACAAAGCTCTGTAACAGAGTAGACACACCAGAGGGTGTAGACAGAATGAGAAGGACCTGCAGAAACTTGAAGAATGGTCAGGGGTTTGGCAGTTGAAATTCAATGCAAAGAAGTGCAAGATAATGCATATGGAGCACAAAAACCCTGGCACAATATATCAGTTGGGGGTGAGGATATAGCATACCAAGCAGGAAAGGGATCTTGGGGTTATCATCTCTGATGACCTCAAGGCAGGGAAACAGTGTGACAAGGCAGCAGGTAAAGCAAATAGGATGCTGGGATGTATAGGCAGGGGCATCACCAGCAGGAAAAGAGAGGTCATAATTCCGCTATACAAGACACTAGTGAGGCCCCACCTGGAGTACAGTGTACAGTTCTGGAGACCATACCCACATAAGGACATAGACAGGGTACAGAAGGTTCACAGGAGGGCAACAAAGATGTTGCATGGATTGCATCACAATTCCTATGAAGACAGGTTGAAGGAACTGAGCATGTACTCCCTGGATGAGAGGAGGGAGAGAGGGGATATGATAGAGACATACAAGTATCTCACAGGGAGGAACAGGGTGCAGGAATACACTATTTTTAAGCGAAAAAGATGTTCCAGGACTAGGGGCATGGGATGAAGTTGGAGGGAGGACGATTCAGAGAAACATGAGGAAGAATTTCTTCACAGAGCGGGTGGTGGACAAGTGGAACACCCTGCCAGAGGAAGTGGTGGGGGCTGAGACAATCATGGGATTTAAGAATGCATGGGATAGACATAAAGGAATTCTGGAGGTCAGGGGTAAGGGGCAACAGACTTCTTGGAAAACATAAACTGAATTTACAAGCTCAAATGGGCAGACTGGGTGGGCCATAGGCCCTTATCTGCCGACACTGTCTATGTATCTATGTAACATGACCGTGCTCATGCAGGGGTCTGCAGCGCACCGAACATGCCTGCACCAGGCATGCTCAGGATGCCCACAGCTGAACCCGGTGTCGACAAGAATGGTGTCGCATGATGCCGGGAACGGGGGTGGACATTGCACTGCGGGGTGTTTGCGACGCATGGGCAAATAACTGTGTGCCCATTGTGGCCATGACAGCTGTGAATGCCTGTGTCTGCCTGTCAATGGCAGCGGTCACATTCTCCCGCAACCGGTCCATCCCTGCCAGGTGCAGAACGGTGGCTCTGCTGCGCCACTCCTCTGCCTGGCGCAGTGCCACACTCAGTGCATCCACCACCGCCACAAGCATGATCTGATTGACTGATGCTTGCAGTATGCGGGTGTGCTCATCTAAGA
Source organism: Neoceratodus forsteri (assembly GCA_016271365.2). Taxonomy (NCBI): domain Eukaryota; kingdom Metazoa; phylum Chordata; order Ceratodontiformes; family Ceratodontidae; genus Neoceratodus; species Neoceratodus forsteri. Next base: position 23,020,374 of record JADMNL010000037.1, on the reverse strand, counting down.
GGTCATCTGCCTGATCAGCATGCTGTCCCTCATGGTGTTCACGGCCCTGATGATCATCACCCCTTGAGGGTGGGTGCTGCACACCGGGGCCAGGCCTGGGCATGTCCACAGGCGGTGCACTGATGCCACCTCCTGACACTGTACCCTCATGGCCAATGGCCAACTGCTGATACTGCCCCTCTGGCTGCCACTCTCCAGGGCTGAATGGTGCCACCACAGTGGCTGCAACAGTACCACTGTCCTGGACACACACCAGTGCTACCCCACTGGTGCAGACAAGCACAGGCTGGGACTGTGATGTCACGCAGGCCTCCACGGCGGCACCACCCACAGCCATAGCTGCGATGTCACCTGCTGTATGGCCATCCTGTGGCCCACACGTCTCACTGCCCATGACATTAGCTCCATCATCATCGATGATGGATCCGGCACCAGCCCGAGTCTCAGCATGCTGGCATCCATGGATGCTGGGACATGGGCAGGGCCTCCTCCACACCTGCTCCACCATCAGTCCAGATGTCCAGATGGGTCCACTGTCACCCTGACCCCTGAATGCCTGTGGAGGTGGACGGGCCCTCCTCCATCTTCATGCTACTGCCCTCAGTGGAGAAGCCCACCACCGCTGACCTATGTAGATGCTCAGGAGCTGTAAGGGAAAAACAGTAGCATTACTGCATGTGACCTACCCTGACCCCCCCAATTGACAGACCATGACCTACCATGCAATGATGGTCTACCACCCTTCTGGAATCCACCACCCAGAACACCCTCAATGGCACAATGCTGCATGCTGCCAGCAACCTGCTCCTCCTGTGGGGTCAGGCGTTGCACCTCCGGCTGTCCCCCACCAGTCGCAGACCATGCTGCCCTGGTGGCAGCCACCTTCTCTTTAATTCTTTGCCTATCTGTGCCCATCTTCTTTTTGAACTCCTGCATGGAGTGCTGGTGGCTGCCATGCAGGTTGACAACATGTGCCACCTCCTCCATGCAGCAGCAGCATGGGCCTGTGGTGTTCTCCGGTGTCCACTGAGCAGTGAGTCCTGGTCAAGGTAGGCCTCAAACAGGGCATCTGTCTCTGCCTTTGTGAAGTTTGGCCTCCTCTTCCTCCCACAATCCTGCTTCCTCCCTCCACCACACAATTGGTCATGATTCATCCTGTGAGAATGACAGGTGTTACCTGTGACTGTGCAGTCCCATGCATGTCCTAAACACCACAGTCCACACTCCCAAACAGCATGCAACTCACCGCAATAGACTGCAGTAAATGACTATGGCCAGTGCAGCCCAATGTTGCATTTTTATAACGCAACCCATGCAAATGAGGTGAGGCACATCTTTAAGTGGATGCAAATGCAGTGACTGCACCATTGAATGGCTGATTAGATGATTTGCATATGCCGGCTGAATATCGCATGGTTTCACTTTGTGCAATTGTGTTGAACGTGATGAGCCAAGGGCGCAGTTCTGTGACATGCACAGTACACACCTAACTGCGCATGTCTGGGTTGATGATGCAGGCACCTGCCGCGCTGCTGGCGTGCTGTGCGTGGGAGGCAATGCAGGGCATGGCCACCATTGTGCCAGTGGCGCTACAGCACTGTTCACTTATATGGCGCTGTGGCACTGGGACATCATAGGCACACTGGGGCAACAGTGCTGTAGGCTGCTACAGGAGGTGGCATACAGGCACCCAATTGCACTACATGCATTGGGTTCCAATTGCACTGTGGCTGTCCGTGTGCCAGAGACCCTTTGACCTTGTGCCCGACATTTGCCCCTAGGTGCTATGCATCAGGCATGGGTGCACCACTATTGCGCTGTTCGGTGACAGCGGTGGGAATAGCAACGCTGTACCATGCAACATCTGCACGTGGCAGGACCCGCTGCCGAGTGCCATTTTGATTCCACCACACTGAAGAGATGGCGCGGAGGCGTGCGGTAATGTGGAGCCAGGTTGAGCTAGCCAACCTGGTGGCAATAGTTGAGCCCCATGCTGGGGCTTTGTATGGAGAGGCACCCTTGGACAGGGCCAGGAGTGCAGTGTAGCAGGAGGTGGCTGATGCCCTGGGGAGGCCACTGGTATGGGGTGCACTGTGAGCATTGTCGCCATCGTTATGGGGACCTGAGGCACAGGGTCCGGACCTCACTGCTTGCCTGTGGGCACATGCCAGGAGGGGCACAGTGCCATGGCCAGGTAGGTGCAACATCCATACACTATTTTTGTCCATACGGGTATTACTGTTGCATGTGTCGGGCACATGAGGGGGGCCGTCCGGTGTTGGCCCTGGTGGTGGTGGTGGTATCGGGGTGTGGGGTGGATGGGTATGGCCGTGTGGGATTGCACACACATGGGGGTGGGGGGACTTTGCTACCGGATTATACTGATATTCCTCTCTCCATGTTTGCGCCTTAGGGCTCGAAGAACGCCAGCAGGCCGGAGAACGGAGGCGCCGCCTGGAGGAGCAGCAGGATAGGGGGGATAATGGCGGTCAGCGGTGCATGGACCAGCCTGATGATGGTGAGTGCCTTACATCCATGATTACTATTGCATGCTGTATAACTGGGTGGGCAGCGGGGCATGGCCACCATCCATTGACACCACTGCCATGCACACAACTTGTTACAGTCAGCACTGTCCAGTGGCACTGCATGTCTGGAAGTGTGTCAGTGGTGGTCCATGCATGCACTGGGCACATGGCTGTGCCACTGCCTTCACACTGCATAGCCAAGTCACTGTACGGCCATGGTGGTGCTGTGCAGGACATGGGCAGTTATGTGTGCAGTGGTCCACATGGCTGTGGCTGCCTGGGTAGGCAGGTCTTGTGGACACGGTCACTGTGGGTGGTCGCACACCATCACAGGGGCATGGCACAAGGCTATATGCCATGCACAATGGGTGGGCTGCAGGGGGCTGGACAGTCACACTTATTGACTCTGCTCCCTTGTCCTAGGTGGACAGCAACTCCAGACGCTAGAGAGGGGTGTTCAGAAGCTGCTCCAGGTGGCAAGGGAGACACTGGAGCTGCTACGGAGGATCCACCGCCACGGGGTGAGGAGGAGGAGGAGCAGCAGACGTTGGCGCCATGTGGAGGAGGACCGGGGTGCACATTAAAGTCTCCATGCCTCTACTACCACCTTCCCCCCTTTGACCCACCATCACACCCCTTCTTCCCTCTCCCATATGTTCACCCCTGCCTCTTACCCGCCCCCACCTGTTCTATGGCCCTTCCCCCCCTTGTAAATAGTTGTATATAGGTTTTGTTACTTCTTTTAAATATAAGCATTTTGTTATGACAACTGTGGTGGTCTCTGATTTGCAGTGGGCTACAGGTGCTCAGCTGCAGTGGTGTGCATGGCATCAGGGGTGGTGCACGCATGGGCATGGGTGTGTGTGTGTGTGCAGAGGTGAACTGCCTATGGTGTGGGCAGGGGGATCAGTCACTGTCTGTGGTTTGTGTGTTGTACTCTGTGCACTGGATGCCTGTGTGCAGTGGTCCACGGTGCATGCACTGTGTGCATGGCACCCCTGTCAGACCATCTGTGGCCTGTGCAGCTGACACCCTTGCATGTCTGTGATATTCACAGTCTGCTGGCATGTCAATGGTGGCTGGCCATGCTGGATAACAACTGTACCTGGCACAATGCCAGGTTGCCTGCCATCACCGGTATGGTGCATTTCTGCCTCCAGTGGCACTGTGGCCTCCGCTGTTGTTGTCCACCATCCATGTTGTCGCTTGTGTCTGTTGCAGGGGATGTGCTCCAGTGTCTGTCACCTGTGCTCCGGTGGCATGCTGGTGGCATACAGCTTCATGGTGCCTGCGCAGGGTGGCTTGCACACCTGTGCAATGTAGGGGTGCTGGCCATGTGTACACATCAGCAGTGGCCACACACCAGTGGCTTGGTTGACCCACTACTGTGTCCCTGTGTTGGTGTGCCCTTGGGTATGGGTGGGTGTTTGTCCATGCACTGTGTCGCATCCTGTGTGGTGCATGCTTCCATGCTACACTGTGCATGTCTGTGCTGGCTGTTGTGGCCAGTGCTGGGACGAGATGTGTCCTTGGGAGGGTGTGCAGGGTGCTGTACCACTGGAGGTGGGGTCCGGGGCATGCCCTGTCACATGTGAGGTACCTCATGTGGCAACGCATGGTCGGTCTCTCAGTTGTACCTCGGGGGGACATGCAGGGCGGCACTGTGTATGCTGTTGTTGCATCGCTGTCTGCTGCCACCCACTGCAGGGTGCTCATGGTGGGGCTGCCTTGCATGGCTCCGTGGTGCACAGGGTTGCATTGTCACAGTGGGGGTGGTGGCATGCATAGGGTGTCCTGCACTGTTGGGCGCTACTCCTGGGAAGGGTGTATGGTGATTGTGGTGCAGGTGTGCTCTGCATTGGTGGTATGGGGTGCCATGGGGTGGTCAGCCCTCCATGTGCCAGTCACAGCTTGCCAGGGGGTTGCTGGGGCACCATGGCCCGGCTGTGGGTTGGTTGCTGGTATCCATGGGTCAGTGGTTATTCCAGCTCTCACCGAGTTGTGCAGCGCATGGGATGTGGGGGACAATGTCTGTTCTGTTGTGTGCTCCTCTGTCCATCTGTGGCATGGGTGGTGGGCCCCTGCATCTCTGGTTGTGCTGTTGCAATGCTGCCCTGCTGCAAGGGGCATCCCTGGTTGCACTATGGTGCATCTGGACTGCTCTGCTGAGCATCCCTTGTTGCGCTATGGCGCAGGTGGTGCGATAGTCAGTCATCGGCCATAGGCACATCTTGGCCTGCGTAGTTTTTGAATATCGCACTTCTTGCGCATAGGTGCAGTGGACTTGCGCTTGCTTCTGCTGTTGCACACTTTTTGGGCACAGTTTGAATATCTGGGCCTACATGTAAAATTATATTAATTTAGCATGCAGTGTGAGAATCTAAACCTTTTAATTTCATAACCCAAATCTAGCAAAAACATATAAGTCCACTAAAACTTAGCACAGAGTACCTCGCTATTAAAATGGAAGTACAAGTCGGGGAGGGATGAACCCTGTTTGCATGGTGTGTTGAGTAGAATAGCTGAAGTACACTTCAGCTGAGAGACGTGAGGTACCTACATACAAAACCGTCCCTCATGGTGCGACTACCTTACATCAACCACTGTGAACACTGTGGAGCTGGCGGGCACATGCTCATCATGTAGTCTTGACCATGTGGCTAAACACTGAGTCTCCAGCGCCATCTTTCCCATCATGTTCCATGTTGCAAACGTAAAATTAAACCTGGACTGTACTACATGTAATTTGTTTTAAATGATCTTAAAAAAAAAAAAAAAAGGAAAATAAAACTCTCTTAAAACTCAACATTCTGTTTTCTTTCCTGGCATTTTAACTGTGCATTTACTTGCCCCAGAAAGAGTGAAGGAGTGGCTTATGAACTGGTGTGCAGATCCTGTCTCAGAAGACCTCTTGTTATTTTGAAAGGCTAGCAAGCCTTGGTTGTGTTCTGTCTCTGTTTGCTTTTATTTGCTGATCTCAGACTAAAGGAGTTATAGAGTTGAGAAAGACTGAGGTATAGAGTTTCTGAATATTCATACTTTTATATGTATTCTACATGCACTCATCTATTTGCATCCTCTGTACTATCACCCAGTCATTTTGCACATTTACCCACACCACTTCTGCATTCCACAAAATTGTGCCCCATGGGCTTGTAACATGGTTGGTGTCTTTTGATTTTTGTGCAGAGGAATGACTTTGGGACTACACATCTGAGATGCAGTTTCTTATTGTTTTGTGATATTCTGACACTAAAAGCCTCACTAGTCAGCTGTACAATCCTTTTTAAAAAAAGTTAAAAAAAAAAAAAAAAAGCACATTTTAGCTTGAGGAGCTCCACGAAGCCGATTAGTCATGGCCAAATTCCAAGGAGATGAGCACTCAAGGTTTTCCACTATGACTTTATGTAAGGAATTAATTGTGACCATAAAACCTTCTGTTAATTAAATTATTTACTCTCATTTCCTCTCATTTCTACCCTGGTTTTATACATTTAAATCTATTTTAAGATACTAAATATGTAAATATTTTACTGGACACATATAGAGGCTACTAGTACTAACACTTGTGCTAACTCATAATCATAATTAAATATTAAGCACTGACACATTTTGAAAACTTAGTACTAAACAGAGACTGTAAATTATCAAAAATTACCAAAATAGAAAAAGGCAGACTTAGGGAGAACATGTTTTTTTTTTTTTTTTAATCCAGCCAGTAATGTCGTGGAAATAATATCAGGCACACAACAAAGCAGGCAAAACATCGCCACCTGTAATGTTGGCATGTAAAACATCGCTGACCCAAACCTTGTGGGCAGTGCAATGTAAGAATAGGCCTGGTGACCACCAAGTCCCCCATCCCACCCACCAAATGATGGCCCCAGGAACAGTAATGGCAGCCATCCCCAGTGTGATGGCCAGTCCCCCCCAACTCATCACTACCTCCAATTGCTTACCTGTGTCCCATGACACAGTGCATTTTAATATATCCCTGGTGTCCAGTGGACTCCCCACCCCAGCAGGTAGATCCCCACCACCCCACACCCCCAACACACCCTGACAATGGGCAGGTGGTCAGCATAAATCTCAATTCATCACCATGGCTGGCTGCCTGGCTGAACTGAATGAATGAGCGTGTACATGCATACACGCTCATTCATTCAGTTCAGTTAGGCGACCAGCTGTGGTGAGTGGAGGGCTGTGCTGGATGCCCGCCTGTTGTCAGGGTGTGTTGGGGGTGCTGGGTGGTGGGGATCTACCTGCCAGGGTGGGGGGTCCACTAGACAGCAGGGATATAGTAAAATGCACTGTGTCATGTGACGCAGGTGAGCGATTAGTGGCGGGTTGGTGGGACTTGCCATCACACTGGGGCTGGCTGCCATTACTGTTCCTGGGGCCATCGTTCAGTGGGTGGGATGGGGGACTCAGTGGTCACCAGGCCTATTTTTACATTGCACTGCCCACGAGGTTTGGGTCAGTGATGTTTTTACATGCCGACATTACATGCGACAATGTTTTGCTTGCTTTGTTGTGTGACACAATATTGTTTCGTGGACGCTACTGGCTGGATCTAGGTTTTTATACTCCTTTAGGAGATGATATGCTTGGATTCCTTCAGCTAAAAATCTGTGGCAAAACTATACCTTAGCCATGTAGGAAACTATATTCCAGCCAAGAAGGAGGAAGAGAAATTCTTACTAGGAAAGCAGCAAAAGCCAAGGACTGGGAAAATAACTTGTAGAAGTGATGCAGTGTATGTACTTTCCTGCTTTTCTCAACAAGAAGTGCTTTAGGCATATATAAGAGAGACATTTTAAGATATTTTTCATTATTACAGGATCATGCTATGCCATGTTATGGCATATTTTTATTTATGTTGTTCTACTACTGTTCTGTGATTATTTTATTTGCTGGAAATAGTTCAGTTTTTAAGTGCATTCAATAGGATACTGATAGAAAAGCACTTTTAGTATATAAAGCACATTAGCATAAATGAATATTTGCTTCTAGTTCACGTAAAACAAATGGGATACAATGGTTATCAACAGGGGGAGAAAAGAGCTTTATGGTCCCCCTTACAAAGTCAGCTTAGGAAAACCTCTCTACCGCTCAGAAAAAGAAGAGTGTTAAAACACAGAAAAGCAAGAAAAGAGTTACAAATAGAACATAAATGGGTGCAGATAAAATACAACATGTAGTATTGCAACCGAATAAGCAACCTTTTCAATTACCTGGTGTTACACTCTAAAAAAGATCACAGCTTAGGTTCTTTGCATGGTATGTTGGACAAAGATAACAAGTAGCAGTAATAAGTTTATTACATACTCACGCCATAACAAGTGAAACAAAGCAAACACAAGGGAGTCGATTACCCACCATTCCTTGAGGATGGTCTCTCTCTCTCTCTGTCTCTCAGAGGAACTGATGTGCATACAAATATGAGTACAGTTACAGATATGATACACATACAGCATTGTATAAGGTATGTAAATAAGGTGGCTCCTTGAGGCAATTACATAGAAATAAAGTTACAAAGTAAGGAAGAATGAATCTCTAAACAATGGAAATTCATAGTCTGCAATCTGTTATCAGTCTCACTGGAGACAGTGAGTCTGAGAACACATACAATGTCATCAGAAAAGCATACAATGTGTCACAATAGTGAAAAACTACAAAATATGAGTGATTATGAGTATAGCAGAATATATGGCAGAAACATAGCATATAGGTAAATGTATTTCAGACATATATAAGCATAACAAATATAACTAAAGAACACTAACATAAGTAATAAAACAAGATAAACATTATAAGACTGTGTAAGCCACTAATACTGTGTATAAGGTTACAGTTACATGGGCCACTTGGTGGTATATAACCTAGGCTCATATGTCTCAGATTGTATTCCCCGGAGTGTGTTAGGCACCTACGCTCTAAGGAGCTATTCCCTAATTGCCCTCCAAGTTCCAAGGGTCAAAACTCATTTCGGCAAAGCTGCTCTAAGCTTCTCTTTACCCACATTGTGGAACGGTTTACAAAGGAACTTGAAGCTGAGCTGTCTTGTTAGGCTGAATATCTTCAAGGCACTCTATGATAGCTACATGAAAGCACCTTGCAAATGTTTTCCTCACTGCTAGCCCACTAATTCCGCAACTCCCCCTTTCCATCCTGATGCTCGCCATGTTTCTACCCCATTAACTCTTCCTGCTGCACCCACTCTTCCCTGTCCACTCCAGCCTGGCTAAAGTCCCACCCGATCCATAGTAGTGTCCCAAGTATCTACCCCTCCTCTGTCATTATCATAATAAACAAGTACACAACAGCCATCATCACTTTCTGTGGTTTTAGCCCAATTTTTCCCTAGTCATCGGTAATATATCCCTCCTCTTCTTTACCTTTCTAACCTGCCACCCCATACACAGCCTCTTTCCCCTATATGTGTAGTTGCTGGCTGCCTCACTCAAAAGATCTCTGCTTATAACCCCTGTATGCCTATGGTTGATTATACATCTGCTGACTTCTTCAATTGTAAAATAATGCTGTTTTATTATTTATTTCAACCTTGTACTGTACTGTATACACTTTTTCTTCCTTGTATATTATTGCTTTTTGTGTACCTGCTTCTGCAGTGTACTTTGATGTATTCATGACCAGGTCCACCTTGCAAATGAGCCTTGCTCAATGGTGCCCGCCTGGATAAATAAAGATTTTGATTGATTGATTGATAACAGTCCTTCCTTGTTGCCTTGCTCACAGGGCAACACAACAAGAAAGGTTAGGTGTAGTAATGGCATAACAGAATGTGTCAATAAGTCTGAGGCAAGCCCTGTAAAGGAACTGCAGCCATGCAAGATGCTGGATAAAAGTACACCTCAGACAGGAAAAGTGTAGTAGTGGATGAGTGAAAACAAGATATAAATTACTATCGAGCTTTAAAACATCGATTTGAACAACTGCTTTTCAAAGCACATAAAACTCGTAATGTAAATAAATTACAATTCTATAGCACACAGATAATATGACTGTGAAAGTAGACCTATTCAGGAGGCAACACAGGGGTAATCACAGATGGTCAGATCATAAAATACAAAACAGAAACTAGGTATGTCAACACCACAGTGGATATGTGTATAAGAAAAATTGTTGATGTGTATTATCACAGAACATGGTTCATAAAAACAGTGTTAAAGTCATTGTCCATTCATAAAGAACAGCCCATATTAAGAGTGTCAAAAAGCAGATAATGGCAGCATACTTTATTGATTGAAGGATCTAATAACAATATCCTTAAAGAGAAACCAGTCCATAAGGTTCAAGTTCATAACCACAAAGCAGTATAGTTATATTGGAAATGTCATTCATTGAAAGTTTGTAACCCATAGGTCATACATAGCACATGGGGTTGTGCAGACATGTACCAGCACGGTAAGAAAGGTAATGTTCGTGTAGCTGGTTGCTGGTTAGCTGGATTGGCAAAGGCCTTGGCAAGGGTTGCATGAGAATGTCCATCAAATGTTTCAATGGGATAGCCACACCCACACAGGCATAGCTTTTGTAAAAGAGCACAGTTTGCATAAATATTGACAGTCATAAAGAACAGAATTCATGAATGAGCAACCAAGAGCAGAGTTCATATGAGGTGCCAGCCAAATATGGAAACCAGCCATGAAGAAAAGATACATGTGTTGCTTGAAGATCTTACCAGTACCTCTCTGTAGAAACCTAAAACTTGTAAAACTTTATAGAAAACTTAGTGTAAAAACACACATATAGGTGTTATTAAAAGGAAAATGGTACAGTTATTAGCAATGCCTTTAGTTATGGTGTGGTGTGACATAGACAAGTGATGGCATCGACCATTCACTTGGAGGTGCAGGTCGAGGTCCAATAATAAGAATACATTATTTATTCATCTGTGAATACACCCTGTTTCCAAGTCTCAGAAGAGGCTGTGACAGTAGAGAAAGAAAACATAGTTTTTCTGCTTATGAGTTGATGTTTGGCCTAGTTTAGGCCTATCTCATGAAATGAAAGTGCGATATTATGCTTGTTATATGCACTTTGAACCTTTATCTTATGGCAGTATGCCTTTCACACCATGTAACACAGAGGTATACAATATCTACAATAGCACCTGTTGCATATGGGATTTGAAAACATCCCTTTGCAAGTTCCATTGTCTAGGGTGAAATACTCCTACTTTAGGTAGTCAGTAGTGTGGTGCTCTGATACTGGGTCTAGAGCATGTATCAGTTCCATTCCAAAAGGATCTGGTAACATGATGCTATGAAACCAAGAAGTGTTTGTATTGAAGCATAATTTATATTCTGCCATGTTATGTGTTTATTACACATTATATACAAGGGTACCTAGAAGTGATGAAGCAATCAGACCACTAGTCGGTCTGGGTTTATGCTTGGAACATTGGGTAGGCTTTTGTCTCTGTTGGGGTAACAACAGTTGGAAACATGGCAGTGCTAGCAATGGATTGAGGTACACTATACTCTGTGTTAGTAGTATTATGTAGAAATAGAGCACGAAATATGGATGCATGAGTACTGTACAGGTGTAGAAACCTGTGTGTTGTGCTTAGGCCTGGCATACAGACAGGATGTCAGTGGGTGATCATCTGGTGTAGGGCCTACCTTGGAATGTGCCATTAGCTAGGTGGGCCTTAGGGATTTGTTGTTGATTGCTAGCAGTCTGCCATTTAGTCTGTAAGACTGGTTAGGGGCCACCATTATGGTGCTCAGGTGTACATGGTTATCATGTTGTAATACATCTGGATGGGACAGCAATGCTGATCCCATTTGTTTGGGAGTTTGAATGGTGGCACATAACCTATGAGAAAGAAATAATCATTCGTGGCGGTGTTGTTGGGACATTTCAGCTTGTGAAAACAATTAATTTGTTGTGTAAGTAGTTAGTACTTGGTACCCCCCCCATGTGGGTGTGACAAATGTCACCCAGATGGGACTAATGCCCCAAAATATCCACGGATGTAGAACAGTTTACTGAGCTTATACTTGATAAGCTGCAACACTGTGTGAAAACATAATGACAATGGCATAATCGCAATGAAACAATAGTCATTTTAAGCACATTGCAGAAAATACATATTAAATATTGATCACATTTAAAATGTAGTTGGTCATCAGAGTCCAGGAATGACTGTTGAAAGAATATTGTCTTTACGGGACCTAAAAAGCCAAAAAGGATATGTGAAAGAACATGGAATGTACACAGTTCTCCCCACCTCAACTCAGCTGAGTACTAGTTGAGGTCAAGGCCTGTACCTGGCTGGTGCTGGCTGTTGGCATAAAGCCACTTGCAAATAGATTGTTTACGGTTGTTCTAAACCGCACTGTGAAGGCAGAGAGGCAGAGCTGGTTTATAATGTTAGAGAACATTACATATTTTATTATTAATTTGTAACCAACAAATGGGTTATTAGCAAGCAAACATTTTCTTCTTGTGTGCTCTTACTGCAGGGACAGTGGGTTTACCTCCCCCATTTCTGGATCTGCTAGCTATAGCTCAGTTAGGTTTAGAAGTAATTTTATTTATTTGCAACCACTGTAGGTGCACTGTAAGGTGACATGGGTCAAAACCCTCTTGCGCTACCTGTATAGTACAGGAGGCTTGGCCTATAGTAGACCATATCTATGAAAATGTCATAGACATGGTGAGTCACACTAAGAATGGTAGCAACTGCAGCATTATACATACTCATCACTGATGAAGCGTAAAAACCTATCAGTGAGTACAGTCTGTATGAAACAGTTCATATACAGCTGACACCATCCCCAGACTGCTATTTGTTAAACATATAGGCATGCAATGTTGTGTTAGCAGTTAACTATGTTAGTAACAGTCCCAACAATTATTTGCCCTGGATGGACACACCTGTTGTCAAAACAGATGTTAATGTAAGTGATCAGTTAGAGAGGGTGGCCATATATACAATTCAAGTCCCTTGCCCCCAAGCTCCTACTTCTGTGAAAGAGGCAGCACGGAGATAATAGGATCCTGGAGGACCAATGCTGGAGCAGATGTATGACCATACAACAGTACAAACTATCAAATTGACTAGTAACAGGTGTTTGCATCCATGTTACAGAACACTGTATTTCAAAAGAGGTGTGGATATTTATCCACAATAATAGTGGCAAGCTGTCTTAGCCAATCAGTCATCACCTGGAAGGTTGTATATGCTGAATAAATACAGATGGGTTTAACCCAACTTGTTAAACTAAAAATAAGGGCAATACAGTATCCTGCTATGATTTAAACTATAGTAACATTATAAAGAAATTGGGCCACTGGTTAAAATACACTTACACATTACCAGCAGTTACTTGGGAAGGATAGTCCTGTCCCTGTAAGAGAGAAAAATAAAACACAAGCCACAAAAGGGAACATCTCATTTACTAAGATCATTCTCCTTGTGGAAGGTTAGCATTGGTTCTCAAATTGTTACATAGAAACATAGAATTTGATGGCAGATAAGGACCGCTTGGCCACCTAATCTGCCCATATTAACTCAAATAAAGATGTATGCCTTGAACCACCTTTGGGGTTGGCTTACTTTATTGTAGCTACTAGTACACTCCGATGAATTCCTGAAAATGAAATAAATTAGTAATGTCCGAGTATTAGGCACCCTAATCCTCTGAATTGTGACATTAGAACTGTGTCATTAACACACACATCATTCTAATATATAACATGAGTTATAATACTGGTATTTTGTATGTACAAAATTGTTAAAAGGGTATTAAATTAGGTTAAAATAAAAAGTTAAAATCTTCCAAAACAGACATAATATGTTCTGTGGCAGTGCACGTCATGTAGCTATTCTGTGAAAGATAAAGTAAATGGCTTAATACAAATGCAGGGGTGAACAGCTCCCCCCCCGATCGTCATGTGATGCACGGGGATAAGTGATACAGGACAAGGACAAAGAAGCCTTAAGAGCATTTGTAAATGAAGGCATAAATAGTAATGGGCGGTCTGTAGATAGCAAGCAACCTCATGGCTGCAAGCCCAGAGAAAAAAAATTCAGTCCTAACATCATGGACAGATGAGGAGGACTGGAAAAAAAAAGTAACTTGTAACAAAAATACTCTTGATGTGCACACTCCATTAAAGTTACATTTGGTTATGAAATACCGATTTAATTAGGGAGGTACATCAATTGTGAGCTGGAAAAACAGGTACAGCTCAAAAACACACACAGGTCAAGTGATTTGCAAAAGGTCACACACCGTGCAAACGATGTTTCCTGGGATGAAACCCAGCTGTAGCTGTAGCTGTAGTGGCCTTGGACACCACACTGAATGAGAGGTCTGACAGATAAAAGTATACTGTCAAGCCACCGGCTGAGGCATGAAAAACAAAATTAATGAACCATCACAATTTCTATGACGGCAGATGGAGAGGCTATATTGGAAGAAAAAAAAACAGAAAACCTTTGCAAACATGTGCATCATGCTTTCATTTTCTTTTTCTCAATAATAAACTATGATTAACTTGAGTCAATACTAAGGACACCAGTCCACATATTTCAACATTAAACCAACCACTTATCTGAAAGATAGAAAGTTTGCAGACAATGTGCCAACACTGCAAACTGGAACATGTAATTGGCAACAAGCCAAAGGAGTCGACCATTTTATGAGCTGATTTCCTGCAGCACAAATGACTTGAAACATAATAAACCAGAGTAGCTTGAAGACTCAATTAAAGACTCTGATAAGTTTAACAGTGACAAATAGACATAGCATATGCTGAATTAGGCACAGTGTTTCCAACTTCAAATATTTTCACATATCAAAATCCAGGATGGCACATTCAAAAACATATCCTACAACACTATGCCACTGACGAAGGTTATCCTGGAATAAAGAAACCAAGAGTCTCTCAACTAAAAAAAAAACCAAAAACAATAATGAGCTTCAAGTGAACAAAGCCAAGTGAGTAAAAGACAGACTTAACTCCGGCATCGTTACAGTTAATGAAGCTGATATCATGAAACCATAACATTCATTACCAAATACAGTAATGTTTCTGCAGTTATTTTTCTAAACATTCTCTAAGTAAGTAGTAACAGAAATACAGAGAACAGCGTGACCTTGGGCACTACATAACAAGCTGTGGTATACTACAATCAAATGTAGTACTTCTCCTAAAGTGAGTAGCAACGAACAGCTGTACAGACATAAGTGTTTACACTTAGATTCATTATAGAATGCAATAAAAGGTGGATCTGTTATTATAACCAGTAGGCAAAAGGCAGCCTGTCCGAAAAAACAGGGTCCCTATGCCTTATGAATTCCTTACTAGCCACAACAGTAGCCATGGATAGTCAATAATGTTAATTACATACTAGACATAATTAAGGTGGGTTTAACACAAACATGAAACACAAGACAGGGTAACACCCTGCCAGACATACTTGTTCATGTTAAAAAAAAAACAAAAAAAAAACCTGGGGTCAGAACAGACCAATTTTTGTCTGAATCACATCAATGAGGAGGAATCCTCATGAAGTCAATAAATAATAAATCAAAAAAGCAATAAACTTATCAAAAGGTTTATCACGATTAATCAGTAGCCATTCAACCTTAGGCTTAAAAGCCTCCAAAGCAGCCCTCTGTCGGACTGCATTGTAATCGACTGTCTCAGCTCAATATACTGCACACAGATCAACATAATTGTAATTGGATCCAAAACATATATAGCTAACTATTTCTTATTTAAGCACAACCCACACACAAGTGCAGGTACAGAAGCTGAGACGTTTCTCTCAACCCCGTGCAAAAATTTAGACATGTCAATTAACAGGAAATCTTTAAACCATTCTGTGGGTTAACTGCATGTTTGCAACCACAGCACTCAAACACACACAGATGGAGGCGTCTGTGAACTCTTGGAAGGAGAATTCACAAAACAATGAGTAGCAGTTCACGCACAGAGTCCTAGTCCATGCACGGAGTCCCTAAACTGCCAAACTCATAGCTACTTGCCTTAGAACTCAAATTACAAAGTAAAATGAGTGTTATTGTTTGCCAGATAAAACCAAGACTGTCACAGGTCGCCATTGTTACACTGTGAAAAAGATCACAGCTTAGGTTCTTTGCATGGTATTCTGGACAAAGGTAACAAGTAGCAGTAATAAGTTTATTACATACTCACTCCATAACAAGCAAAGCAAAGCAAACACAAGGGAGTCGATTTCCCACCATTCCTCGAGGATGGTCTCTCTCTCTCTCAGAGAAACTGATGTACATACAAATATATGAGTACAGTTACAGATATGATAAACACACAACATTGGATAAGCCATGTAAATAAGGTGACTCCCTTGGGCAATTACATAGGAAATAAAGTTGCAAAGTAAGGAAGAATGAATCTGTGAATCTCTAAACAATGGAAATTCATAGTCTGCAATCTGTTATCAGTCTCACTGGAGACAGTGAGTCTGAGAAAACATGCAATGTCATCAGAAAAGCATACAACGTGTCACAATAGTGGAAAACTACAGAATATGAATGATTATGAGTATAGCAGAATATATGGCAGACACATAGCATACAGGTAAATGTAGTTCTTACAGATCTAAGCATAGCAAACATAAATAAAGAACACTAACATAAATAATAAAACAAGATAAACATGATAAGACTGTGCAAGGCACTGATACTGTGTATAAGGTTACAGTTACATGTGGGCCACTTGATGGTATATAACCCAGGCATAACACTGGGGAGGATTTAAAGAAAACAAAACAAGTACTTAGAAAAAAAAATGTTTTACTACATCTACACCACAGTTACTAAAAGGAAAGGATGAGAGGGTTCAGTGTACACCCAATCATGACAAAGATGAAGGTAATTACTCTATAATTGTATATAGTGGGAAACAGATAAATAGATCATTACCACAATAATGATGCAAATGAAAGCATAATAGAGCCTGATATTAATGAACTTTTGCTTCCAACTCCCATGGAATTTGAGTAAGAACCCTTTCCAAAATCAGTTACAAGACTAGAAATATTCCATAGACAAAGAACCTCTGTGCATAAACACTGAGGCAAGGGTTACCCTAAAGGGCATTTGGCTGGGAAGTTGTTGTTAGGTGTCATAAAATGAGATAGCTCTATAAGCATTATGTTGTAATATAGAATAAAGAGTTGGTCTAGACTAGAGCGAAAGCTTAGAAGGGTGCTAACAGAAACACCCTTTCTGTTAGCACCCTTTGCAAACTGTGTGAGAGGCCTTTCCGCACCATGCAATTCTGCTTAAAGTTGGACCAGCATAACATTCTGTGGTGATTTGCATATGCAGCCCATGGTGCTTTGCATTGTGGGGGCATGTGTGATTTTGTATTTTCTTAGAACATTCCATAGTTCCCCCGACAAGATCCTCGGATTTGGAGATTGTTCAACCTAATAATGAAACTTTAAAGGCCTACTCCTTGGATAAAAATCGATCCCAGGTTAAAGAGAATGGTTATTCTGACTTGGTAAATAACAACCCAACCTCTTTACACCATGGCAGTCGAAGATCTGCATATGGCACATACATTGTTCTCGGAACAATTAAACATCTTAAGAGATAAAATAATTACTATAAAAACTACTTTAGCTCACCATGAAGGGTTAATAAAAATACATTTAGGGAATTGGTAAAAGGGAATTCGGATCAGCAGGGGATTCAATGAAATTCAAACACTAAAGGATTCAAATACCTCTTATGCATTACATTTTTGGAACCCAAATTTCTCTGTACCTATTTATTTATTTTAAAGAGATTTACCAGGAAAGACATACTGAACCATAAAGCTTGTTTCCAGATGTGTCCTGGGGTTGGGGGATAAGTACATAATAACAAGTAGAAAGCCAGTAATAAATAATACAATAAGGCACAGCAATGTACAGTACTACACAGTATCCTATTGGCATCATTAATAACAATACAAATTGATTACATCAGAGTGTGGTACCAGGCACTCACAGGCTATATGTCGGGAAACAGGACAGAGTAGGAAGTGGTCATTAGATCAGGAAGAGGCCACAGGGAGGAGCAACAAGAACGGTACAAGAGAGAGGGTAGAGAGAGATAGGAGAGGGGGAGGGAAAAAGGAGAGGAAGACAGGTGGAGGGATAGAAGAGAAGGGGAGCTGGATTAGGATTGGGAATAGCAAGTATAGAGGTGGGGGCAAAGTGATGGGGATAGGATAAGGGAAGGGGAGGAAGAAGTGGATGCCAGAAGAGTGGGAATGAGGTTGAGTTAGTAGTGGAGGGAGTGAGGAGGAGGAGGAGATAGGGAGAGGTTGGAGGATGGTAGGGGTAGGAAAGGAGAGGAAGGAGGTTGAGATGGGGAGAGGACGAGTGTGGAGTTATAATACATTAATAGTGGGAAATGGGAGGTGCAAAGAGGTGTAGGGACAGGTAGTGGGTAGGGAAAGAAAAAGGAGGGAGGCAGGACCCTGGGCTATGGGCATTTGCAGGAGGGGAGCAATGTGGGCTTAGAGTAGTGAGGAAAGACAGCATTTGAAGGAGGCAGAGCAAATAGTTAGGGAAGAGAGTTCCAGGTATTAGGAAAGTGGAAAGAAGGCATTCTGTCCAGCAGGGATTTATGAGAGGGACCAGTAGGGAACAAAAGCCTAATTTACAGAGAGAGGTGAGAGGAGGGGCAAGGGGAGGAGCCAGCCATAATTTAGAAATGAAAGAGGCGCAGTGGGTTAGGCAGCAATCTTCCGGGGAGGGAGAGCAGAGTATAGAGAACAGTGGTGAGTATAGGGAGAGCAGGCCAAGGCAGAAGGAGTGGAAGAGGGGGTCCAGTCTGGCCAAAGTGGACTTAGGTGCAGCACTGTAGACAATGTCGCCATAATCAAAGATGGAAAGGATCACCTTAGAGATATCTCGGTGAGCAGGTATAGGGATGCAGCTTTTGTTCCTATAAAGGGCATCAAGTATGGGGTGAAGTTTTTTTGTGAATGGCGTTTACGTGCTGAGAGAAGCCAAGGTGCCAGTCATGTCAGACACCAAGGTATTTAAATGAGGGTACATCGTTAATTGTACCCCCATCTAGGGTGTGGAAGATGGGGGTGGAAGGGGAGCCTAAAAAGCCTCTGTCTAGTGCTAAAGCACATGGAGACCATTTTTCTAGCATTTAGGGATGACTGATTTGACCTGAACTATTTCTGGACAGTGTCAAAATCAAGTTGAAGCCTGGATGTTAACTCTGAAGGAGAAGATGCAGGCATAAACAGGACCATGTCATCTTCATACATGTGGATGGAAGCAGAGGAGCAGGCTGAGGGAAGGTCATTGAGGAATATGAGAAGACCAGCGGGCCAAGGACAGAGCCTTGGAGTATGCCGCTGTGCATGGGGGACAGGATTCTCCAATTCTAACAGATTGAGTTCTTACTTCCCGAAGGAGCTGAACCAGTTGGTTGCTGAGACTGTGAGACTTGCTGACTTAAGTTTGCCAAGGAGGAGAGGGTGGCAGACAGTGTTGAAAGCTTACCCCAGATCGACAAAGATGGTGGCAGTGAGGTGGCCTTCGTCCATGCCATTATGGATGGAGTCAGTGAGCCTGAGGAGAGAGGAGGTGGTGGAGTGGTGTTTGCAAAACCCAGACTGGAAGGGGTGAAGAAAGAGGATGAGTTGAAGAAGGGGGAGTTGAGACAGAACTACGTGTTCTTATGAACATACAACTCTACCAGCAGAAACAGGCCTTAAGGTCTATCAGGTTAGTCTGCTTGAATACACAGCTAGCACCCTTATATTGCAGCTGCCCCCTCCTCTCCCCCCTCACCTGTACCCCCCTCGCACCCTGTCCCATGCCCTTTTAAAACTGCCAACTATGCTACAGGATACCACCTCCTCAGGTAGAGTGTTTCATTTCTCCACCACCCTCTCTGTGAAAAAATGCCTCCTCATCTCTCTGTCTGATATCTTCCACCCTCTAACCTGAGACCATGCCCTCTGATGCCCCTTCCTCTCCTCAGCTTAAATATCTCTTCTGTGCCCATTTTGTTAATCCCCTTCAAATATTTGAAGGTCCCAATCATATCCCACTGATCCCTCCTCCCCTCCAGGGTGTACATATTCAGTTCAGTCAGCCTGTCCTCATATGTTTTGCCCTCTAGCCCCTGGATCATTTTAGTTGCCCTATGCTGCACCCCCTCCAGCAGTCTGATATCCTTCTTCAGAAAGGGATGCCAGAACTGCACACAGTACTCCAAATGTGGCCTGTCTAGTGACCTGTACAGCGGCAGGATCACATCCCTATTTCTGGAGGAGATTCCTCTCACAATACCCCCCAGCATCTTGTTGGCCTTAGCTGCCACCTTCCTGCACTGAGCTGAGTTGTTCATGTTACCCGTTATGATCACCCCGGATTCTTCTCCTCTCTGCTTCTATCTGAACCCCTCCAAACTGGTAGCTCCTCCCTGAGTTCCTTACTCCAAAGTGCAAAATCTTGCACTTCTTTGCACTGAAGCTCAATTGCCACTTTTCCTACCACTCCTCCAGTTTGATCAGTTCCTCCTGTAGCCCCTACAACCCCGCTGTCATCCACCACTGCCCCTATCTTGGTATCATCTGTGAATAGACTGCTCTTGCTCCTAAGGCCATGTGAGATATCCAATATGAATAACCCAAACAACACTGGACCCAGGACTGAGCCTTGTGGCACCCTGCTTATCACCGGCCCTTAGGGAAGAGAGTGCCCCCCCACCACCACCTGTTGCTGCCTCCCCTTCAGCCAGTTCACAATTCTGTTTACCATCTTTGTCCCTGCCACTACATATTGCAACTTACCCTCAAGCCTCCCATGAGGCACTGAATCAAAGGCCTTGCTGAAGTCTAAATACAGCACATCTACGCATGGCCTTTATCCAGCTTCTCTTCTTACCCAGTTGTAGCATTCAATTAGGTTGGTCTGGCAGAATCTTCCAGAGATGAAGCCATGCTGCTGACTGTCCTGGAGTTCATTTTCCTCCAAAAAGGTCACCGGCCTCTCAGGATTGCTTCCATACATTGTCCTACAATGGATATGATGCTTACAGGCCTGTAATTGTCTGGTTCATCCTTTGAGCCACTCTTGTGGCAGGGCACTATGTGAGCCATCCTCCAATCCTGTGGTATGCAACCTGTGTCCAGGGAGGTATTGAACAGGTCCACCAGCCACCCCGCCAGTTCTTTCAGCACTCTGGGATGAATGCCATCTGGTCCTGGTGCCTTATCCACCATTAGTGCCTTCAGACCCTCCAGCACCCTGCCCTTCATAATTACCCCATCTGTCATCCCTTGCCCACCTTCCCCATCCCTGAGGTAGCTGTCCACACTTCTCCCTCATAAACACAGAACAGAAGTACTCATTTAGTGCTTCTGCCTGTTCTTTCCCTTAAGTCACCCACTCTTCGTGCTTCCAAATCCTCATTATCTGGTCCTTGCAGCTCCTTCTCTCCCTTATGGATCTGAAAAGTCTTTCTCCCTTCCCTGATGCCCTGTGTCAGCCTCAGCTCCCTGGAAGCCTTGGCTGCCTGACCAATCTAGTTATCTCCTTGGACTTCTTCACATAGAGTTCCCTGTCCTCCCCACTCCAAGACTTCTTGAACTCTGAAAGCTTATTTTTGCCATTACTCCTTCCAAAACCTCCTTGTTCAGCCAGCTTGGCTTAGCCGTACTCTTCCTGCTCAGTGTCTTGGTACATGACACAGTAGCCTCAGTCAGCCCAAGTTTGATAATATCTCACTTCTGATTTGCATCCATATCATGCCTAATTCCTACCAGGTCCTTCACAGAATTTCCCCATCTTGATAAAGTCTGCCCGCCTGAAGTCAACCACCCTGGTTCCTATACCTACAGGCTTCCGGCCCAAGCCGAGCCTGAATCACACTGATTGATGGTCACTCCCAGCTTGTGGGTCCTCCACCCTCAGATCCCTCACAGCCTCCCCATTAGTTAGCACTGGGTCCAGAGTGTTTTCCAACCAAGTTGACCCACTGACCATCTGCACCAGGAAGCTATCCTGGAATGCATCCAGTAATGCCTGCTCCCTCGCGCTTGAGGTTGCTGGGGTTTCCCAATCCACTCCTGGTAGATTGAAGTTCCCCACAATCACCGTGTTCCCTTTCCTGCATACCCTTCTAATCTGTTCTGTTAACTCCTTGTCCAAGTCATCTGTCTGAGCTGGTGGTCTGTATACCACCCCATCTGCAGTATCCTACTTTTATAATCAAGGAACAGCATCCATAATGCCTCTGTTTTACCCTCCTCCCCTGATCTCTTGTACACCTTATCCCTTCTCTAACATAAACTGCCACTCCTCCCTCTCCCCATTCCTCTGTCTTTTCTATATATCCTATACACTGGGATCATCAGATTCCAGTCCTGGCGATATGTGGCCCAAGTCTCCATGATGGCAGCAATTTCACCATCCTGACAACCAAGAGCCTATAACTCAGCTGTTTTGTTCCCCAGGCTCCTTGCATTCAAGGAGACCTCCCTCCACCCAGTTCCTTCCTTACCTTAACCCATTTCCCCTCTTCTTCCCAGTTCTTGTAGTTTGGATGAGGTTGGAAAGAGAGATACTGGGCAGAAGTTGCTGGGAGAGGAAGAATCTCCACCTTTAGGGAGAGGGATGACTGTAGCATGCTCCAGAAGTCCGGGACTTAGGCAAGAGAGAATGATAGGTTGAGATGGGAGGAGATGGGAATGGCAAAGGCAGGTGCAGGAGCTTGGGGTCAAGCCAATCGGGGCTCCCACCTTTCTGAGGGTTGAGAGCCAGGAGGGCATTTAGAGGGGAAAATAAGGTAACTGGCAGGAAAGAGAAGGGCAGTAATGGGGAGTCAAAGGGGATGTAGGGAGTAGGGAGGTGGCGGGGAAGGCAGACAGGAGTTGTAGTATATGCTACTGTACCTTTAAGATTTACAAGGTACAGAGCCAGGATCATGTGACTAGGGGAAATCTTGGTGTGAGGTGGACATGTTGTTCACCCCTGGTTCTCTGCTAACTCCCTAGCATTAAACAAGGAGAAAGCGAAGGCTGTCCTGTTTGGAGCGAGATGCCTTGGCTTGGACAGGTGTGACCTTCTCCTGCTCCAACTGCCTAGGTGAAGCAAGTGAGGGTCCTAGATAGGATCAGATACCTAGGGATCCTCCTTGACCAGGAACTGTCCTACAAACCTCACATTGACTTGTTAACTAAGTCCATCCACGAGACTTGGACTCCTCTACCATCTGGGAAGCTCCTTTCAGAGCAGGGGCGCAATGTGCAGTAGCTAACTGCACACTTCTCCCCACTCCTCTATGGGGCCCCTGTTACAGTTCCTATGAGAAAGGGAACTGTAGAAAACTCACGGTGCTCTACCACAGAGTGGCACACTTGCCTCCAACTCCCCAGAAGGCACCACTGTGAGGTCTTTGCTGACCTCCATTGGCCACCATACATCACAAGCTGACATCTCCTTCATCTGCCTGACCTACAAATTCACCACCTCTGGCCCTCCCTCCTCATGTGCATGGACTGCTCAACCCCACAGTACAATGCCGATACATGAGATTCTCAACTGACCGTCCCCTTGACATCCCTCATGTATGTACCAACCCTGGCAAGTGCTTCTTTAAATACGCTGCCCCACAGTTATAGAACTCACTCCCAGCAAACCTGGTTGATAGGCCTTCTCTTCAAGGATTCAAGTCGGGCCTCAAAGTGTACCTCTTGGAACTTAGCCTTTGTGGCTGTAATCGCTAGCCCCTTTCCCCTCCTTAGCAGCTGTGACCATTGTACTACTATTGCCCTATCTGGCAATTGTGTCTACCGTGACTGACTCCTATTAATTCTGTGCATTGTGCAACTGTGATTTCTTGACTGTCAACCTCTAATTTTTGTCTCTCCAATGTTATGTCTCCAGTCTAACCACTGTATTATCGTCCACTGTATGTAATCGCTGCTGTATGTATCGAATCGGGTCACCCCTGAAAAAGGGACCTCTGGTCTCAGTGGGCTTACCTGGTTATCAGAATCTAAATAAATAAATAAAATGATGTTGCATGGAATCTTGTGTGATGCAGTTAATAAGTGAAGCAGCTAGAAGCTACTAGAAGTTAATCCAGCATGTGGTCTCAGTCATTCTAAAAGTTAAGAACATAAAATAACATGGTGTCAGAAGCAGTGAACCAAAAAGCTTCTCAGTAAGGTAGCTGGATTCTGCAACAAGAAGAAAAGAAAAAAGGAAAAGAAAACAAGAAAATGGAGCAATTCAAGCCACCCGAGCCTTTGGCCCTGCAAGGTAATCTGTCGGAGAATTGAAGAAGATGGGAACCGAGATTTAAGCTCTACATGGAAGCATCTGGTGCAGCTGGAAAATCCCCAAAAATGCAAGTAGCAATTTTACTTCATACAATAGGGAGAAAGCCTAGAAGTATATAACACTTTCAGCTTTGAAGGAAGATAGCCCTAAAGATGTAGACATTGTGCTAGAGCATTTTAAAGCATATTGCAACCCCAGAAAAAATGTTTTTGAACACTACAAGTTTTGGGACAGAAAGCAAGTAGAAGGTGAAACTGTTGATCAGTACCTGACAGAACTTAAAACCCTAGCTATGAACTGTGAATTTGGTACAATTCTAAACATCATGTTAAGAGACAAAATAGTGTTTGGTATTTTGGATGGCAGATTAAAAGAGCATCTCCTGAGAGAGTCAGGCTTAACTTTAGAGAAAGCAGTTGATATTTGCAGAGCTGTGGAGGCCACAAAGACACAGCTCCAAGCCATGATGCAGGGTACCTCAGAGGAAGTGCTGCATGTTATTGCACCACAAAAAAAAGCAAACCACAGGAAAAAAGGCACACATCAGGTTGGGAGGGCAAGCCAGTATCTTCAGAACACAAATGGCACTCAGCTCGGACATGCCATGGTTGTGGGCAAACCCATGCACTGTGAAGCTGTCCAGCCTATGGAGAAACTTGTCACAAATGTAAAAAGAAAAATCACTTTGCAAAAGTATGTCATGCATGAATTGAGACCACAAAAAGCAGTAACTTGCATGAAATTAATATGGACAGTCTGTTTATAGGACAAATAACTGCAGAGCAGAGCAAGTTAAAGATCTTGATGCAGATGCCTGGTATGCACACATGGAGGTAGAAGGAATGCCCACAGAGTTTAGGCTGGACACAGGGGCCCAAGCCAATGTGTTGCCAATCACTGTGGCAAAGAAAATACCAGGTAACAGAAGCTTGACAGAATCATCAGCCCTACTGGTGGCATATGGAGTACACTAATAAACCCAAAGGCGTGATCAACCTAAAATGCAAAACACAAAAAAGAAGTTGTTCTCCAATTTTACATCACGGTTGTGTCCCCATACTACTGTTAGGCAAGGCTGCATGTGAAAAACTTGATCTGGTGCACAGAGTTGAGGCTGTGGTACTCCCAAAACCTCTCATGAAGTAAAGTCTACTTGAAACATATCAGGATGTCTTCACTGGGGTAGGACAGTTCAAAGATGAACATCATATTCATGTTAACCCTGAAATACTACCGGTGATACATGACTGTAGACGTAGCACCATTTGGAATCATGAACAAATTAAAAGAAACTCTAGACAAGCTAGAAATGTCTCATATAATTTTCTGAGTCCTTGAGCCCACCGACTGGGTGAACAGCCTGGTGATTACTCAGAAAGAAAATGTGAACTCGCGATTTGTCTTGACCCATGAGAATTAAATACAGCAATAAAGAGGCAACATTATAGCATACCAACACCAGAAGAAGTGCAAAATCGACTTGCCAGAAAGCAAGTATTCACCATTCTAGATGAGAAGGATGGCTACTGGCAAATTAAGTTTGTTGAGCAGTCATTCGACCTCTGTATCGCTTAACACCTCATGGGGTCATACAGATTTGTAGACTTCATTTGGCAAAAGTCAGCCAGCCGGTGTTTCAACAAAAGAATTAAGAAATGTTTGGCCACATCGAGGGAGTATACATCATTGCTGATGACAGGATAATTGCTACAGACAGTCAAAAACAGCACGGTGAGATTTTAAGGAAGGTCATGGACTGAGAGAGAGAGAGAGCTGAAAATGTAAAATTCAATAAAGACACGCTACAATTCAAAGTTTCAGAAGTCAAATACATGGGTCACTTGGTGACTGCAAAAGGGATTCGCCCTGATGAGACCAAAGTGAAGGCAACTGTGGCTATGTCCCCACCAACAGATAAATCAAGATTGTTATGTGTACTGGGAATGATACGATACCTAGCCCAGTACATCCCAAGGGAGGCAGACATCACTGCCCCACTAAGAAAACTTCTTCCAAAGGATCATCTATGTCCACAGGAACACGAGCATCAGCAAGCTTTTAAGTGACTTAAGGAAGCCCTATGCAAAGTTCCAGTACTTCGATGTGAAGAAGCCTGTTGCTATCCAAGCAGATGCATAGAAAGACGACTTGGTGCATGTCTTCTACGGAATGGAAGCCCAGTTGCATATGCTTCTAGAGTCTTGATGAGCACGGAGCAAAACTATGCCCAAATAGAGAAAGAACTTTTAGTGGTAGTTTTTGCTACTCACAAATTCCACCAATATGTGTTTGGCAAACAAGTGCAATCAGACCACAAACCGCTAGAGTCCATTTTTCACAAACCTCTAGGACAAGCTCCAGATCAACTTCAAAGAATGCTATTACAGGTCCAGAAATATGATTTTACAGATCCAATACACACCTGGGAAACTGCTGCACATCACTGACAAACTCTCAAGAGCACCATTACCAGATACCACTGACGCAAATTGTAAGTGATCAAGATGAGAGAGTAATTCATTCCATGGACATTGAATTAATCATGGAGGGTCAGCTGATGCAAGAAATCAGGATGAATACTCAGAGTGACTGTACACAGCAGTTACTTGAAGGGCTAGTCAGATAGGGTTGGCCCTGGTACAAAAAGAAGGTTGACATCAGTGTCAGACCATACTGGCCATTTCATGATACATTGCATGTGGAGGAAGAATTTCTATTTCAAGGAGAAAGAGTCATAATTCCAGAAAACATGAGAAGTAACATGCTAACAAGAGTACATGAGGACCACCTGGGCATACAAAAACAAAAGCCTGAGCGAGGACAGTGATGTGGTGGCCAGGACTGTCAAGCAAAATAGAATGCATGGTGGAAGGATGTAACATTTGCACAAGGCACTGCAACAGGAACCAGAAGGAACCACTGTTACCTCGTCCCGTCCCTGAACTTGCACGGTAAAATGTAGCAGCTGACATTTTTGACTTCAAAGTCCATCTATTCTTAGTCATTTTGGACTATTTCTCTAAGTACCCCGAGGTTCTGAAAATGACAGACAAAACGGCACGGTCAGTAATCGCCAAGAGGAAAGCTGTATTTGCCCGGCATGGCATACCCAAAGAGCTCGTCAGTGATCATGTGCCATTCACCAGTTGAGAATTCCACAACTTTGCAAATGAGTGGGGAATCGAGCTCACTACCTCAAGCCCCACGTATCCTCAGTCTAATGAAATGGCTGAAAGAGTAGTTCAGACTGTAAAAGCTGTACTCAAAAAGTCCGAGGAAGCAGGTACAGATCATCACTTGACTGTTAGAGTACATAAATACTTTGGTGGCAGGAATACCTTACTCACCAGCTCAAATGTTGATGAGCAGGATGCTGAGGGCGCAACATCCAGTGACCAAAGACCTACTATGACCAAAGATTCCCATCAAAGTCAGGGAAAAGTTGGCAATAGCACAATCCCATCAGAAAGAATACTACGATCGTGCAGCAAAGCTTTTACCACCATTGCACCCTGGTGACTTGGTTAAGATGGCAACAAATCATGGATGGCAACCCACTAGAGTAGAATTGAACTGTTCACAATCTAGGTCCTTCAAAGTGGTCACTCTTGGAGGAACCATTTTCAGCAGAAACAGAAGGCATTTACAGAAATTTAAAGGGCTGCCAAATAATGGAACAGCTGAGGCAGAAGTACCTTATCCAGGAGATATAAAATCTCACCATGATGCACTGCCACATTGTGAGCCAACAGAGCCAACTGAGCCACTACCAGAACCAGTGAAGATTACAACCAGAGGAAGACCAGTGCATCTACCTCAGAGATTCAAAGACTATGAGTTATAAAGAGACAGTAGCAGAGACTAACTCCAAATGTTGAGCCTGTTGTAAGGCATGGTACAAGTTTCTAAAGTTACAAAAGTTACAGAATTTAATGATAACTAATATGCTATACTGCTTGTTAGCTTTAAAACTAAAGAGGGGAGATGTAGTATATGCTACTACACCTTTAAGAGTTACAAGGTACAGAACCAGGATCATGAGACATTGGGAAGTCTTGGTGAGGGGTGGACATGTTGTTGTATTGTGCTGCATGGAGTCTTGTGTGATGCAGTTAATAAATGAGGACACCTAGAAGCTACTAGAAGTTAACCCAGCATGTGGTCTCAGTCATTCTAAAAATCAAGGAGAGAACATATCAGGAGTGAGGAAGCACAGGTGAAGTAGGAGTTGAAAGCAGAGGTGACAGAAGGGGTCAGAAATGGTGGAGTCACCCACCTTGAGGACTGGAGAGAGAATGGGGTAGACAGGGAGAAAAGGGCATGGATGACTTTCCAGAACTTAGAGAGTGATTTAGATTGTTCTGGAATGAGGAGGAAAAGAACTCAGCTTTTGCTAGCCTTTGGCCCTAGTATAAGTATTCCTCAAGGCACAGTACTTGTTAAGATTTGCCGAGTGCCAGAGGACTTGCAGGACTTCCAAGTCAGGTCACATGCTTGAAGGCAGGCCAGAAGTTCAGCTGAGATCCAGGGAGGTGCAAACCTCTGACCCTGGTTTCCTGGATGGGGCATGCTGATCCCAGATTAGTAGGAATTTAGTGTGGAAATACTGGAGGGCTTGCTTGATATTACTGGCTGTGGAGACAGGGGACCAGTTGGTGGAAAGCAGATCAGCATGTAATGAGGTTAGGTCAATTGACTTGAAGGATTTGATTTGATAATTTTCTGTGGGGGGCTTTGGGGCAGTAAATTTTACGCACCACAAACCATGTGGTGGTCACTGAGTGCATCAGGGAGGGTACCAGCATCAATAATGCAGTGTGGGTGAGCAATGAGTACCGTCCAGCAGTGAATGGTTTTGGGATTGTGAATTATGGCAAGTAGGGACAGAGATGAGTTGCGTTAGTGCAGGGACTTAATGTTTTGACAGAGATTTGATGAGAGTGGGAAAGCCAGTTAATGATGAAATCCCCCTGAATGAGTAGCTCACTGGAGGATGCATGAGAAGAGGTAGTGGTTAGTACTTCTGTAACAGAAGCAGAAGATATCCCTGGGCTGCAGTAGGCACCTGCCACAAAGATGGGAAGGAGAGTTTAAGTATGAGGAGCTTGTAAGCAGCAGGGGAGGTGATTGAGAGAACAGGGATAGATTGAAAGGAGGAGGAAAAGTAATGGCAGTACCGCCACCCTTCTTGGCATGGTCTTGATGGGAGAGGAAATAGCCAGGAATGGTGATAGCAGAGTTGGGGATCTTAGAGGAAAGTCAAGATTCTGAGACTATTAGGACATCAGGGAGAAGGGAGACCATGAAGAGTTGGAGAAGGTCAATTTTGGGCAAGAAACTTTGAATATTAATGTAAGTCACACATAGACCTTTGGGGAGGTCAGTGGGGAGGGAGTGAGAAGGTCCAGAATTCGGCTCAATGTCACCTGCTTTGAGGAGCAGTAGGAGTAGGATAAGTTTGACAGGGACTGAGGTGTGCCTGCAATGTGACTGAGAGGACATGGGCGTGGAGGTTGGGTGAAGAGGAAATTCTAACGGACACCTGGTGGAGCCAGGAAGATGTGTAGGGGGGGAGGAGGGAGGAGTCCGGAAGTCATGTGTAGTGTAGAGAGGGAGGAAACAGGAGGAGGGGAGAGTATAGGCAGAAGCAAAGGGGTTGGGGAAGGGGAAAGGGGAAATATAGTAAGGTGGGGGAGCAGGAAAGCAAGCAGAGGGAAGAGAGGTTGGGGAGAATAAAAAGGGTATGAGAAAAAGGATGATGGGTATCAGACCAGATGGCTGCATGACAGAAAGTTAAAGGAGGAGTAGCTAAGGGTAGACAGAGGAGGGAGTAAGGGTGGTAGCGGTTTAAGGGAAAATCCAGGCACGGGAGGGGAGGTAGCAAAGGGAGGTGGGAAGAGGGCTGGAGGAGGAGAATGGGAGGTAGAGGGGCTCTGGCAAGAATTTAGGAAAGTAGGATGGAGAGTAGGTATAGTGAGATGCTAATTATAACAACAGTGATGAGAAAGTTGGAACAATACTGTAATAGTGTTAGGAATAGCTAGCGGTTTGCAAAGTAAATTAATTGAAAGGCTAGGTGCAATATCATAACAGTGTCAGCAATGCTTCAGCACCAAAATACCACTACCTTAAGGTACAAACACGTAAGCAACTGCCACGTACATTAACAGATAGAACAACAAATGAAATTAGATAGCCTCACATATACAGCCAGAACATAATGTATAGTAATACACACATAATGACATTCAGAAGATAAAGTGGTCATGAGTCTTACTGTGGGATCAGCGTGTCCTGCCGACTGATGCCCTGTGCTGATGCCCACAGTGTGATGCCTTTAAGCTGCAGGCAGTTAGCGAAAGGACTGCAGCAGAGGACTGCTAGGGAAAACTAAATACATTGAGAAGGTACCTGAGCAGCCACACCCCTCAGCCAGAGAAGCTCCCGCTTGGAGCAGGGGATGGCAGCACTAAAGGCAGTCAAACTGACAGCAAACTGCCACAAGTACAAGACCCACTCGGGTCCAAATATCCAAAGACAGTGAGAACTCAATCCACAGTGGCCGGCTGGCCTGAAGATACAGAGCTCCCACAGAGTTACGGCAGTCTCTAGAACAGAATGGAGTGCTGATTCAAATAGCACTACCTGCAGCCATGCCCCTTCAGCCAGACATGCTCCTAGTAGGAGCAGGGCCAGCAGCACCAAAGGCAGTCAAACTGGACAGCAAACTGTCACAAGTACAAGTCCCACTCGGTCCAAATGTCCAAAGACAGCTAGAACTCAATCCACAGTGGCCAGTTGGCCTGAAGATACAGAGCTCCCCACGGAGCTACAGCAGTCCCTAGTTACTTAAATGGAGTAAATTCTTAAAAAAGAAAAAACTCAACAGAAAGTACATTGTACAAGGGATCTTCATAAAAAAGCATTCTAAACAAGATTTAAAGAATATTCCTACCTCTAATGTTCAGATGGAATTAGACATTTCACAAAAAAATTAAAAGTGTTATGTGTAGTACAGCTTTAAGAAATGTACTTCCTGTGAGCCTGAGAATCTTCCTGTGTGTGTTGAGAACAGTGTTCCCCTGTGTCTGAGCTGAATAGAAGTAAACAGAGAAGGCTTATGGTACATGTTTTTCTTATTACCAAGACCTTGATGTGTTTAAGGTACTTATTTACGGCCACCAAATACAACAAACTGGCAACGACGGATGGTGAAAATTTTCATAGCTCCAGCTTTCTGAATTTTACACCATTTTGTGACTTTCTGCATTGGAGGCAAGTAAGCAATTTGGAACCGTGGAGTATCATGGCAACTTCAGCCAGCTTTGAGATTTTTACAGGAACGGACTGGGATACATGGTCCAGACAGTTTGATCAGTGGTTATTACTTAATCCTGCCATAAAATCTGCAAATGATCAGCTACAGGGTGAGCTTACTCGAGCTGCTTTTTGTACTTGGGTCACTTCAAACTGTTATGCAGTCTGCACCGGACCGGCCGGAGGATTTGTCATATCAAGAGCTAAAGGCTAAATTGAATGCACAATACAGTTTAACAACTTTCCCAAGGGCTGAACATTATAAATTTTACAGTTGCTGCCAGAAACCAGGTCAGTCATTACAATCTTATTTGGCTGAGGTCAAAAGCTTAGCTCTCATATGTGAGTGGAGCAGGGAGCATCTTGAAACTAATTTAATAGATATGTTTGTTATGGGGTTGAATAATGAACATCATATTCAGCAGTTACTTTCTATAAGTGTCAAGAAGTCTGCTGATGAACTTTTACAGATGGCACTAATGTACGAGGCTGCAGACAATGATGCACATGATAAGATGAACACTAAAAATGAGGTACAAGTAACTGCAGTAAACCCCAAATTGAAACAGCTCAAACCTAAGTCTAAGCCACTGTTTTCAAAGAAAAATTCAACCACTCCACCTAAACTGCATGACCAGTACAAATGTGCATCATGTGGGTCTTCTCAGCATAGCAGGGACCAGTGCAAATTCAGAGAAGTTCAGTGTCATGTATGTACACGCTAGGGTCGATTACAAGTTTGCAGGAGCAGAGAACTGCAGTGATCAGTTCAGAGAGCACAGACAGTGCAGTGGTTCCTATTGCACCACAAATGCAGACTAAAGATGTTCCTCCTTTCTATGTGTTACTTCAATTGCCACAATTGAGGCATCAGTCATGTTTAATGGTAGACTCTGCTTCCCCAGTTACTTTTATTAACGATCAGACATGGTCTGATCTGGATAACCCACCATTGTCTCCTTGTAATAAGTTGCTGCATGCATTTGAAGGGCAACCAATTCAGCCATTGGGCTCATTTACCACTTTAGTATGCAGGACTGATTCTCCTAGTACAACTTTAACTTTTCTGGTTTTTAAAAAAAAGGGTGTCAACATTTTGGGTAGAGATGCCCAGGTTCTTCTAAACATTCATGTTGATCCAGCAGATTTTGGCCTACTTGCTGCTGTCCAGGTACCACAAAGCAGTAACCCGTCCAAGCTTGGGGAGATTTTAGACGTGTATCCAGAGTTGTGGAAAAGCCTGGGATGTTGCACAACAGCTAAAGCCAAGCTAATTACACAGCCTAATGCAGTCCCTAATTTTTGTAAACCACGGAAACTTTCATTTGTTTTAAAACTGGTGGTTGGGGGCAGAATTGGACAGACTGGAAAAAGCAGGTGTGCTGGAAAAGGTTTCAAGTTCAGACTGGGCCACTCCAGTTGTGGTGGTATCTAAACCAGGTGGTAAGGTTTGAATATGTGGAGATTTTAAGGTGACACTTAATCCAGTACTTAGCACAGATGTATTTCCTTTACCCTTACCTGAGGAACTTTTTCACAGACTGAATGGTAGTGTGGAGTTCTCTAAACTGGACCTCGCTGTTGCTTACCTTCAAGTGCAGCTTGATACAGACTCTCAGAAATTGGTAGTGATTAGTACACACCAAGGATTGTATAAGTACAAATGGTCATGTTTTGGCCTTAGTTCCGTACCCGCTATTTTTCAAAAAGTGATTGAACAAATGGGTGATACACCAGGTGTTGCTTGTTATTTGGATGACATCATTGCATGGGCAAGACAGAAGCAGAACATTTACTTAACTTACAAAAGACTTTGAGAGACTGCAACAGAGTGGATTCAGACTCAGGAGAGAAAAATGCAAATTTTGTCAAACAAGTGTCATATACTTTGGTCACACTATTGACAAAGACAGAATTTGCCTGAATGATGAAAAGGTGGAAGCCATTCTGCACATGCCTGAACCGCAGAATGTTTCAGAGTTACGCTCATTCTTGTGTATAGTGCGCTACTATGACCATTTCATACCTGGCATAGCCACTAAATGTGCTATCCTAAATGAACTGTTACATAAAGGTACTCCGTGGAAGTGGACCAAGGGCCACAGTAAGGCAGTTCAAGCCATCAAGCTCTCTCTAACTGATGTGAATAATTTAACTCATTATGACCCTGACTTACCTATCACATTGGCCTGTGATGCTAGTCCTGTGGGTATAGGAGCTGTCCTTTCCATACAGATCCAGAAGGAGTGGAGAAGCCGATAGCCCATGCTTCATGGAAACTCACTGCAGCTGAAATGAATTATGCCCAGATTCAGACAGTGGCATTAGCAACTGTGTTTGGAGTCCAGAAATTCTGCCAATACTTGCTAGGTCACAAGTTTCATCTGAAGACAAATCACAAGCCACTAGTGACAATTTTCAGTCCAGAAAAAGGAATTCCAGAGACATCTACTAGCTGACTTCAACGATGGGCATTAATTTTGTCTGCCTATAATTTTGAGGTTACATACCAACCAATGGACCAGCATGGAAATGCGGATGCCTTGTCGAGGTTACCAATATCCAGAAAAATGGAGTTCGATATGGGACTTAAAGAGGAGCCATTAATATGCCAGGTGGGGCCAGATAGTTTTTCAGTGCAATTCAAAGATATGGAAGGCTCTACTGTTGTGTGTGCAATGGAGCTACAACAGTTAGATCAGCTTCCAGTACTAGCCAAGGACATTGCAAAAGTGACTAGTCAAGATGTAATTTTGAAAAAAGTGTATCAGTATACACTTGAGGGTTGGCCGCAAGTCACTACTTGTTCTTCTGAACTACAACCTTACTATACAAAGAGACAGCTGTTGTCCATTGCTGAGGTGTGTCTTCTATGGGGATTTCGTGTCATAGTACCCCAATGTTATCACACAAATGTGCTGACTCTTTTGCATGCAGGCCATCCAGGCATTGCTAAAATGAAATCCCTAGCCAGACTTCACATATGGTGGCATTCCATTGACAGAGACATATACCAGGTTGTGCAAAGATGTGAAGGTTGTGCTGTATCAATGGGAAATCTGGCAAGAGCTCCAGTTCACCATTGGGAACAATCTGAAAAACCCTGGCAAAGGTTGCATACTGATTTCGCAGGACCTTATTTAAATTCCATGTGATTACTCTTAACTGATGTTTATAGTAAATGGCCAGAAATTCATCAAATGTCTTCAACAACTACTGAGAGTACCATTAAAGTGCTGAAATCTATCTTTGTTACCCATGGTTTCCGCAAGTGAGTGTCTCGGATAACAGACCACAGTTCACGTCTGTTGAATTCCAAGCATTTTGGCAGCAACGTGGTATCCACCATATTTTCTCACCTCCCTACCATCCAAGTTCCAATGACGAAGTGGAACGCCTGGTTCAGACTTTTAAAAAGAATATAGACAGAGCTAATCCTTTTACTCTGACGGCAATACAAATAGCCCTTTTGGACTTTCTTGCAATGTATCGAACAACACCACATTGTGTCACAGGAATATCCCCTGCAGAATTGTTGTTTGGACGTCAGATTCGAACTCAGTTGGACCTTCTTCACCCTCTAGGCTCTAAGTCACTAACTGAAATGCTTCCTAAGACTAGATCCTTGAAACCCAATGATCTTGTGTGGGTCAGGATGTATGCAGGCCCGAAGAGATGGATAGAAGGCGTGGTAGAAAAAAGTTCAGAAATGTTGTCTCTAAAAAACATGTGGACCAATTACGTACTAGAATTGAGACAGAACAAAAAAGGGATACCCAGAGTCGGGGTAGTTATCCAGCATTAATTGTTTCAGAACAAGAACAGGAACAGATAGTGGAACCACAGCATTTGAGACAAGATGTGGCTGATGCTAATCAGTTTCCAGAGCAACAGCCTCCAGTCCTACTATGTCATTCAGGACGTACAAGATGTCCACCAAAGAGAATGGACTTATAGAGATATAGCCTAATGACATAGACTAATTAAAAGGGACATTGCAGTAACAACTTTAGTAGTTTCATATTACTTCTGAATTATTGACTTCGTGCTTTCTAGCTAAGTCAGAAGGAATTATGTGTAGTACAGCTTTAATAAATGTACTTTCTGTGAGCCTGTGAATCTTTCTGTGTGTGTTGAGAACAATGTTCCCCTGTGTCTGAGCTGAATAGAAGTAAACAGAGAAGGCCTAAATTTCTGTGGTGCATGTTTTTCTTATTACCAAGACCCTGATGTGTTTAAGGTACTTATTTTTGGCCACTGAATACAACAAAAAGGAAAAAAAATTACTGGATCAGATTTACCAGTCATTCTCAGGGAGAAGAAAGGGACACTCAGGACAAAAAGCAGAATCAGAAAGGCACCTATTTATATGACAAAAAGAACTAACAAGAGGAACTAATTAATACGGAAGTGACAGATAAGCTGAAATCACCCTTCATCAGAGAAGATTCAACAACTACAGTAACTTATGGTTATCAGTCAATGAGGCAGTTATATCAATTTATGGAATCCATAAAAACAAAAATGAAATAGTTACAACTTTGAACTTACTGGAAAATGAATTACTTGAGCAAGAGCTGGCAGTCCCTAATGGGAATAACAATGTAATACATATAATGAGAGATGTTACAGGTGAGGAGCTGGCAGTCCACCTGATTCTCTGGATATGGAAATCACCTAGTGGTATGGAGACAACTCTTCTACTTAACCACTTGGGCCTAAGAGCAGACCCCCTATTACCCTTGGTGTGAAAATGTACTGTATATAGTTACATTGTTGAAATGATTGCAAAAGCAATTTGGAACTCAGGGGTTAAACTTGCCATGCAGCACAAACAATTTGCAGAGCTGTCAGCAGGGGTCAGCTTGGGACATTGTTCTATTTGTTGCTCCTGCAAGGAAACTGACAAGAACATTTTGAGAAAACAGGATGTCTCCTAACAAGTTCCCAGGCAAAACTCATACAAAGAGCAGCAATGCTTTTGCTGGGGGGGACTGAAACTTGAAATTAGAGATACCCTCAGATGAAGGACTTTGTTTTTTCTGTTTATTACTGTCTTTGCAAATAGTTATACTAAACAATTTTATTTTTATTTTACTGTTATTGCTAATAATAAAGTTTACCTGTGAATTTTACAACTACTCTTGGTTTTCCTATGCTTCCCTGACCTGTGCCTCGATGACAGATGGTTTTAGAAGTGGGATTTACGCCATGCATACTCTAAGCCAGGAGTTTTGTGTGTGGGTACTAGACCTGCTACCAGGGAAGCATAGAAGAAGGGTATGGATATTGCAACAGTAAGTCCAGAAGTTATTACCAGATGAATGTCAACCAAACTAGAAGCAGAAACAAAAGTCCAACCTGAGACTGTACAGTTGGCACAAGTCATGGAAAAGGAAGAACAGGCAGTGACAGAACCTGAAAGCCTAACTGCTTTTCTCAAATGGTGGGCTATACAACAAAAAGAGATGGAGAAGCAGAGAAGAGATGTAGTTACAGGAGCAGCGATGGCTGGATGCCTTGCAAGCTATCAAAGTTGGAGGATGTGGCACAGGTCCAGCAGAGCAACAAGACACCAACAACTTAAAGGACATTAAATTTACAAAGTTGTGTCCCTCAGGTGATGCTGAAGCATACCTGACAACTTTTGAAAGGGTTGCCACAGCCTGCCAGTAGCCAAAGCAGCAATGGGCAATCAGGCTGGTACCTTACCTGACAGGAAAAGCCCAACTTGCCTACAGCAATATGGACACTACACAGAAAAAAAAATGTGTGAGTTTAAACTTCTCTGCTATACTGCATATGTACTGAACTGTAAAGGTTATGAAGTAATGTTAGAAGAGAATTAAAAGAAAGTTTTGGAGACCTGTTTTCCAAAAACAGGTTCCCTCTTAAAGAGGGGGTTATGTGATAGGGTTGAATAAGGCCCTGTCCCATTTGTTATGCAGAAAGGGTTAAATGCAAGGATCTTTTCTATCCTGTCCTTTTCTGTCTCTTGTCTGTCTGGTTGTGCAGCCAGGTGTTCTTGTAAAACCTAGGAAATGCTCACTCTAACGGTCTTGCAATTCTCCGACTCTCGCTATCTCTCTGCCTTGACTTGCTGTTTCTATCTTTCCCACCCTTGCATATCTACAGTTCTAAAATGTATGTGAATCTTTATGTGAGACTGGATCCCTTGGTGTGAAAATGTATATAGTTATATTGTTGAAATGATTGCAAAAAGCAATTTGGAACTCAAGGGGCTAAACTTGCCATGCAGCACAAATGTTTGCAGAGCTGTCAGGATCCAGCTTGGGACATTGTTCTATTTGTTGCTCCTGCAAGGAAACTGACAAGAACATTTTGAGAAAACAGGATGTCTCTTAAGGAGTTCCCAGGCAGAAACTCGTAATAAGAGCAACAGTGCTTTTGTGAGAGAGAGAGAGAGAGAGAGAGAGACTGAAGCTTGGAATTAGACACCAGTCAATCAATCAGTCAGTCAATATCTTTATTTAGCCAGGTGGAACATCATTGAGCAGGGCTCATTTACAAGATGGACCTGGGAGAAATACACAACAATGAGTAACAAAACAATAAAATGGAACAGACATAGGTAAACTGGCAGACAGTATACAGTATTTACAAATAACATGGCATGGCAACATTGTGGCAGACAATAGTGAGCATAAAAGTGGCATACAGTACAGGCATGGTGCTCAGGTAGACAGAGAACAACTTTATGCAGGGCAAGAACAATAGATTACAATTTCCATAATGTATAAGAATTTTAATCTAATAGAGCATTACATAATCTTTGTGTTATTTGTGCAGAGGGACAGTGTAATCACAGGATGTGCAACAGTTAGGAAGGTAGGCAAGGTTAGGAAGGAAGTGGTTCACAGGGCATGAGGGAAGAGGTGTGGAGCCTGCAGGAAGGCATGATAGGTGCATGGGTCTAAGGTGTACGGAGGAAGTGTACAGAGGCAGGTAAGGCAAGTGGTGCCAGTCTAAGGGGTATCGAAGGAAGGTATATAAGTAAATTAGGCAAGTGGAGGCAGGAATGAAAAGGGTGATGTCAATGCCTGAAACAGTTGCAGGACTCCAGAAAGGATCGTTGAGCAAGGTTTTCAAAGCAGTTAACGGCAATGGCATTACGAGTTGTAATATTTTTTGGACAGTGTTCCAAAGGATGGGAAGGGCATGCCTTATTGCCGTGCAACCAAAGCATGTCCCGATTTTGGGGATGTAAAGGGAGATCCGAGACTGATGTCTTAGCAGGTAGCTGTCAGGGTTGCAGCTGAGTAGACAATCCTTGATATATTGAGGTAGCTTATTAGAGATAGCCTTGTAGGTCCAGAGCACATCATTGTTATGCCACCTGAGGCTAAGTGAGCCCCAGCCTACACTCTTGTATAGACTACAGTGGTGTGTAGAGTAAGGGCACCAGTGATGAACCTGAGCCCAATGGTACAGGGTATCAAGTTTGATGAGGGCCGAGGTTGAACTATGTCCATACAGAAAGTCAGCATAATCAAAGAGGGGCAGGAATGTAGTTTGTACCAACCTTAGTTTTCCCTCTAGTGTCAGCAGGTGCCTGATTCTGAAAAAAATCCCAACCTTCTGTTTAAGCTTTTGGAGATTTCTTCTATGTGAACTTTGAAGGAAAGTTTGGGGTCTATCTACACCCAGGTATTTGAAGGACTCAACAAAGTCCAGCGGTTATTGAACAAGTGATGGTTGTGGAACTGTACCCAGTGTTGGGTTTGTTTGAGTTCACTGTTGGAGGGAAGATAATGGCCTTTGTTTTATTGGCATTTAACAGGAGCTTATAGTAGAAGATTGTTCTGCAGTTGGTTGAATTCTGATTGAAGATCACTGCACCGAGTTCCAGGGTAGGTCTGGCTACATACAACATGGTGTCATCGGCCAAGAGGTGGATATCTGCTGCCTTGATTCCAACATTTAAGTCATTTATATAAATGGTAAATAAGAGTGGGCCAGGATAGACCCTTGAGGTGTCCCTCTTGAAGAGCTTTGAGGGAGAAATCCCCAGCCTGTTGATGCTGACAAGAAAAGTAGCTAGAAAACCACTCGGGGACCACGTTACAAATGTTGCTATTTTGTAGAGCATCCAAAAGCAAGGCATGGTCCACTGTGTCGAAGGCTTTGCTAAGGTCAAAAACAGTGCACACACATAACTTCCAGGGCACACAACCAGTCATTCATGTCCTTAGCAAGTGCTGAGGTGGTACTGTGGTTAGCTCGAGAAGCCAGACTGAGCTGGGTTTAGTAAGTCCGATTCATTGATGTGCTGTCTAAGCTGGGTATTTACCACTTTTCTAGTAGCTTAGAGAGGGTAGGGTGTAGGGAGATTGGGCGGTAGTTATTTAGGTCACTGGTGCTGCTAGATTTAAAGAGCGGGATGACATGGGCGGTTTTCCATATGGCCGGGAGAAAGCCTTGGGCAAGTGACATATTAAATAGATGGGTAATTGGGGGCGACAGTACATGGAAGCCAAGTTGGAGGAAGAAGGGCTCTATCAGATCTGCACCTGCACTTTTCCTGCTATCCACATGAAGCAGGAGGTCCTCAACTTCCTTCACTGAGACATGGGAGAAAGGGAATGCCTTGCGTAGAGCGGGCGAGGCTGTGGCTGGGCCCCAGCAAGTAGAGCTTGAGGCGAATAGTTGTGCGATAGGCTATAGGCGGGGAGTCATCGAATGCTAGTTCCGCTGTGGCAAAGTGATTATTAAAGAGTTCAAGAATTTCTTGTTTATCAGTAGCGACGGAGTTGCCAGATAGAAATTTTGTCTGGAATAAGCTAGCAGCTGTGGCCTTGGATTTCTTTAAGGTTTTCCAAAATTTAGTTGTGCTGTTAGAGGAAGAGTTTAGTTCAGAGCAATACTAACTAGCTTTTGCTTCCCTAACTAGTCTGGTACAACGGTTTCTGGCAGCTCTGAAGGCTGCCCAATCACTAGGCTGCTTGGTCTTCCTGGTCTTCTTCCAAAGGAGTCTCTATGAAGCAGCTCAGCTTTCAAGCTGGCTGAGAACCAAGGACATGATTTCTTTTAGTTCGTGATTTTATGAGTGGTGCATGTTTGTTGATAGAACCGAGGACAAGATTTTGGAAGCTTCATAATCATCATCAATCGAAGTAGCCAGGTAGAAGTCCTGCCAATTCACGTGTTCCAAGTCAAAGAGGAAAGCATTCGGGTTAAAGACGTTTAGATCTTTTAAAGACATAACTAGAAGAGGAGGCAAATCTAGGGTGGGTCCTCATGCAGGCAATAACACAGTGATCACTAATGTCATTGAAGAAAACACCAGAGTGGGAGTAAAGGTGGGGTTTATTGACCAGAATAATGTCAAGCAGGGTGCTTTTGTTGAGGCGGGTGGTCTCCATTATAAGCTGTGACAGACCAAAGTTGTCACATAGTTCTTTAAGGGTTCGAAACAGGCGAGCCAGTCACATTGAGGTCTCCTGCAATAATGACTTCTGAGGAAAAGGAGGTTAAAATATCTGATAGGTGATGTGACACCTTGTGTCCGGCAGAAGGAGGCCTGTAACAATCTAAGATGTAGATAGGGGTAGAGCGAAGGAAATTGTAACTTTAGTGTGGTGCATTCAAATTCCAGGGGTACAGAAGTGGAGTTAACAATGGAGGCTGTGATTTTGTCCTAAATGTAGATGGCCATGCCCCTCCCCTGGTTGACCTATCGGTTCTATAAACAACATAGGAGGGGATGTTTATCTCATATTCCGGCATAGAAGACAGCAGCCAGGTTTCTGTTACCACAACAATATCTGGGAAGGCAATGTTAAGCCAAGACTGAATAATATCCAGTTTCTTTAACAAGCTGCAGGCATTTATATGG
Source organism: Neoceratodus forsteri (assembly GCA_016271365.2). Classification (NCBI taxonomy): domain Eukaryota; kingdom Metazoa; phylum Chordata; order Ceratodontiformes; family Ceratodontidae; genus Neoceratodus; species Neoceratodus forsteri. The sequence goes on along the minus strand of JADMNL010000037.1, from coordinate 22,979,336 downwards.
CTCAGGCTTGGCTTCTAAACTGGGCAGTGTGGAGGGAGCCTGGATTGGTGGGGGCTGGGTTAAGGTTCGATATTGCCTGCGCAGAAAGAGTCAAGAGCAGCAGTTTTGTGAGAGCACTTAATTGGATCCTGCACAGGTGTAATCCTACCCTTTGTGCATGGGCTGGGGGCGTGGGAGTAGGTGGTGGTAGGTAGGTGTGACTAGGACACAGGGATGCATATATAAAATCATGGTGGATGTGACATAACTAAAGGGTGGGAAAGGGATGGGGCCGAGGTGTCTATTGCAACTGTTGCAGTACGAGGTGGTGGAAGAGCTAGGCACTAAGATAGCCAGGACAGGTGGGAGGGAGTATAAGATGGTGAAGAGGGGGAATGGGGGACAAGTGTCATGTGCCTGATGGCTAGGCGAAGACGCAGGTGGGGCTGGAAAGCACGTTGATGCAATGGATAGCTGCAACATGCATGAGATGCAGCCCAACCATCGAGTTACGGGACGCATCATGTTTTCTTGTCCATGGCCCAAGGTGTCCAGAAGAAGGAGGGCAGCGATGTGCCAGAGGGTGAGGCGGCAAGGGATGGCCAGTACTGTGTACCAGAAGCAGGGGGCAGGGCAGTTAGTGATGTATATACAGGAAGTACAGCAAAGGAGCTGCCAGCTACAACTGCGCCAGGCACCTACAATGTGGGCTAACATGAAGGAGAGCTGCAGCCAGATTTATATTCCTGTGCTAATGTATTGTTGAGGTTATAAATTAGAAACTTTATGGCTACATGTTTATTTCATCCCTGGTAGGTTTGTCCGTAAAGGGCAATGTCAGGTAGAGGGAAAGCAATGTTAGAAAGGGGCGTGCAAGTAGGGAGTACAGCAGCCAATGTCAGTGGAGAGAGATGTGCTGGGAGGGACAAAGGTGTATTTAATAGAGGTCAGAACCAGGGATGGCAGTCAGGGCCGGGGAGGGTGGTCGGGACCAGGGATGGCAGTCAGGGCCGGGGAGGGTGGTTGGGATGAAAATACAGGCACCAAGCAAGCTCTAGTTATTAATATTTGAACCCGCACTGAGGCTTTTTTGAAAGCCGCGGATATAGCGCTAAATAAGCCTGGAATAACACTGCAGCCAATGGCGGCCCCCTGGACTCCTAGCTAGACCAATCAGGTCCCTGAGCAGTCAGGGTCTGGCCAACTGGGGTTAAAAGCTGTACCAGCAGGGAAGCGAGTGTACCTTGGCAGAGGATCCAATCTCTGGAGCATGGGCGGGAGCTGGGGCAACTGCACGCGCCAGGAGGGGCGCAGTTGCTTCTGGCTGATGTCCAATGTCAGGGATCCTTCTGCAGAAAGAACAGAGGAGAAGGTTAGGTGTCTGGTGTTAAAAGTAGGCGTAAGGGGCAGGGGTCAGAACACAAAAAGAAAGTAAAAACATCAGAGGCAGACAATCAGCTGCTGCATGAGAAAGCGCTACAGAAAATGCAGCAGTAAAGGAGGTATTAATCGGGGTGGAGGTAAGGCAGGGAGGGTAGACAGCTTGGCTGCAGGGGGTCCAGCAGACAATGGGAAAGCAAAGTCTCGAGAGGGGGGAGTATGTGCAATCGGAGGAATTGAGGGCTTAGAATGTGAGTGAGAGACAAGGAGAGCGAAGGGGGAGAGAGAGAGAGAAAGAAAGAGAGAGAGGGACAAGACAGAGGCAAGGAATTTAAAAAAAAAAAGTAAAGTGAATTGGAAAAAATAATACCAGCAAGCAGGAAAGGTTGCAGACTTCAGAAATCAGGGATTACAACTACCAACAATCAACAGACTTCAGAGGTCAGGTATTAGGGATTAGGGCTAGTCCCGCAATACATTACTACAGTAATATAAAATACAGAATACTTGAAGTTTGAAGTTTATTGTTCTAGGAATTAATACCTTTGAGCCAAGGCTGTTTTACAAAGGTTCCACGTCATTAAGTACAAAAACATAGTAGACAGTGTTACAAACAATCAGTAAGCCGTTTAACAAGGCCACAACTTAAACAGTAACATTTATGTACAGAAAAGAAAAAGGAACTCAGAGGCAGTGTCAAGGGCAAGGAATAAGGATCGGAGAGCTTGAGAGGGAAGAGAGGGAGAAATAAGAAGTTAGGAGCAGACAGAACCAGGTTAGTGGTACTCGGGTTGTCTTTGTCAAAGAGGAGACCATGGTGGTTGAGTGAAACAAATGTAAGTGCACTCAGTGGGATGAGACTTTAGTCAAAGCAGTCACAGGAGCTGGAGGCTGTGAGGTGAGCGTAAAGTATGGATTTGGAAGCTCCCAATGTCATGGAGGATAGGGAGGGCAGGTTAAGGGCATTGTACCAGGTAGGGGCACGGTATGTAAAAGATCTTTGTCCCTGAGCAGTCCGGCATCTAGGGACAAGGAAGGTTGGTGGTCAGATCTTCTGGTGGTACAAGTGCCATTGTTCAGGCAGAGCAGGTCCGGATACATGGAGGAGTGAGTCCCAGGATTGATTTTTTTGCCATCATGCAGGTGAGATACATGAGGCGATTGGAAAGATGCAACCAACCGGTTTCCGTGTAGAGGTCACAAGAGTGGGTCCATCTCTATGCTCCAGTGAGGAGTTGACAGGTTTTGTTTAGTGCTGTTGAGATGCGCTTTAGTGCAGTGGTAGTAGCTGAGCCGTAGACAATTAGACCATAGTCTATGATTGAGATGATGGAACTTTGAACAGCAATCCTCAAGGCAGCTTGGTTGAAAAATTGACGGTTCCGTACAAAATTCCAATGCGTTGGTGCACTGTTTTGCAGTGTTATCGATATGGGCCAAAAAGTAAGACTATGCTCCAAAAGTGATACCAAGGTATTTGAAGGTGTTCACTTGTTCTAGTGTATTTCAAGAGAAGTTTTATGACGAGTGGAGTATGCCTATTTCTGTTTTGATGACTGGCTGAAAGCATGACTTTTGTTTTTTTGATTTAGGACCAGTTTGTGCTCAAGGAACCACTTTTCAACACATGAGAAAGCAAGCTGCAAGCTCTGTCATAGTGGATTTGGATCCTTATGGGAGAGAGAATTATAGCGTCATCAGCATAGAGTATTAATTTTTCAGGGCAGGATTTGGGAAGCAAGTTTAGAAATAGGCTGAGAGGAGAGGACCTAAAATTGAGCCCTGGGGACACCAGAGAGGACCGATTTGGAGTCAGAGAGAACCTCAAAGATTTTACTGTTTGAGAACGTTGTGCCAGGTAACTTTTACCCAGGCTTCAGGTCCCTCAGCTAGCCCAATGTTGAGCAGAAGAGAGATTAGAAGGCTATGGTGAACAGTGTCAAAGGCCTTTGTGAGGTCTATGAAAACAGCTCCGGTTAAATAACCCTTATCCAAGGCTTTGTGAGTTTCACTGAGAAATCAAGTAGAGCCGTCGACGTACTGTGTCCTTTCCCAAATCCGTGTTGCTGAATGCAGAGTAGATCGTACTTTTGCAGGTAGTCTGATAGTTGATCCGCCACGATCCATTCAAGAGCTTTGGAGAGGGGTGGAAGTATAGATATGGGCCGATAGTTTCATGGTGTGGATTTGTCGCCCCGTTTATGCACTGGTGTGACTATAGTGGCCTTCCATGTGTTGGGGAATTGACTTTGGCACAGGGAGAGGTTGAGAATTTTGGTAAGGGGGTGGATCACTTCTTCCAAGGTGAGGGACAGAAGTCTTAGATCAATGGTGTCACTGCTATTTCTAGATTTAGAGCAGGCCTTTTTATGTATCTGTAGGCTTCATATGTTTTAACTATTTTAAAGTGAAATAGCGATTTGTCTGGCGAGGTGGTTTGGGATACGAGTTTTGGAACTGGCAAGTCCTGGAAGAAGTCTGGTGAGAGGACACCACTGATGTCAGTGAAGGTTTTATTTGGGCATCGCCATAGTCTTAGGGTCACGGGTAGTGGAGCCATCAATGTTCATTGCCGTGGAAGAGGATTTAGACTGTTTGCCCGTAATATTATGTATATTGTCCCAGAAGGATCTCCCGTCACCCCAGGTGGTTTCAAGAGCATTCTTGAAATAGGAGCTCTTCATTTGCCTGATTTGTGAAGTGCATAGGTTGCGTGCCTATTTATAGTTAAGTGAGTTTGTTATGGAGCCTGTGGCCCTGGCTATAGCCCAAAGATGGTCACGTGCTTTAAGCTGAGCTAGTAGTTTGGCTGTTAGCCAGGGATTAGAGAGGCTTTGATTTTACGTTTTTGAAAGGTGCGTAGGTGTCACAGGCAGTGTTGAAAGTTTAATGAAGAGAAGTCTAGGGCAGCGTCCACATCTAAGCGTATTGTAGATGAGGGACCAGTCTTGTTGTAGGAGGCAGGTCTTTGCTTAGCAGGTTTCCGTGCCGTAGCATTCGACTTAGGATGGTTTAGGAGGTGGTTTGTGGAATTTATTTGTCCAGATACAGATCACAGGGAGTGGTCACTGAGGGAGTCGGAGAGAACGGTGGTGTTTTTATCCGTCCGGTGATTAGTAAGAATCCAGTCAATGAGAGTGCTGGTTCCAGTCTTCTAGTTTTTTCTAGTAGGGGAGTTGACCATCTGTGTTAGGTTGGTTGCTAGGATAGTATCCCTGCTGTGTCCGATATCTGAGGCAAGCCAATTTATATTGAAATCACTGAGAAGGAGGAGCTCAGAGTCAGGAGGTTGTAATCTTGCAAATTCAAGGATAGACTGGAGCCCGGCTCGTGGGTCTTTAGGGGGGATATAGACTGCAGCCACGGTAAGCACTTTGTTATGGGCACCAAGGAGAAGCTTGATAGGGAGAAGTTGTACTAGGGTGTTTTCTGGGGAGAAACTGGCAAGGTGGCACGAGAGGTAGTCCTTTATATAGATAACACATCCGCCCCCCTTTCTTTTTACCCAGTCAAGTCTGAAGAGGTTGTAGCCTTGGAGCGAGATTGCATGATCTGGAGTGCTAGGTGTTAGCCAGGTCTCAACAATTACAAGTATATCAGGATTATGTTGTCCAATAAAGGCTTGAAGAGATGCCAGCTTAGGAAGGAGGCTGCAGATATTTAGGGTAACAATGGATAGCCCGTTTTCAGTTTTTGCAGGCTTTATCTTAATGTTTGAGCCAGGGCCAGGGTTTGGGTGGATCCCACCAGACATGAGAAGTAGGAGGAGCAGCAGTTTGAGGGATATCTCCCGTAGCTCATACCATGTAACGTCTTTCCTCTGCATGCTGCAGGTTTGGATACAGTGCAGTCACCTAGGGTCCCAACAAAGGAGGGTTGCTAACGACAGGTGCTCAAATATGATTTTTCCAGCCAGGGTGGTCGTTTGCACCCAGTCCTTAGTAATGGGGTGCCTCAGATAGAAATAAAGGGTATTTGCCATGGTTCCATAATGAAGGTAGGATGTCAAGATGCTTACAGTGGGGGGTTGTGGGGTAGGAGGAGAGAGGAAGTTGACACAGTGGATAACAAATGGAGAGATAGAAAAGACAGGAGGAGGTTTACATAACCCAAGGCTCACACATGAGCAGGGACAGATCAATTTTGGTGGTGTGCCTCCAGGGGGAGAATTTGCCCCATTGCCAAATGATGTAGAATAATCAAATCCACAGGAAAATGACCAGTAAACTGTTTGATCTACGGTAACAAGACAAAGGATGTGTTAAATTCCTGGAACACTGGCCTGGGGCATATGCAGGAAGTTAAAACCCTTTGTCAGTGTCTTCCCTTTGTTTAAATAGTTGTGAATGGTTCTCAAAGACATGCAGTTCCCTTTAGCAACAAGGTAGACGGAAATGTGGATTCAGTTTGCACTTCCCAGGTCAGAGCTTGTAGAATTTCTTAGGTGTACTTACTTTGACTGTGATGACTTCCAAAAAAGTTGATTTATAATGAGAATCCCAGTATCTGCTGGTGATGTTTTCCAGTTTCTTAGTCCAGGAAACTTTCATAGATCTCATATCCAAGAATGGTCTAGTTCTTCCAAGCCAAAACACATGAAAATCCACAAAACTAAACTATTGACAGAGACAAACACAAACACCCAGCCACACAGCCCAAGTAAGTGAGACTAACGAAAATACAGGAATACTAATGAAAATACAGGCACCAAGGAAGCTCTAGTTATTAATATTTGAACCATACTGAGACTTTTTGAAAGTCATGGTATCAACTAAACAATACAAATAAAATACAAATACAAAGTTCCCCAAGGTTCCTTTTAAATTTTCAAACAATTTACTAGCAAGGGAGACAAGAAATGTGGAAAAACATCTAAATAATACATTAGAAAAGCTTATCTCAACCCAAGAAAACAAGAACTTTCAAATTATTTTATTATTTCTTTTACATAATATCATAAAAACTCTCTCAAGTGCTCCATCAAAATATCATTCCAGTAATGTTTCGGAATGTAAATTCCTTCATCAGACTGTAGATCTTATTCTGAAAATAAAAAATATAATGATAAATACATAATTAGTTTTTATGATATTATGTAAAGGAAATAATAAAATAATTTGAAAGTTCTTGTTTTCTTGGGTTGAGATACGTTTTTCTAATGTATTATTGAGCTAAACAAGCCTGGAATAACACTGCAGCCAATGGCGGCCCCCGGACTCCTACCTAGACATACCCTCAGATGAAGGACTTTGTTTTCTCTGTTTGTACTGCCCTTGTAAATAGTTGTACTAAACAATGTTTATTTTTTTTATTTTACTATCCATGGTAATAATACCTGTGAATTTTACAACTACTCCTGGTCTTACTATGCTTCCTGACCTGTGCCTCGAGACTGTACAGCCAGTTGTAGAAAAAGAAGAATAGTCAGTGACAGAACCTGAAAGCCTGTTTGCCATTCTCAAATGGTGGGCTATACCACAAAAAAGAGACAGAGAAGCAGAGAACAGAAGAGATGTAGTGACAGGAGCAGTGATGGTGGGAGTACAGAGACACTTATGGCTGGTGTCTCCCAGTCATAGTGTGTGCACCCACCCTGCTGCCAGCCACATCAGAAACGCAAACTGAACAGCGCACACCAAAGTAATGCAAGGATAGTTTATTTTCCAAAAACAGGAGCAAACATTACCCCAGACTTTGAGGACACCCTGCTTTTCATTAGGGGTCCCCCGATGAAGAGGCAGATCATCCTCAAAGCTCTGGGGTAATATTGCTACTGTTTTAAAAATAAACTACTATTTGGATCTGCTTTGGTGCACGCCATTTTGTGTTTTTGAAGATTAATATTGGATCTAGCTGCACCCACTCCTGAGTAGTGCATGGGTTCCCAGTGTTACCTGCCTCCAACACACATAGGTAGCATCCTGCATTCAGTTTTGTGCAGTTGCATAAGCCATGCCCTATCTTAGCTGTGAATGGAGCTACATGTGCCAGCCCAGGATGGAGGCCACAGGACCTGTGCTGTGTAGTGACATGCAGGCTGCGGAGTTCCCACAGCCCTCGTGTGCACCAATTCAACGTATGTTCAGTCTACACGCTGTGTGTAGTAGCATGTAAGCATCGTGAATGAGGCCCTATGAGTGGTAACTCGGGCACCGGGAGAAACTACACGAAATGGGGAGGGGTCCAAGAAGGATGACAGGAAGCACTTTTTCAAAGAAAGAAAGGTGGCAGAAAGGAACAAACTTATGGAAGAGGTCATCAGTACCGATACAGTAAGGGGATTCAAAAAGGGTTAGGATAGACACATGCGAGTAGTGAGCAAGGGGCAGTTGGGGGAAGAGAAAGAAATGAGGACAGACTGAGACAATGTCCTACATCTAGGCAGGCTTTGGCAGTCTGGATGGGCCAATGGGATGCCATTTTTCTACATTTCTATGTAGTACTTTACACAAAGTCTCGTAAGGCACATTTCCATTTTGTAAAATGTTTTGTTATCTTGAGGATTCTATTTCTATAACTATCCTGTGTTCCCTCTTTCCTGAGACACACCTGGGAATGAGCCTTGGCTCGGCATGCCTTTACCAGTCACCAAATTTAAGTAAATAACAAAAAAAATTAAAATTAAACACCAATATTCTTGTTTTTAAGGATGGTTTCTTTGGTTAGGATGTGCTGGTATACATTCTTGCCACCAGGTGTCACTATAACCTAAGCAATGTAGAAATACTCACTTGCACTGTTACAGAGGCCAGAACCCATAGATTTGAAGTCATTTTCAATTCTCTGCATTCCCAAGCTTCGAGGTTTCTCCAAAGTCCAGAAATGTTTGCTCATGAAATAATATGTGTTATGACAAATGAATCTGAAGCAGTTTTGGTGTCCCTAAACCCTCAACTTGGCTGAGACCTGAGCTGTGCAGTTATCATAACTAGGGTATGCAAAAAATAACACACAGACACACACACATATGCACAAACCCCCCCGACATTATTGACACAAGTGACAAAATGAAACTATATACTGCACCTGTGTCGATGTATGATAATGTCTGTGTCAATGTGTAATGTTTGGGGACGTTATTTTTCTCTTTTACGATGGGGATCAGCTTAGGGAAATGATTAGTTCCATAATAGCAAATGTGGCTTTCTTTATTATACTTTTTTGGCAAGGAAAGACATACTGAGGTGAAGTTAATTTCTAGGTGTGACTCAGGAGCACAGGGAGGTTAAGTGACTTGATCAGGGTCACACAGTAAGCAAGTGGTGGTTGTGGGATTCAAATTCGGGTCTTCTTGGTCTTACAGAGTTACAGATTTATGTGCTAAACACTAGGCTATACTGCCCCTAACAAGTACTGTACACGTAATGTATACTTAGAGACCCTGACACATTTAGATTTGCTAGTTCTGCTGGCTCAGATATCTCTTATACCACTTTTGAACAGTAGCGTTCCAATTTGATTGTGGACTACACTATCACACTGGTTTAACATCTGGGCTTTAAATAAGCTAGGACTTTGACCTTTTCTTTTTCCTGTTATTAATGTTTCTTTTTTCGTTTGTTTGTTTAATCTTCAACAACCCTGAATCTCTATCACAAGATATAATTGTAAGGCTGTAAGCCTGTGATTCCCCAGCATAGCAGGTGAAATATGTCGCCGACCCCGCCTCCACCAAGTGCTAGTTAACTGCGCAAGCCCCAAATATCCTTCAGACGCTTCTTTGTTTGCTGGCTTGTGCACTGTTGGTTTACCTCTGTAGCTTTTTTCTGCTACCACCAGACTCTGCAGTCTTGGTTTCTGTTGTTGCTGCTGCAGCTGGGGCCTACTATGGCTGTCCTGCCTCATGCCACCAAATTGCTGCTCTTGCCAACTAGTGGTGGGACTCCTGTAGACACAGCGATGGGTACTGTAAATGTCCTCAGAGGCAACATGTTGTGCAACAGCATGGAGCAGCCAGCTCTTAACCGTACAAGCGCAACCAAAAAGTTGTGCACTCAAGTAAAATATGACATCTAGCCAGATAAAAGCTTAATAATCTTTGCTTTTCAGTGAAAATACATACAGTACAGCTAAATGAATGTGTACAATGACCAACCAAATGCCCAGGTGCTATGTCTTACACTAAGGCTTTGTCACTGAAAAGTAAAGTTTATTAAGCTTTTATCTGGCTAGGTTTCATCTTTTACCTGAGTGCACAACTTCTTTGGTTGTCCTTGGGGCTGGGACTCCTGCTGCTCTTCTGGTTTCCTTCCCAGCTTCTCTACTGCGGTACAGCCGCTCTGCTGCCTATTTCCCTGAGCTTCAGCACCCTTTTCTCTGTGTGCAGTTTTGTGCCTGTCGCGGTTCCATTCCTGTGACTCTGCCACCACTTTCCAGTGTTCCTGCTCATGTCACATTCCTCCCTTTGTGTTATACTTCATGCCCTTAACCCCCCCCTTTTGCCCCAGGAGTGCGCTGGAGCCACCATCCTTCTGTACCATTCCAGCATCACCATGCCATTTGGGCTTTTGTCTCTCAACCACCTGGGTCTGCTGCTCTAGCCATGGGCTTGCACTGTCTGCACTGGCATCCTTCCGTCACCTTGTCATTTGGCTACAGTAGCCCCTGCTGTTTCCTGAAGCTGTGGTCATACTTCACTTCTAATTTTTGAGGGGTCTTTCATCTACTGTTCTTCAACTGTACTTCCCAGCCTGCCTGGGGGGTTGTCTGAGTCTCTCTGTGGAGTTCAACTCTCATACTTATCAAACCTACTCTACCATATCAATCATTCCTACTTCTATTATCCACTACTGCTGCAATTATCCAGCACATGCCTCAAAGAAAATCAGGCACATGCTCCAACAACAATCAGACACACACTACAACAACTATCGGGCAAATGGCCCAATGACTACTGGACACTTGCCCCTATGACTGTCCCTCAAGAACTCAGTATGTTTTCACCCATCCATGGCTTTGGACTGCAATGTGCCTTGCCCCTCAAGGGCTCAGTTTTCTCTTAAATCTATGAATTTTGTCCTTTAAAAGAGAGTATTTTGGCTGCAAGGCCTAAAGCAGCTTTCTTATGTCTTCTACTTCTCTGAAGGTGTTTCCATGACCTTTGTGTTGCTTCAGCAGTCAGGTCTGGCCTATGTGCACATCATAGGAATGGGTCTCCTCATGCAAGGCAAAGGCAAAGTTTATTTCTTCAGCACCCATTCCTGGAGGCTCTGGGTGCCTTACCTAAAATTGTAAAAGGGAGTAAAAACATACAACAAATGCACATACAACACAGTAGACACTAAACAGCTACACGAGCAATAATTAATACAGATCAGCAGTCTTTATCTCATATTTAAATAACTATGTTTGGGAACGACAATGAAAAGAGATGGGTCTTAAGGCAGCCCTTAAACACCTCACCTGAAAGGGTCTCCCTGATGGTTGGAGGAAACGAATTCCACAGGATGGGGTCGGTGATGCTAAAAGCCCTGTCGCCAGCAGTTTTAAGCCTTGTCCTTGGAATTGCCAGGAGACCCCTAGAGGAGAGGAAGGAGTAGACTGGGACAGCAGGTGTTAGGAGCTCAGACAGATAGCCAGGGCCTAGTCCATGTAAGGCCTTAAAGGTGAGTAAACCCACCTTGAAGATAACCCTTCACCTGACCAGCAGCCAGTACAGTTCACACAGCACTGTAGTTACATGGCAAGACCATGAAAGGCCTGTCAGCAACCTGGCAGTTGCATTCTGCACCAGCTGCCGCCAGTGGAGGGTACCTTCTGAGACCCTGAAGTAGAGGGATTGTGGTTGCAGGGCCTCACCCTGTAGCACCTTTGTGAAGCTAGAAATCTTAGCAAGACAGAAGGAGAAGTTAAACTTTCACCCTAGTTTCAGCTGTGTGTCACAGGTTCAACTGTATGCTTGAGATTTATTAGTATTGCATCATGCCTAGAGGGATGGCAACCAAAGACTTTGGCTTCCCTAGATATTCTCTTCACAATGGTTGTTTTCCTCTCTTCTGTGCTGAAAGTCATAAAATATTTAGTTGATTTGTTAGTTACTTAATTTCTGTTTTCACTGGTTGAGCTGGTATCTTGGTATCTACAGCCTAGGGGTGGGCTCCAAAGTGGTGAACTGGGTTAGACACTGGTTAATGGATAGGAGACAGAGGGTGGTGGTAAATGACACTCTCTAGAATGATGGAGGAGTGACCACTGGGATGCCAAGAGGCTCAGTACTGGGACTGGTCCTCTTCAGTGTCTTCATAAGTGACATTGCTGAGAAACTGGAAAGGAAGGTATGCCTTTTTGCAGATACCAAAATCTCAAATACTGCGGACACTTGGGGAGGGAGGGATGAGCAATGATCTGGGGAAACCTGAGGAGTAGTCTTAAGCATGGCAGTTGGGGTTTAATGCCAAAAATTGCAGGTTCATGCACCTAGGGCATTGGAACCCAGGCACTGAGTATAGGAAGTGGGGGGAGGTACTAACAGTCACTAAATAGGAAAGGAACCTTGGGGTTTTCATATCTCATATGATGACCTCAAGGAGGAAGGCCAGTGTGACAAAGCAGTGGGTAAGGCTTGTGAGATGCTGAGGTGCATGGCAGGGGTATACCCAGCAGGAGGAGGGAGATGGTGTTGCCACTGTATCCCTCACTGGTGAGACCCCACCTTGAATACCGTGTCCAGTTTTGGAGCCAACATCTCAGAAAAAGCACAAACAGGGTGGAAAAAAAATGTTGTAGGTGCCGTATTGGTCCTTTTAAAAAACAGATCCAGAAACAAATGATTTGATACCTTTTATTGGACCAACATGGATGTTACAGAAAAGAACAAAATGCTTTAGCTTTCGAACCAACCAGGTCCTTCTTCAGAAGCTTTGTGGCAGTTTTTTCAAATATCCCAAACTATTAACACCAGATTATATAGAAAAAGCAGAAATAATTCTCATTGGTTTAACATATACATTTAAAACATAATAGAAGATTACGTCAGAGAAGCTAATTAACACCAGTATGCCTTAAACTGAGGAGCCTCAGAAGGGCAAAGGTTATCAAGAATTCTCTACAGCCAGAGAGTTCTTGTCACATAAATTTAAAATGTCTCAGTATGCCAAGAAAGCATTCTAGTGATAAAAAACCTTGGAGTGGCATTCTCCTAATACATGTAAGATGAGCTTACAACTTACATTCCAATTGTCCTGGTATATTAAAGGACAGATAATGAGAGACAAAATCCTGAAATTAGGTATAACTGCAAGTTGAAATCAAGCCTCAAATTAACCTACACATATAAACATGATGCATGAAAGTATCACTTGTAAGTATAAGTGCAAAAAAAAAAAAAAAATCCTTGTCAAGGACCCCCAAGAAAACGAGACCATGAGCCTGATAAATGCAGATTTCAACACAGAGTCTGTGTATAACAAAATGCACAGAATCAGTCTAAGCAATCTAAATGAAACCCAAAGGAATTACACCTTTAATGACCCCCAAGTAAATGAGATATGCATCTTAATATGAGCAGTTGAAAATGTGACAGTGTGAAATCCACCCACTGACAACTAATAGAAGGAAATAAATGCACACTATATGTGAAAACTAAGTGTTCTAGCCACATAACAACTGCCCATGCCATGCTCCACCCACACATATGTGTGTACATACACCTACCACACCCCACACACACACACACACACACACCTGCACCCACACAACCACAACACACAACAAATATAGCAAACACATTCTGCACACCACACACACCACGCACAACAAACAAAACACACATACACACCATACCCACAACACATAAAAACACAACACACCAAACACACACATACATACATCAGTATACACACACACACACACACACACACACTCAAACGCACTCACCACAGTGTTAAGGTGAAAGTCAACAATGTAGATAACCATAAAACTTACAAAATCAAAGGCCCGCTGAAGAACTAAACTGTTTATGTCCATCTTTTAAAGTAAAGGTCTGTGTAAGTTTAAGTGGAATAATGTCATATACCCAACATCAATGTTCAATCCATCCGCCACCATATTGAGAAGTAAAATAAGTCTAATTTCAGAAGCCCGTCTCTGTTGCGTGCTGTTGAAATGTCCTTTAAGACCATCACAGACATATCTGAGATTGAGTGGTCATCCTGGGAGAAGTGCCGGCTACTGGTTTCTCAATCATCTTGTGATTAATAGAATGTCTGTGTGAATTCATTCTAGTCTGGAGTTGTTGGCTTGTCTCCCCACATAACCTGTCTTGAGGACATTTCTTGCATTGGATAAAATAGACCACATTACTTGATGTACATGTATAATTCCCTGTATCCTGAATAGTCTGTTTTGTGATGTAACCACACAGTCTGAAGTGGAAATGAGGTTACATGTCTTACATGTCGTTGATGACAGGGTCGTGTACCATATGATGTCATGGTATTCTGTTCGGTTCAAGTTGACTCCTAATAATCAGGTTGGCTAAATTAGGTGGTTGTTTAAAAGATAGTAGTGGTAGTTCTTGAAAAATACAGTTAAGGGTTTCATCCTCACTAATTATTGGATGGAGATCCTTAGTAATCTCGTAGGAGTTCAAGGTCAGGATGGTATGTGACTACTAAGGGTATTCTGTTGGTAGTCATCCGTTCCTTATATTGCAGTAGCTGTTCTCTTGGGACCTGTGTTGTCGCTCCACTGCTCTGTCAATTTCCTGGATGAGTGTCCCTGCTCAATAAAGGTGTTTTTCAACACTCGCCAGATGTGTGTCTCTGTCTTCCTCATTTGAACAGAGGCGGTGATACCGAAGTGCTTGACTATATATAACAGATTTCTTTGTGTGCTCGGTGATTACTTTTCTTGTGCAAGTATCTCTGTCTGTCTGTTGGTTTCCTGTAAAGACAGGTATGTAGGGTACCATCCTTAATAGTGACGGTGGTATCCAGAAATGTACACTTGTGGCAGAATATTCTAGGGAAAGCTTTATAGTTGGGTGGAGGTTATTAAGTTCTTGGTGAAAATCTTTAAGTGTCAGTGCCCTCTGTCCAAATTATAAACAAATCATCAATGTATTGGAAATAAGTGGTTTATGTACAGTGCCTTGAAAATCCTCCTCCAAATTAGCCATAAAAGATTAGCATATTGAGGAGCCATCCTGGTTCCCATCATGGTTCCCATAGTTTGAACATAATGTTTACCATTAAAGCTGAAGTTGTTATGTGTCAAAATGAATTCAGTGAGTTTACCCACAACCCAGGGTCAATGTTGGGGTCCAATTCTTTGTCATGCAGGTATTTGAGGCAGGCTGAAATGCCATCTGTGTGTGGAATATTAGTGTAGAGGAGGTTACATCCATCGTGGCTAAAAGGGTATCAGGTGGTAAGTCCTTAAAACCAGAAAGTTTATGTAGGAAGTGAGTAGTGTCCTTGATGTAACTATCCTTTGTATAACCAGTGGTTTGAAAATAGCTTCTACAAACCCTGATATCCCCTCTGTCAGGGTGCCAGTACCAGAGACTATGGGTCTACCAGGATTACCAGGCTTATGTATTTTAGGAAGCATGTAGAATGTCCCTGGCTTAGGTTCACTGGGGACGAGGTCCTTTAGTTTGCCTTGGACATGCTCTGGAAATGTTTTAATTAACTTCTGTAGTTCTGTTTTATATTCTGTAGTTGGATCACTTCCCAAACAGGGTGGAGGCAGTCCAGAGGAGGACAACTAAAATGGTGCTGGGGTTGAACAAGAAGCCCTACTAGGAGAGACTGAGGGCTCACAACATGTACACCCTGGAAGAGAGGAGAGGAGAGGAGAGGAGAGTGAGAGGTGATATGATAGAGATCTAGCAGTACCTCACAGAGGTGAACAGTGTGCAGGGCAGTCTCTTTCAAATGAGGAGGAGCACCAGGACCCGGGGGCATGCAATGAAGCTGGGGGGGGTAAAGGAGATATGAGGAAATATTTATTCACTGAGAGGATGGTAGACTCCTGGAACAGACTTGCCAGCAGAAGTGGTGAAGGCAAAAACAGTGGGGCTTCAAGCATGCGTGGGACAGACACAGGGTATATTAGAAAACAGGCAGGGAGGAGGAGGGAGGGCTGCCAGAGACAGGGTCTGTGGAGACAGATTAGGCAGGGAACATCTGGGCAGACTGGGTGGGATGAACAGTCTTTTTCTGCTGACAAATACTCTTTTTCTATATCTCATGTGTAACCACCCAGTTCCCTGGGGTTACTAGAATCTCCTCAGTATCAGTGTTAGGCAGGAGAGGCAGCTGGTGATTAACTGATTAAATGGGTTTTCACCTGCTCACTCTTTTGTTTACTTGCCTCAGCTGAGATGAGAGAGGAGCTCATTTGGAACTCTCAGGCAGCATAAGCCACAGCAGCTGTGAGTGAGGGAGTTTAGAATCTTGAGATGGTAGTCAGTTCAGTCAGTTGGAGTTGTAGCTTGAAGTGTGAGGGTGAGAACTACTCTGCTGAGGTCTCTGTGTGGAGAGCCTGCTTTCTCACCCTAGTCCTGGTATTCTCCAGTTTGCCAAAGAAGTAGTGGAAACCATTGTCTACAACAGGATCGCCTCATTTTCATCCCTGGAAAGGACTGCTAGTGGGCGAATCTAGAGCAATCCCCTTTGATCCAAGATGTTTGAAGCTGCCTGTAATGTTCTAACACTGAAGTACGATCTGACTTTGTGCTGCAGAAAGAAAGTACCTGTGCTGTGGTGTTTCTATGATAAAGAGGAAATGTACACCTTTTCTGTTCAGAATTATGACTAATTCATGTTGTTTGGGACTTTAGTTCTACCACTACCAGTGTAGAGTGTGTTAATGCTGGATGTGAATGTTCATTCCTTAAAGCATTTTCCAAGTGTGTTTAAGGTGTAACTGTGAAAAATGGCTGAGTATGGATTTGGGAGCAAAGGGTGGGCAGCCCCCCCATCTGGAGTAACCAGTTCAGGGCTACAGGTTCAATAAGGGAACCTGGTTACTTTGGACATGTGGCCAATGTCTGAAGAGGATTTTACCCCCTGAAGTGGGTTGTGCTAGATAGTAGCCAAATGTATGTCAGTTGTGGCCAGTGCCACTAGAAGTATTGTCAGTTGTGGCCAATGCCACTGAAATAAATGTAATTGTCCTATGAAAAATGGAAACACAAGGTGAAAGAGTTCTGTCAGTAAATGTCTGTCAGTTGCGGCCAGTGCCACTGGAAGAAATGTACATGACCTATGAAATATGGGATGTCCATACAAGATGTTCAATGTCCTATGAAATATAGGAATACATACAGTTCTATCGAGATACAGTCGTTTTGTTGTTCTGCAAATTCCTAGTGCCATGATGTGTAAACCTTGGGGGTCCACCCTTGCTTTAGAGAACATCTTTTGGAATAAAGTCACACTCTAGAACCCCAACTATGGTTTGGACAGTTATGTTATTGCTTCCTGTGTGAGGATTTACTGGGTACCCCTCCAAGAATAGAGATCTAACATAGGCCTAGCAAAAAGTTCTCTCTCCAGGACCTGGTTTTTGTAAATACCTTATAGGTCATAATTTGCTTTTGTACACCCCCACCCCTTTTGACCTCTAGAAGTAATGAGCCTGGTATACATTCCCAAAGCTAGGAATGGTACCATTTCTAAATCGTTTCCTGAAGAAGTCTGTGTCAGTTAAGGGTACCAGGGGTAGCTAACTGTGCAAAGTAGCAGGGGAGGTGGTTACACATGGATACTGGTTCATTCATACTGTATGCTACTTAAATAATTTGGTGTGTTCTGCTCAGTGGCCTTCTGTCTTCTCTAGCTGGAAGTGTTCTGACAGTTCTGTCAACACCCTCAGCTCTGATTTTTGGCTATTGCCTAAGTACTTTTATCCACAGGCACCCATGTCCTGTGGCACCTCTAGAGGTGGTACCATCCTGAGAGTTTCTGTGCCCTCCATACGCTGAAAGGATGGTAGTCCCTTCGGGAATAGAGTATGTGAAAGGCCACATGTATGTAAGAACAGCTACCATTTATCACAGTTTAACTGACTTACTAAGAACAATCACTTTACCAACAGTACTGAGCTACTAGCAATAATTACGCAGCCTCAGAACCCGCCCAGTGGCGCTGAGGTTGGCGCTGAGCCACACCTCGCGCCACGCCTTGATGACCCGGGTTCGGGAGGCAGGCTTTCCGGATCGTCGAGGGCTGACCAGGGGAGACAGGCTGAGCATCCGAGGACAGCTCGCCTTCTCCGGGGGAAGGGGGGATTCCTATACTGGCGAGCAGCGACCCCTGGTGGAGACTGGGGAGAGTGACGGCAAGCCGGGTCTCAAGGGGCTCGATTGGTTGCTAGCGTAGGCCAGCAGCCTATCAGCCCCAGAGGCTGCTCCTTCGTGGGAGGAGTGGGGGGGTACGCTGCTGACGCCAGCGGATGCCTGGACGCGTAGGCACGCAGCGGGAGAGAAAAACGGAAAAAATGGATCCCCCACAGAGCCTGGATGAAGGAGTACTGAGCCGGGGTCCTAATGTGCCAGCGCCCGTCCACAACCCAGGACCTGAACAAAATCCCAAGATTTCGGGGGCCCCCTGACCAGACCCCGCCCGGGGGGTATTCCGTGGCTCGATGAAGGGACCTGAGGTGAGTAGGAAGGGCGCTGGCAGGGCAGGGCTTCATGGTGCCCAGAAGGAATGGCTCTGTGAGGGCAGGAGGGAGTAGAAACAGAAATTTCAAACAAAAAAAAATAAAATAATTAGCAGCCTCTTAAAATCTAAGTTACACAAGCACTATTCTCGTTGCTGAAGTGAACAACCACAGTAGTAAATCCATGCTTAGTTGCCTGCTGAACCAGTGAAATGCAGGACTGTAAGGTGGGGGTTCTGTGGAGCAATGGGCAACTCATGCCACACCCTCCATTGATACTGCACATGCCCCAAGCATCCTTCGGGTGTATCTTTCTGTGCTTCCACCATCCTCCCCTTCTCTAGCATAAAAACATAAAAACTTAGAAACATAGACTTTGTCAGCAGATAAAGGTTACTGGCCCATCCAGTTCACCCTATTTTGTTTTGTTTCCCTACCTTACCATGTGACCTACTGTTTAGGCAGGCCCTTATTCAAATGAAGAGCATTTGCTAAACCTTGCAATAGCAGTCTGAGACTCTGACTATAAAAACCACAGCAGTATTTTAGAATGAACTTGACAGTCAAACTGTTCTGTGATCTTAAACAGTCAGTTGTTGTATTATAAATACCCAGTATAATGGCTTTCACAGTCAGAAGCCTTAAGTTAGTCTGCCCAGTGGATGAAAAATGTAAATGAGATGCAAATTAGAAGGCTAAGCCAGCAGTTTTCACAGCAGTCTGGATGGTGATTAAGGAGTGTTTTGTGACTGTATGTTTTTACTGCTGATGGCTAGCTTGAATTCTTTAAAGTAAAATTGTAAGATTCCACATGCATTTCACCGTTGCGAACAAGCATGTTTTAAATATACATATTCGCATACCTTTGTTTTGTATATTGATGTTAGATGGAGAAATTAACTTTTATATGCTCGAAATCCTGGAAGTGCAATGTATGTGCTACTGCAGGCTTCTATGAGGCAGAACATCACGGACGTTGTCGCGAGACTTTGCTTGTGGCGTCTCACCAGGGAGCTCTGTCAGCAACATGGCCAAAGTAAACTCTAACAGCATGCAGCACGGTACAATTTCTGAGGATAGTTCTTTCTCCGGTGACACTGACACTGAGTACAGTGATGTGGAGTGTCATCTCTCAGTTCTTGATCCATATCGTGGTGGTCCGTATGAATCCGGTGTGTCCTCCGGCAGTGATTCGGGCAGTAACTCCAATGGTGATTCAGAAGTGATCCAGAGGCATATGGGGGAGATGGACGGCTGCAGCATTACAATTGGTACAGTGTCATTGATTATTACTGTGCTTTGCTTCCTCACCTTGAATCCTGATTTAAAACTACAGCTTTCAATATAAGCAGGGTTTCGATGCATGAAATGTGCATGTTTGCCTATCAGTGGCATACTCTTTCTCTTTTTTGGCTCAACATGTAATTTCACACAGTAACTGTAATGATGGTAAATGCATTTCTGGCAAGCTGTTGTGTAATTCAAGTGTGCATTCTGTGTTGGTATGGTTACTTATAATTGTGAATGCTATTGTACTGTAAATCAGTGGAGATCACAGGGAGAATTCAGTGAGCACTGTGGTCACTACAGTGATTGTCTGGTGCCAGTTGTCCATGTACTGATGTTGACATGCTATACCCAGACTCCCCCCACACCCCTTCCATGATGAGTGTGCTACTGTCTCATAAGCAATGCATTTGTATCGTGATACCAGTGTGTCCCTTGGAATTGTAATAAGCATACAGCTCCACAACTGCATTGTAGCATGGTCTGCAAATACCATGGTCGCTGTACTACGTATTACACCACAGCTTCAGTCTGTCATGTAATAACAGGTATCTGAACTACCTATATACACTCTGTGATGTAATACACAGGCATGTTTTCCCCAATACCTCCCAGTCAGTATTCAGTGTGTAATTATTACCATCCAACCAGTCATGTTTTCTGCCAGCATTAGCAGCACATGTGTCATACAGGGCACAGGACTTCTGTCCGCACCAGTGACCACAAGTGTGTGTCCAGTTATTGTTTGTTTACTGTTGAGTCTTCTTCGTGACGTTGTCAGTGACAGTACAGACTATTGATAGTTATTTAATGCTGCTTTTGTCACTCAAGGTTGACTCCATCATGTTTACGGAAGTTGCAAGTGAATAGGAATTATAACCTTTTGTGGCACACTGGTAAACTGGATTTGTATTTGTGGTATGGAATTGTTTTGGTGGGGTGTGCTTACCATGAGGAACATGGATGTGTGGCAAACGTTTACTGTCTATTTGGTGCATTCTGATTATCTACTTGATAAAGTGTGCTGTATTGCTGTCTGTGTTATGTACATACTGTAGATAGTGGGTACTGGTTCTTGTTGAATCTGACATGCTGCTGTTATCAGTTTTTGTTGTGTACTGCGTTTTGTGGTTTCTATAGCTGTAAGCTACAGCAGCTGTCAATCATTCCAACATTTGACTTATGTTCAATGACAGTTGTGTCACAGCCACAATGGTGCTGTGACACAACTGTTATTCAACATTGTAACTCCGATGTTGGCTAGCACCTGACACGGTATGTTGTGTGTGGTGCATGTCTACGTCACCGGGAATAGTGTTCCTCAATGTGATCTGCTGTGTGGTGGGTCATAGTAACTGAAACCCATCAGGGATACTTTATATCACTACTGTGTGATGCAGATCATTAGTGCTGGGAATTTTAACAGCATCAATTATCTGATGCAACTGTCTTTACACTATATTAATAGTGGTCTGAGGGGTAATGTCATCCCCTTTTTTTTGGTGGTGCCTCTGAGTACACCCTGGCTTAATTCTCCTTCGCCAGTTGCCACCCCATACTGCAGCCCTCCCAAGAAAACCCGATGTATCCTTTACTTTGTGCGTCCCCCCTTTCAGAAACAATATATCTTTCCGGCTGTTTCTTTTGCCCTGTGTGCTGCTGGTGTTGTTCCCAGTTATTTCTGTGTGTCTGTGGTGGTGAGTTTCCCGGAACTCCCATCCAGTTGTTTGGCACTTTTTGTTCCATGATCATCAAGTTGTCATACTTGTGTGGGTCACTTTATTTTTGCGTGGGCGTGAGGTAAGCATGTCGATGCATCATGTTCTCCAGCCACTCATTGACTCCACCCAGTGCTTCTCAACCAGACCATGCACACCCCCTGGGAGGGAATCATTGAGTGAATGCTTGCAGATCCACTCCCTAAAGGTCTCTGCTCCTGGTACCTGTGCTCTGTGTGTGAACCTCGGTTGACAGTGTGTTGAGCTAACCAGTTCACTGAAAGCCATCTTGCAGGCCACAGTTACTGTTTCACTAAACAAATGTCCTGCAGAATGATGTTGTGTTACATGCGGTAACATATTTTTGTCAGTCAAATTGTGAACAGTTTGCATATCACCTGTTTTGTGGGTGGCTATAGGTTTACATTAATACGTGTTGCCCTGCCACTGTATCCTCGTGGCACGCAAACGTCATCATTACTTTTGCTTATTGCCATGAGTCACTGGAATAGGTCTTATTATCACCCTTGTGCTGCCAAGGATGACCTACCTTCCTTTGATGTTGTTGTGATTGTAATGTTGTTTATTTATGTCATTGTCTCACTTTGTTTGACTGTGTGTTTGTCCTTATGTCTGCTACTGTCTATATGCTTTCATGTTGTCTTATGACATTCTAGTTCTTAATGCTAACCTTTGTATATTTTTCCACTGTCGAACAGGAAGGGCCTTGCCGTGGCGACACTGCTTTTCATTAGCACTTCCCAGAAAAAATTTAGTGCTGTGTAGTTTCAGGTCATTTTGAAGATCACCTGTCACTGTCCTTCATACCGTGTGTGGCGAGTTGAGCTGGTAAAGAACGGTATATATGTAGTAAGTATGTTACATGTGTCTGCAATTGTTATGTCACCTAGCTGTCCCAGTGGTGTTGACGTTAAGGCATCTGTTCCTTACCGCTGCCACACTGGAGACCTGTGTTTACGCTGCAGGTGGGCTGCCAGTGGCTCACTTGTGCAAGTAAGAAGATTGAGTGTCTGTAGGACACCTTTCCTCTCCTTGGAAGGGGTGGGGACAGAGTCTGCAGCTTGCTTCACCCCTAGCATTGGTTGTGGGCTTGTGCAACAGACCCACAAATGTAGGTGGCACATGCTGGGCAGATGACCATAGTGCTTCTCTCGGAATAGTGCATGGCTTGTCCAGTAGCATCTGGGGATGGGAAGAAAATGAGGATAAAGTAATGCCAGGCATGATGATGCCTGGCCCCTCACAGGTGCCACACCAGGAAAGCTGCCACCTCACTACAGGCCCTCAGGTGAGTTCTGTGGACGCCGGGGTGATGTGGCTGAGTGGGTCAAGGGAAGGTGGCTGGTTGGGAGTAGTGAACAGAACTTTTGTAAAAAACAAGTAATGCTACCTGTGGTTTGCATGTCCCACACTGTCTGATTACCATGTCTCTTAACAATTTGTATTTCTTCTTAACAGGTGCACATGTGGAAACTGTCACATCATGCAGGACAAGCTAGAATGTCTGTGCTGCATGGAGATTGATAGAATGACCTATCAAAGCGAGGACGCGGAGGTGCAATGTATCACACTTCATCCAGGATTCGAAAATGTGGTGCTTGACCCGTGTGTGCTCCAAACCACATACTATAGTTATCACCAGCGTTACATGGTGGCAATGCCCCACCAGGGATACATGAATAAGTACCTGTAGTGTCAAAGGCAGTGGAAAAGGAACAGGTTAATGCATTAATGCACAATATGTGTTAGTTTTCACACAGGAAGAGGAAGGTGAGGGTCCACTGCTACAAAGCAGGATGTGAAGATAGGCGTTCAATACTGCATTGAAGTTGTAGACACCTACAAGTACTTTGCAGAGTAAAGGTGAATAAGGTCATGGTATGTAAACGAATACACACTTGAAGATTTAATGACTTCAGGGTGGCTTCTGGCATCAATAGTAGCAGGACAATTCTGCTGGGATGCATAAACCTTGGAAGTACAGGATTACTGTTGGTGGGCTGTTGTGGTGACCCTCCACGTACAAAAAGGGGATCATACAGCTCATTGGTAACTATGCCCCCAAACGGCTGATTGCAATGCAATGTATACTTTAGCAATAACAGTGACTGGAAATGACAGTGTAGCTTCTTCAGGCTACTGTGCAGCACAGTTTAAGGAAGCATGTATGCATTGCTGGACGTACTAAAATGCCAGAAGAATAGGCCTTATGGTCTTTCGTATATGCTTGATAGTCAGCACCCATACTGGGCGCACATTTTGCTGCCCCTCCCCCATCCACTTGGGTTTCACATCCCCTTCCAGGGTATTTTCCAGTATTGGACTTCCTCAGCCTCACCTTCACCCTATTCCTGTCCCAGCCCCTCTTGAACCCCTCCACAGTATGAACCTCCACCAGTCCTTTGTGCAGTGCATTCTATGGTTCCACCACCTCTCTCAGAGAAGTAACACCTGCTCCTCTCCCTGAGTCTCCCCTCAGCTTCCACATGTGTCCTCTGGTTGCTCCCTTTTGTGTTGCTTGCATGTATGTGCAAGAAACACATTCATCAGGCTTCCTGCAAAGCGAGTTATGGAGGCGTGTCAGTGTTGTGCTGAATGGCAGCAGTCCGTTCTGGGGCTGGTCTCTGCCGCAGCCAATAGAGGAGCATGCTGTCGATCACAGCAGTTAATGAGCATGCCACAAGGTGTAAAGAAATTCGGCCATGTCATCACGCAATCAGCTGTTTTGGTGTATTACAAGCTACCAAAACAGCTGATTGCGTGGTGTCCCCATGGCGATGGCTTCTCCGTCAGCCTTTCTCAGTCCCCATGAAGCTGACAGAAAGCCATCACTTGCCGTTAGGTGTGCCTTCCTGGTGAAACATTTCAATAAATTCAAAGCCAATGGGTGCCCAGAATCCTGTCGGCATGACCCTCCTGTTCATTTGCCGACGGGTAGCCCAATCCCTTTGGCATAATGCACCTCCCCATTTGTTGTTTACCGGGGTGTGCCCAATCCCTCTTGGCTCATGTGTCTCCCCAGCACACTGTATGGCTGATGGCAGTGCCCAATCCCCTGTCAGCTCCACTGCCCCCAAACAAACTTCCATCTGCCACACTGGGAGCCCACCCCAACAGGGAAAAGTCTCTTGGCCAATGGGGTGTCCAATCCTGTTGGCACCACTGCCCCAACAAACTTCATGTGCCATGCTGGGGCCCACCCAGCATGGCAAAAAGTCTCCTTGGCCCACGTGGGTGTAATCCTGTCGGCCACACTGTCCCCTCCAAACAAAATTCTGGTGCCACACTGGGAGCTCACCCCAGCATGACAAAGTCCCCATCGCCTTTTTAAAAAAAAACTGGAAGAAAAAAATGGTCCTACATTGATTCTCTTGCCCTCCTCAACCTTCTGTACTCCACCTCCCCACCCCCGCCTCACCCCATACTTACCTCTGGAGCCTGGCACGATGATCTTCTGTGGATCTGGAGTACATCTGCACTCTTCAAAGTCGACCACAAACTGAAGAAATGCCGGTAAGCTGTATAATGGCATAAATAATTTTTTTTTTTCAACTTAGGTGCATATCTCGGCCATTTTGGGGAATTTTTTCACCACATTTTCAACATGGGGTTCTTGGGACCCCACCTCGTGAACTCAGTCACTGTCATTTTGTTATTCAGTCCCAAGAGGTGATTTCGTGGTCACTGTGCGGAACTACCTTTTGGGACTGATTAACAAAGTGACAGAGTCACAGTTCACGAGGTAGCCCCCCCAAAACCCTATGTTAAAAATTTGGTGAAAAAATTCCAAAATTACTTTTTATTGTTTCTGCATTAAGTAGTCTATATGCACGCTTGTAACTTCGAGCATTTTTATTATTTTCACTTGAGATTTTCAACATTGCCATTCTACACACAGCTCCTATGAACAGTACAGCTGTCATTTTTCGCATCTCCCCAGAAATGTGTTTTTGCACATGTAGCGCACGGTGGTGCGGTCGGTGTACAAAATCAATGTTTGGGACAGATTAAGAAAAACACAGTGACACTGTTCATGAGCAGAAGTCTTAAACTAGCTATGTTGAAAATTTGGTGACAAACGTCCATAAAATGACTGTGTTATGAGTGTGCATTGTGCAATTTCCACGCACCTCCGTAACTTCACGAATTTGTAATATTTTCAGTCCAGATTTTTAGCATTGGCATTTTCCACACTTCCTTATGAACAGTACAGCTGTCATTTTTCACACCCTGGCCAAAATGTGTTTCGCACTTCCGGCGCAGAATAGCGCTGTCACTGTGTGAAATCAATGTTCGGGGACAGATTAAGAAAATCACAGTGACACTGTTCATGAGCGGAGGTCCCAAAATGCCTGTGTTGAAAATCCGATGTAAAATATCTCCAAACTAATTACACTACGGGGGTGTGTTGCACAGTTTCTACGCACACTTGTGACTTCACCAGTTTTTTTATATTTTCATTCCAGATTTTCAACATTGCCCATTTTTACACCTCTTCATGAACAGTACAGGTGTCATTTTTACATCCTGTTTGAAATGTGTTTTCACACCTGTGGTGCAAGTGGCGCAGTGGTTGTGCAAATCACCTTCGGCTAACAAACTGATAGTGTCACTGTTCATGCGGTGGTGTCACAAAAACCCATTTTGAAAACTTTGAGTAAAATACCAAGAAATGCCCAGGGTGTTAGGGTTTTGACCATAACGCCCTACCCTGTAGAGACTGACAGGCATCAGGGGTGCAACTTGGGATTGTCCACAGTAATGCTCATGCCATTTCACAACCAC
Organism: Neoceratodus forsteri; assembly: GCA_016271365.2. Classification (NCBI taxonomy): domain Eukaryota; kingdom Metazoa; phylum Chordata; order Ceratodontiformes; family Ceratodontidae; genus Neoceratodus; species Neoceratodus forsteri. The sequence goes on along the minus strand of JADMNL010000037.1, from coordinate 22,953,555 downwards.
CCTGCAGCCAGTGGCAGGCATTGTGGTGCGCCTTGGACCTTTGGCCCCAGAGTTCACCCCATGCTCCTATACTGCACCCATTTCAGCGTATTTCTTATGGAATGAGGTGAGTGTAAGCCCGAGCACTCAAAGCACACCTTCAACACTTGTAAGTGTCTGCAAGGTAGGGTGAGGTGAAATGCTCGTGCCTGTTATTGGCGATGACTCAAAGGCACGCCCTAATGCCTGTCCATCTCTGCAGGGTGGGAGTGGAGTCGCGCCAGTTCAATACTTCACTGCCATTCCTATACTGCATCTGTCTAACTCCTGCACTTCCACTGCTAATGACAGCAAGCAACACTTAGCATTGACAAATGCTTGTTTTAATGGAACACCCCATCCGAGCCTCCTTATTAATCCCCTTTATGTACTTAAAGACCTCTATCATGTTACCCCTGTCCCTCCTCTCCTCCAGGGTGTACATGTTGAGCTCCTCAAGATTCTTCCATAGGTCCTTTCCCCTGTGTCCTTCATCATCTTGGTTGTCCTCCTCTGGACCCTCTGCAGGAGTGCAATGTCTCTTTTTAGGTGTGTCCTCCAGAACTGCACATAGTACCTGTACTGCATGTGTGGCCTAACCATGCAGTTATACAGAAGGAGGAGGATGACTTACCTCCATCTGGCCATAATCCCCCCTAGCGATACATCCCTGCATCCTATTGACTTTGACCACCACCCTCCTACAAATCTCAGAGTTGTTCATTTTAACATCCACCAATCACCCAGGTCCTCTCGCCCTTCAAGACTTGTAGTGTGTCTCCTCCCAGGGTGTACACTTGGCCTGGGTTTCTACCCCCCAAGTGCAGAACCTTGTATTTCCCCACATTGAACTTCAGTCCCCACTTACTGGACTACCTCTCTAGAGACTCCAGGTCCTCCTGCAGGGCTACTTTCCCCCTTGTCCCCATCCACCACCACTCCCACTTTCAAGTCATCCACAGAGAGACTCATTTCACTCCTGATAACCTTCCTTATGTCAGAAAAATAGGCGTTAAACAGCAGTGGCAACAGGACCGAGCCCTGGGGAACCACACTAATGACCTTAGTTGGGGATGAGACTATCCCTCCAACCCCCACCCTCTGAGTATGCTCCGAAAGCCAATTTCCTATCCACCTGATCATCTGGGTTCCCACCCCCATTTCCCCAGCTTAGCCAGCAGACCACTGTGGGGAACAGAATCAAATGGCTTGCAGAAGTCCAGAAAGATGACATCCACCAGCCTACCATGGTCCAGACCACTTGTCACCCAGTCACAGAACTACACAAGGTTTGTCTGACATGATCTTACAGGGACGAAGCCATGCTGTCTATCATCCGGGTAACCCATTTGCTCTAGTTTCACCCCAAGCCTTTCCTTGATAATACCCTCCATCACGTTGCCCACCATGGATGTCAGGCTGAGGGACCTGTAGTTCCCCATCCCCTCTCTTGATCAAACCTTGTGGATAGGCACGATATGGGCCACCCTCCAGTTATGGTGTACCCACCCTGTCTGCAGAGAGATGTTGAAAAGCTCCACCCCGGGGGGGGGAGGGGCATCAGGACATCTGCCAATTCCATCAGCACCCTTGGATACATTTCATTCTGCACCGGAGCTTTCTCTGTCCTTAGGGACCTGAGGGCTTCCCTCACCCTATCAACTGTGATTTCAACCTCACCCCTCTTTTTTTGTCTGTTCTTAATGCTCCTCACCTGATGGTGCTGGCCCCTCACCATCCCTAGACTCGGCTGGGCGCCCTGCCTGTAAGGCTCCTGCCTCTTCCAGGTTCACTATCTCTCCCATAAAGACGGTGGCCACCCCATCCCCCTCTGGTAAAAACTGAGTCAGTACTCATTTAGTACCATGGCCTGCTTGCTTGACTTGTGCCATCCCTCCCATCCTAATCCTGCTAATCTGCCCCCTCACTTTCCTTTTTTCAGTATATATGTAAAGAACTCCTTCTTCCCACTCCTAATTCCCCTGGCCAAGGACTACTGCTTCCTCACCTTTGCTGATCTTACCACCCTGGTGACTCTTCTTGACATCGGTTAATACTCCCCCTGATCCCTTTCTCTCCTTGAGCGCTTGAAGCATCTTAAGGCAGCCATTTTTTTCCCTCACCGCTTCCTGATCCTCACAGGTCCACAGACATGGTTTTCTGGCCCTACTGAATTTGCGCCTCACCCTTGCACAGCACTTGGTAGCCACCTGTACCCCCCGCCTAATGATCTCCCAGCTACTGTCAGCATCCATGCCTGGCCTTATCTTGTCCAAGTAACCCTTAAGAATCCTTCCAATGCCCCTGAATTCTGCACCCCTAAAGTCAATTACCACCATCTTTGTGCATTTCTCATCCCCCCTAGGTCCAGGAAGTACCAGAACATGGCATGATCACTCTCCGCCAATGGGTAACTCACCTTCAGCCCCTAACCTGGTCACTGTCTGCTAGGACCATGTCCAGTATCTGGTCCTCCATAGTCAGCTACCCCACCCACTGGATTAGGAATGTGTCCTGAAAGACATCCAGCAATCTCTGCTCCCTGGCCACTGGGGATGTCATAGTCCCCAGTCCATCCCAGGCATGTTTAGGTCCCCATCACCACTACCCCTCCCTTGCCCAATCTACAGTGCCCCATAATATTTGCCACCAGGCTCTTTTCAAGATCCTTCACCATCGCGGGGTGATCTGCATACCACCCCTACTTTTACTCTCTTATCCCTGTGTTTGCAGGTGACCCAAATCGCCCTCACGACCCCTCCATCTCTCCACCTCTCAATACCGATGCCATTTTTGGATCAGTGGTACCCTCTTTTTCTCCCCCCATCTTTCCTGAACATTGTGTAGCTTTCCAGGTTTAGGTCCCAGTTATGCCCTTTGGTGGCCCAAGTCTCAGTGGCAGCTGCCACATCCTTGTCCCTTCCACTAGCATCGCCTGGAGCTCAGTCATTTTATTTCCTAAGCTCCTGGCATTGATCAGGACCACCCTCCACCCCTTTCACCTCTTTCCATCTCCAACCCTCGTGGTCCTGTGTGGCCTCCTGTCCTTCCCCCCTGTGCCCTGCCCATTATCCTTTCACCGTTTCCCTCCATCCCCTTAGGGGTGTGGCAACCAAGTACTTTTCTCGGCCCTCCTGGAACAGCCCCTCCTTCCGTCCCTCCCCCCTTCACAAGTTCAAACCCCACTTTTCACGGATGCATCCAGCTAGTTTCAGCTTTACAATTTCCCTCCCTTCCAAATTGAGGTGCAGCGTGTCCCTAGCGTACAACCCCTTATCCTCCCACATTGCACCCCAGTCCCCCACAAGCCCATACCCCCTAGCCTGACACCACTCCCTGAGCCACTGGTTTAACACTCTGATTGTTTGCTTGTTCTCCACACTATCCCTCGGCTCTGGCAGGATTTCCATGAAGGAGACTGAGCATCCTTTGGAATGGCAAACCCTGGCTAGCTCCCAAAACCTTGCCTGTATCTCTAATTCATTATTTCCCTCGATGTCGTTTGTGCCCAGGTGCACCAGGATGTCTGTGGAACCTTGACATTGCTTTGTCACTGAGTATACCAGTAATTTGGCCTTGTGCACCATCAGGCCGTGGTTACATTTGGTCATAACTGGACAGGTTTTACCCTACCCCGCCCCTCCCACTGTATACCCCTGATCATGGAATCCCCCAGCAGGAGCACTTTTACCTCCCCCTTGCCTGCGGGTTCACCCCCAAGTTACCAGTCTTTTCATGCCCGTCCTTGTCCTTTTCTCGGGGCCTCACTCCCCCAGCCAGATCCTTGCATACCCCACAATCTTGGTGTCATATGCAGCCCTCTCCTTCTTGTCCCTATCCTCCCCCGTAATCTGGTGGTGGACGAAGCCCTCTCCTTTTGACTATGGATCGCCTTCCAACCCAGTACCCCCACATGAGTATCCTTTCTTGTATCCCTGTCCCCTTGACCCCTCCCTTTACTGGCCCCTGTGCCCCATCTGCTGAACTAGGCTGTCTCCTACTCCCTGCTCTCAGGCCCAGATTTGGCTCCTCCCTGTCTGCCATGCCCCCCTGGCCCAAACTCTCAGCACCCCCAATTGCTGCAGCCACCCCCTTGTTCACCTGATCCTCCTCTATGCCCTGCCCCTACCCCCATCCCTCAGCCTGTCCAGATCCCCGATCAGCCGCTCTGCGTATCCTATCCTTGCCCCTACTCCTCCTGATTTCCTGGTCCCTCCTCTTTCCTCCTTCTCTATTGTCCTCCTTATCCACCCCTGTCCCGGCTGCATCCTCCACCGATGCTCCCCTCTTCTTGTACCACATGTACTGGGTCACACGGTTACTAAGCCTAATGCCAGTCCCCAGAATTCCCCACTGATCCCCCATTTCGTTTTTCTCTGAACAACCCCAGACATCTGCCTGCTTATTTGGAAGTTTATGCCTTTTGGGCGCACCTCTAACAGAGACCCCATGTTCCCCTGGGTGCCCACCTTTACTCCTCTCCCTATGCCAGAGACCTTAGTACCTGGTGCAGCTATCATAGTGACTCCTGTCCCCTGCTTCTACCCACCCTCCATATCTCCCTCCTATCTTCTCCAGCTGCCTTCTAACCCCTCAACCTCCTCACTAAGCTGTGTCAGCTGGTAGCACACTGGGCATCCCCAAACTTCCAAGACCAGTCAAGTACCATGGTCTCCCCACACCCTGCATACCCTGCCACCCTACCAACGATTCCCGCTCTTGTGATATGCGGTCCCATCCCCATCATATCAACTGTTTATGACAGAAGGCCCCCAATCCAGTGCAAAAACCTCGGCTTCAGTTATATCTGGGTTCCACTAGAAATATTACAGAAACAAACCACCACCCACTAAGCAAGAACATAGATAAAACTGGGTTCCCAAGATCCAGAGCTACAAGGTGTTAGAACACAGACACCCCCTACCCAGCATGCAATGTGCCAGTCACAACTGTAGCTTTCAATGTCCAAGCCACAAGCCCAAACCACAAGTCAACCCTCCTATACCCTGATTCCTCCCCTTGACTATTTCATTGAGGTCAGGGTTGGGGATGGGGTGGGGTGCTAAGGCAATTACATATCCTTCATGATCAAGGTGGCTGGGCTTGCCCTTTTATAGCCAACCGTGAGTTCAAATTTTGTATCCTCTATCGCTGAGTGGGCCTCCTCATTCTCTCTCTCTCTCTCTCTGTTGCAGTCTCTTCTCACTCTCCGGCTTCTGCAGCTGCTCCCACCGCCGATGCGGCCACTGGCTTTTCCTCCTTGCCGCTGATGCTGACAGCAGTCCCACAGTTCAATGCTACCAATGCAGCCTCCGCTCACTAGCTCTTGCAGCTGCTCTCACCACCCATGTGTCCACTGGCAATTACAGCTCCTCCGTGATCTTGTGAAGTGGGATAAATGTGAATGATTTGCTTGACTTGTTCAATTGGCAGGTTGATTTCGGGAGCAGTGCATTTGCAGTAAGTAGATGTTATACAAGGAATTCCACAGTTCACATAGTACGTACAGAATGAGATGTGCAGTGTGGTACTGGGAAGTAAGGTTGATAACTTGATTGGAGATATGTTGACAAATATACAACAGAGTGCACTGGTAAACCTGACAGTGTTATAGCCCCATCCCCTGGCAAGGCTCTGGAATGCACCCTGCCCCTATACCTATCCCAGCCTCTCTTGAACTCATCCACAGTTATACCAGCCACATACTCAATAGGCAATGCATTCCAGGGTTTCACCACCCTCTCAATGAAATAGCATCTCCTTGTTTCCCCCTTAGTCTCCCACTGACCAGCCTTGTTGCATGAGGAAGAGTATACTGTTTACCTCTGTGGCATCAGGGTGGTGTCAACACAGTACCACCATCTGCGTTCTTCCCCCATACAGTTTACAAGCCTTGTACACACATCGAGTTATTGTAGCACAGTCCTGACATTGTTGGACATGCTGACAGTAAAGCAGAATATGTAAATGAGCTATTGCTGTGCCTGTCAAACAGTAACAGTGTGCTTTTCTGTTTTCTATACAGGAAATGTCGATACGCTGCATATTGACAACTTGTGCGTTGGGTGTGGGGTTACTTGGGCAAGGATGTCCATGTAGCCCTACCTGTCTGTACAGTGCAGAAGATACAGAACCGTTACCCCAACGAGCATGGTATTGCATACACACGTTTCAAACCAGAAAGAATCATGCCACCTTGAATCATCATTGTAATTATGTGTCATGGTGCCCTTTCATGTATGCTGTCATTTCACTGAGTAAGGCACCAGTAATGTGTAACCATTCCAGAGTACATAGTTAAACTCATTTTTGTAACAGTTAGTCCACTTTACACAGTGATACTGTTGAAATGAAGTTGACGTCACGTGAGCTAAAAACGAAGCCAATGGTTAGTCCGTACTTCACGCATGCATATGTTTATTATAGTAATGCACCAGGACAGGCATGGATCAGTTATTCATGAACAAAATTGTATCTCATGTGCAGGTGCACATAAAGAAGCAAACCATGACAACATATTTCAACCCTTGCTTTTTTAAAGGAAGTCAGAAATCAATATCCATTAAACTTACTTGGTTGTGGCATGAAGCCCAGGCACAATGTCCAACCACCAGTCATACTTTTACAGTAATTAATTAATTATGGTGTTAATTCAATGGTAAATGAGTTCCTTCCCCATAAGTATGTCACTGTCTGTAATTGTACTCTGGTTGGGACAGCATTAGACAGCGAAGCACAAATGTATTGTGCCTGTAATGGGACATTTATAGCATCACACTACAAGGTGATTGCTATATGTTTCACTGTGCAAACATGGACATATGGACAGCAGCCTTGAATGCAGGTTGATTACAACGGTGATGAACTACACAGAAGCAATACAGGGGGTGCTGGAAGTGGAGGGCAGAGGGATGGGTGTGGGGAAGGTAAATGGATGGAAGCTGGTCACCATGAATGGTCTGAGACTGGGGGATGAAATTAGTGACTTACATGCTTGCATGGTGGAGAGGGTGGTGGAAATGGCAGCCATCACAGAAACATGGGCCACCCAATACCATGACTGAGACATGGTCATGTTACGGAACAGAATATTCCACATGGATTCAGGAAAACAAGAAGGGGGAAGTGGCATCATACATGATGGAGGGGCTGAAGTCCATTGGGGCGGAAGGAGAAACACAGTCCTTCTGGGTGCTAATTCAGGATTACAGAAATACAGTCTGAGTCCTCGCTGGATGGGAGTGGTGTGCAGGTGACCCTCACAGACACAGGAGATGGACAGGGAACTTGCAAGGCAGATGATAAGGGCATTGAGGAAGGGGAGTATGCTGGTTGTTGCCAACTTTAACCTGCCGGGAATAGATTGGTGAACCACAGCCACCAGCAATAAAAGGGAGCAGGTGCTGCTGGATGCCTTTCAGGAAAGCTTCCTGACACAGGTGGTCAGGGAACCAATCCAGGTGTGGGACACCCTCGACCCAGTGCTGACAAATGCAGAGTTTTTGTGGGATATCAAGGTGGATGAACCACTTGCTGTGAGTGTCCATGACTCAGTATAGTTCAGGTTGATTATGAGCAATGAGGGGTGTCATCTAACTTGAAGGTGCTGGATTTACAGTGAAGAAGATTTTGCAAAGATGGGGGAGGTAGTGAGTTGGTACCTGGCAAGGATCCAGCCTAGAATGGACATGGAACAGAGATGGGAGCTCATGAGGAAGGGGATGTAGAGGCTACCAATTCCTGCAAGAGGCAATGCACAAATAAGGTCTGGAGTTGCCAGATCCATGCTTTACAAAAATTATGTCTTTCTGTGAACACATGCGAACCATTCGCATCAGATCAACATCTTCCACCTGATCTGAGGTTAAAGAGTAACTTGGGTTTTGCGTGTAGTCATTGACCACATTAATGCTAGCAGCAAGGACATCACACATGAAGATGGAATGGTGATGTGGCTTTCTATTATGTCTGAATTACACAGTTTATCACATTGTGTCATGATTCGTATACGACCATGGCTTGCCACAGTGTGAATTCTTCACATAAGCAGAGTTGGATGGTGAATCTTTCATGATGGGACAAACAGCAGAGGTACAATTCATTACCTTCCGACCAGCATCCAACCCACCTTGTGCCCCTGTAATTGCTACTGATTTCCACCATGCAACCTTTCTTTTACTACATGGCAGCTTCTGTAATATAAATAGGCAGATGCAGCCTCCATCCCATAAACAGTACTGCTGGATAAACCTATCACAGTCATCCAGAGATATGGGATAGCATGTTTTTCAAGCTTTAAATATTTAGCAAACCTCATTTGGAACTGCATATGGTTGCTGAGTGAACTGGGTGTAAAATGAGCAGAACATATGGTAGGTGACAGGGTATGCTGCCAATACCACTCCCTGTCCAATTGCACAAAATTAACCCATTTCTTAAAACACTGGGGTGATTTGTCTCTCTTGGGAAAATCAAATAATGACACCTGACCTGAAGGCTTGTTACTACAGTCTGCCATGACACAACAATTCACCATTTCTTGGTGCAAATACTGTCTGGATAAGATCAAAGAAAGTTGCAGTGACTATTACTAAGATGACACAGTTCTGAAGCTGTAATACAGGTTCACAATGTATGGCAGAGTACAGTTGTGGGTGAATAAAAAGCTAAAATTGTACTCAGCAATATGCCTTATAAATGAAAAGCATGTCAAGCAGACTATGACATCAAAAAATACATGTACTGTGATTACAGCACTATACAATAGTTTACCTGTAAACACTGGGATGTGAACTTGAAGGATAAAAGTAATTGCATTACATGCATTAATGTCGGAAAGTAACAGAACAACAACAATTATATAGTCAATCTTTATACCAGTAACAAGGCTGACAATCACTATTCAGGACCACTGCATGATAGAGGCATGTATGTCTGACAGAAAACTACACTGACTCACTATACAGCAAGAAGAATGGCAGATGATAGTGCCACATTTCACAGTGCAGGATAATACACAGTAATATGCAATAAAACTGTGTACAGGTACTGTGTCTGCACCACGATGACAAAGACTGCACAAGGAAAGCAAGGCAGACTGAAGGAGAACACAGGTTACCACACAAAAGCAAAAATAAACAAATAAAAAATCTAAGCAAGTCTTTCCTTTGCTGCAATACAGTATCTATGAATGCTGCCAGATAAATAAACTTAACACAGCAATGTCACAGCACAGATCAGGATATACATGAGACTGTGAGAAAGCCAACTATGCAACACCTTGACAGTGACTGCCTAATATAAAACGAAGGACTTGCAGCACAGTCTGTCCACAAACCAGAACTTCACATCATATGCCCTCCCAAAATAATTATTTTAATTTCCTTCACCACATGATCACACAGCACAGATACACACTTCAAATGTGGGCACCAATGAATACACTTTTCCCACATTTGCAGAGATACCTGTCATGACGAGTCACGGAGCAGCCGCAATGCATTCTGGGAATGGCCACCGAATGTAAACACAGAGCATACTGTAAAATGAAGGCATACTAAATAAAGTCATTACTCAGCACAGGAACGTCCGATTTAAATAATTTTTTTAAAAATTTTGAACTGGAAAGCCTCCTCTACTGACTGAAGTACAGCAATACTGTTAAATGATACCTTACGACTTTACTTAAATGACTGTTGTAAACTATGTTTAAGGTTAGGAATACTGCTTAGGACTAGGCTGGGACTTAGGAAGTGAATCTCTCCATTAATGCAGGAGTGCCAATGTCAAAACGGTCCACCATCTTCACTCTGCCCATTCTTTGCCTGTTTTAGTACTTGTCATGTATGTAGTATGCCTGTATTATGCCGGTAAAAGGATGCCTGTAAACAGCCTATGACAACTGGTGACCCCCTTTATCACAGTGATTATCAACATGATCAACCACATTGGCTCCTTGCTCTTAGTTACCACTAGAAGCCAGGCCTATGACTGGCATTGCACCCCTTCCTCTCCAGAGCAGCACAGCAGTCCATCAGCTTCTCAGCCCTGCTCGCACCCCATGTTGACCCTCAAAAGTTTTGAGCTCACTGCCAAACTTGGGTCATTCGTGCCATAAGCGGTTGCCCTACTGCTGGGCCGACAGACCAGCTACAATATTCAGTTATTGCGCACAGACCAGAGTGTGCAGTCTGAACATGGGGCTGTGTCTACACAGCCTATAGTGACTATGGCTGTGCTGACACTGCCTTCTACTGTAATATGGTTCACAGGAACTGAATGGAGACAGTGAATTCAAATGGGATAGCGCCAGTGCTCCTGTGAGCCATATTGCGCTATAATATTTTAATCAGCCCATCGGGCATGTAAGGTGCCAAATGACCATTTCCATGCCCACTACAGGAGTATTAGCATGCAGCACAATGCTGCTGTGCAGGACTGTGTGATGGTATTGTGTAGAGCTGTGCGTCCCCCACCGTGCCAATGCAGCCATTCAGATATTTATTTGTTTCTTCTAAAGCTTCTAAAGGCTCTCACATGTAAAGGTACTACCAGGTCTGATAAGTGATCACTTTCTTATCTAATGCTTCTGGTCCACCAGAAGGCTGAGACCTCCTCCAAACTTCATCTACAACTGCTACCTAAAGGGAGAGACTCACCAGTCTTCAAAACTACCTTCGTAACACTGACTGGCAACACTCAGACATCAGGAAACTACAGACCTGTAAGTTTGACCTCAGTGGTAGGGAAAATGATGGAATCACTTCTGAAAGAAAGAATTGTTGAGTACCTAGAGGCCAGTGGGGCACAGGACCCAAAGCAGCATGGATTTACAGCAGGAAGGTCATGTCAGATGAATCTAATAGATTTCTTTGACTGGGTGACCAAAGTAATAGACCAGGGAGGGGCTGTGGATATGGCCTACCTAGACTTTAGCAAAGCATTTGACACAGTCCCGCACAAAAGATTAATAATCAAGTTAGCCAGCTTGGGAGTGGGTCCCAGGGTGGTAGCCTGGGTTGCAAACTGGCTGCACAACAGGACACAGAAGGTAATAGTGAGTGGCACATTCCGAAGAAGGGGTCACTAGTGGAGTACCTCAGGGCTCAGTACTGGGTCCAGTCCTCTTTAACATCTTTATAGGTGACATTGCAGAGGGTCTGGAAGGAAAGGTATGCCTCTTTGCAGATGATACAAATATCTGTAACAGAGTTGATACACAAGGGAGGGGTAGAAAGGATGAGAAGGGACTTGGCAAGGTTGGAGGAATAGTCAGACATATGGCAACTTAGATTCAATGCAAAGAAGTGCAAAGTAATGCACCTCGGAAACAAAAACCCAGGAGAAGAGTACACAATAGCAGGGGAGGTACTAACAACAACAAAAATGGAACGGGACTTGGGGTAGTCATATTGGATGATCTAAAGTTGGGTAAGCAATGTGAGAAGTCAGTGAGAAGAGCCAGGGGGGATACTGGGATGCATAGGAAGGGGCATCACAAGTAGAAAAAGGGAAGTGGTTATCCCTCTGTACAGACAGTTGGTGAGACCCCATCTGGAGTACTGTGTGCAGTTTTGGAGACCTCATCTACGCAAGGACATAGCAGGATGGAAGCAGTCCAGAGGAGGGCAACTAAAATGGTGCAGGGTCTGCATCAGAAATCATATGACGAGAGACTGAGAGAGCTTAATATGTATACCCTTAATGAAAGGAGGGACGGGGGGACATGATAGAAATGTTCAAGTACCTCAAGGGAATCAACAAAGTCCAGGAGGGTAGCATCTTTCAGAAAAAGAGATGTGTAAGAACAAGGGGACACAATTTAAAGATAGAGGGGGGACGGCTCAGGGGTAATGTGAGGAAATCTTTTTTCATGGAGAGAGTGGTGGATGCGTGGAACTGGCTTCCTGGGGAGGTTGTTGGGGCTAAAACAGTGGAGGAATTCAAACATGCATGGGACAGACACAAGGCAGTTGTAGTGGGGGGGTGGCAGGAAGTAGGCTGTTGGTTAACTAGAATCTGCAGCTTATCCAGTAGGTAGGGAAATGGGCAGACTGGGTGGGCCAAGTGGTCCTTATCTGCCGTCAAAGTCTATGTTTCTATGTTTCTATCATTCCTGACAGCAACCTTGCCTTTGACTCCTTCTCACAGACATTCCAAACTACATGTGACCACTCTGTTCCACTAAGAAAGAAGAGAGTCAGAAGAGACACTAATCAGTGGCTCACCTCAGAATTTCTTGCTCTCTTCAAAGAGCGTGACAAACTGTGGGCCTCATACAAAGAATTGAGCTCCTGCCAGGCTCTACAGAAGTACAAAGAGCTGAGAAACTGGTATAAATCTGCCATTTGTAAATCCAAATGTGAATTCTGCAAAACTAAAATCCTTGAATCCGGTAACAATTCTAGAAGTCTTTGGAATTTTATCAATGACGTTATAGGATAAAAAAGATAATTCACCCACAACATCTTTAATGTTGCGGAGAGAACACCACTGACCTTCAAGCCATCATCAAAGTGTTTAACTCTTTCTTTGTGAATGTGGGCAAAGAGCTGCCCACTGGTACCCAACCTACCACACCTGTCCGCCATAGTCCCCCAATCTCATCCAGCACAAATAGACCTAAATTCTGTGTTGTGTGGGTAAGCACCAATACTGTTAAAAAGTATGGGCTAAGCTCAGCAACCAAAACAAGAATTGGACCCAACTACTTGGACTTGACAATACTAAAAATGACCACTGAGGAAATGGCCTTACCTATCCAAAACATATTCTACTTTTCTCTCCAATTTGGCTCCCTCCCTGATGCCTGGAAACAAGCCAATGTAGTCCCAGTCTTTAAATCTGGTGACAGCACATTGGTCTCTAACTGTAGGTCCATCTCTGTCCTCTCCCTTCTCTAAGGCCTTAGAAAAGATTATCAATCAATCAAACCAGCAATCAACTGGTGTCCTACATCACAGATCAAAACCTCCTCGCTGCTGAACAGCAGAGCTTTAAAAAGCCGCACAGCACAATAACTGCCCTAATTGAACTATCTGAAGAACTTCACAATGCCCTATACGAAGGTGAATATGTCAGTGCAGCCTTTCTTGATCTTTCCAAAGCCTTTGACTTTTTTTTTTAATTTATTTTACAATTCGGATTAATACCTTTGAGCACATGGGGCTCTTTTACAAAGACTCCAAGTTGATGTAGTACACAGTACACATCAATGAATAACACACAATAACATAATATGATAAAGACAAACAGCAATTAAACTCATACAAGCAATAGTTTCAAAAAGTGCATGATGGAAAAATAGCATTCTACTGGTCATCTGACATGGACTATCAACTTAAGAGCAAACTGAGGGAAAAATAAAGGTAGCCACGTAGAGGCATTGTCAGGTCACGGGGGAGGGGGAAGGTGTGGGGTAAAGGGAAGGATAAGTTGATGAATGGAGGAGACAAGGAGGGAGGAGAGGGGTTAACTTAGTTAGCCATGACCTGCTAATCATAAAGCTCTGGAGAGTTGGGACTGTTATATGAGGCTACAGTGTGGTTCTCTGACTGCTTAGCCCACAGATTACAAAAGGTTAGATGTGGAGCAGTGTTCTCCAGCTTGCAACCTCTAACCACTGGAGTCCCACAAGACTTAGTCCTCAGCCCACTGCTAGTCAGCCTCTTCATCAACAAGGTCACAGAAGTTTGCATCCACTCCAAAGCATTACTATGCTGATGACACAGTCATCGTTACTCTACACCGCAACCTGGAGACACTGAAATGCAACCTACAATCTGACTTGCAAGGTCTGCAACTGGTTCACATGTAACAGGTTGGTCATTAACAGTCCCCAAAAATCAGATCTCTTTTGTTTGTGAGCACCCATGCCCTGAAGGGCAGCCCTGAGCTAAACATCACAACACCAGCTCGGGACCCCACTGAGCAGGTCCAGGTTTTCAAGTACCTGGGTGTACAACTTGATGCGACCCTATCCTTCACATATCATGCCAACTCTCTGGTCAAACATATCCACCAATGCCATGGCTTGCTATATAGAAACAAGTACAACTTCTCCACAGAAGAAAAAAAACTCCTAGTATCCAGCCTCATCATCTCAAGTATTGACTATGGTGCAATCATGTACTCTATAGCCAATAACACTGTTCTCTAAAGAATCTCAGTAGCATTCAACTGAGCCCGTAGATTTGCACTCAACATGAAATCAGACTCCCACCACTGTGACCTATACTGTACCTCGTCACCATCTACCTTCCTTTCCACCTCCAAGATAACCTCAACAAAGCCGAGAGTAATTCTTGGTTAAATGCTCCCCAGTGTCTGCAACTGCGTCTCCCCAATTATGAACAAGTATGGAACTCGATCAATGGGGGATCAAACTCCTCCTGCCATTCAAAAAACTACTCTAGGCCAATGCTCCTTTGCAACTAGAGCAGACAAAGTCTGGAACTCCCAGCTGAGAGCCATCCCCACTCTCCCCCATTTCTCCCCCTGTGAGGCCCAAGTCACCACCCATCTTTTCCAGAACCTGCACTGCGTGTGTACCTAAACCATATCTGCTAGTTGCATTAGCCAGCACCCCTTACTGATGCCTCCTGAAATTGCAAAAGTCTGTTGTTAACTCACTGCTCCTTATAATGCAATAATTAATGTTAAACCTGACGTGTACTGTATCGTATTGCATTGGTCAGCTGTTCACTGTAACTTGTTCTTCTGTTGCATGTAACTTGATAGACTTGGACACCTTTGAAAAGGGTTTTAAACTTAAAGGTCCTCCTAACACACATTTGTACAGTATGATGTTGGTAAGTATCAGGCACAGAATGTGTTTGCTGTTGCACATTTGCTACTTATTGACCTCCTAATATAGATCAGAATCCTGATACTCTGTTATAGCCCATCCAGATATTAGCAAACCTGCAGTGCATTCAGTGGTCCCCACCTCCCTGATCCCCAGCCCCGAATGACTGACAGACCCCCATCCTGGCCTCAGGATCCTCCAGCTCCCAGCCCCCACTTACCAAAGCTGCCACTGTCTTCTGAGATGGTAACTTCCTCTGCTCACCACCTTAGCCATCCCCAATGTTTTCATTCCCTTACGTCTACACTTTGCATTCTTCAACCTAATGTTTGCAGTACTGTAGTGTTTTAATTACTATAAAACTATCTATTTTCGCTGTAAAAATATTTTTGCTATATTCACTAAAGTAGTAATTTGCGCTAAAATAAATTTGTGCCAATTAGTGCTATTAGCACTTTTTCCATTATAATGAATGTGGCAGTAATGAATGTGGCAGTAATGCCTTAGCACTAAATTAAATTTGTGCAATTACAGTTGCATTTGGGTTTGTGCTAAAATTATGTTGTTTGAAAACAAATAGTTGTAGCCCAGGTGCTGTGTGTCCAGTGGACTACTACTCCTACCTGTTGGCCCTCTAATAGGTTAAGGGCCTGGGTTCTGTTATGGTGGTGTTCAGGGATTTTATAACAAAATAATAAAAATAGTGCGGTGCCTCCACCCAGATGGAATTAGAAGTGGGTCAGGTGACTGGCTGGCACAGCCCCATGGGATGCTACACCTACCCACTTCCCTACCAACCACCCCACACACTGGTTACCCAACAGTTCAATAACACCAATAACCATGAACAGTAAGAATTGAACAGACTCAGAGAATTCCTGCACACATAGTGCCAAACAGTAAACCACAGCTTTATTGG
The DNA here is from genome assembly GCA_016271365.2 of Neoceratodus forsteri. Taxonomy (NCBI): domain Eukaryota; kingdom Metazoa; phylum Chordata; order Ceratodontiformes; family Ceratodontidae; genus Neoceratodus; species Neoceratodus forsteri. Next base: position 22,937,812 of record JADMNL010000037.1, on the reverse strand, counting down.
GGGTGAGGACTAGGGAAAGGATACCGGGACAAAGGGTGGCTATGTATAGAAAAATGGTTAGTAAGAAAAAATAACAATAAACATCTGAGCCCATTGCCTGAGTCTACCCCTCAGAGCGGAGGCCCACCCCCACTGGTACCAGTGTCTAACCTGATAGTCCTTTGGGGTACCCACAAGATGCAGGTCTGTTTGGTGCTGCAGGTTGGCCAGCTGTTGGAACCCTGGTAAAAAAGAAAATGACTTGAGGAAGCAATTAAATCCCTGTTACACTCCCTGGCTTGGCTTCTGGGAGTCAGGTCCCAGGTACTCACGGTTTTGCAGAACTCAAACACTCCTGGGATGAATGCCTCCAGCTGTCCTGGATCGCAGAGCTCCGTGCAGCAATGGGCAGATAGACTCTTGCTCGAGGATCTCGCAGCTTGTCCCCTTGATTGGACGTCTGGCCACTTGTCACTTTCAGCCACTTCTGGTCTATTGCAGAGCTCTGGGGCAAGACCACACCAGCCCCAGAAGGCCTAGACCCAAGAGTGGCTCCACAGCCCAGCTCCCCACAATGGACTTATTTATTTATTGAAAAGTTTCACCAGGAAGGCATGCTGAGCAGTTGGGATTGCTACTCTCCTGGTGCATCCTGGGGGGAGGGGAATATATAAGGAAGGCATAGGTACAATTGCCAGTGCTGGCTACAAGGTATATGATAAAATACAGTACTATACAATACAGTACAAGATGAGAATGAGATATTTACACAATTAGCTGACACTGGAGACATAACATTTTGCACAGTTAGGGCAAATGATTAAGTGCTGATGAGTGCTGAGGTAGGGCAGAGGAAGATAGAGCATGGGTAGACGTAGAAACAGAGTGAGAGTTGAGGAAAGATTGATTAGTAGCAGGAGCAGTTAGAGGGAGAGGTAGTTTAGTAGGGCTGAGGATAAGGATGAGGGAAGAGGAGTGACGAATTTGGGGAGGTAAAGAGTTCCAGAGTTTAGGGAAATTATATGAAAATGCAGATTGTCCTATGATTGTGGAGTGGTGAGGGCCCAACATGGTGTGAAAGTCAATAGATCTGAGAGAGCAATGGGGGGGAGGTGGGGGGTGAAGGATGGTAGAGAGGTAAGAGGGTATTGTGCCAAGCTAGTATTTTGAGATAAATCTGGAGCAGCGGGAGAGACGTCTGCAGTCCAGTGAGTGGAACGCCAGAGAGCAGTAAAGGGCACAATGGTGAGTTAGCGACGGGGTGGGAGGGAGTCCAAAGCAAAATGACAGAAAGTGTTAAAAAGGGTGTTCAATTTGGCTAAGGAGGACTTGGGAGCGGCACAGTAGGCCACATCGCAGTAGTCAAAAATAGGTAAAATCATTTTCTGAAGAAGTTTGTGCCGAACTGTAAGAAGTAGACTGCTACAGTTCCTGTAAAGGGTGTAGGGTTTGGGGTGCAGTTTTTCAGGATGGCATCGACATGAGCAGAGAAATGAGTGTTGGTCAAGCCAAACCCCAAAGGTACCTGAATGAGGATGTGTCCTCATATCACAGGTGCCCTAGCACCCCAGCAAGCGCCGGTGACCTCCTGAGACAGTGAGTCCCACTTGAAGGGTTAACTGATTCCTCCTGGCTCTGGGTGAGAACTCCCAAACGGGGGGTCCTCTGCAGTCCTTGAACTGAGTTTGAAAACCAGCAGAAATCACAGGTAGCTGCTTGAGCAAAGTCCATTGTCAGTTAGCAGTGGGTGCCAGCCCTAGATCAATGAAGCACAGGTGCAATCAACAGGGGGATTCAAACACAACAGACCCCTGCACTCCAGTCCACACTTTCCAGTTAGAAAGAGTCCACAACCTTTTCTTCAGCTGCAGCTAAGACACAGCTCTCAGCCACTTCAACCAGTTCATTCAGGAAATGTACAGCACCTGGCTAGCACCCCAACATCCAGAGATGCTTTGCCTCTTCAGAATCACACTCGCAGTCCCACAAAGGTAAAACAAACTCTCAGCAGCAATTGAGGTACTCAAATAGAGCAGCTCAGTCCTCTCAGCTCAATTCAGTCCACCAGCACAGGGTTTCTGCAGCACCTATCTTCTCCAAAATAATCAAACAGCTCACAGTACCTGGGGAATCAAGGTATCAGTTCAGTCTCTCACTCTCTTTCCCCTGCTGATCCTTTCTAGAGTACAGCAATCCCCTCTAGAGACCTAGGAAAGGCCTCTCCAGTCCAGATCCACTTTCACAGGAGACCTCTGACTTATCCAGAGCTCAGGAACAGACTGAAGAAACCCAGAAAGCCACTGTGTTTCACTGGAGAATCCAGGGTTCTGATTGGCTGGTTGAGCCTATCAATTGTCCATAACCATAAAGATCAATATTTACTGAGGGCTTATTGGGGCATGGTTTAGGCACCTGAATTAGTCCCCTCCTTTTCCCAGGAGTCCCTTTGTCACAGATTTGGGTGCCTAACTAAATGATTGGCTGCTGTTTGAGGTCATAATACCATCAACATGTCCACCCCAGTCGGATCTATACAGTCCAACGCAGTTCCCCACACTCTAATGTCTGGTGCAGCAAAGGCAAATATCCTTATCTGACAATAACCATTCCCCCCCGTATTGTAGCCCCAGCGGCACCCTGTTAAACAAGCCCACTCTTGGTTTCAGGCTCACTGTGCCCCCGCTGTCGCTGCTGCCGAAACAGATGCCACCCAGATGGCAGGCAGCTCCTCATTAATATACATGAGGGCTCATTAATTATTCATGAGACCTCACTATGTGCCAGAGTTCTAAACTTTATTTTCAAACAATAGAGATGCTTCTCTCTCACCTCTTCAAGGTCTTCAGTCCCCATTAGTCTCAGGAGGGGCACTGGAACCACTGTCACACTATCCAGTCAACTGCAAGACCGGCAGTCGGCAAGATCAAGCACTGCATGTGCATGCGTGGTTGCCGCATATTCCGAGACGCATGGACAGTAGCGGCGACCTCAACCCAGAAATCCAAGCCCAACATGGGCTGAAATCAAGTGGGGCCAATCTGGGGAAGTTGCTGGGCACCAGGGGACATGAGAGGGCAGCCAAAACAGCCCACAGAAATGGGACAAAACAGGAAAACCAGGGACAATAAAGGTAAACCCGGGGGGGGGGTTACATAGTTTTACAGTAATTTCCCTTTTTTGATAGTGGAACTGTATTCTCAATCGCTCAGGTACATTTGGAAATGGAACAAACAGAATAGTGGAGATATTTAAAGTCCTATCAACAACCGCCTAACAAGTTAAACCCAACAGTGTCTTAACACTTTTTCCACTGACACATCTTACCATCTTAGATAAGTAGAAGATCTCCTACCTGGGTTCAGGGATACATTCTTCAGAAAACATCAAGTTGTACCTGTAAAGTAAGAATAGTGATGGAGGCACAACTTTCTGCAGTTCTTTAGTAAGTATGGTACAAACAAAGCAGTATTAAAGTGAGTTGGTTGGAAGGTGAGATGCCAACAACCAGAACGCAGGTTCAGAAAAGGACTTGGGTCACTCATGGAGGCCAGTGTTGGGGAGGGGGACAGGATTCAGCATTTCTGGGACCACTTTTCTGTCAGGGAGGGGGGGGCGCGTTGCACCACTCATTGACCAACTATCGCATGCCCTCAAAGTTACTTTTTGTTTCGTGTACTGGATTCATGCTATGCTGTATTAGGAGGTTGCTAGCCCTCATTCCTATAGCAAACAGCGCAACACCACACAAATGTTGTTGAATTTATTCATAGCTGACGTGGCAAAGAGCAATAACTTTAAAAACTTAAAACCCCATACTATATCTCAGTTCTGGAATAAAACACAGTGTAAAGAAAAATGGGTATGCTAATGTTTTTGCTAGAAAAATATAATATATTAAGAAACTATACAATGAATTAGTTTTCCTGCTAACAAATACTGCTGCTGTATGGTTTCTGATACATAATACAACTTTTGTACATATGAAGGGGCTTTAGATTTTTAATGCCTGGTTGCATCAGTTTTTGACATGACATTAATGGCTGGCTCCAGAACATCACTGGCAGATCGATCATATAGAAGCCATTAAATTCAGTTAATTACACACTGTAGTCAGGTACAAGTAAGTGTTAAGACACAACGGGTGCGTTGAACAGATATTACCATATGCCCAGGGCGTAGTGATGGCTGAGTGCTTTCAGCCCCATGAGAGTGTGGTGATATCTGTTCAATGCACCCTCGGAGTGTCTTATTGCGCTTATAAAATGGGCAACTTTTTTAATAACATTAAATGTTTACAAAAATTAACTTTACATATATTAAAGAAGCATTTGTCAATGCCGAATGTTTGCTTGCTGGTATCAGCATTGGAAATGCATGCATTAGACAGATGCAGAGTAGGAATGGCAGTGAAGTATTGAACTTCATGCCAACCCCACCTCCACCCTGCAGAGACGGACAGGCATTGGGGTATGCATTTGGGCTGTCGTCCCTAACGTTCATGCCATTTAATCGCACCCTCATCCTGCAGACACTGATATGTTGAGGTGTGCCTTGGGTGTTCGCTTTACAGTCACCCCACTCCATCAGGACATATGCTGAAATGGGTGCAATATAGAATCGGGTGAACTGTGGGGACAAAGAGTCCAAGGCACAGCTCAATGCCTGTCACTGGCTGCAGGGTGGGGATTGAGATAACATGAGCATTACAGTCGGCAATCGAAGGCACACCACTGATGCCTGTCAGTCTGTATACAGGGTGGGGCGTTATGGTTAAAATCATAACGCCCTCTGCATTTGTTGGTATTTGCAGTACAAATGTTCAGTATGGCCATTTTGTGGCCTCCACCTCATAAAGCATTTGGGACCTCTTCTCAGTGGCAGTGTGATTTTGTCAATATGTCCCGAAATTTGAGTTTCCACAGTGACCATGCCATTGTGCGCCAGATGTACGAAAACACAGATTGGGCAGGATGTGAAGAATAACAGCTGTATCATTCATAGGGGGGTGTGAAGAGATGGCAATGTTGAAAATCTGTAGTGAAAACATTAAAAATGCTCAAACTTCCAAGCATTCGTGGAAACTGCGCAACGCATGCTCATAACACAGTCATTTAATGGAATTATTTCACCAAATTTTCAGCATAGGCATTTTGTGACCTCTGCTCATGAACACACTGTTACTATGATTTTCTTAATCTGTCCTGAACATTGATTTCCCACAGCAACCGTGGCATTCTGCACCAGACGTGTAAATGCATATTTTGGGCAGGATGTGAAAAATGACATGTACTGTTCATAAGGAGGTCTGAAAAATGGCAGTGGTGAAAATCTGGGTGAAAATACTACAAATTTACAAAGTTACAGCGTTGCATGGAAACTGCACAACCACACTTGTAACACAGTCATGTTATCGACGTTTGTCACCACATTTTCAACATAGGCATTTTAGGACCTCTGCTCATGAACAGAGTCACTGTGATTTTTACACTAACATACATACGAACATATGAACATACGAATCTGCCAGCAGAACACACCAATCAGTCTATGTAGTCTGCACAAGTGTGTAGCTAGACCCTTGATTGCAGCTGCCCCAGCCTCCCCCTCAGTTCCTCCCAGCTTGCCCCAGCCCCTGCCCCGACTCTTCCTCTTGCTTTATCCCTCCTCCTTGAAGCTATTGACTGTCCTGCATGTTACCACCCCTCTGGGAGTCATTCCAACTAGACACAACCCTCTCAGAGAAGTAGTGCCTCCTCATTTCCCTCTTGAAACATCCCCCTTCCAACCTTAGTCCATGCTCCCTCGTCTCTCTTCCACTCCTCAGTTTAAACACCCTCTCGGTGCTAGGTTTATTTACCCCCCTCAGGTATTTAAACGCTTCAATCATATCTCTCCTATCCCTCCTCCAGTGTGTACAAGTTCAGTTCCTTCAGCCTAACTTCATATTCCTTTCCTTCCATCCCCTTTAACATTTTTGTTGGCCTCCTTTGCACCACCTCTAGTAACTCTATATCTCTTCTCAGGTATGGCCTCCAGTATTGCACACAGTACTCCAGGTGCGGTCTGACCAATGATCTGTAGAGAGGTCGGATCACATCCCTGTGTCTGGATGAGAACCCCCTTGCAATGCACCCCAGCATCCTGTTTGCCTTCGCTGCTGCATTCCTGCACTGGGCCGAGTTGTTCATGCTCCAGTCAACAACACCCTAGGTCCTTCTTCATCTCCTTTGTGATCCCCAATCAATAGTCCCTTTTCTGGTTCTTGGCCTTAGTGCATCACCTTACACTTCTTGCACTGAATCCTAGCTGCCACTCCACTGCCCATGTCTCTAGTTTGGGCAGGCCCCTGCAGTTTTGCCATCCGTCCTCTTTGTCCACCACAGTCTCAGTTTGGTACAATGTGTGAACAGACTAACCCTGATCCCCACTCTGTGTGCTATATCAGAGATAAAGAGCCCAAATAGCACCGGGCCCAGCACTGAGCCCTGTGGCACCCCACTTGTCACTGCTCTGGGTGACGAGAGCTACCCCACCACCACCACCTTCTGCAACCTCCCCTGTAACTAGTTCTTTATCCATTTAGTCTGACCACCTTCCACCCGTACCCCTCCTTCTCCTCACTCTTCTCCTCCTTGGCCTGTGTTCCTCCTCCTGGGAGTCCGCACCCTTTCTCCTCCTTATTCTTACCAGGTGGTGGTGGTGCCTTCTGTATTACACTCAGACCACTCTGCCCGCCCCCTCCCAGGGTAACTACGCCTCTGCCTTTACCTATATGTAGGGCGGTAAGGTCATTAGGATCCCCTGTCCAGACCTTTCTACCAACCTCAGTCTTTTGGCCACCCCCCCCAACTAGTTTAAATCCACCTTAGTAGAGATATACCCCTCTAATCCTGCCTTTTTTTGGTACATATTTTGTCCCTGTGCTATGGTCGGCTTGGTCACCCCGACTGACCCCCCCTAGCCCTGCCCCCGACATATCAGGTGACCTCCTCACCTCCATGGATTACCCCCCATGGCGGGGTGGTGAGGAGCTTCCCAGGTCGACCCACCGGAGCAGGATCCGGTTGAGGAGGCGCTATTCGGGGCAGGCAGCGGGGGTCAGAAGCTCATGCTGCCCAACCGTAGCCAATTTTCCACTTTTCTTCCCTTTGAGGAGTGCAGGCATGCAATGACGCTTAGGCACAGCATGCCAACATCCACCGCACTCCGCCCCCATTACTACACCGCTCTAGTAGTGCCCCCGGTCATCATCAGGGGCCGCTACAGAGCGGTGGGTCCCTGGATCCCTCTCCAGGATAGGAAAGCAGTCCTCCAGACACTCAATCCTATCCCTCCTCTGCCGACCCCTGGTGGTCTGGGCTTGCATCTGAACCCAGGTTGCCAGCGTGGCGCGAGGTGTGGTGTCCTGCGCCTCAACCCTCAGTGCCACTGGGCTGGTACTAATCTTGCCTTTAATACTCCCCTCCCCTTCCCTTCCTGCTCCAGTGTACCCTGTCCCCCACGTACAAGTCACTATTCCCCCCAGACCCTACCCCAGTTAGTCACCAACCCATAATGTTTGGTGTGGCACCAATCCCTCAGCCACTCATTGAACTCCTCAAGCCTACCCTTCCTCCCCATGCTTGCACATGGTACCAGCAGTACCTTCGAGAATGCCGACGACTCCCCCACCCCATCGCACTACCTGCCAAACTACTCGAACCTCCCCTTCACTACTTCTACAGCCTCCCCCGCCAAGTTGTTTGACCCACATGCAACACTAAATGAGGTTTCTTCCTCCTCCTCACTGCGCACTTGAGCAGTGCCAGCCCTGCCCTCCTGTAGTCAACCTGGGACAGCTTCAACCCAAATATGGCTATGCCTTTCTCCCTTTCCTCCGCATCTCACCACTTTCAGTATAGAATCCCCAAGATGAGTACCCCCGTCCCTTACCCCTTACCCTACTAATGCCCTTCCACCACCCCAGTATTCGTTCTTCCCTACCCCTTACCCCGCCAGCTGCACCTCTGTGACTTCTGTAATTGTACCCCCTACTCCGCCTCACCCCTTTTCTCTGCCTTATTCCTCCCATCCTCCTTGAACCCTTCCCAGCCTGACTACTCCTACTGGGCTTCCCATGTTGACCTTCCTCCTCCCCCTGCTGATTTCCAACCCTCTCCTACCCCACTGTTGTCAATTTAGAGCCCCATTCCCTTCTACCCCGATAGTGATGCCTCCCATCCTTCCCCTTTCTGTAGCCTCTCTCCTCCAGTCACCACTCTCTCCTTCCTTACTAGCCCCTTTCTACCCTTTCATCCTTGCTGTCTCTTCCCTACCTGTTGCCATCCCTCTCATGCCCCACTTGCCCTCCCCCCTTCAGTATGTTCCTGCTTCCCCTCTCTCTCCCATAGCAGAGGTTCAAATCTATTCCTAATCGATACCCCTCCTTCTTCTTCTTCCCTATCGGTTCCCCTCTTACTTGTTCCCTCCATGCCACCCCTTGTCCCTCCCTACCCACAGCCATCTGATCTCTTCTCTGGTACTCCTCGTGGTCTCTTCCTCCCCATCAGGAGGCCTCCCCTGCCTCAGGCACCCCTCCCTTCTCCTGTCTTTTCTGTTCATGCCTCTGATACTGGGGTCGGTTTCACTCCCTAGTTGTTCTTCCTCCATATCCCTTTGCCATCCTCTATCCCCCCAGCCAGGATGCCTACCATACTCATCTGCCCTGCCACTTAGACTCCTCCCTAACCTTCACAGTTCCTCCTCAAACTAGCCTGTCATCTACAGACCGTACACCCTCCCATCCTCCAAGCCCAGTCCAGGAGCATGGCGGACCCACACCCTGTACACCCCACCACCCTTCCAAAGATGCCTGCCTTTAACATGTGGCAACTGCCCCATTTTGCCCCATCTTTATGTTACGGGCTCTTACTCCTGGTTCTGTACAACTGTTAGGCCCTATTTACTCAAATTCCTGTCCCCCAACACTAGTCCCCCTACTGTCCCCTTGCCAACTGGATTAATTCAGTCTCAAATCTCATCCATTAGATACTGTATTACTGTAGCAATCCTAAAGCTTCCTTGTCTGTTTTTCACCCCTCAGCTACCATACTTTTTGTTCTCCGCTCTCATATAGTTTCACTTAGCCCAGTTAGAAATCCTATTGCACTCCAAGTATTACTCAGCTCAGATAGGGAAATAAACAGAACAAATAAATATGTATTATTACAGCAGTCACAACAGTATAGCCCAGTACTAAACTGAGTTAGAGAAATAAACAGAACAACTAAATCTGTATTATTACAGCAATCCTAAAAGTATCCAATCATTGCTTTGTCTCCACTTCAGAGACCCTGCTGTAATATAGAACCACAGAGGACACTGGGCGGGAGGGTGGACAACTGTAAAGTCCCGGCAGAGCTCCACTGAGCTCACTCACTCCCACTCTCTCACTCGCTTGTTCTGTTTCTCCCAGAGCTGCAGGCTGCCCTTTTGTACTGGGCTTCTGCCTGCATTGGCACCTTTTTCTGCCCACAAAGAAATCTGCAGCAGTCCCGACACAGCTCTGTTGAGCTCGCTCACTCCCCCTCTCTCACTCGCTCGTTCTGTTTCTCCCGGCGCTGCAGGCTGCCCTTCTGTACTGGGCACCTGCCTGCATTGGTGCCTTTTTCTGCCCACAAAGAAGTTCACAGCTGTCCCGACAGAGCTCCACTGAGGTCGCCACTCCCCTCTCTCACTTACATTCTGTTTCTCTCGGCACTGCAGGCTGCCCTTTTGTACTGGGCTCCTGACTCTGTTGGCGCCTTTTTCTGCCCACAAAGAAATCTGCAGCAGTCCCAACAGAGCTCCTTTGAGCTTGCTCACTCCCTCTCTCTCACTCGCTTGTTCCGTTTCTCCCGCAGCTGCAGGCTGCCCTTTTGTACTGGGACCCTGTCTGCGTTGGCACCTTTTTCTGCCCACAAAGAAATCTGCAGCAGTCCCAACAGAGTTCTGCTGAGCTCACTCACTCCCCCTTCCTTACTCGCTCGTTCTGTTTCTCCTGGCGCTGTAGGTTGCCCTTTTGTACTGGGCTCCTGCCTGCATTGGCACCTTTTTCTGCCCACAAAGAAATCTGCAGCAGTCCCAACAAAGCTCAGTTGAGCTCGCTCACTCCCCTCTCGCACTTTCGCTCGATCTTAATCTGTTCCAAACACTGATTTCCCAAAGAGACCGTGCTATTCTGCACTGAAAGCGCAAAATGCATTTGACCAGGATGTGAAAAATGACAGCTGTACTGTTCATAAGGAGGTGTGAAAAATGACAGTGTTGAAAATCTGGGTGAAAATAGTACACATTGAGAAGTTACAGGGTGCATGGAAACTGTACAGCACACTTATATTTCAATCATTTTATGGACTTTCATCGCCAAATTTTCAACATAGGCATTTTAGGATCTCTGCTCATGAACAGTGTCACTGTCATTTTCTCAGTCTATCTGAAAATTAATTTCCCACAGCTACTCATGCTATTCGGCGCCGGAAGTGCAAAAACACATTTTGGCCAGGATGTGTAAAATGACAGCTGTACTGTTCATAAAGAGGTGTAGAAAAATGGCAATGTTGAAAATCTGGAGTGAAAATATTACAAATTCATGAAGTTACGAGCGTGCGTGCAAACTGAGCAACGCATGCTCGCAAAACAGTCACAGTAATTTTTTTCACCAAATTTGCAACATAGGCTTTCTGAGAGCCCACCTCATGAACAGTGGCACTGTCATTTTGTTAATTGGCCCTGAAAGGTGATTCTGTGCAGTGACCATAAAATCACCTTTCGGGACTGAATAACGCCATGACAGTGGCTGAATTCATGAGGAGGGTCCCAATAACCCCATGTTGAAAATTTGGTGCCACAATTCCCAAAAATGCCTGAGATATGCACCAAAGTTGAAAACCCTATTTATGCAATTATACAGCTTACGGCATTTCTTCAGTTCACGGTCAGCTTTGAAGAGTGCAGATATGTTCCGGTCACCAAGATCATCGGCTGGACTCGGGAGGTAAGTATGGGGTGGGGGGTGGGGAGGCAGGTGCACAGAGGTGGGCAAGGGCTGGGGAGGGGCCACCGATACATCGAGGGACCGTTTTTGTTTACAGGGTTTTAAAAAGAAAAACATTGTGGGATGTTTTTCTTTTACAAGGACATTTGGCATGCTGGGGTGGGCTCCAGTATGCCACCTGAGTGTTTTTTTTGGGGGCTGTAGCCGACGGGATTGGGCACCCCCATCGGCACATATGGGGAAGAGTCGAGGGGATTACACCCTTCGCACACAGTTCATGGGGGGTGATTATGCCAATGGGGAGCTGGCTCCCCTATCAGCAAACTCAACTCAGAAGGGGGTACTTATGCCGACGGGGATTGGGTGCCCCGTTGACAAAGAAAGATGGGGGAGGCGCATGCTGCCAAGAGGAATTGGGCACCCCCTCGGCATTCAACAGAAACTTGGGGGTGGGGACATTATGCCAACAGGGACTGGGCTCCCCATTGGCAAACTGGGTTGGGGGCATGCAAGGTACTGCTCTGCAATGATGGGTTGCTCCCTCATTGCAGCGGAACCGCTGACACTGCAATGACAAGGCAGCCCCTGATTGCAGCGGCGAAAACATTTCAAGGTGGTGCACGCTTTGAACTATTGTCAGTAGTAGCATGCCACCGCATTGAGAAAGTGGGCCAAGCCTTGAAAAGGCAGTGGGGGCATTGGCCACCACAGTGCCGCACCTCCATTACCTGCTTCTGCAGCAAGCTGCTGCAACATGTTTCTTGCACATGCACGCAAGCAAACATAAAAAGGCTATTATTATCAGCATTTTTGATAAATTAGTCCTTCCACCTGGCTTTAAATGACATCAGCAAATTTGCCACTGTGCTTGTATTCACATGTTGGTAGCCAGGAGCCCCCCCTTCCCCCAGCTGCACTGTTCATCGTTCATAGTGTTGAAATGGGAACTGTACTGTACCTGCTGAGGGCGGTGGAGCAGAAAGCTTATTGTAGGACATGTAGAGAGTCAGGTGGTTCCTGCTCGTGGCAGTGTGAGTGGCAGTTTCATGGGAGAGGAATTAAATTCTCGGCAGTGCCTTTACTGCAAGAACGGAGGTACTGCAAAGAAAGTACAATAAATTAACAAATTATGTAGATAAACACAGGGGTGCGATTTGTAACAGACATATCGGGAGACTCAAGTGGACTGCGCGTCGACATGCCTTGAGGCAATCAGAAGTGGGCAGGTAGCAGGAAACTGTTGTCTGGACCAGTAGTAGAAAGACATCCTGGAAAATCATGGAGTGGCATTCCGACTCGTAGTTGCTTTCAAATATCTTAGCTGCAAAACTCCAGGACAGGGGACAGAATTTAAGCTAAGTTTATGTAACCCCCCTACCAATTTGGGGGCTTACCTTGGCCCAATAGCTCCCGGTTGCTCTCCTCCAGTTGCCTCCTGAATGCCTGCTGTTTCTTTTTTTGTCCCCCAGTCCTTCAGTGCCCCTGGTAGCCCTCCGGATAGCCCCAGTGTAATTTTAGCCTGGGGCTCCAATAATTAAACTGTGATCTCCCATGCTGCAAGGCACTCCAGTACAGTGGGGAATCACGAGCCTGGCCAGCACCTTTAGTACTGACCCGCTCAGCTTGCGGTCAGACCGAAGTGTTTCGGTGGTCCGGTGTCCCCATCAGCTAAGTGGGGCTAGGTGACTTCACGAGAGGCCAGGAAAGTCCGTTCCTCTAAATAGTTTAAGAGATCCATGGAGTGTCCAGATCGGGGCTCATGAATATTAATGAGCTGGAGGCAAGATCAATCATAAATATGTATAAGGGTCTTTTCTACCCTCAGGGCAACAGGTTTTCGGCAACTGCCGAAGAGTACAAGAAAATAAATGTTTAAATTAATAAATGCAACTGCTGTATGTTTGGGACCAAATGTTTAAGCAGGGGAAAGTATTCAAATAAATAAATAACTTTACTCCTGGCTGCACCCAGTATAATGTTGGGACTCAGAGAGAACAGCCTGCCTGCTGCAAAGAGGTCTAAAATATTGGCAGCAGCGACAGGCAAACAGACTGAGGGAATATCCAAAACTGGGCAGCGACTTAAAGGACATGCCAGTGGCTACTGAACTGTGGGGCAATTGGGCAATTTCAGTAAATATTCTGGCTGTACCAGGACTTTATCTGGGGATTGTATTGATTCTGCTTCGGGGACTGTGTGTTCAGCAGTCATTACAAAGCAGCCACAGCTAGGCAGGACTTGGGCATTTGGTAAAGCTCAAGGGAAACCACCAAGTGCTCATAGGGAACTGCAGGGACCTCATTTCAGGCACCAAAACAGCAAACCAACTGCACATCAAGGAGGCTTAATGAATAATTAATGTTTGTGATGGACAAACCTTTCAGCTAATCAGAGCTAAAGCACCCAATAGCTTCAGCCACTCAGGAGCCTCAGGAGAGCCCCATAAAACACTGTGTTTTTCAGCAGATTTTCAGATTTGAGCGGGAACCCCCCTACAGGGTTAGGGACTCAGACCCCCAGCCATACAACTGGGCCTGATGATCCAGTATAAGCCCCTCCACCCAGGAGGGGGTTTTGACTTCTTTGCAGTAAAGATTAAAGTAATTTAGTTAATGCAGAACCTGCTAGCCTAGGGGTTGCCAGAATGTCCTCCAGGTGCTAGCCCTCCTTCCATGCTTGGGAAAAGCATTGACCTGCAGCTTGATGACAAGACAGCTGGTGAGAGCTGATCTGCCTCAGTGGTGAGAGAACTGAAGACTTCAGGAGCCTTTATGATGGAGATCCTACCGTGAGGAGCCTGAGTGAGTACTCTTGTACCCCCCGGGGCAAGAAAAGAAAGAAAAATGCTTAATGGGATTGCCAATGCCCTGGAAACTGTAGCTGTTTAACACTGCTCGATTGGTCTGCACCTTGCATCTGCTTCGCCTAAGCCTTGCCCAGCACAGGTGGACCGAAATGCCTTAAGGAACCCGGCGTGGTCCAAGTTAAATATAAATGAGATGATATGTGTTTATCTGTTATGGAGCCTACAGGATTAGAAGGGGAGCACTCAGAACCGGGGCTCATCCTGACTTTGCCTGGGAGGTCCAGTATTTGCTTAAATAGTTGGTCAAGGTGTCTGGTGGAGCTGTAAATTTCAGCCATGTGCCACATTGGGACCGAGACCTCAAGTCTGAATTGGAAATGACTGCTTTAAGCACTTCAGTTGCTCAAACAGAGAAATGGTATTGTTAAAGCAATATGTCTAAATGTGGATGTAAAAAAACAGGGTCAGCCCTAGATTTGGGAACAAGTACCCACAGATGCAAGTGTGAAAGGGCCAGGGAGGCCACGCTGGCCCCAGGTTGAAGAAGTTACACCTCCTTTAAATGTACTAAATGTGTCTAGAATATAAATGTGCTGAATGTACCAGAGCTATTAAATATGCTGGATGTTCAGGAATATGGATTGGACTCAAACCAATGTAACTGGCTGGTTACATCTGACATGTGTTCAGCTTGCAACAGGCAGGGCCCCCCTGCATACTTCCAAAATACTGTACATAGTTCAAGCGTCTAATGTTTAAAGTAAAGTTCAAGTTTCAAATCCTTTCTGATTTAGCTGGCCAACTTACAACTGCACCATTCAACAGGCCTGCAACTTGTAAGCACTTTAAAGTACTGGGTACCTAGGTTTAAATATTGGGATTATGGGGGTTCCAATGCAAATTTGGGAACTGGTACCAGTGTGGAAAAAATAATATTGTGTGTCATCTGATTTTATGCAGTTAGTCAGATAGCCAGGGCTCTGGTCATCTTAAAGTTGGCATAATGTGTAATTATGTTCTAATTTATAAAGCAGCATATCTACCCAGCTGGAGGGTTTTCACCAGCACAAACCAATCTAAACGGACTCGATATAACTATTGTAGATGTTGACTTTGCATAACCTCTACTCCTTTTCCCCATTCCTAAGCTCCCGTCCCCCTGTAAATAAATTGTTGTTTTGCAGATAATGGTGTCACAAGCATATTATTAGGATCAAGTCAATAACTGGTACCAGGTATTGAAATGTGGAAATGTCTGTTGGGTCATGTGCTGGGGTGGCAACTGGTTATTGTAGGTGGGTACAGCATCCCAGGGGTTGTATCAGGTGAAAGCTTGCCCACTTAACACTAAACTCTGGGTGGAGGCACAGTGTCATTACAATGTCTAGGAAAGAACCAGTTTTAAAGTAATCTTGGGACCCAGGCCCTTTAACCTTGTTTATGGCCAGGCAAGGCAGGGGTAGTAACTCTAGGAGTAGTACCGCCGAGGGGTTACATTTACATTTC
Source organism: Neoceratodus forsteri (assembly GCA_016271365.2). NCBI lineage: Eukaryota > Metazoa > Chordata > Ceratodontiformes > Ceratodontidae > Neoceratodus > Neoceratodus forsteri. The sequence continues at coordinate 22,922,507 of JADMNL010000037.1, read as the reverse complement.
AGAATTTAGAAAATTATTCCTGAAGCTGCTAGAAGTGGTTATTGTTGTGTTAAGCTTACGTTGGTTTTCTCGCTAATGTGAGGGGAAAATGGCAGTGTCTAAACTGTAAGCATTCTAAGGGCTCAATGATACTTGATTTTAAGCATGGCCCTGCTGTTTAGCATTTGTTTTACCTGTGCATCAAATGGATTTGATGCACAGGTAAGAACCAATCAAAATACCAGATTTTGTCTACTCATTTTATAAACTTGGATATTGTTGTGCTACATTATAATAGAGTGCAAAAACAGTATTATTAATAATGCCACTGATGGTCTGGTGAAGTGTGCGCGCTTCAGGATGCCACTGATGGTCTGGTGAAGTGTGCGCGCTTTCGGGACAGGATATGTACCATGTAACTATTCATCTAGTGTGCATGCAATGAATGCAAGCACATTTCAGTGCTTATATAAACTGTAAATTTATTTTATTTCGTTGTTGTTGTCCAATGATATTAACAGTGCGCATGCAGTAACGCTATCACATCTATCCCTCCCTCTAGAGCTGCACTTGGATTGCCTGTGGTAGCCACTCACCTCTCCTCCTAGCCATTTTTCATTTTCTTTGCTGTGCGATCAGCAGTTCTGTGGTTTTAGTCGCAGAGGTTGCTTGCCGCACTGCCGAGATATAGATCCATGACGTAAAGTATTGGAAGGTAGAAAAATGGAAAACATTTCTCTTCCCACCCACAAAATACAATGTGAAGGCCTCAGACACATTCTGTAAGGAAAAGAACCAGAAGGATTAAAATCACTGTTCACAAAGATATTGCTTATGACCAGCCAATAGCACTGTGTTGTGCTGGAGACTGAGCCTGTGTGATCCATTGAACAATATCAGTATATGGTTAGGGCTTACCATGTAGGATATTCAGCCAATTCTAAAAGCTTGTTATGCACAGTTGAAAAGTTATTGTGTGCATTCTATAATCAGTGCACCTGACTCGCTCTTGCACTGACTGCCGTTGCTTCTCTGCAGGCACGAGCGGCACCTTTGAAGTTGCGACCACTCAGCTTGCGGTTGAACCGAGAAGTGTTTCGGTGGTCCCTGTGTCCCCATCAGCTAAGTGGGGCTAGGGGACTTCACCGAAGGCCAGGAGAGCCCGTTTCTCTAAATAGTTTGAGTTCCACTTTCACTTTCATTAATTCGCTCCACTCCAGTCACACACACAAGGTTACAATCTCACACAAAAACCATATACTATAAAAAACAAACTGAGTAGTGACCATACATCTCATCTCTGTTTATCTCAGTGTTGAGATAGCATGCACCTTTCGAGCTTTGCTCAAGCCCATATGCTGTTATCTCACTCGGATGGAAACACAGGTTGTTGTGTATGGTCACCCATACATTATTCCTTATACGGTCAAGGAGAACTGAATGTGCCATGGAGGTGAGGGGCTCAGCTCCCTGGGAGGGATGGGCTGCTTGGAACTTAGTATCCAACCATAAAAGTGAGGGGCTGATCCCCTTGGAAAGGTTAGTTTCTTGGGATTTACACCCACCCACCTAACTAATCATGAGAGGCTCATCTGCTGTCTAGGAGAACAAGGGCTGCTTGGAACATTTTACACCCCTGCAAGCCAAACAATGAGTAAGAGGCATGGCACTGTCCTGGAGGAAAGGCAGAGACATGAGAATTCACTCATCGGGGTGGGGCATTAAAGATAAAAATAGGTGACAGCTGCCAGAAAGCCCAGCAAAAGCTGTTTTGTTTCTGTGCAGTTATCCAGGTTCAGAAGCATTTTTGTGTCACTGGCATTGGCAATCCAGGCTGGGAAGAGTGATGCCTATGGCAGTGTGTGCCAGCTAGGATGGACTGGTGCCAGCACCTATTGCAGCAGCGACCTCACGTGGTGGGCTGGGGAGCATGTTCACTTACAGGGGTGGGGGGAGGTGACAACGTGCTGTGAGTCATCGCAGTTTACGAAAGTTCCACGCAGCATCAGGGAGGAGTGCAGGTCATGGGATGCAATGATGGTTGCACCACGGAATAGCATGAAGATACAACAGAACTACCCCCCATGAACCAGGACAATAGTAAGACTGGCACTCTGGTCCTTCACATCTGACCCACCTCTTTACCAAATCTTGTTTGACCTGGGGAAAGGTACATCCCAACTGGAGGACCGCATGGGAACGCAAATGCAGTGCTCCTGCAGAGCCCAGTTGTGCAAGGTCTGTGAGCACCACTGTGCATTATCCTTGCAAGTCACAGTGTTTTCCTGCCTCTATATCTGTTCCTCCCAGGATGTGTGCAGGAGGGGCTCCATGCATGGGTGTGCATGCAGCTGCTTGACACCATTCTATGTCAGCAGATGTCCTGCTTTGTAAAACCACTTCTGCCATTGCTGTAACCTGTGGCCACTCAGGTAGTAGTCACATGGCATGATTGGACACCCACACTCCCCAAAAGCATCCTCTAGGGCACAAGATCCTCTCCCGTAGCCAGCTGATGACCTCAGCTCATTCCCAAACTCTGATCTCCAGCACTGCCATATGGTATAAGCAGTGATTAAAAGGTATCACTTACCTGGTTCTGGGTGAGCCTAGGGTAGGGACTGAGAGAAGCAGACAGGGTTAAAGAGGGGTCATAATGATCCGCAGTTCTTTGGGAAAGAACACAGGAAAGACAGGTTGTATGGTGCTCCATGACCTGTAACAAAAAGAGACAAACATTTGTCAATGCTGAATGTTGTCACGCTGACATTGGCAGTGGCAGTGGCAGTGGCGGAACTAGAGATGCATAGCGCTGTGATTTTGTTAATGTGCCCCAAAAGGTGATTTTCCACAACGAGCACGCCATTGTATGCCACAGCTGCGGAAATGTGTTTTGGGCAGGCTGTGAAAAATGGTAGCTGGACTGTTGACAAGGAAGTGTGTACAAATGCCAGTGGTGAAAATGTGGCTTGAAATTATTGCAGATTTACAAAGTTACAAGGGTGCGTGAAAACTGTGCAACGCACGCTTGCAACACAGTCATTTTATGGACTTTCGGCACCAAATTTTCAACATAGGCATTTTAGCACCTCTGCTCATGTACAGTGTCACTGTCATTTCCTCAAACTGTCTCAAAAACTGATTACGCACAGCGATCGTGCAATTCTGCCCCGAACGTGGGAAAACACATTTCAGCCAGCTGTACTGTTCATCAGGAGGTGTAGGAAAATGCCAATGATGAACAGCTGGAGTGAAACTGTTACAAATTCACAAAGTCATGAGCGTGCGTGCAAACTGCGAAATGCATGCTCATGAAACACTCATTTTATTGACTTTCGTCCCCAAATTTTCAACATAGGCATTTTAGGACATCTGTTAATGAACAGTGTCACTGTCATTTTAATAACGTGTCTTGAACATGGACTTTACACAGCGACCTAGCTATTCTAAGCCAGAACTGCAAAAACAGATTTTGGTCAGGATGTGAAAAATGACAGCTATAGTGTTCATTAGGAGGTGCAGAACAATGGCACTGTTGAAAATCTGAGAGAAATATTATAAGTTTGCGAACTTATGAGCTGCGTATGCAAACTGCGCAACACACGCTCGTAACACAGTCATTTGATGGAGTATTGTCACCAAATTTTCAACACAGGCATTTTAGGACCTCTGCTCATGAACAGTGTCACTGTAATTTTCAAAATGTGTCCCGAACACTGTTTTCCGATAGCGACCGCACCAGGGTGCATCTGGAATTGAGCAGTACTCTGCTCAGCATGCCTTCCTGGTAAATCTCTTAAATAAATAAATAAATGAATAAATTCTGTGCCGGAAGTGCGAAAACACATTTCGGCCAGGATGTGAAAAATGACAGCTGTACAGTTCACAAGAAGGCATGGTAAAATGCCAATGTTGAGAATCTGGCATGAAAATATTATGCAATTCACTAACTACAAGCGTGCATCAACGGCCTAAGTAGCATGGTAAATAAGCATAATCATTTTGGATTTTTCCCACCAAATTTGCAATATAGGCTTTTGAGTGCCCCCATGAACAGTGGCACTGTCATTTCATTACTCAGTTCTGAAAGGTGATTCCGCACAGTGACTGCAAAATCACCTTTCGGGACTGAATAACGCTATGACAGTGACAGAATTCATGAGGAGAGGTCCCAAAAATCCCGTGTTGAAAATTTGGTGCCAAAATTCCCCAAAATGCCTGAGATATGCATCAAAATTGGAAAGAAAACATTTATTCTATTATACAGCTTACCAGCATTTCTTCAGTTCACGGTCGGCTTTGAAGAGTGCAGATGTGCTCCCGGTCCACCGAAGATCATTGCGCTGGACTCCGGAGGTAAGTATAGGGTGGGGTGTGGTGAGGCAGGGTGCGTAGAGGTGGGCATGGGTTGGGGAGGGGCCACCGAGCATACGAGGGACCATTTTCTGTTTTACAGGGTTTAAAAAAAGAAAAACATTGCGGGACGGTTTTTCTTTTTACAAGGACATTTGGCATGCTGGGGTGGTCTCCCGGTATGCCACCTGAGTGTTTTTCCTACTACAAATCTTATTGTATATAACGTTACTGTTACCTGTTAAAGTTTTTTCTGTTCTTTTTTCAGCCAGGAGATTTGGACTTTGCTCTGCTGGATTCTTTGCTTTTCTTTCTATCTCTTGCTCTTTTCTATATGCCAGTCCCTTTCCACTGGTGTTCTTAGTGTCTCTTTTTCAGGCTTTAGCATATGTTGTGTTTTGTAGAAGGATATGGTGGGGATTGTGGGTTTTGTCTAGGGGTAAATTTGGGCATGGCATGTGTTATTATCATTCTATGGTGTTAAGTTGTTGGTATGATGGCATTACCTACTTCTCTTGGTTCCACTCACAAGATTATCAGTTGAAACATTAAGGGTGCCCAAACACCAGAAAAAAGGTGTAAGATCCTTAGGCATTTAAAATCTTTGGGAGCTCGTACTGCTCTTTAGCAGGAAACTCACACTAGAGCACAAGATGCCCTTTTATTTATTTATTTTTATTTAGTTTTTGTGGGCCAGGTAAATGCACTAGACAAATCCTGCCTATTTTCAGGCACGACCTGAGGGAGTGGGACACAGATGATTGCCACGTGACATTGAACCAGATTAAGCTGTTGGTGGTATTTTTAGTGAATGAGGGAAATTTGGCCAGGACACCGGGGAAATTCCTCTACTCTTGCCAGTAGGGGGACTGGGTGACTGAGAGCTCAGGTCACTTTCACCGAAGCCCAGGAGGAGATGGACGTCCCAGAGGAGGGAGAGCGAATGCTGTGCTCTACCTTGCATTCTGAGGAACCTATACTATTGAATGAGCTAGCTCACACCATGCAGGAAACGGACAATGGAGAAGTTTTCGTTTCTACAGTGGATTTAACCCAGTTAAAAATGAAACCAGTGGAAGTAGCAGAAAAATATACAACCCTTGCTACGGAGGAAATACATACTCAACTACAGCAGCAGCTTGAATTTCACGCGCTAGAGCAGGAGCACCTATGGAAGCAGCTGTTGTTATTGAAACCCGAAACCCAGTCTGTCAGAGCACAGTAACAGGCTGTCATCCGATCGGATCCTCTGAAAGCTGTGGCAACTCCTGAAAATGAAGAACAAGTGGGTGAGTTGCACCATTTCTCTAAAGTAGATGAAAGTATACTGAATAAAGGCTTTCCTACGGCTGGCAGTTCAGAATCGGTGAGGTTCAGTGCCCAAAGCCATTAGGGAAGCGAAATTAATTACTGATTTATTTTGCCATCTGAAGCTACGGCAAGTCTAAAGACCCAGATGGACTGAATCCAGTAAATTCGAGCTCTGTGCTTCTTCCACATAATGTTACACCATCTAAAGCCATGGGTTATGTTTTCAGGAATCTTCTAATAAAAACCCCTGATAGGTTTTAACTTCAGAGATGAATTGAATTTATCAGACTACTCCCTCAAATCAAGATGGTGTTACAAATTTTTCTTTGGCCAAACGGAGCCAGCTGAATCATGTGGGGTTTGGGGACAAAGGGAAAGACAAACGAGCAGCAGTAACTTTTGCTAAAAGGAACTTGGGGAAGATAGTGATTGTTAAAAATACTACAGCTCAGGTTAATACTGGTGTTCTGCCTACATCACCTGCTCCCCATTTAAAAACCCTTACTGAAGAAACATGGTCCCCACAAAGAGCTTTGAGTGAGGCAGGTTGGACATTACATCAATGGACTTGGCTCCCCACTCCAGAGTGGGATCCTAAGTTTAATTTCTCCCAAAATGAACCAAATTTGAAACCTAAAATGCCTCTAGTACTTTTAATAACAGAAAACACTACTGGAGTACAATGTGGAATTGGGCCTTCCACTGTGGCCTTGCAAGTCACCACTCCCCTCAGTTAAAGACAGTTCTGATTCTTGCCCCATAAAGGACAATGAACTATCTACAGTTGTACCACAAGATAAATCAGAATCTGAGAAGCCGCTAATATCAGATCTATTTTCTAAAATGAAAAGGGAAGCAGCACCATGAAGGAATGTGGTTAGAATCTGCTATGGGGGGGGGGGGTTGGATGTTAGACCTGATAGGCATCATGTGGGTAAATGTTTGTTGGAAGATTCCTTGCACTTCTCTCCAAGGGAAGTATTTGCTTTTATTAACATCTCAGGTGAAGATAACTTTGATATTAGCTTTCATTCAGCCTACGCTCTTGATTTATTCTGGGAAAGGTACAACCAGATGAAGTTCTCACCCACATGGACCCCCTTTTTGGTAATCCCATTGACAAAGCCCTTGATCAGATATGTTACTGTTATGTTTTAAAATGAGGGGGTTCATGTGGATGATATTACTTACTGGTTGTCCCAGAAATGTGAGGTAATGAGTTCTCCTGAGGCTATACTTGACACCGAACAATTCTGGACAGGGTATTGGCAATACAAAGTAAAGCTTAGTCAAACAGATACTGGTATTGACCATATCCCTAATTCCATTCTGCTGGGCTGGGACGGGGGGTATGTTTTTATGCTGGGCAGCCCAGGGCGTGCTACAAGTGTGGATCTAGAACACACCTATCCAGCTCCTGTGACAAGCCCAGGTGTGATAATTGCGGTGAAATAGGTCATATAGCCTTTCAATGTGCAAATCTCATAAAATGCAATCTTTGTGAAGATACTGGCCACGGTTTCTCTGAATGCTCATGGGCAGCAAAGAATAAGGCTTCTAGTGGTTGCTCAGATTTATTAATTCAACAAGCACAAGATTTAGCTGCTTGTCCAGACTAGGCTTAGCCTGACCACCCCCTTCCCCTTAGAGGTGGCCATCCCTCCTTTGGCTCCATTACATGGAATTGAGCATCCTGTGGAGAAATCCCCTCCCTCTCCTCCCAGTGTTTCCCCTCTTCTTTCCCCTGTATGTTATGATACACAACAGGAGACAGCACTACCGGACCCTCCAGCAGGGCCTCCAGTGATCCAAGTATGGAGGTCCTCAAGAAACCTTAAAACTTCCTCTGCCCCGCCATGGATATCAAGTCTAGTAATCTGTTTGCTGTTTTGACTACACAGTGGGGTGATTCAGAAATGGACTCTGCAGAACCTGACTCCCAACCATTGCAGGATAGTTCTCCCTTCCCTCTACACACACAAGAAGGTTATAAAGGGAAAAAAGATAATTGAATTTCTAACTATACCTGGCTTCTTATAGTATAGGGTCTTTGAATGTTCACAGTTTATTGAACTCTAGGAGAAGACGAGTAGTTTATGATTAGGTTCATGACAATTCAATAGATGTTTGTTTATGTCAAGAAACCTGGAGGTACACAAATGATCAGGCTAGGTTTTTCCAGAAGGAGTGGATTTGGGGCCCCTCATATTGGTCCTTTGGACTAGAGACAGCGGATGGAATAGGATTTATTTTTAATGCCTACAATTTTTCTTTAATTAAATTAATAGATCTAATTCCAGGGAGACTAATGATCCTGGATGGTGTATGGAATACTATGACTTGTAGATTTATTAATGTATATTGCTCTCGGGTGAAGGCAGAAAGAGTTACACCATTTGCGAAACTTCGACCCTTTCTAGTATCTTCCTTTAAAATCCACTTATGTGGGGATTTTAACTGAGAACTTAAAATAAAAATGGAGGTGCTACGAACCATGGGAAAAAGATCTACTGTGATTCCAATGCTTTGTTTCACTTAATTGACTCATCAGGCCTCCTAGACAGTAGATGTCACCAACACAGTGGCCCCAAATTTACTTATAAACGGAATACATACACATCCACTGTAGACTATATATTTCTCTCACAAAATTCCACCCCCCTTAAATTTCAAACTTTCCCGATGGCCTTTTCTGACCACCTACTTCTCCAGTGTATTTTTTCCTTAGTTTGCTTACCATCACTACAGAGGTCAAGATGGAAATTAAAGTTCACCCCTTCTGAAACATCCCTTGGTGTTGGAAAAAATTAGGACACTGTTGCTTGCTAGGCTTTCAGTCTCCTTTTTATATAATGATTTAGGAGATTGGTGGAAAGATTCTAAGGATGATTTGCAAGTTATGTTAAAAAATCAGGGTAGGTCGGGAGAAAATGTGAAATTCTTGCACTATTTGAAATTATGTCAACAATTATATTATTTATTTTCTATGGCCAATACTTCTAAATTCAACTATACACCTCAAATTGCTGCTTTAAAAAAGCAAATTCAGGAAGTCCAGTATGACAGGGCTGCTACTATGAATGTACTTTTCAATATGGCACAAAAAAACACCCTCAAGGAGACCCCTAGGAGGCATTTAAAAGGTACAAAACCAAAACCACTTTGACTTCACTTTTAAATCAGGAGGGACAAATAGTTCAGCATACTGCAGGTCTCCATAAAGTAATAAAAATGTTATGCTATCTCATACCCCAGTAGTGCCCCCTAGTGCTAGGGACATTAGGAACTTTTTGCAACCTATAAAAATCCCAAAGGTTCAAAATGATACCTTTACATTTGTAGGTCCTATTTCAGCAGCAGAAATTGAGGGAGTTATTAAATCCTTAAAGAATGGAACATCTCCCGGGACGGATGACCTTACATCGGAGATGTATAAAACTTATCCCTGAGAATTTTCATTATGTTTAGAATTGGTTTTTAATTTTTTTCTAGGTCAATTTAGATTTCCTGTGTGGCTTTCTGAGGGTTTATTAATTTTTTAATCTAAATCAGGGAATAGGGAAAGTCTAGATAATTGGCGACCTATTACGATTCTGAATTCAGATTAAAAACTGTTGATTAGTATTTTAAATTCCAGACTTAAAACCTATGCAAGTGCAGTAATTTCCCCTTTACAGTATTGTGGGCTTCCTGGGAAAAAAATACAACATGCATTAATGATCATTAGAGACTTAACAGAAAATTTTTCCTTACATGGGACTTCCGGGTGTATCACTTCAGTAGATCAGATGAAGGCCTTCGATAGGGTCTATCACCTCTTTTTATTTCTTACTGTAAAACATTATGGGATTCCGGAACCCTTTCTGAAGTGGCTAAAATCCCTTTATAATAATGCCATGATTCATCCTATTATTGGAAACGAAGTCACGGAAGGGTTTCACATTACCACTGGGGTGCATCAGGGATGCCGGTTAAGTCTGTTATTATATTTATTTTCTATAGACCCATTGATTCAGTCCTTATCAAAACATCCACGGTGGAAAGGGGTGCTGGGATCCCCCACAGTAGAGGAGTTGTATTTACAGGCCTATTTGTTTATTTTTCTTGGACTATAATCAAGTCTCTGCCTTTTTTGACTTTATGGTCACCTATTCTTTAGTTTCAAATTCTAAAGTTAACACTCGAAAGAGTCTAGGGCTCTTTATAGGTGCCGGTTATCCGGATGAGGTGTATATAAATAGTCTACGGATCTCTTCAGATCCTATTAAGATTTTAGGAATAATGTTTGGACCCCAAAATATTGCAGATTTGAACTGGGAGACTGCTTTATCCTCTGTAGAACATAAGGTGCAAATATGGAAGCACTGGAAACTGGCAAAACTGAAGCAGGTACAAATAATTCGACAGTTTCTAATTCCCATGTTACTGTATATAGCTATGATATTTCCCCTTCCCACAGTGCTTGAGACTAAATTGTAGAGTCTATTTTTTCAGATGGTATGGGGAAACAGACTTTACCCCATTAAGAGACAATATACGTATTTAGCAAAAGAAAAGGTTGGTTTGGGAATGGTAGACCCAGTCATATTTTTTCATACCCTTTTTCTAGCACAAAATGTTAAGGAAGGATTACTGACATCCAGTTCCTGGCATAATCCTTTATTAAAACATGCTTTAGCTCAATATTATTCAGCTTGGCATATCACTCCTTCAAAACTTTCACAAAATTTGCATGTTCTGCAGTTCTTCAGACCAGTAGTCCAGAAACTATTTAAATGGGGTATTACGAAACAATGTTTAATAGAGAGTAAGGGGCTGAAGTTGTATGACACAGTGATGTCATTATTATATTCCTCTGAGCCTGCTTTTAAGAACTGCCCTTCTTCTATGATTCCAGGGGTACTTCATCAACTTAATAATGATAGATTACCAGGATATATGTGGGAAATTTTGTGGTTGGCAGTATATGGGAGAATTGGAGTTCGGGGCAATGCCAAACATAAAGCTAAAGAAGAAAGAACCTGCCCCTTCACAGATTGCATTAATCAAGAAGAAACAGTAGATCATTTTTTGTTTCATTGCTTTTATGCCAGTTCTCTCTGGAAATTTCTTGCCTCAAAATGGAAAATGGGGTGGTTACTGCGATTAAATTATGATAATTTAGTCCTAGGACAGTTTCATAATATTGGGAAACATTATTATGAAGACACCTTGCATGTCTTTTGTTGCTGTCTGAAATATTATCTATGGCAGGCAAGATGCCAATGGGTTCTATATCAGAAATTAATGCCTTCTGATAGAGTGAGCCTGCTGATTCAGGGGGCAATGGAGAGGGTATATGTTAAAGATTTAGAGATTTATACCACAAGGAAAGTGAATAATCGGTGGAGAGGTTTTACAATGTTTGTGAAATATAAATAGGTAGGAGTTAGGATTTACAGTATATTCAGTATTATATGGTAAACCCTTAGAACAAAATGTTTAAAGGAAAGGAATAATTAGCATGATAGTAAGTAATATTTAGTCTTTTTAGTTTAGATAAATTATGATATACTAAAATGTCCTCATCCTTTCAGTTAGGAAGAGTATGTCCTTGATAGACTTGCACAATAATTGATGCTATGTGATCATATTATTATCGATGTTCTCTTTATTATGATTGTTACATTTTTTGTATAAAAAAAGGGGGATGAAGGGGGACTACTTCTAAATTTGGTTTCTAGTTCTAACTTTGAGTACTTGTATCAATTTTTTTTTTCTTCTTTCACTCGATTTATACTTTGGTTTGTGAGAATTTCTGTTTGTAATTATTTGTTTTGATGTCACGAATAAAAAATTCCCCTACTCTTTTCGATAAGTGCCATGGGATCTTTAACATCCGCCTGAACTACCACCAATCCAGGCAGATGGGACCTCGGTTTAACGTCTCATCCAAAAGACGGCACCTTTTGTGGAGGTGGACCTGGGTAGAACAGGTTTATGTGGCTGACTAGTAACCACAGAGCTGGAATTGCTATACTTTTTGCCAGATCAATAGCTTTCCAGCTTATTAAGGAATATTCAGACCCTGATGGTTGATATTTGGTTTTGCACGGTACACTGGGGGAAGCTCCTATTTTAATTGTTTCTATTTATAGCCCCAATACTGATGACCTCTCCTTTGTTACTGCACTGCTAGCTCTCTTAAGTTCCCTGGACCACTGGTTATTTTAGGGGGTGATTGGAACTTGGTACAGAACTCTTCCCTGGACAGGTCCCTTCCACGTAGAAAGGGTCTCACACCTGCTCAGAGGACCCTTTCGGAGTTTATTGCTGTTCTGGACTTGGCTGACCCTTGGAGGGCATTTAATCCCACTTTAAAAGAATATACTTTTCATTCCACCATTCATTCATCCTTTTCCCATGAGACTGCTTCTTCGTTTCTCACTATATTCTTTCCAGCATATCTCTGTGTGATATTGAGTCACGTGTAGTCTCAGATCATTCTCCCATCACACTTGAACAGGGATCATGTTTGGCGAGTTAACAACCATTTATTGAAAGATCCCAATGTTTTAAAGAAGGTTAAAGAATATTCAGGGTCCTTCTTTCAGCTTAATGTTGGCTCTGTGGAAGATTTTCATACAGTTTGGGGTGCATATAAAGCTGCGATCAGAGGGGAAGTTCTTAGGTTGGCTTGTGTTTGGAAAAGGATGTGTCAGCAGGCCTGTGCTCAACTTCTTAATGAAATTAAGCAGCGAGAGAGACATTTCTTCTTCCTCCCCGGAGACAGACTGGCATTCGTGGTTGGCAGCTAAGGAAAAGTACTCTGACCTTCTCCGTGAGGGAGCAGAGCGGGCTTATTTTAAGGATAGACTGAGATAAGTAGATCAGGTGGAGAAGGCGGGTAGATAGCTGGCACTTCGTTTGCAACAGCAGATTTCTGCCTGAGTAATTCCAGTAATTCGGCAGGCACTAGAGTCCCCTTGTTTGACAGATCACCGGGAGATGGCTAACTGCTTTGTGGATTATTATTCTGAGCTATACACAGAAGAGTCCCCTCTCACCTGGTGCTGTTTAGGCCTTTTTATGGAATGCTTCCCTTCCTCAATTGGGTGACAAGTGCAGAGAACTACTTAAATTGCCAATCTCTGTGGAGGAGGTGAAACAAGCCATTCAGGCTCTCTCTCTCCGGACAAGGCCCCTGGTCCTGATGGGCTTTCTACTAACTTTTACAAAGCCCTCAATGGTGTCTTAACCCCCCAACTTGTTTCATTTTACAATGATGTTTATGTTAAAGGCTATCTACCACCGGCCTTTCAGGAGGTTTTTATCACCTTATTGCCTAAGCCTGGCAGAGATCCAGAGCAAGTGCAAAACTACAGGACTATCTCTTTGTTAAATACCGATGTCAAAATGTTGGTAAAAATGTTATCCCAGAGGCTTATACGGGTTAGTCTGGAGTTAACTGGTCCTGAGCAGACTGGATTTATGCCAGGCAGGCACTCAAGCAATCACTTGTGTAAATTAGCTTATCTTTTTTCTTCATCAGTGGACTCTCGCACACCTGCAGTGCTGGTGTCCCTCAGTGCAGAAAAAGCTTTTGACAGGGTCTCATGGGGGTTCCTTTTTGAGGCTTTATCACAGTATGGGTTCCAGTCCGAATTTAGTTTGTGGGTATGACTTTCATATTCCCAGCCCTCGGCACAAATGTATTGTAATGGGTTTCTTTCCTCCTCTTTTCCTTTAAAAAGAGGCAAAAAGAGGCACCTGGCAGGGCTGCCCGTTATCTCCCTTGCTATTTAATTTGTATTTGGAACCTCTGACCACACTATTATGGGACACCCGCATATTCATGGGATTACAGTGGCCAGTTACTCATATGCTATTTCAGCCTACATCGATGATATCTTACTACATCTGCAGCAGCCCTCCAAATCTCTCTCTGCAGTATTTGAGGTTTTCAGGGCATTTGATCCTATCTTGGGGTACAAATTGAACCTGGATAAAATGTTTTTTATGCCCCTTAATTCTTTTACGTACAAATCTGAAGTAATGAGATGGTGTGGCACCTGGGTGTCAGAAGGGATTAATAATTTGGGAATTAGATTGTGCAAAACTGCCCACACCATGATCAAATTTAATTTTTCCGAACTGCTGTCTACTTTAAAAGCAAGACTTGGGAAGATGTCTCAAGATTCCTTTAACCTTATGGGCACGTATTAATGTAATGAAAATGAACTGTTCTTCCTCGTCTTTTTTACCTCCTTAGTATGACTTTTTTTTTTTTTTAATCGAAGAAGTGGTTTGGCTCTCTGCACACTGATTTCTGAATTTTTATGGGTGGGGAAAAGACCTTGGAGAGCATATGCTAAATTAGTGCCTGGCAAAGAATTCAGGAGACCAAGCCTACCTGATTTTTTCTATATTATTTAGCCTGTCATGCCTCGCACTTTGTATGGTGGGCCTGGGCCACAGAATTTGGGGATAAACTTGACCAACTTCCAGCATACCAAATCATTGAAATGGCTCTAGCTAAAATGCAGCATCTGTCCCTTGATTCCTTTATGTGTTATACACCCAGGCAATTTCCAGCTAGTTTGAGGGAGTCTCCCATAGGAACTTCGGTTAAGGCCATTTAATAACTCCATAACTTCTTGGGTACTATTCCTTCGCATGACTGGTCTCGATCAGTTAGACATAATCTTAATTTTTGTATTGATGGTAAGCCTCTTGGATCTGCCTTTCTTTCAGGTACTAATTTGGGCTCCCTGTCTTCTCTTGTACAGGACTGGAAGTTTCTGCAATTTTAAATTTTCAAAAACTGTTTTGTGTTAACTGATAAAGCGTTTTTTGATTATTTTCAATTGCACCACGTTATTCATAAGACCCCGTGGTCTTCACAGACTACAGATGTATGGGATGAACTACATCGATATGATGTTTCTTCCCACGTCATCTCACATCACTACAAGAGGCTGCGTTTTCACTTGGTCTCCAAATTGGATCTTGGTCTTTCCTGCTGGGCTTCAATATTTGGGGACTTGGACGACCAGGCTCATAGACTATTGGTTGGGTGAAATTTACATTGCTTTTTGAAATTTGATAGCCTTAAATTGTCACAATATAAGTTACTTTGTAATATGTATTATACCCTGGATAGGTTAGTTGAAATGGGGTTTTGTGATAACGCAATATGTCAGAAATGTAAATTGGAAGGGGGATACCTCAAGCATATTTTCTGGGACTGTGGCAGTACTCAAAAGTTTGGGCAGACATACAGGATCATTTAGACATATGAACATACAAAACTACCAACAGATACAGGCCATGTGGTCTATCAAGTCTGATCGAGTGTGCAGCTAGCAATCTCTTATACTGCAGCTGCCCCTCTCTCCCCTCCCCTGTCATGGTGACCCTCCCACTCACTTTGTCCCATCCCCTTTAAAACTGCCCACTGACTTACAGGCCATCACCTCTTCGGGCAGCGCATGCTACATAGATACCACCCTTTCCATGAAAAAGTGTCTCCTCATTTCTCTCCTGAATCTTCCTCCTTCCAGTCTCAGACTATGCTCCCTCATGTCCCTCCCCCTCAACTTAAAACTCTCCTCTGTAACAGTCTTGTTTATACACGTCATCTATTTAAAGGTCTGAATCATATCTCCCCTATCCCTCCTCTCCTCCAGGGAGTACATGCTAAGCTCCCTCAGTCTCCCCTGGTAGGGTTTGTCTTTCAATCCCAAGATCATCCGGCGCTGAACCCCCTCCAGTACTCTAACATCTTTCTTCAAGTATAAGTGCCGATATTGCATGCAGTACTCCAGGTGTGGCCTCACCAATGATCTGTACAGAGGCAGGATCACCTCCACCCTTCTGGAGGTGATTCCTCTAGCTAGCAATACACCCCAGCATCTTGTTGGCCTTAGCTGCTGCTTTTCTGCACTGTGATGAGTGGTTCATCACCCCAAGATCCTTCTCCTCCTCTGTAGCAGCTATCTGCACCCCTCCCAACTGATAATACCTCCTTGGGTTCCTTGCTCCCAAGTGCATGACTTTGCACTTCTTAGCATTGAATCCCAGCTGCCATGTGTCTGACCAGTCCTCAAGTTTTGTCAAATCATCCTGCAGCCCCTGCCACCCTACTGTGTCATCCACCACTGCACTGATCTTGCTGTCACCTGCAAAAAGACTAGTCTTGTTCTTAATGCCATGCGAGATGTCGGCTATGAAAATACCAGACAACACTGGGCCCAGTACCCGGCCCTGCAGCACTCCACTTATTACAGCCCTTGGAGCTGAGAGTTCCCATCCCACCACTGCCATCTGTTGCCTCCCTTGCAGCCAGTTCTTGATCTAATTCACCATCATGGTCCCTCCCCCCAGTCTCCCAACTTGCTAATCAGCCTCCCATGTGACACCAAATTGAATGTCTTGCCGAAATCCAGATACAGGAAATCCACCGCATGGCCTTTGTCCAGTTCCCTGGTCACCCAGTCATAACAGTCAAGCAGATTGGTCTGGTAGGATCTGCCAGAGACAAATCCATGTTGCCTCCCATTCTGGAGACCATTACCTTCTAGAAAGGTTACTAACCTCTCTTAAAGGATTGTTACCACTAACTTTCCCACAATGGATGTGAGGATTACTGGTCTATAGCTGCCCTGTTTATCCTTGGGCCCACTTTTGTGGAGGGGCACCATGTGAGCCATCCTCCAGTCCTGGGGTACATACTTTATTTCCAGAGAGGTATTTAACAAGTCTGCCAATGGCTCTGCCAGGACCTCCACCAATTCTTTCAGTACCTGGGAGTATATGCCATCTAGACCTGGTGCCTTATCCACCCTTAATGTCCTTAAACCTTTTAGTGCCCTGGCCTCTGTGATTTCTCCATCCATCCCCCCTCCCCCCCCGTGCCTACCCTACCTATCCCTGAGGCATTGACCCATCCTTTTCATAGTAAATACAGAACATAAGTATTCAATTGGCACTTCCTGCGTGCTCTTCCCCTTTCTGCCTACCCCCATCATTCCTGATCCTTACTATTTGATCTTTGCAGATCCTTCTCTCTCTTATGTACCTGAAGAGATATTTTCCCCATCCTTGATGCTCTGTGCCAGCCTAAGCTCTCTGGAAGCCTTGGCTGCCATGAGTCTCTCTGGTCACCCTCTAGATTTCTTCAAGTACTCCTCTCTATCCTCTCTCCACCTGGATCTCTTGAATCTCCTGAAGGCTGCCCTTTTTGGCCTTACCTTTTCCAACACCTCCCCACTTAATCAACTAGGCTTCCTGGCCACTGGAAAAAGAGCCACCAACCAAAGAGTGGATTCTCTGTGACAACAACTGTATAGCACCACCAAAAGTCATGGAACGCCCCCCAGCTTCTCAAAAAAAAAAAAACCTGATGTCCGAGGCAGAAATATGCTGAAGACTATAACAGTTTAATGAAACAAGCAGCAGAATATAGAACAGCAGCGGAGGAAAAAAGTGCTAATGTTTCACCTGTTAAGTTTTTTCAGCATATTTCTGTCTCGGACACCAGTTTATTTTGAGAAGCTGAGGGGAGTTAGATTTCCCTGTCCTAGCCTTTTTGCTTTGTGTCTTGGTACAGGATCTAGTGGCCTCTGCGAGTCCTAGCTTGATGACTTCACATTTATGGCCAGCATCTATGTGCAGGTGGATTGTGGCTAGGTGCCCGGCCACTATTTCCCCGTACTCCCAAAGTCAGCGCGCCTGAAGTCCAACACCCTGGTCCCTGTTCCTGTAGCCTCCTTGCCCATGCTCAGTGAGAACCACACTGTGTGGTGGTCACTCCCCTGCCAGTGGATCCTCCAGCCCCAGCTACCTGACAAACTCCCTGTTAGACAGCACTAGGTCCAGAGTGTTGCCTAGCCTGGTTGGCTCATTTACCATCTGTACCGAGAAACTGTCCTGAAAAGCCTCAAGGAGGACTTGCTCCCTTGTGCTTGAGGTGGCTGGGGTGCTCCAGTCCACCCCTGGCAAATTGAAGTCCCCCACAATCATAGTGTTACCCTTCCTACTGACCCTCCTAATCTGCTCTGCTAGTTCTCCATTCAAGTCCTCTGCCTGAGATGGTGGCCTATACACCACTCCCATCCTAAGGGCCCTGTTTCTTGAATCCTGGACTTGAATCCATAGTGACTCTGTTCTACCCTCCCTCCTTCCTTTCCTCCCTGGCACATCTTTTCCCCTTCCTCACATAGACCACCACCCTGCCCCCTTTTTCTTTTTCCCTATTCTTGTGGTATATTCTGTACCTGGAATCACCAGGTCCCAGTCCTGATATTGGGTGGCCCATGTTTCAGTGATGGCAGCTATATCCACCTCCCCGTCTGCCATGAGAGTCTGCAACTCAGCCATTTTGTTTCCTAGGCTCTTTACATTCAAGGAGACTACCCTCCAATATGTGCCGTTCCCACCCTTCCCCCCTTGAACACTATTGTTATTAACGCTGTATGTACCCTCCCTTATTCCATCCCTACTTGTATGGGGGGTAAGCCTGTTGGGCTCCCCTATCTGGAGACCTTGTTTGAATTCCACCCAACTACCTCCCCTCACATCTAGTTTAAATCCACTCTGGTTGCTATATACTCCTCCAGTCTCTGTTTTAATACTCTGAGCCCGCCTTGCTCAAGTGTAACCTGTCCAGGGCATACAGGGTGCTGCTATCCCGAGTTCTACCCTATCCCCCCCCACCAGCGAGTACCCTTTGGTCTGACACCTGGTTCCCAGCCAAGTGTTGAACTCCTCTAGTCTCAATTTCCTCTCAGCACTTGCTCTGGGTACTGGGAGTACTTACGATGTAACCCCTTGGTGGTGCTATCCCAAGGGCTACTACCCCTGCCTGCGTAGCTAATAGCAGGTTAAGGGGCCTGAGTTCTGAAATGGGTGCTTCCACCCAGTGGTCAGGGTTGGTAGTGGTCAAACTAACCTGAGCACAGCCTTCCAGGACACTGTAACCCCCTCTCTTTACCTTCTAGTGGCCTGAGCAATATACGATAATCAATTTCACAGTACCCCTTGTACACCATATCAGTACCCACACTGTTTGCACTTACCACCAGGGCTGGTTCCTATGGCTCGACCCTGGGGAACCCCTGTAAAACAAGGTTATACACAGTAAATAGCAACAGAACAGTACTCTTGACACAAACTGGAACCACAGTCAGGTTAATTGCAGCACAAAAGTCAGATCTGATTTATTCAGGGGACTTGAACAAGGAAGGGGCGTAATCAGGTTAATTGGCTTTAAGTCCCCACACAGTCACACACTCTGGGTACCCAGGTAGGAAAATGGTGTGCTAGCCAGGAACATTGCAGCTGGTTGGGACCCTGTGATGGAAGAAAGTAACATGCACAACACACACTACTTGTAATCCAGAGCCAGAGGGCTCAGTTTGTGAAAGAAAAAGCAACAAGACAATCAGATGACAACACTTTAGATTTAACTGTTGTTGCAGAGAGCTACCCTGATGTTTGCTCACGATACCCAATACTGGACACAGGCAGGATGAAATCGAGACTGCAGGTTGTTGAGCTGGAGTGCCCGGAGAAGCGGGCCTACACGGATCACCGCAGCATCGTTCCTGTTCAAGTGTTGAGCAGGGGGCTGATCCCCAGGCAGGTCTCTCGTCGATGGCTTTCTCTGTGCAGTGGGTAGTTGGGCTGGGCCAGTGTGGCAAGGCCCAGGTCCAATGGAGATGATTTTGGATTCAGTTCGAGGGGCTGGATGCAGCTTCCAGCTAGCAGAATACAGTTCAAACCACAGTGGGGAACCAAATCACGACCCACTAGCAACACACAGCACATTTACACATAAGGAAATTCTAATGCAGCTTCCAGCAAGCAGAATACAATTCAAACCACAGTGGGGAATCACATCACGACCCACTATAAGCACACAACACATTCACATGTAAGGAAAATTCCACTGTACCAGGCAAAAGGCTCTCCGGTCGCAATTACAGAGTCTGGCACAATCCGGGAGTTCAGAGGTGGCTGGAAGTCCAGACACACTGATCGCATTCAGCAAATCTTCAGTCTTCTTCAGGTAGGAGCCTGATCACAATTCAGTGGCTTACTTTGCTCTCCAAGTTCGGATTCAGTTCGAAAAAGCACAAGTTCCTTCTCAGGGACAGCAGGCAGGCAGGCATGAAGGCCAAAAGTCAGGCCTTTCCACAGTTCTCCCATGTGAATCTATGCTGGGGCTGCTGCTTGAATCATTCAAGCTGTTATCTCTTCACTTCCCAACTCAGAACTGAAACTAGCTGCAAGCAGCTTGGGAACTTCCCCAATATCTAAATGGTTCAGTTGGCTGATCTGTCTGTCAGTCACAACAAGGGTTCCCCCTCCAGGTTATTTTAGGTGCCAAAATGCAAAAACTACAATTCCTACAAGTTTTGACCCCCACCAAGCCCCTGTAGGCAGGCTCCATTTTAGAGTCCCAAATGTACTGATTGGCCCATTTCAGCAGTCCAGGACCAAGATGATGGAAACAAACAGAACTGTCCATGCTGCAAAGAAGACAGGTTAGAACAAACAGCAATATTATTACTACTCTAACAAATGATCAGCAAACAAGAATATCTTCAAACAGAGCTCACCTTTAGATTAATTATGACTGAAATCCAGGCAGCTCTTAAAAAGACAGTACACAGAGGCAATATAGGCACTCTCTGGCAATCACATTTAAACTGGAAAAATGCAGGACACCAGCCTGGCAGTGAGCATTTAGACAAACTCAAGTGTAACCCCACCCTGCAAATGGGGATTCCCAAAAGTCTTCCAGGAGCTTGCCTGGGTGGTGTTCGGCATCTGAGCTGCTTAACTGTGATTGCAAGTGAGTGCTATTTGAGCCTCCATGTACTGTCTCTTTAAGAGCTGTCTGCTTGCAGACTTAATGAGTTTGTATGTGGGGACTGTGTATTTAATGCTCGAATCCCACCCTAGCTGCAGAGTAATCGCTCCATTTTGTGGTTGCTGAAGGTGCAAAGGGAGCCCATCTGAAAGCTGTAACTGTTTGCCTGTAATCATTTGAAGCATTAGCAAAACTGTAGTTTGTCTAACCTGCCTTTATTGCAGCTTGGACTCTGTGTGTGTTACCTCTCCATTTTGGACCTAAACTGCTGTGTTTGGCCAATTAGGTTAAGGGAGCCCTAAAATGGAGCCTGTGGACGAATCAGAACTTGGACTCTTAATTTGAGCCAGCCACAAAGGGATTGTATGGGCAGTGACTCTGGGAAATGTAGCTTTTACCTTGGTGCCTTTTTCTACCAACAGAGTTAGTCTTATTGTGAGTGACAGCTGAATCAGCCAACAGAATAGTGTGGAGCTAAAGGAAATGCCCTGCTCTGTGACTGGAAAGATCAGATCAGTTGTGACAGTGAAGAGAAAGGAGCTGTGTGCTTCTGTGGTGTATAGTTTCACGCGGGAAGTGCGTGTGAGGCCCTGAGTTTCAGTCTGCAGCCTTTGTGAGTGCCAGTTTGGACTGAATCCGAGTTGTGAGGAGAAAGAAGCACTAGAAGTGTGGAAACCAGGCTCACCCTGTAGAAGACTGGAGAAACTACTGAATAGCGCTCGGTCTGTAAGGAACTGAAGCTGCTGTGTGTGCTCCTGGGTATCTTGCAGTAATTGCGATCTGGATTGAGGAGCAGCCTGCCTGGTATAGTACTTTTCTTTTACATATGAATGTGCGTAATGCTTGTGGGGAATCGCTATTTCCAATCCCCTGTGCTGTGTGCTGTGTGTTGAAGCTGGAAGCAAACCCCAGCTTTTCTCGAATTAAATCCTTTGCTATAAACTGCAGTGGTCCAGTCACAAGGACCTTGTCTCCATGCCCTGCTGTTTCTGACAATCCAGAAGAACATCCACCATCCGGTTCTCAGCTTGGGTATTGTGAGTACAAATCAGGGTATTCCCCTGCAGCCTGTTTTCAATCACAGGTGTGTCATCTAATTCTTGTTGTTTCTTTGCTTCCTGGACTGAGCCATCAGGCTCCGGATTACAATTGGGTGTTGTTCATATATTTTCTTCTACAGGGCCCTATCCATCTGCACCTGCCGGCCAACCCCGGGCAACGGACTTGGCTAGCCCCCCCCCAACCTGGGTACCCAGAGTGTGACTTTTGAGACCCTGTATGTGTACACAATACTGTGATTTAATGCCGCTAATTAACCTGATTCCCCCCTCCCGTGTTACTATTCCCTAAATAAATCAGATTTGTTGTTGTTGTTAAACTTTAAACTGTCTGAAGTGTCAGTACCTTTATGCCAAGCACTGTATTGGTTTGTGTATGCTGCCTAACCTTATTTTTCAGGAGGTCCTCAGAGACGAACCTGCGAATCAGTCTCGAGAGTAAATGGTACCTTATGAATGAACAGTGTGTACATGTGGGGTATTGGTACTGTAACTCCTGTGCATCGTGTGGGCCATTAGAGGGATTAGAAGGGGGTCTCAGTGTCCCAGAGGGCTGTGACCAAACTAGACCAACCATTACAAACCCTGACCTCTGGGTAGAGGCACCCGCCATAGAATCTAGGCCCCTCAACCTGTCAGTAGTCAAGCAGGCAGGGGTAGTAGCCCTTGGGATAGCGCCACCGGGGGGGTTACACAAGGAAGACTTTTCGGGAACCCCCATTTGAAGGGGGTTACACCCTTCCCTGCCTGGAGAAAACTTGGCGTCCGCTTCAAGTCTGTACCATCACAATATCAAGAATGCAATATAAACGGACATATATATGTCATTAGCTTGTTACATTACTATACCTTTCAATATATTTTTAGAATACTGACCATTATGACTGTTTTGTTTTAATTGTTTGTTTTAATGATTTTTCTTTTATTGCTCTGATTTGTTATTTATGTACGGCGCATTGGTAATTTAAAGGCGACTTATAAATAAAAGTATTATTATTATTATTAATATACTTCACATTACTACATCCATATTGACAATACTTATGCATGTTTCACACAAGAAATACTGATTCATTTAATAACTTCTTGTACATTAAACAATGTAAGAGGGGGCCCTTCCCTATCAGCTAACTTGGGGCTGGATGGGACAGGGGCACCATGGTGAGAGGGAAGAACAAGTAACCTGGAGTTGGCCATCAAGCTCAATTTGGGCAGTGAGCTTGGCAAATCTTAAACCCCTTTGTGAACCACATTGAGAGGCAAATCCACTGGCCTCCCAGGGGAATCATAACTAAAGCATAGCACTGGCTTGAAAGCTCGGCCAGTCTTTCTTGGGGGAGTGGCCACAGTCTCTGTACTTTCAGCACTAACTTTAGAGCTTTTGTCACTTGTAAGGGGTGCCTTTGCATGGATGGGAATGTCCAAACTTGGAGCACTGTCAGCTTCTTGCTCTGTACGGTCTGTTTCCACAACACTTTGCTCATTATCTTCTGACGGAGGCCCAGGTTGCTCATTTTGAGGAGGCTCTGGCACAATTAGGCTTTGCGGCACTGAAGGGGGGCCGTCAACACTCTCACATTGTTCTTTAAGTTCTGGTGTGTCACCAGAGAGACTCAGACTGTCAGCCCCTTCTTCAGGCAATTCACACAGTTCCACAAAACACAGAGAGTCCGCAACCTCAGACGTAATATTTTGCACTTCACTTTCAGGGAGCATTGGCTCCAAGGATAAAGCTGGAGGATTAGGCAGTCCGGAAGGCCCAGCTTCATCCCCACAATTAGTCATAGGGTTACCTTAAAACAGCTGACTCAATTCATAGGAGGGCTAATAGGCATTGTCACTCTCACGTTCATCAGTGGTGGACTGACAGTCACTATCATTCTGAGCCTGCTGAGGGGGAAACCTTAGTAACTACTGGGGTAGGTTGACTCTGTCTCTTTTTGCAACAGCATGAGTCACTGGCCCAGGGGAATCAATCTCTGATGGTTCAACCTCAATTATGACTTGGCCAATAGGTAGCAAGTGGTTGTGGTGCATGGTCTTGACAGCTTTGGAGTTATTCTCTGGGCGCACCTTGTACACTGGTAAATCATTCAACTTTCTAACTACTATGTGGGGAAGATGGTGCCACCTATCAGCAATTTTGTGTTTGCCATGCAGTCCCAAATTGCATAATAAAACACGGTCTCCAGGCCAAAGCTCTTGAGCCTTTACTTTTTTATCATGCCTCTCTTTGTTGGTGAGATTTCTTTTGGTGGCCATTGTCTGGGCCAGTTGACAGGCATGGTTCAATTGAGCTTTCAGTTTCTGTACATACTGTAGGTAATTTTTGGCTCAGACCCCAAAGCAAATATCAATGGGCAGTTGGACCGCCCTCCCGAACATGAGGTGGTAAGGGGAGAACCCAGTAGCATCATTTTTTGTGCAATTGTATGCGTGGACCAAGGTGCTAATCTCCTGGCTCCACTTAGGCTTGTCTTTGGGATGGAGGGTGCCCAGCATGTGTAGAAGGGTGCAGTTAAAACATTCTGGTTGAGGGTCCCTCTGTGGGTGATAAGGAGTGGTTCTTGACTTCCACACCCCCCATAGAGAGAGCACTTCTTTGATTAGCTGACTTTGAAAATCTCTGCCTTGGTCAGAGTGGATCCCCTGAGGGGCATCATAGTGGACAAAGACATTTTCCACTAGCACCTTGGCCACGGTAGAGACCTTTCGATCTTTAGTTGGAAAAGCTTGTGCATACTGTGTGAAATGATCCGTAACCACTAACACATTGCCAATATTCCGCTGATCAGGTTCTAAACACAGAAAGTCTATGCAGACCAGTTCCATGGGGGTGCTGGTAGTAATATTGACAAGGGTGGCAGCTCTCAAGGCAGGGCTTTCCTTGGCAGGCAACAACTGCAGGTCTTTACATGGTGCTCAACATCGGCCCCCATCTTGGGCCAGTAGAATCGAGATTGTACTAAGTCGAGAGTTCTGTCAATACCAAGGTGCCCCATGTGATTGTGGAGGGACCTCAGTACCAAATCTTTAAAGGCCATGGGCAGGACTAATTGTTGCCTGTCTACTTGACCGCCATGATCCACTGTCTCTCTGTACAACAACTGATTGAATAGCTTCAACCTGGGGCCTTCTTTAAACAATAGAGCAGTTCATAAGGTAGGGGACAGCAACTTGGACACATCTTTCCCTGCACGTAAGGCATGAAGTGCAGGCTGAATCATAGGATCTTGGGATTGAGCCCATTGAATGCTGTCATTGTCAAATTGAGGTAGTACACTAATATCTAGAGCATAAAAGTAGCAATAGGCAGCCGGTATGCAGGTATCAGGAAGGCCCAAGCAATCTACTAAACAGTCCACTGTGTCCGCAGACATCTGTTCATCTCGGTCAAATTTTTGGCACAAAGCTTAGATGTCAGGTTCAGACAGCCTGACCCAATCACTCCTGGAAACTGGCTTTCGGTACAAGGTGTCAGCATCAATATGGTTCAGTCCTGGCCTGTATTCAACAGCATAATCATAGATTGATAAGGCGGAAAGCCACCGGTGCCCAGTGGCTTTTAACTTAGCTGAAGTCTGTACATAGGTCAACGGGTTATTGTCGGTCTTCACCGATATCTTTGCCCCAGAGAGAGGTATTCATGAAACTGGTCAATGATGGCCCCTTTTAGTGCAAGGAACTCCAGCTTGTGCACAGGGTAGTTTCACTCCGACGGGGTCAAGCTCCTACTGGCGAATGCCACTAGTCTCAAACCATCCTCATGGGCTTGATACAGCACAGCTCCTAGACCCTGCAGACTGGCATCCGTACGCAGCATATAGGGCTTGGTGGGGTCAGCATAGGCGAGGATGGGGGCATGGGTGAGCTGCTATAAGACTTCATGAAAGGCTGCTTCACATTTGAGTATCTAGAAGGGCCCAAAAAGTTAATCTGTGCAGAAGTACACTTTCTCCGGTTCTTTGACGGTCCCTTTTTTATATTTATGGTTGGTAGGAGGGTAACCCTGGGTAAGATTCAAGAAGCGGGTGACTCACCTTTGAATAGTCTTTTATGAACCTGCGGTAGTAGCCACAGAACCCCAGGAAACGATGTAGTTATTTCAAATTGTGGGGCTGGGGCCAAGTAGTCAGTGATTCAACCTTACTGGGATCAGTCTCTATCCCTTCTGCAGATATTATGTGCCCTGCATACTTCACGGAGGTTTGAAAAAACTGGCACTTGTCAATGGACAGCTTGAGGCCGAAGTCCTCCAATCAGTCTAGAACTTTAAACAGTCAGGTCTCATGCTCCTCTAATGTGCGCCCAAACACAATGACATCGTCTAGGTACACTAGACATCCCACCAAGTTCATATCTCCCACCGCACATTCCATCAGTCACTGAAAGATGGCTGGGGCACCTGAAATCCCCTGTGGCATTCTCAGGAATTCGTAGAACCCCAAAGGACAGATGAAGGCTGTTTTCTCACAGTCCTCTTGTGCCATTGGGATCTGGTAGTATCTGCTGCGAAGATCCAAGACCAAAAAACATTTGCTCCCATTCAAACAATCCAGGGCATCTTGTATACAGGGCATGGTGCATTGATCGGGGATGGTCTGCCGGTTCAGGGTTCGATAATCAACACACATCCTTACTGACCCATTCTTCTTATGCACAACCACAATGGGAGAGGCATATGGGCTCCTTGATTCTTGTATCACACCAGTAGCAAGCATTTCCTGCAGGTGTCTCCTCACATCATCTATGTCTGCTGGGGCGAGATGTCGGGATCTCTCTCAAAATGGCCAGTCATCATGCAGGCATATGTGATGCTCTGAGCCCTGGACACACCCCACGTCCCATTATTTTAATGAAAACACTTGGTCCCTCTGAGTGAGTTTATTGCTAATTCTAGCTTTCTATTCAGCTGGCAACGGGGAGTCACCAAAGTCAAATAAGTCCGGGGTCACTCTCTCCTTCTCGCGAGAGCAGTTGTTGCTGGGCAATACGGCAGTGTCGGCACAGTGTACTGTAGCTAGGGTGCACCCTCTGTTCACCCGAATCTCCCGATCTGACACATTCTGAATCTGGACCATCACTTGTTGTGCATAGGTGTGGGCACGAGCAGGCAAGATGCTGGGTTTGACCAATAATCCATCTGGCAACTTTCCATCTCCTGGTGCATCCAACATTAATATTTTGTTCTTTACATTTCTCTTTAGGCAGACTTCTCCATGGATTGTGCACTGGGCATTTGGGGCCAATACCAAGGAGTCAGATTCCTTTTTCCACACTATCCCCACTGGCTCATCTGGGTCCACTTCATCAGGTCTCTTTTGCCAGTCATAAGCCCTTTTTACTAAGGCTGGAATTCTTAGGGCATGTCCAGTCAGCTGTCCTTGTTTCTCATGGCAGAGTTGTGCTAGTCTCCCAAACATGTGGGCGTTTGTTCCAGTTAACAGGGGAACTCCATCATACAGTCCGGTGGGGGGGACACACTAGGGCCAGTGTCTCTATTTGCTCCTCTATGCCAGTGACAGTTGCAGGAAAAGACAACTAGAGGCGGGCATGTCCTAGATATGGATAAGACTTGTTGCTCAGACCCCACACATGAAGGACTTCCAGGGATTGTAAGGGCACATCAGATAAGTGTTTGTCATACCAGTCCTGAAACACAATGGTCTCTTGCGACCCACTGTCAAGAACAGCCCGAGTAGGAATACCATTCACAGCCACATTAGTCTCCATTGAAGGGCCCACTATCTTAGACCAGTCTGGAGGGACAGTAGCAGGGGCTGGTACAGATGACTTATACACAAAGTTGGAGTTGGGACTTCCTGAGCCTTCACTGCGATCGTTTCCAGCACCCCTCGGCCATGGTTTCACTTTCTGGATCTCCCCTTGAAGTCTGTATACAACCTTATCTAAGTCTTTTGGGGACTGGCATTCTTTCTTCATATGCCCCTCCTTCCCACAAATATGACAAAGTATGCTTTCTAGAGTCTGGCGTGGCTGAGGCATCACATTGGGGGCTGAGGCAGGGGTACCATCAACAGAAAATCATGATTCAACCTCTGTCAGATGTGTGGTGAGCATGGGGAGACACCTCAGTAATTCCCTCACTTCCATAGTCAATTCATCAATCTTTGAGCTGCTGTCAACAGGAGATGCTTGGGAGTGCACCCCCACCCACAGTGGACATGCTCTGAGAGGGGTTTGGGCCCATTGTATCTCTGGAATGGACTTGTGGAAATGGTAGCCCTCATTTTTCAGACCTCTCACAATATCTAGTCCCAGGCGGGCGTCCTTGCTAGCCTCCCAATGTTCAACTGGCACTGTGTTTCGCCCTGAGCATCACTCACATGTGTATCCTCGGTCATCTGGGCAGCAAAACAGCAGATAGGAGGCCCCCCCACATGGCTGCCTCCTCTCAATCCTCTGAATTTCCTTCATCAGTCCATCATAGGTAGGAGGCACATGCAACTGAGCAGCAAGGCGTACTTGGAGCAGCAATAATTCAGAGAATGGGGCTGACTTGAGAAGTTGGTCCAACCTATTCTGATCTAACTTAGCTGGGGCTATGCCACCTTTCTTTAAACATTCTTGCTTTTCCACTTGAGTCGAGAGCACATACATGGATAAGGGCTCCCTGGGTATTGCTGAGTGTTTTGACCCTACCCACAGGTCCTCATCTGAATCGGGACTCCATACACATTTTCCAAAGCATTCAAAAATCTTGAGCAGTTGCTTCTGGATTACTAGCCTGTGTAGCATGGATAGTAAGTTGGGTGGAGCCTCTGAGGCTTTCAACCACCCTTCTCCTCTTCTCTGGTTCAGAGCACTGCCATTCTCGGTTTGAGGGGCAACATTGTCTATCCAAGTCTCCCAATTGTCTCCCCCTGGGGTGTGGGAAGGGTGCCTGAAAATCCTCAACCGTGATCGAGTCATGACTAATGGCGGATACAGATATATAGGGGCCAGTATCATATCGGCACAGAAGGCGTAAGCAGTAACAGGTGCTGGAGTGAGGGTTGTTGGGAAGGAACACCCCAGGTGGCAGGAATAGTTTCTTAAAGTCCTCTACGGTTTCCTTCCTCCAGCAACAACTTAGCAAATTTTCCTCAAAAGTCTCAGATAATGGTGGACTCATTTCCCCCAGGGTCTTTACTGTCTTTTGTTATCACTCTCCAGGCATCTAGGACCCCTTCTGAGGCAATAGTCTGCGGCATTTAGAGCTGTCCATGAGGTCACTACACTCTACCAAGGCTATGAAAGTTTGGGCGATCAAATCAGCCTGTCACTCACCACCACAGGTTTTTAAACATTCAACTTTGGAGAGTACTCCCTCTACAGTGTCCTTACTGGTACCCAGGGGAATATCCAGTATAAGCAGAGCATTTTGGGGTCAATCTCCTGCCCAGTACACCACTCCACCAACTGGTGTACAGCCATTTCTACTGGGGTAGCCATTAAACTTTAACAAGAATTCATAATTTTTGGCCAGTAGAAGGCACAAAATCCTAGCAGTGAGCCTCCAAGATGTAACACCTTGGTGGTGCTATCCCAAGGGCTACTACCCCTGCCTGCATGGCTAATAGCAGGTTAAGGGACCTGAGTTCTGAAACGGGTGCCTCCACCCAGAGGTCAGGGTTGAAAGTGGTCAAACTAACCTGGGCACAGCCTTTTGGGACACTGTAGCCCCCCTCTTTCCCTTCTAGTGGCCTGAGCAACATACGATAATCACTTTCACAGTACCCCTTGTACACCATACCAGTACCCACACGGTTTGCACTTACCGCCAGGGCTGGTCCTCTGTCTCAACCCTGGGGACCCCCTGTAAAACAAGGTTATGCACAGTAAATAGCAACAGTACAGTACTCTTGACACAAACTGGAACCACAGTCAGGTTAAATGCAGCAAAAAAGTCAGATCTGATTTATTCAGAGGACTTGAAGAAGGAAGGGATGTAATCAGATTGATTGGCATAAAGGCTGTATTAATCAAACATGCGCTTTAAGAAATTAATTTCTGAGTGCGTCTTTACTGCAGTGCTACTACGGAACTCAGTCGGTGGCTGGATGTGGAGGTGAGAGATGGGCTGTGCCAGTCGCTGGCTGGGGATGGGTGGGGGAAGCTGGGTGGACTGGCATGGCTGGGTGGGGGTCCACTAGACTACCAGGGCATGTCTGGGTGTAAGCCACAATGCGGTGGGCTACTCAGGGTCAGGGCATTGGTAGGGGTTGACTCACGCCACCCTACTGGGCATATCTGGGGTGGATTAGGGGCAGTTGGTGTGGCCAGTCCTGCGGGGCAGTTACTGGAAGCTTGAGGGCAGGGGGTGGGCAGCCCTGCGGGCTCTGAATGTACACATTGGGGGGAGCTGGGGTGTGGGCAGCCTCTGGTACCTGGTGGCTTGCTGAGCATGGAGGGGGGCACTTACGACTATGGTTGTGGCTTGTGACATGTCTACCAAGTATGCTCCTCTTGGCGATTCTGGCCACATGTAAGCAAGTCGCCAGGACTTAGCTGCGGAGACCCTGTCCCTTCTAGAATAGGGAACAGGGTCAATGTTGCAGTGCGGGTGACATGAAGTTGCGTTTGGTGGTGACTTAGCCACCCATCCTAAAATTGGGCCCCATATCTTTAAAAATTCTGTCTGACTAGAATTGGGTGCATAAATGTTACATATTGCCACTTTCCTGCCCTCTAATGTTCTGGTTAAAATTTGGAACCTATCCTCCGGTCTTTAAAATGTGAGGTCTTTGTGAAGTTTATCCCTTTCCTGATTAAACTTGCAATCCCCTCTTTTTGTGTTAAACACATTAAACTCTGCCGAGATACCCATGCCTAACTAATCTCTCAGACTCTTCTTCTGAGAGATGGATTTCCTACAGGAAAGCCTTATTTGTTTGGGATTAGTCAGCACCTACAGTGCTCTTGCCGGTTTTGGGATTCATCAGTGGTACCGGGACATTTGGTGACATAGTCTGTGGCTTGTCTTAGGAATCGAAAATATACATTGAGGCATACGAGGTTATATCGGTCTGAGAGATCTGCATGAGTATCCACCAGACATGTTCTCTTCATTCTAGACTTTGTTACCTAACCTCTTCTCTTTGTGCAAGGCCACCGGCAGTAGAGGATTCTGGGATATGATAGTGCTTCTGAGTGCACAAGGTTGGGAGTCCAGAGATGATAGCCATGCATCAGCAATGCAGGGGTCTCATCTTCAAGTAAGGCAGGCCTATATTTTCCATTCAACTGTGTTTTTTTTCTTTCTCCATGGTACATGGGCACGTGGCGTTTGAAAACAAGAATGCAATATTACTAATAGTTCATAACTGAATTAGTAGCACTTGATGACAGTTTTGTGTGTGTATACTGCAATTGCAGAAGTGAACTTACGGGGAAGGCACTTGGAATGTACTACATACCTAGGGGTTGTGCTGAGGGTCACATCTGTGAAGCTGTGCAGTAGCCCAGTCAGGAAGCATGTTTACCCATATGTATTAACTACCTCCCCCATTCACAACGTTTGAGGAACTAACAGAAAAGAAATTACGGTAAGTATGATAGAATTTCTCCTTTCATACACAAAATATCTCAAGCCCTTTATAAAG
This sequence comes from Neoceratodus forsteri, assembly GCA_016271365.2. Classification (NCBI taxonomy): domain Eukaryota; kingdom Metazoa; phylum Chordata; order Ceratodontiformes; family Ceratodontidae; genus Neoceratodus; species Neoceratodus forsteri. The sequence continues at coordinate 22,891,344 of JADMNL010000037.1, read as the reverse complement.
CAAAGCATCAAAATACTGTTGGCACAGTGACTAGATAACAGACTTTGTATGACCAGCAATCTCCAAGACACAGAAACGGTCAACTGCATTAGAGTTTGAACAAAATAACAGCATGCTTTGTCAGTGTGTGGGTTGACAATAAAACAGACAGTGTACATTTAAAGTGCATAGAAAATATTAAATAGAAACTAGAGTTAGAACCATTATGTTGATTATAGGGTTCCACGAATTATCTAGGAAAGAAAATGGGTATTTTCTTCTTTCTAGGTAATTTTAGAAGAAGACCTATAATCAAAACATCATTTCTGTGTACATTTCATTTAACCCTTTTGCTTAAGTTGCATTAGAGTTTTGTTTACTGAGAAACTGAATGTTGGTTAAGACAACCTTGAATCTCCCCATCTATATTTGAAGAGTTCCATGAGATCTTTAATGTCTACTTGAAAAACACCAAGAAAAAAGGCATCAGAAACACACACTTCAATGCACAAGAATGGCAGTTCAGACAGGATAACATCTCCTATTCCCCAGCACCAGTACCGCAGTGTCAGTTCGGATGCGAATCCTAAGTCCCCAGTGCTCCTGGGAGATATGAGAGTACTATAATACCACTGAGCCAGACTGCTATAGCACCTTTATCAAACAAACGATCTAACTCGAATCTCCTGATTAGCCAGCTTAATTGCGAGGTAAGCCTTGATCTGCCATTTAAGTGGCTAATTTTGATTTTCTACTTCAGATGAAAAGCAAATTAAACCAAGGTGAGTCCATTTTAACGCAATATGTATGCATCATTTGGGTTTTATATAGAGATAACTGTTTCAGTTAATGCGGCGGCAGCGACATACGGCAGCAGCCATAATTTATCTTGGGCCATCCTCCCTGGACATAGAAGGAGGAGGGAGGGGAAAGATAGAGGTGGTCATGAGGGGAGCAAGGAGGGTCCAGGAATTGGACACGGGACCACCAGGGCCTCCCACTTGGGGGTCCAGATCCTGTGGGGAGAAGGAGAAAGAGGAATTTCTAGGGACGCATTGCGGCAGTCCTCCTATTTCTTCTCTTACCCCGCAAGGATTAGGGATGTGTGGTCAGCCAAATCAGCCAGGTAAGGGCCTAGTGGGCCGAAAGGGTTACCACACCTGGGGGCTGGGGCGGAAAGAGCCAGGGGAGAAGGACGGGCAGTGCATAGCCTGTAGACTAGGGTTTTACTGCATAGATTCTCCTTACAGGCAGGGTGACTTTGAGCTAGTCACTTAACTTCTCCAGTGCTTTCAGATCCCAGTAGGCACCCACATAAAAAAAAAAAAACAATTTATATAAATAACTAAACCATACTGAACCCAAACAGTGGTGGCATACCTGGGTGTGAGGCTCGTGGCCCGTGTGCCGTAGGTCTTGCAATGGCCCAGCATAGTCACATTCCCTCAGCCGCTCCTCTGGTAGCTCTGGAAGGGGCAGGGATGTGGCGCAACTCCTGGCAGGCCATGGCATCGGATGCTGGACTTAGGGCTTTCCTGTGGTTGGGTTTTTTTGCCTCTGAATAGTGCCCCTGTGGTGGGGATCCTGGGTTGAAGGAGGCAAAAGGCAGTCCGGCTACACAAGGTTTTTCCCTCGGTGAATCCTGCTGGGTGACAGGGGGGCTTGGTCTTTTTTTCTGTGGCTGCTTTTGCTGTTTCTGTCCCTCTGCAGTGTGTCTGGCTTGAGCATTCGCCCCGAGGTCCAAAGGTGGTCTGGACCTCGGCAAGTGCCATTGTGTGGCTCTGGGAGGGCGGAGACTAGTAACGCCTATCTAGGAGTGTGGCCCTGAGACTTCCTGGGGGCTAGAAGGGCATTGTACCATGATACAGAGCCCCAGGGTTGAAATCTGTGGGCTTTGGGATGGTCTCACAAGAGGTGGTCACACAAGGATTGGCTGGCGAGGTCTCGCCTGACTCTCAGCGGCCATCTTGCAGATGGCACAGTCCAGCATGGTGGCCAATATTTCACAGGATCCTCATGGGCCATCTTGTGGATGGCAACTGGTGGGCTTTAATATAAATAAAATATATATATAAATACAAATAAACAAGAAAACATAAGACGGCACAAAATTTAAAAAAACATTTTAAAAAAGGGGCACAGTAACTGGTGGGGGATAGTGTGGTACCGCCAACCAAAGGGTTTAAGGCAATCAATCCAGAGCTTCAATGGGGACCTGGGTTTGAATCTCATCAATCCCCATCTACATACGGGGTTGTGAATTGCATCCGCCTTGCAGGAGAGCAGGTGGGGGCACTTATTAGGCAGAACAGCTCAGTTTCTGGATTAAAAATAAATATATATATATATATATATATAATAAATACTATTTTATTTCTAGCTATACACATAGTATGCCAGGCATGAGAAAGGAGGGACCCGGCCCTGCCAATGGTGCCCCATGCCGTAGAATGACTCGCTTAGATATAAGAGCACATGGGGGCTCAAATCGCACGCAGCATGCCAGGCGTGGTATGGGGGGCCTTCCATGGCAATAGTACCCCATGCCATGTAATGATACATGTAGAGAGATGGCATGAGGGTTTGTGAGGGATACTGAAGTGGCTTACGCAGCAAAAGGGGGGATTGAGCCCTGGAGAGAAGGACGGGGGCAAGAGGAGCATGGCTCCCTAACATCCACCGTCCAGTGAAGCACTGTGATAGCTCATCTAACCAGTCTCTTGGGAAGTGGTGGGGGCTTTCAGTGTCTACAGGTGCAACATGGAAGCCCGCCAAAGGAAAAAAATCAGTGAAGGCCACTAAGGGTCTGGAGTCGCAGCTACGGGAGATGTACCGGAAGAAGGGAGCAGCATTGCTGGAAGCCTGCCTTGATGGGCTGGATGGCCCATCAATGTCAGCAGCGGGAGGAAGGGTGCCACCAAAGAAGTGGCTAGAGAAGGGCAGAGTGGCACCTCCAGTGAAGGTACACAGGACACCTGGGGGAGGTAAGCAGAGAGCTGAGGTAAGGCATCTGAGAGATGGTGACGTGCTTCAGGTACTCAATGCAGCCCAGAGGGGCAGAAAGTGAGAGCAGGATGAGCCCAAGAACACGGGGGGAGGCAGAGGTGGTCACACACCCCCAGCAACACCGGGACCGAAGGGGCCCTCCCAGCAGGTGGTCCGGGGCAGACGGGGATGGAAGCTAAACTAGATAGGCTTCTGGACCTGATGGCAGCACTGGTAGAAAAAGCTGAGGGGAAGGACTACTCCCAAGGCCCCTCCTCCCCTGATGAGTTCTTACACTGGGTTGGATAAACAGTTGGGGTCCCACCTCACAGAAAAAGTTAGGCAGCAAATAGGGAATAGGGAGTACGTGGACATGTTCTCCCTGTTGAATAGGCCAATCAAGCGGGAAGAGAAGAAGGAGGAGAAGGGAGAGGAGGCTGGCAAAAAGCCACCAAAGGTACCTCACACTTTTGAAAATTGGATTGCAGCCTTCCCCATGTAGAGAGGTGGACAAGGACCAAGGGCTAAGGTTGTACACCTATCAGAATAGGATCACACTCATGCACCGCAGAAAGGGAGTGGTAGCACGGTTAGAGTATGATGAGGAGTTTAGGAGGAGGAGGCAGGAGGACACTTTTCTGGGGTGGGGAATGGTGGACATGACCCTCCTGGTGGACGTCATGCATGGGAGGTGGGTAGTGCACACTGACAGTGGTTTGTCACTGTGGCCAGCCCTGCCACAGAAGGCAGAGGGGGGCACTACCCCGACACAGCCCTGCTATGCCTACAACCAAGCGAAGTGCACTCGGGCAACATGTAGTTTTCGGCACATTTGCTTGATCTGCAGACAACACCCCTTCATCCAGTGCGCCTCATTGCACTCCCAAAAAGGGGGGTTTAGGAGAGTGAACAAGAAGCCAGGAAAGCCACAAGGCAACAAGTCTGCCCACCCTGGTAAGGGTGGACAGGATTAGCCCATGGTTAGTCCAGTATCTGGACAGGGAAGTCGCGAACCTGTTGGGAGGAAGAATTCACCATGGGTTTCAGGATCCATCACGAGGCCCAAGGGCGGGCATGAGCTGGGAACCTGAAATTCACGTGGATCATCCACAGATGATCCGGGAGAAACTGGAGAAGGAGAGCGGTGGGAAGGGTTAGCGGCCGCTCACTGCCCCACCATGCCCGCCACTTAGGGTATCACCCATCGACCTGGTACTGAAAAAAGCACTGGGGAAATTCAGAATAATAAATCATCTGTCCTACCCTGAAGGGACTTATTGAATGATCATATTGACCGCGATATATGGAGGTCCAGTATGGAATCATTTGAATAGGGTCAGTGGAGGTAGCATGCGGGACAGGTTTCCCGAGCACTCATGGCGAAGACAGACATAGAGTCAGAGTTCAGGTTGCGACCTGTCCACCCAGATGACAGGGAGCTGCTGGGCATGTGATTTGAGGGGCAATACTACATAGACAATTGCATGCCCATGGGGCGTATGGTAGCATGCACAGTGTTCCAGAAATTCAGCAGCTTTCTTCACTGGGTGACACAGAAGCAGTCAGGTAACCAGGCGGTGGTCCACTATCTCGATGACTTTCTGTTCATTGGGCTGGATAGGATGGCAGTTGCAAGAACATGTTGGCCATGTTTGTGGCTATCTGTCAGGAATTTGGGATGCCACTAGCACCAAGGAAGGTTGAGTCCCCGATGAGGGTCTTGGTCTTTTTGGGGATTGAGAGTGACACCATCAACAGGCTGTGCTGCTTGCCACAGGACAAAAAAGTTATCGCACTCAGGTGCATGGTGGACTCCATGGTGGGCTCCCAGAAGGTGATATTGTGGCAGTTGCAACAGCTGGTGGGACACCTCAACTCTGAATGTTGGGTCTTCTCCATGGGTCACACCTTTCTGCACCGTATGGCCAAGCTAGGGAGGAGGTGCTCCAAACCATACCATAGGCTGCGTGTGATGGAGGATTTACAAGTGTGGAAGGTCTTCCTTGGCCACTTCAATGGAGTAGTGGTGTGGCAGCCCATCAAAAAAAGAGCCAACCACTCCAACTCTTTACAGATGCAGCAGGAGGCCTAGGGTTTGGGACATACTTCCAGGGGCAATGGTGTGTGGGGAGCTGGCCGCCAGAATGGGCAGAGGCAGGTTTACACACAAACATTATGCTACTGGAATTCTTCCCCATAGTGGTAGTGTTGTGCTCATAGGGCCCACAACTGAGAGATTGAAAGGTACTATTCCAGTCAGATAACATGGGGGTGGTCCATGTCATCAATGGCCAGCTGGGGCCGAAGGGCTCGATGGAGGACTTTATGTGCATCTTTGTTCTAAAATGTTTGCTGCTGAACATCACATTCAAGGCCATACACATACCCAGTGTTGACAATGGAATTGCTGATGCTTTATCTAATTCACTGATGGCAATGTTTTTGGGAGCTGGCTCCAGCAGTGAGCAGTGCCACAGACGGTACCTCCCTTCTGTGGAGGGTAGTGACATCTCAACTTGGAAATGCATAGGTAAGTCCATTGCACTGAGGACAAGGGAAGTATACAGGAATGGGGTAGAACATTACCTGGGTGTGTGAGCACAGCAGGGCTGGCCAGAGGATTGACCTGTTCTGGTAGAACAGCTGTGCAAGTACATCATGCTGTCAAAGCAGAGCGGGGCCATGCCAGGAGAGGTGGGCAGGCATCTCGCTGGCTTGCCATAGTTCTCCAGGGCCCTGGGAGTCACCAACAACATGAAGGCTATCAAGGTGAGGAAAGTGCTAGAAGGGTGGGGGAAGTCGTTGGCTTCCCACCAAGACACGTGGCGCCCCATCACTCCAGCGATCCTTGAAAGCATCTGGGAGGTTCTCCCCAAGGTTTGCTGGACCCCGTTTGAGGCGCTGTTGTTTGACACCATGTTTTTGGTAGCCTTTTGTGCGGCATTCAGGGTGTCAGTGCCAATGCAGCCCACTCAATTTACGAAGATCATCGGGTTGGAAGTAGGGGATGTCATAGCAACTGAGAGGGGCGCATGGGTTAGGCTTAGGAAGAGTAAACCAGACCAGAAGCAGAAGGGCCACTGGTACCTGGTGGAAGCACCGCCTGGGGTGTCTTGGAAGGTCCAAGACAGGGTGCGGGCTTATATGGTTGCAAACCCCAAAACCGGGGAAGGGGCATTCCTTCAGCACACAGATGGCAGGCCGGTCATGGTATATCAATTTAGAGCTATCTTTGCCAGAGCAGTGCAGGAGGTGGAGCTGAACCCAAGGGAGTTTAAGACACACTCCTTCAGGATTGGGGCAGCCACAAATGCCAGGAGTCTAGGGTGGGCCAACGGCCAGATCCAGGCACTGGGGTGCTGGAGGTCACAGGCATTCTTGAGGTATGTGTGTCCACACTTGCAATAACAGCATTTGTTTCTTCCAGGGTCCTCGGAAGTCTGTGGTTCAATTTGGATCTGTGATCAGGCCTTCATACAACAAGCAGCAGCAAGAGTGGCAGCTGGGGCAGGGAGGCAGCCCAGAGAATGGGTCATCCGAGGGTCCATACCTGATAGCTGGGGACAGACCACATGCGTGGGATGATTTGATCCCCTGCTGAGGAGGAAGGGTGGACTCAGCGTATCCCGGAGATGTTGGTGGTACATCTTGGAGGGGAAGATCTGGGAAGCTGGAAGGTGGTGGACTTGCTGCTGGCTATGAATGATGATTTTCAAACCATAAGGGAGTGGTGGCAACATACCACCTTCATCTGGTCCCAGCTGATATAGAGGTCCAGTTGGCTGAACAGGGAGGGGGTGGCCCCTCTCAACAAGGCCTGCATTTGGATCAACAGGGAGATGAGGCCGGTCATGCAGGCATTAGGGGGACTGTGGTGAAACAGATTCAGGCATCTGGTCAAATCATGGTAGCCAAGATGGGACATTTGACCTAGAGGGTATTGGAACTGTGGCTAGGGGCACTGAAGCAGGTCTTTGAGGAGTTCATTAAGCTGGCGGCTTGGGGGGTCAAATGTTGTCCATCCCGTGGTGTCTCGGGAGGATCAAGATGAGATGGAATAGTGATAAGTGGGCGGTGATGGGCTGAGTTCATCTGAAAGGCTTGTGACCCCCTCTGGTCGGCATGGAGATGGATACCAAGTACCCAGATCCAGGGGAGAGGTCATGGTCTGCCTGCAGCAGGTATATCTATACTGCAAGGCAAACGGTGCCTGACGGGGGGGGCAGCCGTGCAGCCCTGGCCATTACGACCACAGGTAGTTGATCCTCCCGGATGCGAGCACTGCTTTAATCTGGAATGTTATTCAATAAACACATGGCTGCAGCCATTTCCTCAAGACATGTGTTTTTTTTCAGGGAAAGGGGGTATGGGGCTAACAGCTAATGCAGAGGCAGCAACACATGGCAGCAGCCGTAATTTATCTGGGGCCATCCTCCTGGACCTGGGAAGGAGGAGGGAGGAGTGGGGAAGATAGAGGTGGTCCCAAGTGGAATAAGGACAGTCCAAGGACTGGACACAGGACCACCAGGGCCTCCCACTTGGGGGTAACATCCTGTGGAGAGAAGGAGAAACATGAATTTCTAGGGATGTTACCCAGCAGTCCTCCTCTTTCTCTATTGCCCTGCAAGGATTACACCCTCCCACCCCGTAAAAGCAGGGTTGTGGGGCCGGGTAGTTAGGGCCCCTCTTTGACCCAGATATGGTGACCGCGCTAGGGGTCAGGGAGCAGCTCTTCCTGGTGTAACCCCCCTATAAATGGGGTTTCCAAAGTCTTCCTTAGGTGTGTTTAAATGCCCACTGCCAGGCGGGCATTCTGTGTCTTTTACAGGTGTAAAAGTGTTTCTGTACGCGAGTGCCCTGTTAGCTCTCCATGCTTGTCTCTTTAAGAGACATTATTTTTGTAGTGTATAATAAATCTGGGTAGGGGCCGAGTGTTTCCAGGCTCGAGTCCCGCCTATATAGTAATATTGCTCTGTTCTGCCATCGCTAGTGGTGCAGAGGAGCTCTGTTAGACCTGGTAATTGCTGATTAGCTGCCTTAATAATAATGGTATTATAGTTTGTCTAACCTGCCTTTCTTTGCAGCATAGACATTTCTGTATTGCACCAATCAGTACCTTTTGGGGACCTTAAAATGGAGTCTGTCCCCAGGGGTCTTGTGGGAGTGAATTTTGGTGCCTAAATTGACCTGGAGGGAGAGCCCTTGCTTTGACAGACAGATGAATCAATCAACCAAACCCTTTTAGGATCAGAAGGAAGTCCCAGTGCTCCCTGCAGCAGACAGTCAGTCTGAGTTTGGAGCTGAAAGAGTGAACAACTCGAGTGATTCGAGCAGCCCTGGTGGAAAGGCTGAGTTTGGCCTGTCTGCCTGCTGTCCCTCGAAAGGGATCCTTAAACAGTGCTTAGATAACCGGACTGTATCCAACCAATTGTGACAAAAGCCACTGAATTGTGACTGTACCTTTCCTGAAGAAGACTGAAGACTTGCTCCACACGATCGGCCTGTCAGGATGTCTGAATCACCACAGAGATCATGGTTTTGCTCAGGAAAGCTGAAATTGCAACCGACTGTCATCCAAACTGCGGTATTGCTTTTCTTTTACTATAAGTATGCTGAATGCTGTTAGTGAGTCGCGATTTGGTTCCCACTGCCTAACTGTGTCACGCTTGCTGGAAGCTGCATCCAGCATTTACCGGACTGAATCTGAACTGTTCATCCGCCTGAGCCCCTGCCAATTTGGCCCAGCCAGCTACTTGCGACGCAGAGAAAACCATCGACTTAGAGATCTGCCCGGGATCAGCCCTGCTCAACATCTCGAACAGGAACGACACCTCAGTGATTTGTGTGGGCCCAATTTCTCCTGGCAAACCAACAAGTCATCCTAAAGTTTCCATTTCATCCATCCTGTGTCCTGTACTGGGTAGCATGAGTAAACACCAGGGCAGCTCCCTGCAACAACAGCTCAGAGTGTGTCATCTGAGTTAGTTGTTTTGTCTAATTATCACGAACTGAGCCTCCTGGCTCCGGATTACAAATTGCGTGTGGTTGTGCATGCTTCTTTCCATCACAGGGCCCCACCAGCTAGCAACGCCGCCTACCCGGGCAACGAATTAGGGCTAGCCCCCTTGTTCCAACTGGGTACTCAGAGTGTGTGACTGTGAAGGGACTCTAAAGTGCCAAATTACACCCCTCCCTTGTTCATTCCCCCTGAATAAATCAGATCTAATTCTTTTTGCATTTAACCTGACTGTGGTTCCATTTTGTACCAGAAGCACTATACTGTTGTTACCTTCTGTGTCTAACCTTATTTTACAGGGAGTCTCCAGGGTCAGACTGGTGGAACAAGCCCTGGTGGTAAGTGCAAACAGAGTGGGATTTGTATGCTGATTAGGGGCTGTTGTACCTGTGCATGCTGTTCATTGTTTAGGCCACTAGAAGGAAAGAGGGGTCACAGTGTCCCGGAGGGCTGTACCCAGGTCAGCTATGCTACCACTAACCCTGTCCTCCAGCTGGAGGCACCTGTTTTCAGTACCCAGGCCCCTTAACCTGCAACTAGTCATGCACACAGGGGTAGTAGCCCTTGGGATAGCACCACCTAGGGGTTACATCTTGGAGGTTACCTCTGGGATTAGCACCCCCTAGTGGCCAAAATCAAGAATTATTGTTAAAAATTAATGGCTACCCCAGTAGAAATGGCTGTACACCAGTTGGTGGGGTGATGTATCGGGCAGGAGACTGACCCCACAATGCCTTGCTAATACTGGATATACCTATGGGCACTAGTAAGACACGGCTGAAGGGCACTTTCCAAAGTTGAATGTTTGAAAAAAGCTGTAGTGGTGGGTCTACAGGCTGATTTAACTGCCCAAACTCTCATGGCCTTGGTGGAGTGGAGTGACCTCCTGGACAGTGCAAAGGTGCCACAGACTGTCGTCCCGGATGGATTCCCAGCCATCTGGAGGGTGATAACTACAGATAGTAAGGATCCCTTAGAGGATGAGCCCCCACCATTATCTGAGTCTTTTGAGGAGAAGTTTGCCAAGTTGTTACTGGAGGAGGGTAAAACCATGGAGGATTTAAAAAAATTATTCCTGCCACCTGGAAGTGTCCCTTCCCCACTTTCCACACCAGTCCCAACACCTGTTCTTTCACCAACTTCTGTACCTGCCTCTGTGCCAGAGGCAGGTAGTCACGACCCTTACCACAAGCTCAAAGTGTCTCTGGCATCCTACCTACTTCTAATGGGGAAGTCGATCTGGAGACCTGGATAGACTCTGCTACCCTTGCGGTACAAGACTGGCAATGCTCAGGGGCCACAAAAAGGGCCCGCCTGGGGGAAAGCCTCCAGGGGCCCGCCCTACGTGCTTTTCGCTCCCTGAGGTCCTCTGACCCTGATGCCAAAGCCCAAGAGTACTTAGTCGCCCTTGAAAATGTGTTTGTGGGCACCACTAGTGCTGAGGTGTTGAAATAGAAACTTAAAGATGTTAAACAACAGCCAGGAGAATTGTTATCTGCCTACATGGATCGATTAGAGGGAATCCTACAAACCATTTTTCAGAAAGGAGGCTGGGCCTCTAGTGACGTTGACCAGGTAAGACTGAATCATATACTCCACTCTGCCTGGCATTCCAGCTGGGTGTTGCTCAAATTGCAACTGTACCAAAGGAAATCTGATCCCCTGCCCTTCCATATGTTGATGAAGGAGATACGGGAAGTTGAGGAGGAGCAAGGCTCTCAGGAACCTTGAGCAGTCGTAGCTGCTGCAACCCCTGCTCCAGGCATGGGGTCAGTCGCTGATGGCCTGGAATTCCAGAAATCACATGACAGAATCCGAGAACGAAATGCTGGTGCCAGTCCCAGGGAACCCAGCAAGAAAGAGACTGCTAAGGATGCTCTGCCATGGGATGAACTGCTGAGGGAGTTCAGAGAAACAAAAGTCGGTTTCTTTACGAAGACTGCTCTTGTGGGTACAGGCTCCGATCCTTATCAGAGTGCATCTGCTATGGGATGGGGTTGCCCACTCAGGCATCTCCTGCTGACAGCAACTCAAAAACTTATGAATTTACTATGGAAGTGAGAGAATTATTGAGACGTCTCCCAATGCTCGCCACACCGCAGACAGAGGTGGAACCAAGATTTTCAGTTGGTGGTACCCCTGCCTCAGCTCCCAGTGTGATGTCTCGGCCACGCCAGACCCTGGAAAGCATGTATTGTCATAATTGTGGGAAGGACAGGCATATGAAGAAAGAATGCCAGTCCCCAAAAGACCTAGATAAAGTTGTATACAGACTTCAAGGGGAACTCCGGAAAGTGAGACCATGGCCGAGGGGTGCCGGCAACGACCGCAGTAAAGGCTCAAGAAATACTAATCCAAACTTCTTTGTGGCTAATTCGTCTGTCCAGGTGTAAGGATTAAAAAGATAGCTGCATTGTGTTTCTTATTTTTTAAATAATTTAAGCCACACCAAATGAATGTTTTCTTCTGGTTTATTTTGTTTTATTCTCATCAACTTTAATACTGTGTCTTTTGCTTTTGGTTTGACTACATATTTAGTTCACATGCAGTCTTATATACAAAACTGTTATTTTGAAAAAGTTAACACTCCAGTATAAACCAATCACAAAACAATGAACACATTTATTTTAAGCTGTGATGTTCTACTTTCTACAAAACTAGTTTTACAAAACAAGTTATATATAGACCGTGTGACTGGCAACATGTTTATTTATAAATACTAGAAAACATGTCATTTAAACTACAGGACATTTCATGTTGACATTTCAAAACTATTGTAGCTGGCTTGACAACATGTTATTACCTTTTATGTTGACATTTTAAGACTATAGCATCACAAGACATGTAACTAAGTCTTGTGAGAAGCTGTATTATACACAGCTAACTACTTGAGTAAACACATTTGGTTATACAGTACAAGAATTCATACTGAAGCATCCTAGAAAAAGGCTATACTTTAACACTAAGTCTACCTATTATAAAAGGTTATACTGAAATAAATGTTTTACTGCAAAATGTTACACTACACCAGGTCCCTGCTACCGCCCCTCCAGACTGGTCCAAATTGGTGGGCCCTTCGATGGAGATTACTGTGACTGTCAATGGTGTCCATGCTCGGCTGTGCTGACAGCGGGTCACAAGTAACCACTGTATTCCAGAACTGGTATGACAAACACTTATCTGGTGTGCCATTACAATCTCTAGAAGGCCTACATTGTGGGGCCTGTGTGACAAGTCTTATCCCTACCTATGATATGTCTGGCTCTGGCTGTCTTTTTCATGGGTTGTAACTGGTGTAGATGAACAAGCTGAGACACTGGTTCTGGTGTGCCATCCTACAGGGATGTATGATGGTGTCCTCCTACTCACTGGAATCAATGCCCACATGTTTGAGAGGTTAGCACAGTTCTGCCAAGAAAAGATGAGACCAAAAGACTGTTTGGGCAATGAGAATTCCAGCTCTGATCAAAAAGCTTATGACCTGCAGAGGCAGTCTGTGGCAGACGACCAGGATGAGCCTGTTGGAATTGTCTGGAAGAAGGACCCTGATTCCTTGATATTGCCTCCCAATACTCAGTATACTGTTCATGGAGAAGTCCATTTTAGAAGAGACGTGAAAAACAAAATAATAATGCTGGATGCACCAGGTGAAGGAAAGTTGCCAGAGGGGCTATTGGTTAAACCCAGTATCCTACCTGCTCGTGCCCATACCTGCGCACGACGAGTGATGGTCCAGCTTCTAAATATGTCAGATCGAGAAGTCCGAGTGAAATGAGGGTGTACACTAGCTACAGTACACTGCGCAGACACTGCAGTATTACCCAGCAACAAATATTCTGGCGAGAAGGAGGAGGTGACCCCAGACCTATTTGACTTTGGTGATTCCCCATTGTCTGCTGAATGGAAGACTCGGATCAGTAGGAAACTTGCCCAGAGAGACCAAGTGTTTTCACTAAAAGAATGGGATGCGGGGTTCGCCCATGGTGCTGAATATAATATTCGGCTGCACAACGACAGATCTTTCCGAGAGCGGTCCTGCTGCCTTGCTCCAGCTCATATAGAAGATGTTTGGCAGCACCTACAGGAGATGCTCGCTGCCAGAATTATTCAAGAGTCAAGAAGCCCCTACACATCTCCCATCGTAGTTGTGTGAAAAAATGGGTCCGTGAGGATGTCTGTGGATTATCGGACCCTTAACCGATGGACTGTCCCAGATCAATACACCATGCCCGCATACAGGATACCCTAGACTGCCTGAACGGGAGTCAGTGGTTCTGAGTACTTGATCTCTGCAGCAGATATTATTAAATCCCGATGGCCCCGGAGGACCATGAGAAAACAGCCTTCATCTGTCCTTTGGGGTTCTACGAATTTCTGAGGATGCCACATGGCATTTCAGGTGCCCCTGCTACCTTCCAGAGGTTGACGGAACGTGCAGTAGGAGACATGAATCTGAAAGAATGTTTAGTGTACTTGGATGATGTCATTGTTTTCAGTCGCATGCTAGAAGGACATGAGGCCAGACTGTTCAAAGTCCTCGATCACTTGGAAGAATTCAGCCTCAAGCTATCCATAGACAAGTGCCAGTTCTTTCAAGCGTCTGAAAAATATGTGGGACATACAGTGTCAGCTGAGGGGATACAGACAGACCCCAGTAAAGTACAGTGCCTGACCACCTGGCCCCAGCCCACCAACCTGAAACAGCTGCAGCATTTTCTGGGGTTTTGCGGCTACTTTTGCTGATTCATTAAGGACTATTTGTAGGTAATCCGGCCGCTTCTTAATCTTACCCAAGGCTATCCTCCCACCAACCACAGATACAAGAAGGGGTCTCTCAAAGAAGAAGACAAGGTGTATTTTTGAACAGGTGAACCTTTTGGAACCCGTTGGACCCCCGAGTGCAAGGCGGCATTCTTCGAAGTCATCTATCAGCTTACCTACGCCCCAGTCCTTGCATATGCTGATCCCACCAAACCATACATCCTGCACACAGATGCCAGTCTGAAAGGGCTTGGGGCTGTGCTATATCAAGAACATGAGGATGGCCTAAGACCTGTGGCCTTCGCCAGTAGCAGCTTGAAACCCTCCGAGCAGAATTATCATGTGCACAAGTTGGAGTTCCTCACTCTAAAGTGGGCCATAGTTGATCAGTTCCACGAGTACCTCTATGGGGCTAAGATATTAGTAAAGACTGATAACAATCCTCTAACATATGTACAGACTTCAGCCAAGTTGGACACCACTGGGCACCGGTGGCTTTCTGCCTTGTCAACTTACGATTATGTGGTTGAATACCGGCCTGGACTGAACCATATTGATGCTGATGCCCTTTCATGGCGGCCAAGTTCCAAAGACAATTGGGTGAGACTGTCTGAACCTTCTATTAAAGCAGTGTGCCAAAAATTTGACAAAGATGAGCAACTGTCTGCAGACACCGTGGACTGCCTGGTGGACTGTTTGGGCCCTCGATACTTTGCATATCTGCTGCTTATTGTCATTTTTCTGCATTAAATATCAGTGCTTTGCCCCAGTTTGTTAGTGACAGCATTCAGTGGGCTCAATCCCACGACCCCATGATTCAGTCCGACTTGATGCCCTGCTTGCAGGGAAGGATGTGTCTAAATTACGTTCTACTGACTTACTTAACTGCACTGTTTTTCAAAGAAGGCCCCAGACTAAAGTTACAAGATCAGTTATTATATAGAGAGACAGTAGATTGTCAAGGTCAAGTGGACAAGCAGCAGTTGGTCCTACCCACAGCCTTCAAACAGCTGATACTGAGGTCCCTCCATAACCACATGGGACACCCCAGTATTGACTGGACTCTCGACTTAGTATGATCCCGATTCTATTGGCCGAAAATGTGGGCAGATGTTGAGAATCATGTCAAAACTTACAGTCGCTGCCTCCAGCGGAATGCTTTGCCCCAGAAAGCTGCCCCATTTGTCAACATCACTACCAGTGCCCCCATGGAACTGGTTTGTATAGACCAGGGTTATTCAATTGGCGGCCCACAGACCAGATCAGGCCCCCCGACAGCCTTCCATTTGGCCCCCAGACAGTCAGCTGCTCCCTAATGCAATTCAGGCAAAAAACAGCAAAATAAAACACCAAGAGAGAAATGGAGAGAGAGACAGCCAGACAGAGAAAAACATCACATGTAAAGAGATTAGCCAAACATAGCAACTTTTATTCGGGGCTTAAACAAAACACTGCTAAGTAACAGTAATTTCCACTGACTCACTGTAGGGCACAGCGAAAGCGCCACTACTCTACTAACCGACAGGGATTGGCAAGCTATGTACAGGCACAGTCCTATCAGGGGCATGTATCAGGATGCACTTCTGTTTCTTTTCCCTCAGTTTACCTGCCGTCATGGCATGCAATTAATTTAATCGGTTTCAGGGTTTTATTATTTTGAAACACATTCAAGTTCTGCAGCTTGACTCACTTTTAAGCAGGTGAACTGAACCAAAAACATCTTTAATTTAAAGAAGACTGGAGTCAGAGGATACATTTCATGGTATAGTACACTTTCAGTCAGGCACTTCATCAAATGCTTATGAATGCAACAGGAAAGGGTCAGTAACTGATGCGATAGCACATGTTAACCTGAATGTGTGCTTCGTGGTACTTTTCCGATACTTTTCCTGTGTTGAAAACAAAGATGGATGAGCAAGTGTCAAAATTTGGCCCCCGAAGGTCTGGACATGGTCTTATGTGGCTCGTCAAAAAATATAATTGAATATCCCTGGTATAGACTTCTTGTATCTGGAACCCGATTAAAAGAACATTGGCAATGTACTGGTAGTAACCGATCTCTTTATCTGATATGCACAAGCTTTCCCAACCAAGGATCAAAAGACCTCTACGGTGGTCAAGGTGCTAGTAGAAAAGTTCTTTGTCCACTATGGTGCACCCCAACATATCATTCCGACCAAGGAAGAGACTTTGAAAGTAGACTAATCAAAGAAATGCTCTCTCTCTAAGGGTGCAAAAGTCCAGAACCACTCCATATCACCCTCAAGGGGACCCCTAGTCAGAACGCTTTAACAGAACCCTTCTGGACATGTTGGGTACTCTTATCCTAAAGACAAGTCTAAGTAGAGTCAGCAGATTAGCACCTTGGTACACGCTTACAATTGCACCAAAAGTGATGCTACCAGATTGTCTCCGTATCGTCTCATGTTCGGGAGGAAAGCCTGGCTGCCCGTAGATGTTTGCTTTGGGGTCTCCCCGGATGGGGTCCAAGCTGAGAACTATTTACAATATGTACAGAAACTGAAAGCTCAATTAAACCATGCGCATCAACTGGCTCAAACAATGGCCGCCAAGAGAAACCTTGCCAACAAAGAGAGGCATGACAAGAAAGTGAAGGCTCAAGAGCTACTGTCCAGAGACCATGTATTGTTACGCAATTTGGGACTGCATGGAAAGCATAAAATTGCGGACAGGTGGCATCACCTTCCACACATAGTGATCAGTAAACTGGATGAACTGCCTGTGTACAAAGTGCGCCCTGAGAACAACTCTAGATCTGTCAAGACCATGCACCGCAATCACCTACTGCCCATCAGTCAAGTGATCATTGATGCTGAACCAACACCTGACACTTCCCCTGGGCCAGTGACTCATGCTTCTGCCAAAAAGAGTCAGAGTCAACCTGCCTCTGTTGTTCCAGACCTAAGGCCTTCCCCCCAGCAGGCCCTGAATGATGATGACCGTCAGTCCATTTCTGATGAAAGTGAATGTGACAATGCCTACTATCCTTATTATGAACTGAGCCAGTTGTTTCAAGGCAATCCTCTGCAGAATCATGGAGATGAAGCTGGGCATTCAGAGCTGCCTAACCCCCCAGCTTCTTCCCTGGACCTAATGCCCCCTGAAAGTGAGGTGCAGAGCATGACGTCTGAAATAGCATATTCCTTGTGCCTAGTAGAACTGTTTGAATTACCTGAGGAGGAATCTGCTGTGGAAAATCTCGCTGGTGACACACCAGAACCTACAGAGAAACACGACAGTGTTGACAGCACCCCTTCAGTGCCGCAAAATTCAATGATCCAAGAGTTCCTTCAGGATGAGCAACCTGGGCCCTCTTCAGGAGAGAATAATGAGCAAAGTATTGTGGAAGCAGAGTCTGTCATGCAAGGAGCCGATAATGTTCTGCAACTGGAGACTTTGTCCAGTGCAGAGGTACCCCTTTCTGCTGAGGAAGAGACTGATGCAAATGCTGGTACTCCAGAGACTGTACCTGTTTCCCCAAGGAAGTCTGGGAGAGCGATTACACCCGTAATACGTCTGAGCTACGACTCCCCTGGAAGACCAGTAGATCTTCCTTTAAATATTGTCCACAAGGGTATCTATGTCTCAAAGAGCTCACTACCCAAACCGAGCCTTTCTGCTACTTCCAAGTTGATTGTCCATTCTTCAGGACGTGGTGCCCCTGCCCCGTCTAGCCACAAGTTAGCTGATAGGGATATGACCCCATCTATGTTGTTTAGAGTGCAAGAAACTATAACATGAATGAGTACAGTAATATTATTGTGTGAATCATAGTGAAATCATTATTGAATGTATGAAAACTGCATAACTATTGCCATAATATATATATGTATTAGCTATTTTGGATACATATAGAAATGCTAATGAAGCATGTATTTTGTATAAGTATAATGTCATCAAATAATGCTGTTGTGAGCACGGAATTGATGCGGACGCCAAGTTCTTTCCAGGCAGGGAAGGGTGTTACCCCCTCTATAAATGGGGGTTCCCAAAAGTCTTCCTTGGGTGTGCTTAAATGCCCACTGCCAGGTGGGCGTTCTGTGTCTTTACAGGCGTAAAAGTGCTTGCATGCGAGTGCCCTGTTAGCCTCCGTGCCTATCTATTTAAGAGACATTATTTTTGTAGTGTATAATTAATCTGGGTAGGGGCCCGAGTGTCTCCAGGCTCGAGTCCCGCCCGAGCTGCAGTAATATTGTTCTGTTCTGCCATCGCTAATGGTGCAGAGGGAGCTCTGTTAGAACTGGTAATTACTGATTAGCTGCTCTAATAATAATGGTATTATAGTTTGTCTAACCTGCCTTTCGTTGCAGCATTAACATTTCCGTATTGCACCAATCAGTACTGTTTGGAGACCTTAAAATTGAGTCTGTCCCCAGGGGTCTTGTGGGAGTGAATTTCTGTAGGAATTGTAGTTTTTTCATTTTGGCACCTAAATGGACCTGGAGGGGGAGCCCTTGCTTTGACAGACAGATGAATCAACCAACCAAACCCTTTTTGGGTCAGAAGGCAGTCCCAGTGCTGCCTGCAGCAGACAGTCAGTCTGAGTTTGGAGTTAAGAGAGTGAACAACTCGAGTGATTCGAGCAGCCCTGGTGGAAAGGCTGAGTTTGGTCTGTCTGCCTACTGTCCCTTGAAAGGGATCCTTAAAGAGTGCTTAAATAACCGGACTGTATCCGAACCAATTGTGACAAAAGCCACTGAATTCTGACTGTACCTTTGTCTGAAGAAGACCGAAGATTTGCTCCATATGATCAGCCTGTCAGGATGTCTGAATCACCACAGAGATCACGGTTTTGCTCAGAAAAGCTGAAATTGCAACCGGACTGTCATCCAAACTGTGGTATTGCTTTTCTTTTACTACAAGTATGCTGAATGCTGTTAGTGAGTCGCGATTTGGTTCCTCACTGCCTAATTGTGTCACGCTTGCTGGAAGCTGCATCCAGCATTTACCGGACTGAATCCGAAATGTTCACCCGGCCTGGGCCCTGCCAACTCAGCCCAGCCAGCTACTCGTGATGCAGAGAAAACCATCAATGAGAGGCCTGCCAGGGGATCAGCCCCCTGTTCAACACCTCGAACAGGAACGACACCTCAGTAATTCATGTGGGCCCAACTTCTCCTGGCAAACCAGCAAGTCATCCTAATGTCTCCATTTCATCCATCCTGTGTCCTGTACTGGGTAGCATGAGTAAACACCAGGATAGCTCCCTGCAACAACAGCTCAATCAAAGTGTGTCATCTGATTTAGTTGTTTTGTCTAATTATCACGAACTGAGCCTCCTGGCTCCAAATTACAAAATTGTGTGTGGTTGTGCATGCTCCTTCTTTCTATCACAGGGCCCCGACCAGCTGCAACACCGGCCTATCCCGGGCAACGAATTAGGCTAGCCCCTCCTTTGTTCCAACTGGGTACTCAGAGTGTGTGACTGTGAAGGGACTCTAAAGTGCACGCATGATTGCCTGAATGAATCAGTTACAGAACTAATCAGCCAAATTACACCCCTCCCTTGTTCATTCCCCCTGAATAAATCAGATCTAATTCTTTTTGCATTTAACCTGACTGTGGTTCCATTTTGTACCAGAAGCACTGTACTGTTGTTACCTGCTGTGTCTAACCTTATTTTACAATGGGGTCTCCAGGGTCGGACTGGTGGAACCAGCCCTGGTGGTAAGTGCAAACAGAGTGGGGATTTGTATGCAGATTAGGGGCTATTGTACCTGTGTATGCTGTTCATTGTTTAGGCCACTAGAAGGGAAAGGGGGGGTCACAGTGTCCCAGAGGGCTGTACCCAGGTCAGCTACGCTACCACTAACCCTGTCCTCCAGGTGGAGGCACCCATTTTCAGTACCCAAGCCCCTTAATCTGCAACTAGTCATGCAGGCAGGGGTAGTAGCCCTTGGGATAGCACCACCTAGGGGGTTACACTGGTTTTCCCTGCAACAGGGTTTTTCCCAGGTTTTTCACCTCCTCCAAAGGGATGTTAAACTGAATCAAAAGCAGGAGAAACTAAATAGGCAAGAATAAATAGTTAGAGCCAGATGAATGTCAGTATGTCACAGTCATGGCAGCGTCTCGGGAGGATCAAGATGAGATGGAAGAGTGGTAGGGGGCTGTGATGGGTCGAGTTCATCTGAAGGGCTCGTGACCCCCTCTGGTTAGCATGGAGGCAGAAACTGAGTACCTGGACCCAGGGGAGGGTTCATGGTCCACCTGCAGCAGGTATATCTATACTGCAATGCAAACAGCGCCTGGCGGGGGGGCGGCCGTGCAGCCTTGGCCATTACGACCACGGACAGTTGATCCTCCCGGATGCACGTCCTGCTTTCATCTGGAATGTTATTCAATAAACACATGGCTGTGGCCATTTCCTCCAAGACATGTGTCAGTGTTTTCTTTCCAGGGAAAGGGGGTATGGAGGGCTAACAGATAATTCCCCTTAGTTGTCACTCGCATAGAAGAGAATTTGTTTTACATAGTGTATTTTACACACAATGTACTCAAAGTGCTATAGAGTTAGTTACTTGCAGGCTTCATGTAAATGAGGACTCAAGGTGAAAGTTAGTAAACTAAATGATGCTACCCCTGTTACAATATGGCAGTATAGTCTATAGACCAGTATGTGACAGAGAATTACAAAACACTGATAAAATCCATAACAGGAGTCTTAGATTTGTCCTCAGTCATAGGGAAGCCCCTTATGAACTGCATAATTCTGATGTTTTAACCAAGTTGGGATGATGCAACAAGAAGAAACAAGCAGTGGCTAGCCTTCCTGTATAAATAAACCTTGTTTTATAAGTATTGGAAGCAGAAAGCTCATGGATATTTGACTAGCCTCTTATCTCGTATAGAGTCTACCTACAATCTGAGGGCTGTTATACATACTGTAGGGGTTTGGTTATCTCGAAAGCGATTTCCAGTATGATACTTTGACCTTAGTATTTACAGAGTTTTTTTTTCCGGAATATGGTTCCAGTTGATATTAGTCATTTAAAATGTTTAGTGAGTTTTGTTAACTCTCTTAACTGTATTATGATTATCTGTACTTTGTTTATGAATGTAATTGCTGTTGTAATTATTGAAATGATTTTTATAGTTTTGTACATGAGCAAACTTGTAAAGTTTTTAAACTTGCAGACAGAACAATATTTTAAATAAATAATTACAAACATACAGATAATTTAGGGACCAGATGTAGTCATGTGACATATTGACATCCAAACGCAGACTTGGCAACTGCATTACAACGGATGATGTTAGCCAGGAAATTGGGGGTAATCCTCCACAGCTAGGGAAAATAGCCATGAGATCTTTTACTTCTACCTGGGTGGCCATCACTGATGGGCAGAAGGGACCTTGGTTATCATCTAATCAAAGGGCACCTCCAACAGGGTAGTAGGAAGTAACCCCCCCCCAAAAAAAAAGCATGTACTACAGTATCTGCCCAAGTGTATGGCACTGGGCTTTGAACCCTTGATCTTGTGGCCCAGAGGCAAGAGTGCTACCAGTTGAGCCATACTGATTCTGCAGATTCTTTTCTATGTTCTGGAGTCTGGAATGTGTACATTTTGCAAGAGTAAGATGATGGACAAGATTTAGCAGCAGGATTTTGGAAGCCATAATCTCCTAAAGTTTTGAAAATGATGACTTTTGTTTAACAATCAGCAAGAGAGTGCGCTCCAAGCTCACTTAACATGATGTTTTTAATGTTTCATTATATTTTATAATATAAACCTACTTAAATAATTAATAACAGGAATGACACTATACACAAACTCTCATTGCCAATTCTCAGACACGTTTGCCCTGTGCTGTTTAAAAATAGGGAGGGTCTGCTCTCCAAGCCCACCTAAAAAAGCATTTTTTTATGTGTTAATACATTTGAAGATATATATATATATTTGAATGTAAACCTAATTAATAAAATAATGATAGTGACACCCCTGCATACAAAATTCAATTGCAAATCTCAGCCACCAGATTGTACTATCACAGCTCGCACTCTTCTCCATTTTTCTTTATAATTTCTTGCCGTTGATGTTGTGCCACATAACTTATTTTGTACTGCTCAATGGCATCTTTTGAAAATATATTTGTAATTAGGTGACAGTGTAATGGCATATGGCACTAAAGACATATGCCTTACAAACGTGTATACTGCATGAGGCAATATGTTGACTACGCAATGCAAGAAAGGGGTCCCATGTTGGATTTGTTGTTTGCCTCAGGAGTGAATGTTGAACCTCTGACAGCCCCTTTCATTTCCATGGAGTGATGATCATGTTGCACTTTGGTTTGGGGTCATCTTTAAGTCCCCCATCTCTACAGAGATAGCACCTTTTTTTACTTTTAAAGCAACAGTGCACGATAGCGGAATAAATGTTTACCTGTACTTTTATATTCTATTTTCCGTTGCCCATTATCTCCTGATGTATAGGATACCCTTCTTTCCCCATTTTCAGTCTGCTTTAGCACTTTTTTCATATTGGAAATAATAAAAGGAGTGCACGTTTTAATGTGGCTGGATCAGGTTTTCATCAGTATTCTCAGCTGCTTGTGAACGCTTGTTGTCCCATAAGGTCAAGGTGCAATGTCTGCTGCATGCTAGTCTGTCACAGTAACAAGAAACATAGAAACATAAAAATATAGACATTGTCATAGAAACACAGAAACATAGACTTTGACGGCAGATAAGGACTGCTTGGCCCACCTAGTCTGCCCATTACCCTACCTACAGGAAACGCTGCAGATACTGGTTAGCCAACAGCTTATTTCTTACTACCCCCCCAACAAGAATTGGCTTATGTCTGTCCCATGCATTCTTGAATTCTCTCACAGTTATAGACCCCACCATCTCCTCAGGAAGGCTGTTCCATGCATCCACCACCCTCTCTGTGAAAAAATACTTCCTCACATCGCCCCTGAGCCGTTCCCCCCTCTATCTTCAAATTGTGTCCCCTTGTTCTTGCACATCTCTTTTTCTGAAACATGCTACCTCTAGGAGTTGATTCCACTGAGGTACTTAAAAGTTTCTATCATGCCCCCCTCCCCTCCTCCTTTCCTCAAGGGTATACATATTAAGCTCCTTTAGTCTCTCCTCATATGGCTTCTCTTGCAGACCCTGCACCATTTTAGTTGCCCTCCTCTGGACTGCCTCCATCCTGTCTATGTCCTTGCGGAGATGGGGTCTCCAGAACTGGACACAGTACTCCAGATGGGGTCTCACCAACTGTCTGTACAGAGGGATAACAACTTCCTGTTTTCTGCTGGTGATGCCTCTCCCTATACTTCCCAGTATCCACCCAGCCCTCCCTACTGTCTTCTCACATTGCTTGCTAACATTAAGGTCATCTGATATTATTACCCCCAGGTCCCTTTCCATGTTTATTGTTGTTACTACCTCCCCCCCTCCCAACTGTGTAATCTTCCCCTGGGATTTTGTTTCCCAGGTGTATTATTTTGCACTTCTTTGCATTGAATCTAAGCTGTCATACTTCTGACCATTCCTCCAACCTTGCCAAGTCCCTTCTCATCCTTTCCATGCCTCCTTGTGTATCAACCCTGTTACAGATCTTTGTGTCATCTGCAAAGAGGCATACTTTTCCTTCCAGTCCCACTGCAATGTCACTTATAAAGACATTAAAAAGGACTAGACCCAGTACTGAACCCTGCAGTATCCCACTAGTAACCCCTCTTTCTTCAGAGTGGACTCCATTTACAATTGCCTTCTGTGTCCTGTGGTCCAGCCAATGTTTTGCAGCAGATAAGGATCACTTGGCCCACCTAGGCTGCCCTAAAATCCTTACCTATAGTGCCACCAGAGACCCTACTTGGTCTCCGGCTTACAGCCCCTCTCGTTTCTAGATTCCCTTGTGTCTAACCCATGCATTCTTAAATCACGTGACCATTTTAGCCACTGCCACTTCCTCCAGGAGGCTGTTCCAAGTGTCCACCACTGTCTCTGTGAAGAAGTACTTCCTCATGTTTCCCCTTAGCCTCCCGCCCTCCAGCTTCATATTATGACCCCTTGTCCTTGAGCATCTTCTCCTTTGGAAAATGCTCCCTTCCTGTACCTTGTTTATTCCTGTGAGGTACTTCAGTGTCTCTAGCATATCGCCCCATTCCCTCCTGTCTTCTAGGGAGTACATATTTAAATCCTTAAGCCTCTCCTTGCAGGGCTTCTGATGTAGGCCCTATACCATTCTGGTACCCTCCTTTGTACCGCCTCCACCCTATCTATCTACTTTCGGAGATGGGGACTCCAGAACTGTACTCGGTACTCGAGGTGGGGTCTCACCAGCGATCTAAATGGGGATATTATTACCGCTATCCTTCTGCTGGTGACATCCTTCCCTATGCGTCCTTACCCACTGCCTTGTCACACTGTTTAACTACCTTCAGAAATGATGACCCTCAGGTCCCTTCCCTGCTTTGGGACTGTTAATACCTCTCCTCCCAGCTGGTATGTTGCCCCAGGGTTTCTGTGCCCCATGTGCATTATTTTGTACTTTTTTTGCATTAAAACTCAGCTGCCAAGCCTGTGACCATTCTTCCAGTTTTTCTAAGTCAACTCTCGCTCTTTCCACTCCCCCCTCCTCAGTGTCTCTACTCTGCTGCATAGTTTTTTTGTGTCTGCAGAAAAGCATACCTTCCCTTCCAGTCCTTCTGTAACATCACTAATAAAGCCACTGCAGAGGACCAGCCCCAGTACTGATCCTTGTGGCACCCCACTGGTCACTTTGCCTATTCCAGAGTGGGTGCCATGTATCACCACCTTCTGACACCTAACCTGCTCCGAGCCAGAGTGTTCCTTTTATTATTTCAACTGTACAAAGAAAAGTGGTGTAGCAGACTCAAAATGTGGAAAAAAAGGGTATCATACAGGTCGTAAGATAGAGGGCAATCTAAAATAAAATAAAGAATAGGTAAAAATGTTCACTGCTATCATGCACTGCTGCTATAATTTATGAAATTTCAAACACAGATTCATTGTACTGACAAAAGACGAGAAGGCTAGTATAATACATTCCATTTAGAAGACTTAAAGCAGCAATATTTGTTACTCAGCACGTAGTTTGTTCAGCAAATGTAAAGCTTCAGAGTTGCGATGAATAATTATTTTAAAATTACAACTATAAAAATACTGTAACTTAATAACAGTTAATAAAATATGATTATTGACTACTGACTATGACTATGTTATTATTTTAACTCATAAATATGGGTATGGTAAGGGCCATACATTGAGTACGGTATTGGCCACACGTTGTTGTGGCTCAAGTCTTACTCAGAAATTTAAATGTGGCTCACAACCCCGAAAGGTTGGACACCCCATCCCATGCCATGCCCACCATGAAAAAATTAAATATCTTAGTACATTACTGTGCTATATTCATATGTATGGAGGCAGTATTGCTGGGGTACACAATGGGTGCCTCCCAACAACAGCAGTACTGTAGGCATCTCCTGTGGCTCCAGCGGCTAGTGATTGGGGGGAAGGTCTGGCCCATAATTGATGGCTGAATCAGCAACCCACCCACCCCCACAACAATAGTGCAATGGGGCAGCCTCTTACTGGAGGATATGAGACTAGAAAACACCCAACATAATGTTTTGCAAATGCACTCCAAATATAACCTAATCTGGGAGCCCCTGGAAAGGGCACTGGGTATGCTATGGTTGCCTCTGCAGGGAGTTCTAGAAAAACTGATCCAAGATTACCTACATCGATGGAGCCTGTGGCAGCTGAACCCTAGTCAACTACAAGAGGTTAATCCAAAGTACCACACACATGTTATGAGACATGAAGTTTGCATAAAAGGACCCTACTGATGGGGAGAGGTGACCAGGGAACGTAGAAATGTAAGGTAATAGATGAGTGACTGATGATAATGTACATGTAAAACAAAATGTTATGTTGTATCACTATACAGATCCCAGTGTGTCTGTCCTGGCAACCTGTGAGATGACCTCCTGAGAGACATCCACCACAAAAGTAAGTTGACTTTGATATATTGCATATTAAGCACGAATTTTAAACAACATTTACAAAAAAAAAAAAATGGGGTAGCAACATCCTAATGCATCCACAGTATAAATCTAGCACTGTATGTACATTCAACAGGTAACCTCAGTGGAAGAGATTTTTTTTTAAAGTTGCTAATGGTGTCCATTTTTAATTATTTGAGTCATTACTTACAAAATTAGCTAAAAAAAACTATTTTAAAAATATTAGAGAAAGAGACTGCTGGATGGCCCAGCAGTAGTGCATCGTGCTACCATGCTGATGACTTGGGTTCAGAAGCAAGCCGTGGAAGTCGTGTCAGGGGCCAGGCCATGGCTGAGACAGCTGCCACTCAGCTGTACATCTCAGCACGGGAGGGCTGGCAGTGGCAAAGGAGGGTTGGTGGCAGGCTCTGCCACCACAGTGATCCCTGCAGCTGAGCCAGAGAGCTTGCTCCTGCCATAGGGCAAGCTGCGGCTGGTGAGGCTGACAATGGAACTGCCCCCACCAGGAGGGGGGGAAGAGGAAAGGGGTTAGAAACCACTGTCTAAAATGATGGTTTAAACTCACCTGAATTGGATATAGCCTCGGTTACAGGGAATATCCCTGAAGCTGACGGCAGGGCGAGGACATAACATCCTGTACACAAATAAAAACATGAAAAATACACAAGAGGATGAATTCACAGATTCTAAAAATACCTTTTTGCTACAAAAAAGCTGACTCTCTCACCAAGAGCGTATGCAGACAAAGGTTATACTTAGCATCAGTAGAATGCAAGGCAAGCCAAAAGCATAACGTGGCTGCCTGTTTTAGCTGTAATAAAAGTAAATATACACAGATAATAAAATGTTATGTCATGAAGTCATTACATCTAAATTAGGTGGGTGGGGCCAACCTGTCAGCAAAGTTATGGGGTTACCACTTGCTATTCACCCCGGGTTCAGAAACAAGCCCAGGTCATTGGGGGCTGGCCCAGCGGAGCAGGTTTGAGCATCCCAGAGGATAATCTCCTTCTCTAGAGATTGAGGGTCACTGCCTCCACTGCAATACTGCCACCTGACTGACCACAGGTGGTAGTGCAGTGAAGGTACTTCCAAGGGAGGAGAGGATGCCACCTGGAATCCAAACTGCCATGCCCTGTGTGCACATGCACTTGAAATCCCTAGTATGCCAGTGTCCTCAGGGGTCAGGAGGACAAACACGTCTGAAGATCCCAGTGCACAACAGAATGATGATAGGGCATATGCTGACCTTGGTCTGGCTGACCAGACATCCTACCCTGCAAGTCCTCATGTAAGGGCCAACACCTTT
Source organism: Neoceratodus forsteri (assembly GCA_016271365.2). Classification (NCBI taxonomy): domain Eukaryota; kingdom Metazoa; phylum Chordata; order Ceratodontiformes; family Ceratodontidae; genus Neoceratodus; species Neoceratodus forsteri. The sequence goes on along the minus strand of JADMNL010000037.1, from coordinate 22,864,264 downwards.
GCCTGGTGAGACCAGCAAGTACGTCCCACCTCAGTGGGGGTCGGCTAGTCAGGGGGTTGAAATGAGGGTAAGGGTTGGAGACAGGTATAGTGCAGGGTGGTAGCTGCCCAAAGGGGGGCCGTGCTCTAGAGATGGGGGCATGAACAGTAAATTTAAAAAGCATTAGGCAGTAGGCACAATCTAGTATCATGTTAACCATTAATATTCAATTTCATATCTATAGTATGGGGCATATTCTTAGTCAGTGACAAATGTATGTACTGTTTTACAAATAATTGTTTCATCTAAGACTAATTATTTAAAGTCCTTAGGACCTATTAGCTTAGCCATCATGCACAAAATATTTGACTAGTAAATACATTTGATGACTTTTTCAAATCACTGTGCTTGACAGAACAATATCAGCATAGGGTCAGCATCCAAGGTGGAAGACTGAAGAGCTCCATAAATAGAATCTCCAAATATTTTGCTAAAAAGTCACAAGTAAAATATGTTAATAAAAAAGCCTGGTTCCACTGAGCCTGGGGCAATATATCAGAGTTGTCTGAGGATTAAGTGGATGATTTTGAGCCATGTTCTGAAACTTCCTGCTCCTCTCTTATGCATCTGTCTATGCTGAATGAAGGTCTTCAATGGAGTTTAGTTAAAAAGGTACATTATTTCATCACTGAGCATGAGTGGTGAGTGCTGGGGTTGACCAGGCAGTAAAGGAAAACAGGTTGGCCTACAGAAAATTCAGGAAGACCAAGAGAGAGGTGGATAGGGAACATTACCTAAGGTTGTCTAGTGAGGCAAGTAAGAAGGGCAGGTGAGCAAAGGCACAGAAGGAGCTGCAGATAGCTGAAGGAATTAAAAAAGGGGAGAAGGCTTTCTTTCGCTATGTAAGTGAGAAAAGGGAAAAGGGACAAGAAGGAAGGGATTGTTAGGCTTAGGAAAGGGGAGGAGTGGGTGGAGGATAATGGGGGGAAAAGCAGAGATACTAAATGAATACTTCTGTTCCATCTTCACCAGGAGGAAGGACAGATCAGCGCCTTCAGGAGGGAGAAGAGGAACGGGGGGAGGGGAACACAGATGTAGTGCTAGAGGAGGATAGAGTGAGGGAGGGGCTGCTGGCATTGAAGGTGGACAAATCACCAGTCCCAGACAGAGTAAGGTTGACAGGGTTGGAGGAATGGTCAAATGTATGGCAGCTCAGATTCAATGCAAAGAAGTGCAAGGTAATGCACATGGGAAACAAAAACCCAGGGGAAGAATACACAATAGGGGGTGAGATACTGACAACAGTAAAAATGGAAAGGGACCTGGGGGTAATTATATCAGATGACCTAAAGGTGGGCAAGCAATATGAGAAGGCAGTAAAGAAGGCTGGGGGGATACTGGGATGCATAGGAAGAGGCATCAATAGTAGAAAACACAAAGTTATCTCTGTACAGACAGTTGGTGAGACCCCATCTGGAGCACTGTGTGCAGTTCTGGAGACCCCATCTCCGAAAAGACATAGACAGAGTGGAGGCTGTCCAGAGGAGGGCAACCAAAATGGTGCAGGGTCTGCACCAGAAGACATACGAAGAAAGACTAAAGGAGCTTAACATGTATACCTTTGAGGAAAGAAGGGAGAGAGGGAACATGATAGAAACTTTCAAGTACCTCAAGGGAATCAACAAAGTCCAAGAGGGTAGCATCTTTCAGAAAAAGAGACATGCAAGAACAAGGGGGCACAATTTGAAGATAAAGGGGGGATGTCTCAGAGGTAATGTAAGTATTTTTTCACGGAAAGGGTTGTGGATGCATGGAACAGCCTCCCTGAGGAGGTCGTGGAGTCAAGAACAGTGGGGAAATTCAGGAATGTATGGGACAGACATAAGGCAGTCCTAGTGCGGGGTAGGAGGAAGTAAGCTGTTGGTTAACTAGGATCTGCAGCTTATCTGTTAGGTAGGAAAATGGGCAGACTAGGTGGGCCAAGCGGTCCTCATCTGCCGTCAAATTCTATGTTTCTATGTTTCTATGAGTACATCCAAGGGTACTAAAGGAACTGGCTGAGGAGCTTGCAGGGCCACTGGCAGACAAATTTAATAGTTCACTAGAGACAGGCATAGTACCACAGGACTGGAGAACAGCACATGTAGTGCCCCATCACAAAAGCGGTCCCAAGGATGATCAAGGGAATTACAGACCAGTTAGTCTGACCTCCACTGTGGGCAAGCTCATTGAGACCATACTAAAGGAGAGGTTGGTGGAATATCTAGAGGAGCATGGTCTCCAGGATGTGAGGCAGCATGGGTTCATGGGGGGGAGATCGTGTCAAACAAATCTGATTGATTTCTTTGACTGTGTCACTAAGACAGTAGACAGGGGCCAAGCGGTAGACATCCTCTATCTTGATTTCAGCAAGGCCTTTGACTCTGTGCCCCACAAAAGATTGATCAGGAAGTTGGTGGATTTTGAGGTTGGGGAAAAGATGGCCAGATGGGTGGAAAACTGGCTGAAGGACAGAACCCAGAGGGTGGTTGTGGGGAGAGTTATCTGGCACCAGACAGGTAACCAGTGGGGTCCCACAGAGCTCGGTGCTGGGGCCGGTGTTGTTCAGTATCTTTATCAATGACATTGGAGATGACATTAAGGGCAAAATGTGCCTATTTGCAGATGACACCAAACTATGTGGGAGAGTGGACACAGCTGATGGGATACAGGACCTACAGAAAGATCTGGAAAAGCTAGGGAGGTGGTCCAGGATATGGCAGCTTGGCTTCAATGGCAAGAAATGCAAAGTTATGCATATTGGAGACAAGAATCCTAGAACAGAATACTACCTGGATGGAGTCAGAGTATCTGCATCAGAGGAGGAGAAAGACCTGGGAGTGATGATCACTAGTGACCTGAAGCACTCCACGCAGTGCAAGCAAGCAGCAGCAAAGGCAAACAAGATGCTGGGATGCATATCTAGGGGGATCAGCAGTAGGAGAGAGGAGGTTATACTGCCCTTGTACAGGTCACTGGTAAGGCCGCATCAAGAGTATGGAGTCAAGTACTGGTGCCAACACCTCAAAAAGGACATTAACCTGCTGGAGAAGGTCCAGAGAAGGGCTACAAAGATGATAGCCGGTCAGCAGGGTAAGTCATATGAGGAGATGTTGAGGACACTGAACATGTACTCCCTGGAAGACAGGAGAGAGAGCGAGAAGGGATATGACTGGGACTTTCAAGTACTTGAAAGAGATAAATAAGATTAATAAAGAGAGTCTCCTTAAGCTGAGTGGCAACCATAACACAAGGGGGCACAGTCTTAAGCTGGAGGGTGGAAGGTTTAGGTGGGAGGTCAGGAAGCACTTCTTCACAGAGCGGTTGGTGGACACTTGGAATGTGCTGCCAGAAGAGGTAATCTCGTTGAAGACAGTGGGCAGCTTTAAGAGAGGCTGGGATAGACATAGGGGAAGGTAAAGGTCATGAGTAGGGAGGATGGGAGGAGTGGGGAGGAGGAGGGCAGGGACAGTAGCTCAAGCTATGGACCCTGCAATACGAACAGACTTGCTAGACCAAATGACCTTATTCTGCTGGCTTCTTCATATGTTCGTATGTTCATATGTCACCTGCGCTTTGCAGAGAAATAGTAACGTGAATTTTCCTCCAACCTGTTTAACCTTTCACTTTAAATTTAGGAATCTTTGCTTCTTTCTCTGGATGACTGGCTAGACATCAGGACAAAGTAAATCCTTGCTCCTTTGTAAAGACAACCCACCGTTTATTCTCACAATTTTTATGTTTGCCATGTACACATGTGCAAGCGAGCATATTGCTATAAGAGTGCCTTTTGAGGGGTGTGACACTTTCAGTCCAATGCAGAGTGGTCTGGTAGGCCATGTCAGTGCCACACCAATCATCAGCAAGGCTGATCATGACAGAGTTTTTGCTTGCTGGGCAGAAACAGCCGTGTACTTCAAAAGAAAAAAAACAACCCAATCATAGGTCAGGTCTTCTCTTTGATCTATGCTGCAAGCTGATCAGACATGATCAACCTAGAATTTCAAACATCCAGGCAGAGCCCCCGGAAAACACAGTGTCTTGTAAATCAAATAATTTATTTAACTGGCAGCTGGTTTCAGAGATTGTAAATAAAAATTTATGCTAAGCCATCCTGTCAGCACAGCAGTTGGATTTCCACTTGCGATGCCAGCGACCTGGGTTTGGGAATGGCGCGGGTCATCGGAGGGCTGGTCAGGGGTAGAAGGATAGAGCATCCCAAGGACTGCTCTCCTTCTCGGGTGGAAGGGGGAGTGTGTCCAATGCTTGATAGTCCTCTAGCAGAGGCCAGGGCACTACAGTGACCGGCACCTTAACGTACTACGTGGGGCAGAGCAGATGCTGGTCGTCATTGCACATCTCCACCCCCGCATATGGGGGGAAAAGCCAGCTGCCTGCTGCCTGGATGATGCCTGCCCTTCCATTCTGATGAGCTCCCAAGCCGGCTCCCTAATACATCCCGTCAATTGCGGCACTTAGGACTGGTGCCACAACCCCGCCCTGGGGAGCAAGCCAGGGGGTATCAGGCAGTCACGGCTAATGTGGGAGTGGGAGCAAGGGGCTGTGACCAAGGTGGAGGGATGGCGGCATGCCACAAAAAAAAAAATTATGGCTGGCTGTTTGCTCTCATGTTGGGCTTAAAAGCCCTAAAATCTAGCTGTCATATACTTACAGAAGTTCAGCAAAAGACAGAGGGAAGTGTAGGGGAGAACAGCATGCAGGGGCACTGAAACAAGCTCTCACTCTCCCCCTCAGCATTCTGTGAAGTGGCACCTAAATTTTGGATAATATGGTAGGATCGGGGGAAATAAGCTCACCTGCAGAAATCCTGTCTAGCCCTGTAAAAGGTACCTCGCTTACTCTACTGAAGACCTCTATTCATTCTATTTCTCCATTTTCAGTCTCTTTACTTTGCCACATCCTGAATGGCTCAAAGAGATAAAATATGTAATAGCTAGCTAGTACATCAAAAGTTCCTTGTGGCAAGCTCTGCTCATTGAGAAAGAGAGAGGGGGAGAGAGAGAGAGAGAGAGAGAGAGAGATGTGAAACAGAGAGAAATGTTTGTGTGTGAGCGTGTGGCACTCTTGTTAACCCTTTCTTTCCTGGTACTTTTAATGCTATGCGGTAGTGCAGTGCTTGGAACATGAAGCACTGCATGTGTGTTAGTGTATTCATGTGGCACTTTGTTCCAGTCCTGTTGGCCATCATGCCATAGATTAGTGCAATGTGTTAGTACAAAATACAATGCTTATACAATAAAAGTTTGGGTTAGATGTATAAGTGAATAAATGCAATATAAGGCAGTGTATGTGTGTTACTGTGTATGTAGCAATACTCTGTGTGTAGACAGTGCACTGCTATGTTATACTGGAATATATGCATATATATGTATATATGTTTTAGTCAGTGTGTGTGTGTGTGTGTCACAACCATTATAAAGTGCAGTTAGGTGGCTCAGTGGTTAGTACAGAAATTGATATTTCTACAGTTGGAACAGTGAATTTTTTGCGCAGCTTTTGGAAACTGCTCTGTACACACTTGCATTTTGATGATGGAAACATAGTTTGTTCTGTCCTCATCATGTACCAGGAACACAAGGATTTTTATATGTACTTCTGATTAGGTCTTGGTGTCCCCGAAAGCTGCACAAGAAAGAAATTCATTCTTCCAACTGTAGCAAAATGTTCTTACATTCAGGAATGAATTACTGTCTGTCAAATTGATTAACAGACTCAGAAATAGTACAACAGTATGATAACCAACTGCAGGCCTCCCTAGTTTTCAGGTTTGTCTGTGGGCAGCCCTTTGCAGAAATACTGTACTCCAAAATTCATGGAGTGCTGATGTCGGAGACTAACATTTATTCCTTTGAATGCTAAAAAATCTGTGTGTTTTTTCCATGTTGTTATTCCCTTTTGTTACCTAAACAAATTGGGGCAATTGCAGATCAGTTATAATTTAATCAGTGGTTTCGAGAAAAATTGAGCTTCTCAGAACAATTATGTTTTAATGTCTGCTAGTATGAATATGCATATGAATGAATTCAGAGCATCAGAGCAGTTGCTGTTCCATTCTGCACTTCTGAGCCACCAAATAGGAACTGTGCACTTAGTCAGTGTAGCAGACAAACCAGGGGTTGCTAAAAGCACCATTACGTAGTCATACAGCACAAACAACCACGGCTGTGGGTGCTGCGGCGTTTGGTAACCAAGCCCATTATCAATACTAATACTTTGAGTCTGTTTCATCATTGTAGGCACTACAATAAGTTTGTTTTTGTACTTTCAAGAAATCCCAGTTTGATACGGTTTGGGTTGCTTTGGGCTTTTTGGTCTGGGTGGGGTTTGGTGGTTATGCCATGACCATACCATTTAGCCCACTGCAGCCTTTTTTGTTACTGTGACATTTGTAACTTTCTACTCTCCCTGACTGCTGAAATTTACAGTGCCACTTGTTACAGGGGTGGGCTGTTGTATTTGGGAGCAGTAGTGAGCTTACATGAGTGCCTTGGGAAGTGCATTTGCTGTACAGGGCTGCTTGGGGTGTGTATGGTGAGAACGTTTGGTTTAACCAGTACATTTCTCCTGAGTACACTGTATGGGCTGCATCTTTCTCTATCCTTTACATGTGAGTGAGAGTGTGTGAGGTGTTGGGTGGGTGTGCTTTAGAGGCCAGATTAACCCAATCGAGTATGTATGCACGAGTGCTAGTGTGAATGGACCTCTGTAAGGCTGACTACCTGGATGTGGTACAGAGGCTTATCACAATCTTTCCTAAATGCTGTTACTAGAAGCTAGATCAACTGTATGTGTGAGTCAGATAAACTAAACTGTTGTAACTCTATGCGGATTATTGGCTTACTGCGTATTTGACTAAAATGGGGGAGTGGTCTTGTTTTTGTAGTGTGGCACCACATAATTTGTTTTGAGTTTATGGGGGGTGGGGCAAGAGCAGAGAGGCAGCAGTGCCATCCACTGCTGAGTGCAAATTCCTGGCTACACCAGAGAAATGTTCTAATCACTTTCTGTTTAAAAACCATGACAGGATCAACCAGATAAATATCACCTATAACTTCAATCCTATCACAATTATTTCAGGTCAATCAGATCCCCTACTGCGCCCTTTATGCTTCCATAGGTTGGAGCTCACTTGGCTTGAGGAGACAAAAAAATGCCATACTCTGGACCTACAAGGCCATAACTCACAAGCGTCCTCAGTACCTCATAGGCTGTCTGCCCATCTGCTCCTCCCCCCCCCCCCCAGTATTTATCCACTTAGAAATCTTACCTATATATCCCTTACTATTCCCAAAGTTGGGCAACGCTTTGGTAGAGAGCCTCCTTAAATGGCGCCCTTCCAGTGCTCTGGAACAAGATACAAAAATCCCTAAGGCTAACTTATCCTGTAACACTTTCCGATTCAAAGCCATGCTCTTAAAGACCTTCTCCAGGGCTGCCAATGTTTCAAATAGGGAAGTAGTATACTAATGGCCAACCCGCCTTTTATTGCTTATACTTCATCAGGCTTGTCTACTAGGATACCAACCCAGGAGACACTGTTTCTGAATAGTTTACCACCTACTGACAACCTCCATCCCCTATGTATTACATTCCTTACATCCCTCCCTCTTCTTACCTCTGTACTGTCCTTACCTGCCCTCATCTACCCTTCTCCCCTTTTTTCTTTTTCCTCTTCTACTCTGTCTTGTCATTACCACATCAGCTCACTCACGAGTAGTCTGTACTCTCCAGCATGCTGCTCATAGGTCATATAGACCCTGTCATTCTACAGTTAGGCAAATTTCCATGTAATCTTTACTTAATGCACTTAAAATTGTGTCTACATGTATTGAATCAGTGAGCTTCCTAAGTGCTTATGTAACTAGCTTGCTAGTGACTCTTAGCCTGTTGCATATTACATGTACTTCCCTGCCCTGTGTATGCCTTGTATGATTATACTGTCATTATATATGCTTAATATATGTTTAGGTTATGGCCCATCTGGCTACTGTATTGTTCCCAGGTCCATCTTGTAAATGAGCTTGTCTCAATGGTTTTCCGCCTGGCAAAATAAAGATATTGATTGATTGATTTATTGATTGATTGATTGATTGATTTGTGCAGACGAGGACTACTTTTTTTCTCCTCCCCAATATTTTTGGCAATTTTATAAGACAGATAATCTACTACAGGGCATGGGGTCATGCTCTGATATACGCATGCCTTGTGTCGTTGTTATTTAACTTCAACATATGCCACAAAGTGTACCACAAAGCATCTAGTACCCCAGGGCTTCTATAGCAGTGGTGAACATCTGACATTGACAAATGGTTGTTATTATAGTGTTCCTGTCTGACTCAAAGATGAGCGACAACAAAACTGCTGGTCATTTTGGTTTGTCTGCAGAATTCAGTGTCAGTACTTGGCACTGTATTATTTACATTCCTTAACCCTTCACCTTAGGGAGCAATTGTATCACTCACATTTTTAATTTACTGTGTCTTGTGTTACATTCAATGGCCCCTTTTTTCTTCTCAGATCTGGGTGCATTCCAATATGCTCTAAAATTGGGGGCATTCACTCTGGACTATAACCCAGTGCCTCAACACACAATTTCTAATAACCTAAATGTTTCATTTTCATAAATGTGAACCGCAGAACCTCTTACCTTCTTGTACCACAGAGAATTTTCAAACTTTCTGAGTCTCCAAAAATCTGAGAAACTGTCCCTCAAGTGCAGTTTATCTTCTTCTATGCTCACAACTTTCTTTTCACGTTTAAGAAACAGCTTCCTGAATATTTTTCTGTGCATCTTCCAGAGCTTGTAAACCTGTAACTGTGACATCTGCTCAGTTCACTACTGAATCAGCTTTTTGCCCAAACTGTTCCATAACCCTCATTAAAGCTTGGTAAGGCTTATTTATTTTCTCCACAGTAGTTAATGGCACGCCTCTCGACTGTCATACATTACGAGGTACGTCACTCAATTTACCTCTCAGAAGCCAACTTTCTCATATGAAGAAAGCAACATTCCCACTTTTCCCACCAAGACCTTAAAGCATAAATTCATAATAAGCTACGGTGCTCAGTTATCAGCAAACATAATAAACATTTCTGCCCTTGTTTCCACAATGCTCTGAGCATGCAATAACATGTTTGATTATAGGTCACATTTTACCCATTTGTCACACATCTTGTCCCACATTTGAGTGAAGAAATACATTTTAAATAAATTTTGCCTTGCCTATAAGGTTGAGAGGTATGGTTGACTATATGGATTTCACAGGTTTTACTAAAGTCCTGGATCCCCTGCAGGATTCCTCAAGAATCAATAATTGCACCATTTTTGTTCTATATATATATATATATATATATATATATATACACACACACACACACATATATATATATATATATATATATATATATATATACACACATACACATACAGCATTGTCTGCCAAGATCAATCGCTCTTATCACAGCTTGTACTCTGATATCTTACATAATACAGCAGAAACTCAATGTACAGATGTAGCAATTCACATGGTCAGATATTTCCAGAAATTTCTGTGACATCTCTAGAACTCCCTGCTGACTGCAGTACCAGTACAGGACCACCAGAGAGAATCTCTTTTGAAATATCTGGAAATATCTGGAAATATCGGACCATGTCTTTTGCTGCAACTGTAATTCAGTGTCACTCCAATTTGTCATGCTGTAAACTGAAATCTCATACAAACTGCTTTATCCTGGTGGATGGCACTGCTGCCTCTAGGGGAGATCATAAGAAAGCAGAATATAAGCCGTTATTTCTATGCAGATTACACTCCATTGCACTGTTCCTTTCTGCCAATCAGGGGTAGCAGAACCTCTGTGTGACTGCCTGTCTGGCTGAGATTTCAAGTGTGTGAATGAGAGTAAAAATAGCTTAGACCCAATCCTTTGACAGAGTCACACTGGCTGGGATGTGCTTGGCAGCTGGAGGTAAACTGGGAGGCTCATGTCACTTCTTTGTTGGCAGGTAATGATTGCCCCCATGCTGGCTGCAAAGAGTCTGGACTTCATCCTTGATGACAGTCTGTCATTCATGTTCCGTGTGACAGCTACTGTCACAAGTGTTTTTTTACTAACTTAAACATCACTAGACTCTAGACTGTTCCTACCACCTTCTGACCTCCACACCTTGGTGTGTGCCTTTGCCTTATGAAGACTTGATTATTGCAACTTCCTGGACAGTGGGTAAATTCACCAGCAAGGCTTAACAGTCACTTTCAGTTAGTGCAGAATGCTGTGGCTCAGCTCCTTATGAAGGCTGGTCATCTGGCCTATATCTCGCGTACTATGTGTTGGGGAGGGGGGCTTCACTGGCTACCTATTATACTGCATGAGAACTGTAAGGTGTTGGTGTTGGTTCTGAAAGCCCTTAAACTGTGACCTGCTTACATTTGGGACTGGTTAATTCCATCTAGCCCAATACATCCTCGCATTCAGGGGATCAACAGCAGTTGGTTGTTCTTCTCACATTCAGACGACGGCAACTGAACATTTTAGGTTACTGTTCCATTACAGTAGAGCAAACTAATGTGTAAGAACTGCCCTGTTTCTCAGCCATTTTAAGGCTAGCTTGAAAACTGGAAAAAACAAGGAGCTGTGCAAAATGCAAAAAAGTGTAGACCCAAAGCACTGGGGTTCTGTACCCCATTTTTGTTGTTTGCCATGTTGAATAAATCTTAAGCTGTAAAATTATGCTACCCTAGCTTTTGTCCTTTTTTGCCTGGTATGAGTTCCTTGTGCTTAACTGTTGTTGTGTAACCCCTAGGTGGTGCTATCCCATGGGCTCCTGCCCCTACTGCTTGGCTAGTAGCAGGTTAAGGGGCCTAGGTTCTGCAATGGGTGCCTCCACCCGGAGGTCAGCGTTGGTAGTGGTTAAACTAACCTGGGCACAGCCCACCAGGACACTGTAACCCTTCCTTTCCCTTCTAGAGGCCTGAGCAATATACAATAATCACTTTCACAGTACCCCTTGTATACCATACCAGTACCCACACTGTTTGCACTTACCACTAGGGCTGGTTCCTCTGGCTCGACCCTGGGGACCCCCTGTAAAACAAGGTTATGCACAGCAAATAGCAACAGTACAGTACTCTTGACACAAACTAGAACCACAGTCAGGTTAAATGCAGAAAAAGTCAGATCTGATTTATTCAGAGGACTTGAACAAGGAAAGGGCGTAATCAGGTTGATTGGCTTAAAGGCTATATTGATCAAACAGTTATGCATACGCTTTGAGTCCCCACACAGTCACACCTCTAGGTACCCAGGTAGGGAGATGATGGGCTAGCCAGGAACATTGCAGCTGGTTGGGGCCCTGTGATGGAAGAAAGCAACACGCACAACACACACTATTTGTAAACTGGAGCCGGAGGGCTCAGTTCGTGAAAGAAAAAGCAACCAGACAATCAGATAACAACACTTTAGATTTAGCTGTTGTTGCAGGGAGCTACCCTGATGTTTACTCACAATACGCAATACTGGACACAGGCAGGATGAAATCGAGACTGCATGTTGCTGAGCTGGAGTGCCCGGAGAAGCGGGCCCACACGAATCACCGAGGTGTTGTTCCTGTTCAAGTGTTGAGCAGAGGGCTGATCCCCAGACAGGTCTCTCGTCGATGGCTTTCTCTGTGCAGCAGGTAGTCAAGCTGGGCCAGTGTGGCAAGGCCCAGGCCCAATGGAGATGATTTTGGATTTGGTCCATGGGGCTGGATGCAGCTTCCAGCAAGCAGAATACAGTTCAAACCACAGTGGGGAACCAAATCACGACCCACTAGCAGCACACAGCACATTGACACATAAGGGAATTCTAATGCAGCTTCCAGCAAGCAGAATACAATTCAACCCATAGTAGGGAACCAAATCATGACCCACTATAAGCACACAACACATTCACATGTAGGGAAATTCCACTGTACCAGGCAAAAGGCTCTCCAGTCGCAATTAAAGAGTCTCTGCACAATCCGGGAGTTCAGAGGTGGCTGGAGGTCCAGACAGGCCGATTGCTTTCAGCAAATCTTCGGCCTTCTTCATGTAGGAGCCTGGTCACAATTCAGTGGCTTACTTCGCTCTCCAAGTTCAGATTCAGTCCAAAAAAGGCACAAGTTCCCTCTCAGGGACAGCAGGCAGGCACGCAGGTCAAAACTCAGGCTTTTCCATAGTTCTCCCGTGCGAATCCACTATGGATTGTTGCTTGAACTACCTTGAGCTGTTACTTCTTCACTTCCCAACTTAGATCTAACTGAAATTGCAAGCAGTTTGGGACTTCCCCAAAATCCAAAAGGTTCGGTTTGCTTATCTGTCTGTCAATCACAACAAGGGCCCCCCTCCAGGTTATTTTAGGCACCAAAATGCAAAAACTACAATTCCTACAAGTTTTGACCCCACCAAGCCCCTGTAGGCAGGCTTCATTTTAGAGTCCAAAATGTACTGATTGGCCCATTCTGCAGTCCAGGACCAAGATGATGGAAACAAACAGAACTGTCCATGCTGCAAAGAAGGCAGGTTAGAACAAACTGCAATATTATTACTACTCTAACAAATGATCCGCAAACAAGCACATCTTCTAACAGAGCTCCCTTTTAGATTAATTATGACTGCAATCCAGGCAACTTATAAAGAGACAGTACACAGAGGCTATATAGGCACTCTCTGACAATCATATTTAAACTGCAAAAACGCAGGACACCAGCCTGGCAGTGAGCATTTAGACAAGCTCAAGGAAGACTTTTCAGGAACCCCCATTTGTAGGGGAGTTACAGTTGATTCTCTTTCATATGCACCCACTCACCAGAGTGCAGTATGCATGGGGCCTGTGTTTCTAGTTTGAAAACTGCACTGTTAAAAGAGGCTTTTGGATGCCATTTTGTTATTCTTTAGTGACAGGGTAAGGCCCGCTGGGCATAAGGCGGGTTTACAGAGGGTGACCTGAGTGCACTGGTGAGGTTAACTGACTTGCTTAGAGTCACACGATATGCAAGTGGAGGTTGTGGGAATCAAACCCAGATCTGCTGGATGTACCAAGCTCATTCACAGCTCGTTACTATAACCTCTAGGCTGCACTCCTTATAGTCAATGCTGTTGTGTACTTTTGATTCTGTTTATTAATGTATTTATCTTCTTATAAATGTTGGTTTCCTTTGTAAATGTGAGGCACTGTGAAATTTCCACGTCAGTGCAATATGAATAAAAATATCATCACACTCATTATCATGTCAGGTCTTGTGTTTGGTAAATATCAGGCTGGAAATTATGATACCATTGTCTATAAGAAAAATTGCAGCTTTATACAGAATGATCATTATAACCATAATAAAGCCTCCCTGGTTCTGTAGGTAGGAGTCAGAGTGCATCATTAAATTTATTTACCCCAGTGATAAAAGCAAGCCTGGAAATCCAGTGGCATTAAGAGCTGCATTAAAACCAGGTGCAGGATTGTAACAGCTTCTGAGAGGCAGACGAACACTGAGTTAGGAGAAAGGCAAAGACGTCAGACACTAGTCTGATCTCACTAGTGAGGCTCACAGATGTGTACATACAGTACCTCTCAATTGCCCCACATTATAAGGGATGTCCCTCATTTTACCACTCAGAATTGCTCTGTTCTGCATGTCGGATGGAAAAGGTGCTGCACACACAGAATGTGCTCCACATTCTGAATCTAAAGTGGTGATGATGGGATACTGCTTTTGACTATCCTAAAGGGATCCAATGGATACTCCAGCTATCTGACTCCAAATCCAAGATCCAATCCAACCCCATTCAGATATCAGATCCAAGGCTGGATAGTGGATCTGAGTTTGGATGTCTGCCTCTGATCCCTCAGATCCCAGATAACTACATTGGATACTTAGAAACATAGATAGAAACATAGACTTTGATGGCAGATAAGGACCACTTGGCCCACCTAGTCTGCCCATTTCCCTACCTACAGGATAAGTTGCAGATCCTAGTTAACCAACAGCCTATTTCTACTTGGTGGGATAGAGGGAAAAGTGGGAAAATGAGGAAGATGCTGATCTGTGAAGGGGAGTCTTGCTTTGAAGCAAAACACTTCCTGAGGACACACCAGGCTTTCAGGTAAGAAAATGTAGTACAGTACCATACAGCTGCAGCCAAAGATATGGTAAGCTATTTCCTGAAATTTCTGTGATAGAAATTCCCTGCCTGCACGCAGTACCACTAAAGGTCCACCAGGGAGACTCTCTTTAGAAATATCAGGAAATATCTGATAAAAGTCTTTGGTTGCAACTCTATGTGGTATAAATACTTGCCTCAAGAATGGTGGGCAGAAGGTTGCAGGATCAACCAGATAAAGTTAAAGAGTTGAACAGTGTGAGGTATTTAAAAAATGTGCAGCTGTGCGTTTTGCTAATCGGGACTTATAGGTCCCTTTTTTTACTTTTATGGTGCTGATAGTTCCCCTTTAAGGGTTTATGTTTACCTCCTATAACAAGCAAGAAGTTTCTTAGTTGATTTACCATTCCCATAAAGTGTTGCACCACACTGGCTCTCTTCTGTCTACTATTGCCTGAACTATAGTCTAGAGGTTAGAGTAACAAGCTGTGAATGAGCTTGGTATATCCAGCAGACTTGGGTTTGAGTCCCACAACCTCCACTTCCATACTGCATGACTCTGAGCAAGTCATTTAACCTCCCCAGTGCTCCCAGGCCGACCCTGAAAACAGGCACTTGTGTCTAGTAGGCCTTACCTGGTTACCAAAGACAAAAAAAAAAAAAAACGTTCTCAGGGTCTGCGTGATCCCCTACAGAATCAATTATTTGACCCAAGATGGCCAATCTTTTGTAGACCATATTTTTTCACTGCCACTTCAGTTCTCTGGAGAGCTGCAATGAGCCATTTATTGTGCTCTGTTTGTGTGGCCTCATAGATTATGACATTATCTCTTTAGAACAAGACGCCCTACAGTCCTCTAGGATGTGTGACATTCTTTTTTGAAAGTATTCAGGTGCTGAGGGAGTCTCATCTGGAAGTCTAGTAAAACAGAATCTCCCAAACGGTATAATAAATCTGATCAACAAGGCAGATTTCTTGGATAGTTTCATTTGCCAAAAGCCTGAGTTTGCATCAAGTTTAGTGAATATTTTTGTACCACCAAATTGTCCCACAGTATGTTTAACAAATGGTAGCAGATGTCTTTCGTAGCATACACATTCATTGAGCTTTATGAGATCAACACAGATTCTTATGTCCCCCCCCCCTTTTGGGATGACCACCTGCCCGGGCCACCATCCCTGCACATCGGTCTGTTGGTTCATCAACTCAAAAGATTACTCCCAGCTTCCCCATACTAATGAGCTTTACTTTCACTTTAGACATAAATGGGAGAGAACTCCTCCTGGGAGATGTTAGTGAAAATGGCTTTGCTCTTGGCTTGATTTCATATTTGCCTTCCAGTTCTCCTAGACCCTGGAATAACTTTGTAATTCTTTCTTTATTTCTGTCTCGGTATTCAACTCCATTTTTAGGGCTGCTGTGGGAGTAGCCGTGCAGACCTCTTGCTATAAAAAAGGGAGACTTTTCCGACCGAACAACAGTTCCATCACAGTCCACCTCTTCGTCTGTGAAGCACTCTACTATTAGTGATGCTTATAGCACTGTTTTCAGTTAGTGATTCTGGCGAACACAGTCTAGCTGCTGTGTCCAAGATGGCTGCTGAACTCTACTGCACATGCGCTTAGTAGTCGACATGCAAAATAGTTGTTTGCTGACATCTTGGACACAGCGGACTGTGTCGTGTTCCACTGTGATTACCACGGATGACACTGTCTTGTTTTTCCCACCCAACCCTCCCTCTCAGTACCCACCACCCCACACACCCCCAGAAACACAACAGTGACACTGGGGGTGCCCAATCACCCAGTGTCCTGATCAGCTATCCTCATTTTTGTTTTACCCTGCCCCCTATTACTGCATATGTGTGGTTGTTTGTTGCTGTGTGAGTTTTTTGCGCCCTGGGCAGGGCCACTGGGCATGCAACCCCCCAATGGACACTTGGTAGGGGAGACCCAGCTTACCCCCCAGGTCAGGGCCACGGGAGCGGGACCCCCCCCCCGGCAGACATGGGTAGGCAGTGGGGACGACGAAGAAGCCGGCATCATGTGCAGGGCTGGCATTTTTCTTGTACTGCAAGGATCCCCGGGGCGGGACGTGCAATGACGACCAGCATCCATCCCGCCCCCACGCATGGCACCAGCTGCAGCAGTACCCCCCAGCCTCTGCCAGAGGTCTTCAATGCGCTGGACACTCAACCCCCCCTTCCCTGGAGAAGGAGAGCAGTCCCAGTGATGTTCAATCCTTCCCCCCAGCTGGCTCTCAGACTCCCTAGTCCATCCCTGAAGCTGGGATGTCGGCACTGCAAGCAAACAGCTTGGTGCTGTGCCAGCAGGCCGGCTGATGTGTTTTTTTATATATATATATATATATATTTTTTTTTCCCTCCCTCTCAGGACCCACCACCCCACATCCCCCCAGAAACATAACAGTGACATTGGGGGTGCCCAATCCTCTAGTATCATGATGACAATTCCTTCATTCTTTTTTTTGTTTGTTTTTACCCTGTAAAAAGAAAACTGTCCATTGATTTCTTTTACTCCGTTACCATCCCCCACACGACCCTCCCACTCAGCACCCACCGCCCCACACGCTCCCCTCAAGCCCTTACTTACCCACAGGGTTTTAAATAATTGATTACCAGTTTTTTTCTTGGGACAATGCTAACTGTACAGAAAGTATTTATATAGGTTTTCTACAAGTGTTATGTTTGTTAAACACAGTGAGACAAGTGCTATGCATTTTCACAATGTTTTAGCATTTTTATGAGCAAAACACTAATCAATTTTTGGAGTTAAATAAAACCCTGACCCATCAGGGGTCCAACACCGTAATTCTCTCTGAACCACATACACATCTTCACTCTTCAAAGCCAGACCACGAACTGAAGAAACAGGTACGCGGTTCAATGTATTTCAATGGTGTTTTGAGCTCAATGGCATAACTTTGGCATTTTTGTATATTTTTGGCCCAAATTTTCGACATGCCTATTTTGGGAACCCATCTCATGAACAGTTGCATTGACATTAGGCAGATCTGTCCCAAAAGGTGATTTTGCAGTCCCTGCATGAAATCACCTTTTGGGCAGGAGCTGAAAATTTTCTCTGCCCTTGTTCATGACGGGGGGTCATAAGGCTATGTTATAAATTTGGTGTAAAAATATTAAAAAAAACAAACTTACGAGGCTATGTTGAATTTTGCAAATGCAGGCTCGTAAGTTTGGTAATATTCAATATTTGTACCCCAAATTTTCAACATAGCTATTTCTTTATAGCGTCTCATGAATGTGACTGCTGTCATTTTTCAACTCCTGCTCAAAATGTGTTTTTTGCTTCCCGAAAGGCGATTTTGTAGTCACTGCATGAAATCACATTTAGGCCAGGAGATGAAAATTTTCTCTGCCCTTCTTCATGAGTCAGGGTCATAACAAGGCTATATGGAAAATATGGTGTAAAAATATAAAAAAAAATGTATGAGCCTATGTTAGTTTGCAAACGCAGGTTCATAGCTTTGGTAATTTTCAATATTTTTACCCCAAATTCCTCAGCTACAGCCCTATCGGCTCTGGCCAGAGTTTGGTTCTATTCCAGCAGCAAGACCAAGAGCTTTGACAACTAATGATCAAGTAATGATCTGCGTAACCTATTAACTACATACACCCCCTAATTGACTAATGTTCTCCCTCTGGTCAATGCAATTACTATTTAATCCTTCATATCCAGAGATCTCTGGCTAGAGCCTTGCAGCAGTTTACCTGCTTTTGTAAGAATGCTCAGTGTAGCCTTTTTGTAAACTCTGAGACACTATCCAAGGCTTATCCTGGTTATAAGCTCCTCCATTGCCTCAAAATGCAATTTATTTTTCTCCTGGCTCTCTTGCCTTGAACCTCACCCACCAATGGAGTCTTTCTGATTATTTAGTGCATTTACTAACCACAACAGTCATACAATGAATCATTATGTAGCCCCCCTCTCTGGAAGAGGGGTTCTGATAATAATATTCATTTTACAGGGCCAGATGTATACTGGCTATACAACTTACTTGACTGCTGAATTTGAGGTTACCTCCCAGGTACTCACTGCATTAAGCAACAGGAGCAGGCCATACTACCGGGTTTTATTACACTACTTGCTGAGGTTGGGGTCAATCAGGCCTTCCCTGACCTATAGGCTCTGCATCATGGGTGGTTGTGTTATTTGCAGTGCCTGCTTGCTCCCACCCCTGTTGTGTTTTGCTGCTCTATTTAGCACCAGTAGGCATGAAATATACATTTTTTTATTTTAAATTTTTGGGAATTGGCACCAGGACTGGATACCACTGCATCCCTCACCACTACCACTCAGGCATTGCTGGCTAATCAGGACACATGGTAGTGAAGACACTGCCTTCTGAAGTCTGCTGCTGAGCCCACTGAGATGAGGGGAGCTGGACTCACATTTACACGATCATGTCTTTCTACAACTGCCATCACTCTTTCTCACCACCACAGCTGGGCTCTGGTACCACACTACGTGTGATCATGCTGCAGCTGCTGCTGGGTGAGGAGGAAGCCACCAGGCACCACTGCTCCTGACGGAACAGATGCCGGACTGGACCAGGCATTGAATGCTGAACTGGAAGGGAGGGTTGTGACCAGAGCCAATGGAGACAGCTTCAACCGCCAAGGTAACCTTACCTGGTTCCCTCTTCCTGGCAATCCCAAGCTGACTACATGCAGTGGCCACTGCAGGAATCCTGGCATATTCAGGTTTACAGAGCAGAATGTTCTGAACCTTGCGAGCCATCTGGCAGCATTTCAAATTCAAATTATCTTGCACTGAGGAACAATATACTGGAGTTTACCATACATTACAGAGGTTCCTCGAGGTGCCTGAAGGGGTAGGGCTCTCAAAGACGCACAGACAGAAAGAAATAATAAAGACAATAAACAAACTGGCCATGTGGCCTGCCAAATACTGAGGCTGCTGTGGGCTGTACTAATGTAGCCAAATGCCCAGCCTATACCCCTGACCTCACACTATTCTGCCCTGGGGTTTCCCACACTTACACTTGGACCCATATCCCTGGGGTCCCAAATCTCAACGTATGGGCCTTCTCCCTTGTTCCTGGGGTTCGTGATACATTTTCACTATAAGGCCTGGGACATCTGTGTTTTGGGGCAATACAAATGCCTTGTGAGAGTAGTGCCAAAGTGGGACCAATCAGAAAGCTACTTTTCCCTCTTGTGACTACATTAGCCAATCAACTCTGAAGCTTGAGAAGTGGGACACCTGTAGCGTGCACAGCAGCTTATCTTGGTATTTCAGATTTGCCTGAGACCGAGAACAGAATACATGTGCTTACACAGCAGCCCACCCATTTTGGTGAGCTCCTGCCAGAAACCCCTCTGAGATTTTCAGAATATAAAACCAGAGCCTGGAACTAAAGTGCCTGAACAGGACTTTACTATTTGGAGCAGGGGTTGCTTGCTTAGTCTCTATTTATGTAAGAAAGGGCAGCCATCTCTCTCAGCAATTCTGGTAGAGGGTCTCCACACCAAAGTCCTTTATGACTACCTACTCTTGGGTAGGAAAAAAGGGCCCCCTTGAGGTGAAGAGGGTCATTGAGAGATTTGTATCAGAAGCCTTTTTGCATGGTTTCCACTATTCCCACCCAGAGGCACATTAGGATCCTCAGTCCACATTAAACTGCACAGCCAAGATCAGCAAGCAGGATGCTCAGAAGTGAATGCATCCACTACCTGGGGTCAGTCACTATGCTTGGAATCATTTTGACTCTTCCTGTGGCTGCACCTAAACATTCCCCCTCCCCCCTCTCTTTCTGTTTCTTTCCTCCTCCAATAAACCTAGCATCAGTACTGCACAACCCAAGTGCCTGCTGCACCCCATAGAGTATAATGCGGGCCTCTTTTCTTATCCATGAGCAGTTGTACCATTACTATCCATACACACACACACACACTCCGTTCACACCTTTCATTTGGAATGCTGCTTTTGTCAACATCAAAGTAACATACATAGAAACAAAGAAGCTGTCGGCAGGAAAGGACCTCCTGGCCCATCTAGTCTGCCCTAAAATCCCTACTTACTGCTCTACCGTAGACCCTACTTGATCTATGACCGCCCCTCCAGCCCTGTTACTGAAGTCCCCCTATGTCTATCCAACACCCACCATTCACCGCTGCAATCTCTACCACACCCTCCAGTTCCCCTCGCTTGCCAGCCATTGCCTCTCCCACATCGCTAAATTTCCCTCCAAATTATGGTTTAATATGCTCCCTTCCTACCTCTCTTCCTTGCTGGCCATCCCTCCACCCTCTGTGTACTCCCTTAGATCCACTGATACCCGAACTCTGTCCTTTCCCCCCAGATCCATCTCTGCTGGACAGGCTGCTTTCTCACACTATTTCCCTAAACTCTGGAACTCGCTACCTCCTCAGATTAAACATTCATCATCCCCTCACTCCATCTCCACTGCCCTTCACAATTTTTACTCCACAAATTGCACTTGCTCCTAGTCTACCAAGCCTGTCCAGGACTCTATTGCTGTCCAGAATTCTAGCACTTACTCCACCTATGTGCTCTAAAAGTCTTATTCTTGTGTTTGGTCTCCCCCAATCTCTGTGTCTACTTCCAATATTGCTTGTAGCCCTGTTATTGCTCAAAATGTATCTTATTTAATTACAATATTGTTCTTGTCCTGTTATGCTCAAATTGTATTGTTGCATATTTTACTAGTTGTTTCTTGTTGTAAACAATCCCAACTACCCTCTGCCCCAGAACGCACCATGAGACAAGCAACTTGTTGTTCAGTGTGCCTTCCTGGTGAAACTTTTCAATAAATAAAAAAATAAATAAATGTTTGAAACCTGTTACCATTTCGACGCCCGCTACCTCTGTCGGGAGGCTGTTCCAGGTATCCACCACCCTTTCCATGAAGAAATATTTCCTCACATTCCCTCTAAATCCCCCCTTTCAGCTTCATATCATGCCCCCTTGTCCTTCAGCATCTCTTTCTGTGCAGTATGCCACCATTCTGTACCTTATTGATACCCTTCAGGTATTTGAATGTCTCTGTCATGTCTCCCCTATCTCTACTTTCCTCCAGTGAGTACATATTTAACTCCCTGAGTCTTTCCTCGTAGGGCTTCTGATGCAGGCCATGCACCATTTTGGTTGCCCTCCTCTGCATCTCCTCCATCCAATCTATGCCCTTCCAGAGATGAGGCCTCCGGAACAGGGCACAGTATTCCAGGTGTGGCCTCACCATTGATCTATACAGGGGTAACATTAGCTCCCCTTTTCTACTGGTGATACCCCTCCCAATGCACCACAGCATCCTACTAGCCTTTCCCACCGCCTTATCACACTGATTTGCTACGTTGAGGTCCTCAGATATGATGACCCCAGATACCTTTCCTGTTGTATGGTTGTTGACACCTCCCCCCTACAGATACATTTCCCTTGCTCCAATTCCACTCCCTTCAGCTTCCATTTTCTCTCTCCCAAAGATTACTATCTTGAATTTATCAAGTTTTTGAATTAGTATTTGATTCCCTGTCTAGGTTGAAATTATGGGAAATTTCAGTTTAGTGAGACACTGAGAAAGCCCTGTGGAATATAATAATGCAACTGAATGCAGGGACCTGGGCTAAGGTACATTATAACAATAGGGGGCACGTATACAGGAAAATTCCCAACAAACAAAGGAATTAAAGCAGGGATGCCTACTTGCACCAGTTTGTTATGTTAACCCAGTGTTGCTGACATTGAATAGAAACAGGATTCACTTGCCAGAAATTAAGAATCATCAGATGGGGTAGTAGTGTTTTCTCTAGCAAAAAGAAAAGCCTTTGCACGAACAAGTCGATATACAGTACACTGGCAGCCACACGAATCTTCTGCTTTACCACAGAAAATATTTATCACATTCAGGTATTGCATTACAGCACCTCTGCTTGCCCTAGCATCATTCAAAGTACCACATAGCTGAAGTGTTACCTTATTCTGCTAAGAACAATAAGGTGACACTTCAGCTAATGTGGTACTTTGAATGGTACTGCAGTAAGAGGAAATGCTGTACTGCAGTACCTTAATGTGGCAAACTGTTCTGTGGTAGAGCACAAGATTAATACATCTACTACTGTACATGAAAAAGTACTGAAAGAATTAAAACTTGGACCAAATATTGATAAATTCAAGATAGTAATCTTTGGGGGAGAAAAAATGGAAACTGAAGGGAATGGAATTGGAGCAAGTCACAAATTATACATACTTGGTTTGGATATAGCACTCTATTTCAGTTGGGCCAAACAGCATATAACATCAAAAGGAAAACTAAACGACCATTTTTAGAAATGAGAAGATTTGTATATGGGGTATTGTACGGGTTCTATAATAACAGCAGTCACAGCAAAAGCAGAGGATCAGACCTTGTATGGAGTTGCATTTCGGGTCTAAGGTGCGTGGGTGGGACCGACACAGATTTTGATAAAAAAACTGCACCAAAGCCCTGACTGGATTACCAAAAGGAACCCAAACACTAGTGATAAGGGCTGAACTGGGTCTGATGTAAATTAAAGTCAAAGAGGTGAGGTGACCCATATTCAAAGCTAGTTGTGAGAATTTGGGATCAAATATGTTAGCTAAATTTGCATTATTAGAACAAGTGGAAATGCAAAAGAATGACTACACTTTGCCCTGGCTGATTAAAGTTCAGAAGTTGTTAAACAAAGTGCATCTGGAGGTGTTATGGGTTTATTAACAGCAAGGTTATAATCAGTAAGAAGTACACAGAGGAATTTAAAAAATACAGCAATAAAACGAGAGGATTACCTATTGGCAATATAGTACATTTAATGGAAATGTATGATTTTCATGGAATGCAACCTATTTAATGATGACTGATGACCCGGAAATGAGAAAAGTGTATTAAAGCTACAGAATAGGAACCAACAGGTCAAAAGTAGATGAGCTGAGATATGCTCATAAGGGCGAGAAAAATGGGGAAGAAACTGTGAACATAAAGTGGGAGAGAGAGGTGACAACATCCACCAGGTACTTTACTACACTAAATATAAAAAGTTATGGTTAAAATGGTTGGGACCAATTCTAAGAGATATACAGTATTTATACCAGCAAACCAAACTGTCACCTATTTAGTACATTTAGTGGACATATTCATAGTGAAAAGAGTGCCACATTTTCACTTGGCCATTACAGAAAGGAACAGGGAAAACAGAAATGGAAATCTCTATGGAGCCTGTGGATGTCAAGAATATTAGGAAGGGACTCCATAATGGGAACAGTTCAAGAATGTAACAGAAAATGTAAATGCCACGTGTAACTTTATATTGTATATCCAAAGCTGTGCTTTTTATGGATACAAGCACATGTGTGTTTATTGGCTTTATTTTTGTCATATTTCAATAGACTAAAAATACCAAATAAATGTGGATCAATAAGGACTTTTACCTACCTTACATCTCAGTCTGCTGGCTTCAGCTTTATTTTAAATAACGTTTTAGTATTTTCATCACTGTACTGTATTCACTTTGTCCATTTGGGGGTTGCCGCTTGCCCAGTGCCTTTGCAGCAGCATTATTTTTGTATTTTTGACATTTGCACCTCACTGTTAGTTTGCTCTGTTGCTACAAATTGTATCTTACTGTCCACGGTTTTCTCCCTCATGTAAACCCCTCCCCCAGGTTGCACCTGGAAACAAGTGCAGACTGAGGAAAGATTAGCGCAGACTGTAAAGAAAGGGGACAAGACATTCTATAGGTACATCAATGAGAAAAGGAAAGCTAGGGGAGGGATTGTAAGGCTCAGAGGGGATGAGGGGAGTGTAAGGAGGAAGACCTGGAAAAGGCAAAAATACTGAATGAGTACTTCTGCTCAATATTTACAGAAGAAGGGAAAGGTCAGGGATCATAGCAGAGCAACAGATGCAAAGGAGGGGGTCAACACCAGTCCATTTACAATGGAGAGAGTCCTGGAGGAGCTCGCAAAACTGAGGGTGGACAAAGCAATGGGGCCTGATGGCATACACCTGAGACTACTAAGGAGGTGGTGGAGGGAGCTGGCAACCCTGTTTACAGAGTCACACAACACAGGAGTGGTGCCCCAGGACTGGAGGAGGGCACATGTAGTCCCTCTTCACAGGAACAGTAGTAGGGAGGAGGCAGGAGACTACAGGCTGGTCAGCCTTATCTCAGTAGTGGGTAAAATTATGGAGGCACTGCTTAAAGAAAGAATAATGGGGCACTTGGAATCCAACAGTGCCCAAGACCCAAGGCAGCATGGATTCACAGCAGGGAGATCATGTCAAACTAATCTGGTAGATTTTGTTGACTGGGTGACAAAGTAGGGGGAACAGGGGAACGGTGGGCATGGCCCATCTCGATTTCAGTAAGGCTTTCAACACCGTCCCACATAAAAGGCTGGTCAACAAGATGGGTAGTCTGGGCATGGGCCACAAGGTGGTAAACTGGGTTAGAAACTGGTTAACGGACAGGAGGCAGAGGGTGGTGGTAAATGGGATCAAATCCAGGGAGGGGGGTAACAAGTGGGGTATCTCAGGGATCAATCCTTGGGCCAATACTGTTTAATATCTACATTAGTGACATAGCAGAAGGGCTGGAGGGAAAGGTCTGCCTGTTTGCAGATGAAACCAAGATCTTGAACAGGGTGGATACTCCAGAAAGGGTGGAAAAAATGAGGAGGGACCTAAGGAAACTGGAAAACTGGTCCAAGGTGTGGCAACTGAGGTTCAGTTCTAAGAAGTGCAAAATAATGCACTTGGGATGCAAGAACCCAGGGGAGAGCTACAGGATGGGGGAGGAGTTGCTGTCAGTCACCAAGGAAGAAAGGGATCTCCGGATTATAATTTCTGATAACCTAAAGGTGTCTAAGCAGAGTACAAAGGCTGCAGCAAAAGCCAGTGTCATGCTAGGGTGCACAGACAGAGGTATCACTAGCAGAAGGAGGGAAGTGGTGATTCTGCTGTATAAAACACTAGTGAGGCCTCACCTGGAATACTGTGTACAATTGTGGAGGACCCATCTATGCAAGGACATAGACAGGGTGGAGGCAGTCCAGAGAAGGGTGACAAAGATGGTACAGGGCCAGAAAACATATGAGGAGAGACTGAAGGATTTTGATATGTACTCACTGGAGGAACGGAGGGAGCAGGGAGACATGATAGAGACCTTCAAGTATCTTAAGGGCATAAACAAGGAGCAGAGGGGTGGCATCTTTCAATATCGAAGAACTACAAGAATAAGGGGGCATTATATGAGACTCAAGGTGGGGCAGAATAAGGAGGAACGTGAGGACGTTTTTCTTCACAGAAAGGGTGGTGGATACATGGAACAATCTGCTGCAGGAGGTGGTGGGAGCAAACACATTGGGGGGCTTCAAACATGCATAGGACAGGAAAGGAGATAGCCACTGACAGCGTAGAGTCAAAGGCCACAAACAAGAATAGGCTTATGAGCAGAATAGATGGGCCTGGCGGTCCTCACCTGCTGCTGAAAACTTCTATGTTTCTATGTACAGATCCAGAAACAAATGATTTGATACCTTTTATTGGACCAACAAAAAAGGTAAAAGATAAAAGATAAAAGGTATCAAATCATTTGTTTCTGGATCTGTTCTTAAAAGAACCAATATGGCACCTACAACATTATGTTTCTATGTTTAAGCCTCAGCTCTGTGTATCTTCCCTGGACAACAACTTTAAATAAATAAAATAAATGTCCTCTAGTTCTTCTTACATTCACCAGCTCAAACATATGTGCATACTCCAACCTTATCTATTTACTTTAAAATTCAGAGTAATGTGATTACGGTGCCTCTCAGCCTTCTCTTCTCTAGGTTAAATAATCGGAGTATGTTGCATCTCTCTTCATAACTCTTGACCTCTGAATCATTAATCAGCCTGGCTACCTTGTGCTGGACCATCTCAATCTCTTCAGTGTTGTTTCTGTACTGTGGTGACAAGAACTAGATGCAACACTCCATGTGTAGTCTAACCAAGGCCTCGTACAGGGGGAAGATCCCATCCCTTGTGGAGCTCCTTATTCCCTCCTAATACATTCGAGAATTACGTTTGCTGTCTTGACTGAGGCGGCGCACTGCCTGTCTAGCATCAGCTTAGTTCCCACAACTACCCTTAGATCCATTTACTTGGTCGTGTTGTCCACTGTTGCAACACATGCTGTACTGTATATGCAACCCAGATTACTTGACCCTAGGTGTAGTTTCTTGTACTCCACCACATTAACTATAAGCCTTAATACTGTGTGTAGAAGTTCCCTTGTAGTGCACCCCTCATCTGATGTGTCCACACTTCTTGCTAGATTAGTATCATGAGCAAACTTCAGCTGCTGCTGACACCCTCCTCGAGACCTACCTCTTTAGCTTTTTTGAAAGAGGAGACAGAGTTGTCTGCAAATCGCTACCTTTAGCAACTGCACGTAACTCTACCTCCTTTTTCAAAACATCTAAAATGGTAGGTCCAGGGGAGTATTCCTTTACTGGACATACCACCACTCTGAATGGCAACCATGTACCAATGCCACTGTCTACTTGCTACCTGTCAGACTTGCTATTCACTATCAATACATATATCTCCATTAATTGTGCGTGTGGAATGGAATCAAAGGCCTTGCCTAAACCTCTAGACTACATTCACTGGACAGCCTCATTAACTTCCTTCTTACCTCCTCAAAGAAGGCAGTCAGGTTGCTTTGGCAGAATTTACCTCTAATAAGACCATGTTGTATGCTAGAGAACAGTCAGTTTTCTTTCACATTCTGAGTCTCCACTTTTATAATTAACTCACTTTTCCCAGCACTATGGTAAGACTCACAGACCTGTAATAACCTGGTCACACCCCTTCTTAAACAGAGGGAAAACAATGACTATGTTCAAGTCATTTGGCACTATTCCTGTCTGTAAGGAATCGTGAAAGATGTCTGTGAGGGACCCAGTCAGAACCCATTATAACTGTACTGCCCCTGGGTACACACTCCAGACACTGGACATTTAATACCCATAAAAGTATACATTATGGGACACCAGCCAGACTACAAGGTTCTTTACTACAATTCCTGAAATGGGGGACACTAATTATTTCCATACAAACTGGGATTCAACGGAGGACCTTCCAGCTCATATTGTATTGCTCTAATCATCTGACCATACTATATGCTCCTCAGACTCTCCATTCAGAAAAAGAAGACAGAATTGATTTAAAGCGACAGATGCAAAGCCCTTCTTGACTTTGTTAGCCTAAAGTGACTGCCAAGCTTCCAGTAATTAGATATGTAAGGTCTGTTTGTAGCCAAAAATGAAGTTTTTGAATTTATCAAAAATAAGCTCAGGACTCAGCAGGACTCCATTTTGAAAAGAAGAGAATCTCTGCACATCCAACAGCTAAGGGTGTAAATGAAGAACCTTTTTATGAAGGTTTATAAATAAAGTCTTAAAGATCATAGACTTATCTTTAAAATGTGTATTTATTTATAAGTTCTTACTCTTTTTTTTTTTTTTAACAAATGGTCTCTGAACTTAGTCAGGATCTCAATGGAAATGAATGAACTCTTAGCTCCTTTCAATCATATTACTGGCATATAATTGAGATCAGTGGAGAGCTGTGTAGGAGTTTAAAGGCACTGATGTGAATCTCAAACTCATGTACTTCCGGCAATTTTCCAGTCCACTAAGCATAAATACATAAAACGTATTGAAGAAAAACAGTTAAGTTCACCTTTATTGTTCGACAAGTTTTGTCATTACAATTACGTTAAAATGATCATACAATATATAAAAAAGAACCATACAATAATTACACACAATCAGCCTAAAAAGGTACAAAGAGAAAAAGAAAAGGAAAACATAAGATTGTCCCTTTCTTTGAACTCTACCCAAAATAGGTTTGCTCAGTCAGCTGTGCTGGACAAGTCAACTGCGCTAACAGTAATGCATCCCTACAAGTTCAAATGGACAGCCTGGGTGGGCCATAGGCCCTTATCTGCCTACACTGTCTATGTATCTATGTATCTCCTACATTATTAAAAAAGATAAGGCAAGTCTAGAAATAAGATATGATGAATTGCCTGAATGGGCCTGCAACATTTTGGATGACTTTGGTCCCACCTCCTGCTTCTTCATCAGCTCACTTATACATCCCTATTTTCTTTAAATACGTTAAAACTTCTGGCACTCTGTGTCATATCTTTCTAACCTTTGAGTGAAAAGGTTGTGCTGCAATCCTGTGCTTATTACGCCTAGTCTCATGATTTTTAGGGCATACTCTCTGGTATTTGAATCCCTTCCTGGAGTAAATAGTTTGCTTGGATTAGTGTCATCAGTCCCCTTCAGCATTTTAAATGCTTTGATCATGTCACCACAATGCCTCCCTTTTCCCCAAGGATAATACACCTTAGATCATAAAGACTTGAGCCAGGATTTCCTAACGTTTTGCTTGGTACCCATGCAGAACCACAAACTGCTCAAAACTATATTTTCAAGCTAGCAGACATTTTTAACAAACTGCCAAATTTTATTCAAAGTTGCTCTGTTTTATGGCTACTTGCAAGAACATTTCTCGCAAGTAGACACAGGAAATAGCAGATTATAAATAATGACAGCAGTCTTGGCCAATCAGGATTGCTTGTTTCTAAATGTTCCAAGTACTCTTTTTTTCCACAAGAGGTTGTTTCATGTGAGCAGTTCTAAACTTCTACAGTTCTAAGTTCAGTTAGCACAGTCCATTTCATTACATAGGGGGTTCTCTAATTCTCAACAAAATCAAACAGTTTTATTTTAAATTCTAGTTGCATTTTTTAAAGTCAGAAATCTTCAACATGATTTATATAGACAATAATGCATGGGATGGAGTGTATTATGAGAATTTATTTATTTATTTATTTATTTATTTATTTAAGAATCAGTTTACAACCTTTGAGCCAGAGGCTCGTTTCCAAAGGTACTTTGTCACATAAAGACATACATTGTGTTTTGGTTACATAGCAAAGATTTACAAAACAATAGGCGTTCAACAGAACGCCACGTCACATTGTGGACAGACAAATACAAATTGGGTACAGGGTACATGTAATTGATAACAGGTGTTCCACAAGTTGGTATCAAGTGAGCATTCTGGTAGGTAAACACTGAAACAGCTGGCACTGGCCAGGTTAAACATAGGCATGGTGTACAGGGAAGTGGTGGAGGGGATGGTTAGGTGGAGAGCTGCCCGGGGGGCATTGTCAAGAGAAGCAGAGGTGGAGGTTATGTTCAGAGACAGGAGCAGTTACGAGTGCTGAAGATGTGGTTCTGAAGTGTGGTTTTGAACTTGGAGATGGTGATGGCATTGGTGATGGTGGCAGGGAGAGAGTTAAACCAGGTTGGGGCTCTATAGCAGAAGGACCTCTGGCCATGGCTGGTTCTAGATCTGGGGACCTTTAGAGTGGTCTTGTGGGAAGACCGTGTTGCAACAGTGGGAGGGCTCTGGTGGATGGATGCCGTTACCCCAGGGGGGGAGAGCCCGAGTAGGGTTTTTTTTGGGAGGAGACAGGTTTGGTATTGGAGCCGTTCATCCAGGGTAAACAGGTTAGCATCGACATACAGCTGACAGGTGTGTGTGAGCCTGGGGCACCAGTAATCAATCTGCACGCTTTATTCAGGGTTAGGTGAATTTTGTTGAGTGCAGTGGTGTCGGCAGCACATATACTGGTAGACCATAGTCTACAAGGACACACGGATGATGTAACAGCTGGCGAGAGAGCATTTGGGGAAGGCAGGTTTATGGCGGAATAGGATGCCAAGCCGTGTGTTGGTGGCGGATGTTAGGCGTCGATGTGGTTGTGAAATGTGAGGGCTGAATCGAAGGTAACCCCAAGGTATTTGTAGGAGCAGACTTGTTCCAGTGGCTGGTTGGTACTCGGAAGGATATAGAGTGGGTGGTTGCTAGCTTTGTTTTGGGGGTGGGAAAAGAGCATAGTTTTGGTTTTCTTAAGATTGATGACGAGTCTGCGCTCCTTAAACCAAGCCTTGGCACTGTTGAAAGACTGCTGTAGGGAGTCCTGTAGGGAGATGGGATTGCGGTGGGTGGCAAAAAGGACAGCGTCGTCTGCATACAGCAGAATTTTGCCAGGGCATGCACTGGGCAGGGTGTTCAGATACAGCGAGAAGAGAAGGGGGCCCAGGATGGAGCCTTGGGGGACCCCAGAGAGAATGGGATGGGTATCAGAGAGTGTGCTATTAATTTTGACACACTGAGATCGGGTGTCAAGATAGCTAGCACACCATGCCAGGGGGCCAGCTGAGAGACCAGTGTGGCAGAGTGCATTCAGCAGAAGTGGATGGGAGACAGTGTCGAAAGCCTTTGAGAGGTCAATGAACACTGCACCAGCTAGGGAGCTGGTATCCAAGGAGGAGTGTAGAAAGTTGGAGAATTCAATAAGGGCAGTGCTGGTACTGTGACCCGCACGGAAGCCATGTTGCTCTGGGCATAAAATGTTATACTTAGCCAGATAATCAGTGATTTGAATGGCCACCACTTTCTCCAGGGCTTTAGAGAGGGGAGGGAGGATGGAGATTGGCCGGTAGTTGTTGGCCAATGACCTGTCGCTCCCTTTATGAATAGGTGTGATAATGGCTGTTTTCCAGGCTGTGGGGAATTGTCCCAGGTAGAGTGACTGGTTAATTAGGCTTGTGAGTGGTGCAAGGACTCATCTAGCACCAGCCTGAGGATGCTGGGGTCCAGTGAGTCACTGCCGGGATTGTTGCCATTGAGAGCTTTGATTAGGATGGGTCTGGCTCCAGGGTGGAAATCCCACTTGGGAGGAAGCTGGGGTGCTGGAGGACAGGGGGAGGTTGGCTGGGGGGAGGGTCAAAGAAATTACTAGGGAGGACTGAGCTAAGGTCAGTGAAAGTGGTGTTGAACCAGTTAGCTATGGTGGCAGGCTCGGTGGAGGTGGTGCCATTTCTGGTGAGCTGGGATGGGGCAGGGGAGCAAGCTTTACCATTGAGTTGCTTAATATTATCCCAGAAGGTCCGGGCTGAGCCCCAGGAGGAGGTAAGGGAGGCCTGGTAATGGTCTGCCTTGGCCTTCCTGATGGCCCATGAGCACTTATTCCGGGCTGCATTGTATGCTTGCCTATCAGACAGACTACCTGTTTCAGTGGCAAGGTGCCAGAGGTTATCCCGGTTTCTAAGTAATTGTAGGAGGGCTGGGCTAACCCAGGGTGCGTTCCGTTTTTTGGACCGGATTTTGGTTAAGGGTGCAAAGAGATCACAGGCCATGTTGAAGGTGTGAGTGAAGAAGGTGAGGGCAGTGTCAATGTTGATTGCCTGCTGAATGAGGGACCAGTCTATCTGGGTGAGGAGTGCTTTAAGTTTCTTCAGCCCACCAGGGCGGAGGCACCTGGAGGTGGTCTGGGCTTTGGGTTTGGGATTGGGGGCTACCCCGTGGAATAGGATAGGGGTGGTCACTCAGGGAGTCTGGGAGGACCTGGATGTTTTGGATTTTATGGGGTCGGTTAGTTATAATAACATCCAGAAGGGTGCTGGTACCACTCTTAGGGTTAAGTCTCGTGGGCTGGGTGACGAGTTTTTGTGACGAGAATTTATAAAATGGATTGACAATTTTCTGTGTTTTGATTGGATAAGAGGTACCATTTGCCATGTCCTTATGAGGACATATACTGGCAACTGATGCTGCTTATGCCAACCAAAATACAGCACACTCTGAAATCAAAACCTGCCATGGCTCTCCTACTGCAGCTCCACAGCTGGCATCTGATGAAACCACAACAGCTGCAGCGGGAGAGCTCTGCCACCACAACACAAGTCACTGTGTCCAAGGTCCCTGTTCCTGTTCGAATTACAGTTCAGTGTTTTGTACCTGTTATCTTCTTGTCAACCCTGCCCATTTCTCCAGTCAGAAATCCACAGCTCTGACTCCTGCTGTTGAAACTGCGCCCAGTACAAACTGCTCTCTTTTCCATCTCTAATCTCCAGTACTCCCCTTCAAAATCTGATCTCCACTCCCCCCTCCTCTTTACAGTTAATCCACAAATAAGAAGTGGTTATATTACTGTAGCACGTTAGTGCTATGATTTGAACATCGCAATGGTCGACACTGCTAAGTACAGTGGCTGCTGAGAGACACGCTCGCTCTCAATGAAGTTGGCTGGCTTCTCACCCACAATCAAACCAGAGTACATAGGAAAAGCAAGATGTAGAAATACATGAAAAAACATCAAGCAGATCAAAAGGCATAATAATAATAATAATAATAATAAAACTTTATTTATACCATGCCTTTCTTGAATTCAAGGCACCTTACAATATTAAGAAATATAATAAATAATATACAGAACAACAGTAATCTGAGCTCCAAAAACAATAATTAGTTAGTTAAAATAAATCCTTGACCATAAGTAGGTCTTCATGGCCTTTTTAAATTCCTCCATGGTTGCACACTGACGAAGCGGATGGGGTAGAGAATTCCAGAGGATTGGAGCAGCATATGCAAAAGCACGAGTGCCAGATGATTTCAAAGAAACCCTCAGAATCTCTAGCAACCCCTCGTCCGCCGAGCAGAGAGATCACTTAGGGCTGTGGGGCACCAGAAGCTCTTTCAAGTAGTCTGGACCCTGTCCGTGTAGGGCTTTGTAAGTCAAAAGACCAACTTGAATATTAAATTTGAGTTCATCCCACCCCATGCAATAGTTTTTATATTTTCTGATAAGCAATTCTATCCAACCAGAAACTAGAAAACTTAATCATGACAAGTAAGAAAGATGGTTCTAGCAGATTGCAACATTGGCTATTTAATCATTAACAGAAGAGGAATATGTATTTTGAAATAAATGTGTTGAATTACCTTTACAGGAACAATTTACAGGTAGCACAGAATCATGGTGAACTAAGAAGAATTAAGAAAACTACAAACCATATGAACAGCAATCTGAGAAAAGGCCAAAAAAGCCAATTTAAAAAAAAAGATGTTGTTTTAGTTAAGAATGTGCACTGCTTGTGTTTCAACTAAATGAACATTTAGGTTATTTGAAAAGAATGTCCATTTAACTTGTATTTGGTCTGTAATCTCTGAATTTACACCCATTTTTGATACAAGCATGTCCGTTCTCACAGCCGCAGCACGAAGTAAATGTGACAGCAGTTGTGCAGCTGTGAAAATGGAGCTTGCACTTACAGAGTGTGAGGCAGCACATGTCTGCCGTGATAACTGTCTGGTTATTAGGGCAAATAATAACTGGTTGAGCTCACAGAAAAAATGCTCACCAGTTATTATAATATGCTTATATATACAGCTCCCTTGTCTCTTATGGTTATAAGAGTTTCTTCTCAAGTGTTTATGCGCCAGAACTGCTCAGCTTTGCCTCACGGTTTTCTCATCCAAAGAACTCAAGAATGCATTCTCATAACCATATACATATACATAACCCTATACATATACATAAACATATACATAACCATATACATAACCATATACATATATACATATACATAACCATATACATATACATAACCATATACATCTACATAAACGTAAACATATCCATATACATAAACATAACCGTATACATATACATAAACATATACATATACATAACCATATACATATACATATGCATAACCATATACATATACATAATCATAACCATATACATATACATAAACATATACAAACATTTTGAAAACATATCTTCCAGTACCACAAAATAGTGCTGTAGGTTCAAACTTGTTGACATTTTTGCATATTTGTGGCCTGCAAGCTTCTTGACTCCAGGGCCCAGTTATTCAAAAGTAACATGG
The DNA here is from genome assembly GCA_016271365.2 of Neoceratodus forsteri. Classification (NCBI taxonomy): domain Eukaryota; kingdom Metazoa; phylum Chordata; order Ceratodontiformes; family Ceratodontidae; genus Neoceratodus; species Neoceratodus forsteri. Next base: position 22,830,263 of record JADMNL010000037.1, on the reverse strand, counting down.
GTGCTAATAGGTTGTTTGCTCACACTAACCAGATTTTGCACCTGTTTCATCGGTGGGATCTATATTCAGAGACTCCCACAGCACAGGAAAAATCCTTTAGCACCTGAGCGCTAATATACAGCTGCGCTCTTACAAATGAGGGTGTCGCTCCCTGCATATGGGTGCAGGGTTGTATTTAGTGGTTTGCACTAATGGTAACTGCCACCCTAATGGGCACTGTTTACCATCTTGCAAACCCTGACTTAATAGGGCACAAGGCCTTAGTGGTAGGATGCGGAACTGCAGCTGCCCACTCTCATTGCCCAGCCCATTGAGACAATGGATGCCTTGGTGTCCAGTGGCACACACGCCCACTGCTCACCCACCCTGGTATACAGTGAGGGCTCCCTAGTGTCTAGTGGCACCCCTCCTCTGATCACCCATACCAGTATAGTTGTCAGTTTTCCTGGTGTTTAATGGCACCCATCCCTCAAAAAACACCCCTCCCTGTATAACACATATGTGCCCTGAAGTCTAGGGGCCCCCCACCCTCCAATCTCCTGGCCCAACATGCATAGTGAGTCCCTGGTGTCTACTGGTACCCCCCCCACCCACCGAGTACCTGTCCTGTGCCACCACAGCATCCATTGTGACTAGCACCCCTGCCGCACAGAGTACATCACTCAACCAACCCCCTCTCCATACCTCGGAATGTTGTTCCATGTGGAGAGCCCAATATGGTAACTGGCACAGCCCTTTTCTCACCTCTTCGAATGGCCACCATATGGAATGACAGGGAATGAGCATACAGTATACAGAGACTATTGGTTTGCCTGAGGGGGGGGTCTTACCTAATACTGTTAGTGGGGTCCATTTCCAAATTTTGCAAGGCCTCCCTTTTTCCCTTTGTGTAGGAGACAGAACGTCAGAAAGGGGAAAAAAGGGATGCCTTGCAAAATTTAAAAAAAGACAAGTCCATTATCATAAAATCAGCAGACAAATGGACAGGTATGGTCATTCTGGATTATGTGAAAAACCAACAAGAATGTCTGAGACAGCTGGGGGATGTTAAGAGACACATGAAACTAGAAACAGACCTCACTAACAGTATTAGGGAAGACAAATATTTGCTAGAACTTTGGGTAGACATGGGGTGGATAACAGAGGATGAAAGAGATATGTAATCTGTCAAAAGCGTAGGACCCCAATTTTCTATATACTTCCCATGATTCACAAAGATGCACACAACCCCCCTCCACACATGCGCACACACACACACACAAAGGCAGACCAGTAATTTGAGGATCGAGTCCGTCCTGGAGCCACTTTTTCAAAGTATGTTAATTTTTTTGCACAACAAGAGGTGGGAAAAATGGAGACATATTAAAGACACCAGCCACATTATCAAGTTGGCAGATAAGCTGAATAGAGGGGACATAAATTAGGATACAGTGACTTTAGTCAGCTTTGATATTAAACATTTGTGTACCGCCAGCCCGGTGGCACTGAGGGTTGAGGCGCTGAACGCCACACCTCGCACCACGCTGGTGACCCAGGTTCAGGAATGAGCCCAGGTTGCTGGGGGTTGGCAGGGGAGGTAGAGGATTGAGCGTCCGGAGGACAGTTCTCCTCTCCCGGGAGGGACAGGGGTCCCTAGTCAGTGCTCGGCTGCCCTCTGGCGGAGGCCGGAGATGCAGCAAGCACTGATGATGTAGAGAAGGGGCAGGGAGTGGCAGATGTTGGTTCCATGCCTTGACATCAGGGCACTAGCTACTCCCCAAGAAACAGGGGAAAATGCCCTTCAGCTCCGGCAGAGACAGAGCACCAGAGCTTGCCCTTGATCTGCGGCCGCCTGCCTGGCACCCTCCCGACCGATGCTACAGACTGCTCAGGGTGTTGAGACCCCCCTCATCCCCGCTCGGGGAGTAATCTGAGGCTACATGGGTGACGGAGGACTGTCCAGGTAGGGTTGACCGCAGAGGGATGACTCCTTGGTGCTCCCGAGGAGACCGGAGCTTAGGGGAGGAGAGGAAAAATAAATATGAAAATAATTAAAAAAACAGATTTGTGTACCAGCATACCCCAAGAGGGTCTGGAGACTTTACAGGTGGCCCTGAAAGGCAGGGAGGACACATATCCTCCTAGTGAATATATTGCACAGATGGCAGAGATAGTGCTAACTAAAAATCACTTTACTTTTGAGGGTAGATTTTTTCTGCAATTGATGGTGCAGCCATGGGAAGCACTATGACCCCAGCGTACACAAATCTATACATGGGGTAATTTGACAAAGTACATATTTTGAACAGAGACATTAATCCATTCTATGAGAATGTCATATATTGGAAGAGCTGTATAGATGACATCTTAATCATGTGGTAAAATGAAGACCAAGACCTCCAGAGATTTCATCAGTACTTAAATAGTAGGATAACACACCTACAATTTACTATGACTGCAGACAAGGAAACGACTGCAGATAAGGAAAGGATTTATTTTCTGGATTTGTTATCTATAAAGCTAGAGGTGGTCTACAGACTGCATTTATCCATAAGGAGACTGACAGAAATATCACCCTTCACAGTAACAGTTACCATGACCCAAGACGAAAATGTAGCATGCCAAAGGCTCAGCTCATTTGAGCCAGGAGAAACTGCAGTGAGGAGAACAAATTCACTAAGGTCAAAACTGAAATGGTAGGAAGATTCAGGAATAGTGGATACAATAACAAACTTTCGAGACAAGCAGATCAGAAGGTCATATCTCTGAGAAACTTAAAGAGCTACTTTCTATTATAATACAAAGCTAAAAAGCACCAGATTTATACCAGTTATGTTTTAACTTTATTGTTTTCTACTTATTAGTTGTTTTGTTTTTTTAATTTCCGCTGCTGTTGGTCTACTAAATATTGTAGAAAATGCAGCAATTGTTTCACTGAGTCTTTCAAAATGTATGTGATTCTCCCCGGCTAACCTCACAATTGCTCTTTGTGACTTCACAGTCAGTTGTCATGGTGAGCACTATGATGTCATTAACAAAGGCACTGTGAGGTTAACAGGGAAGAGGCAAATGTTTTCTATACAGACTTTTTAGATAGACTCCAAGATGTGCTGTAAATCTTGGAAAGCAACACTGGAAATAAAAAAAAAAATTATTCTATAGTAAGTTGTAACAGTTAAAACATCTTATTTATGAAAGCACATGCTGAAATGCAGAGTTGCTCTTTAAAAAAAATAGATCAGGCAAAAGTTGGTGACAGGACTGCATTTTCCATGGCTATAGCAACCACAGTGGTGATATACGGAATGTGCTGTACAGGAATTGTTGAGGTCGCTTTGGCAGATCAGCTCTCACATTTAATTTCTGGCGGTAATTTTTGACTTTTAAATGTGAGGAAATTGTACAGCACTGTGCTATTTTTCAAAGATGAATTTTCTTGAAAATCTACTTTTGAGCCAGACCTCTTTGTACCTTCTCCCACCTATGGTTGCTCCTTTGTTGACTGAGCTATAAGCACCTTTATAAAATGGCAAGAAAAAATCAAGAAATCTCATTGGCCAAGACAGATCAGCTGACCGTACATTAATTCTCTGTATACGCACAGTCATCCTGGTCCTAAACCACATTACACAATGAGCAGATCAGTCCTCCTACAACCAGAACTATCTTCCATCAGTCTCCCTACAACCAGAACTGATCTTCCACCACAAACATGGCCGCTACCTTTACACTGTAGAAACCTTTAACTGGACCCTAAAATTAAAATTATCTTAACTATAAAATAAAACAAATTAATTAAATGTTGTTTACCAGATCGTCATACTCTCCTTACACACATAAACAAATTAGAAACATTAAGTATTGTTTATAGTTTTCATTACAACTGTTTGTTTGCTAACAGTGAAAATCCCCCTTCTATCTTTACCTGCTCATCAGGGAAATCTCTTCTGATTTCCCTGACAAGTGAGATAATCGAGTCTCTGGCTCTAAAACAGGCCTTTGTTGTATGTGTGTACAGTACGTTAGTAGAGGAACATTCTGCCAGTAGAACTGAGCAGAATTTTGAATCCCTGTATTCCATGGTAAACATTCCATTTCTTGAATGTGGGGAAACAAAGAGAGAGAAAAAAAACAGAATGAAGAAAGTAAGCAGTAATACTACATAAACAAAGAGAAAAAGTGGTAAATGACTCACCCTGCTGTTTCTCTTTTAGGACAGAGTGAGCAGTTCATGATGCTGTCAGTGAGTGTGGCAGTTTTGAACCATGCTCATGCTTGCAGCATCAGGGAACTGAGAAGCCTCTGTTATGGCTTCCTTTTAGATTTATCTACAGTGAGGAGAACGAAATAAAATAAGGGTGCTATGTGTCATACTTAGAATAAGAAAAACAGCAATTGTGAATTGTTGTGGCTGGCAGGGGAATATGAAGCTTAAGTAGGTAGGAAGGCACTCACTATATAACATTACTTTAATCTAGCACCAATAGGCGGAAGTCCTATTTTATGTTAAAAGCACAGATTCATTTACATTTTTACTTATTTACAGTAAAAATGTGTTTAAAAATAAAAAAAACTGTTTCTAAAAATAAAGGGACATTTTATGAGCACAATAAGACGCTCCGGGGTTGTGCATTACGGTGTGATAACCGTACTCCTGGGGACGACCAGCACTTGGCCTTCAACTTCGTGCCTAACTACGCCCCCTAGGAGTGCAGTTTTCACACCATAATGCACACGTCATCGTGTCTTATTGCTTTCATAGTAAATGTCACAAATTGACAGAAGTACTTAAGGTGGGATTTTTCAAGCTTCTGCACTGCGAAGTAAGGGAAGGTTAAAAAAGGAATAAAGTTAGTCAAGGATGTCATCAACCCTGAATCTGAGATGTTTTACTCCTTCACAGAACTGAAAAATAATTTTGGACTCCCCATTATCTAGTTTCATAAATATTTACAAATCAGGGAAGCATTGACTGAGATTCTGACACCAGAACTATAAAGCCAGAACTTCACCAGAATGGTTTGCTTTCCTAGACTTAGCAATGGGTAAAGGAGTGACAGGTAGAGTATGCATAATACCAATAGAAGGAAACACAGACTTCATAACCATACTGTAGCTAGGAAGAAACAGGGAAATTACATGGGACTGCTAATTGCAGAAGAGGTCTGGGACAAATTATGGCAGAATGCCTGCAGATCTAGTAAAGATATTCAAGGATGATTAGTACAGTTCAAAATCTTACACTGTTTCTATTATACACCCAAAAGATTAGTAGAAATGGAAAACAACAAATGAGAATTACTGGAGATGTGAGCATAAGAAGGCATCTTTCCTTCACGTATTATGGGACTGCCCTAAACTCTGAAATATATGGTCCTCAGTGACACAGAAACATAGACAATGATTGACAGAAAAAACAATGTTCCATCCAGTCTGCCTGAGTTCCCTAGTTAGCACTGGCACTTACTGTCCCTCCCCATCCTTCCCCACATTCTCCTCCCTCTGTCTGCCACCCTTAACCCCCACATGCCTTTCTTTCTGTCCCAACTGTGCTTGAAACCACCAATGATTTTAGCACACACCACTTCAGCTGGAAGACTGTTCCATGGCTCCACCACCCTTTCTGTAAAATAATACTTCTTCATGTCCCTCCTGTACCATCTGTCAGTTTCCACTCATGTCCACATTACCATGAACTAGTATTCAAGCTAAACAGTTCCTCATAGTTCACGGTCTTAATTTCCTTGGGGAACTTGAAGGTCTCTATCATATCTCCCCTCTCCCTTCTGGTGTCCAGTGAGTACATGTTCGATGCCTTGAGGTATTCTTCATAGGACCTGCCCTGTTGGCCCCAAATAATTTGTTACCCTGTACTGCACTGTCTCCAGCCTATCCCTTTCCTTCCTGAGGTGAGGGCTCCAGAACTGGGCACAGTACTCCAGGTGTGGTCTCACCAAGGCTCTATATAGGGTAAGTATTACCTCTTCCCTTCTGGTATCAATACCCCTCCCAATACATCCCAGCATCCTACTTGCTTTGCTATATGCCTTATTGGACTGACTCAATTGTTTGAGGGAGTCACTGATGATAACTCCATGCCCCATTCCTCAGCTGTAGTGTTAACTCTCACCACATCCATCCAGTCCTCTGTCCTGGGGTTCTTGTTCCCTAGGTGCATTACCTTGCACTTTTTGGCATTGAAATCCAACTGCCAAACCTTGACCACCCCTCTAGCTTTTGTAACTCACAATGCATTTCCTTGATTCCCTTGTTGCTATCCACCCTCCCACAGAGCTTAATGGCATCTGCTAAGAGACACAACCTGCCCCGGATTCCCTCGTCAATGTCGCTGATGGACATATTGAAGAGGACCGGAACCAGTACAGATCCCTGTGGTACCCTGCTCATGACCTCCCTCTGCTGATTTGACCCTGCTGACTACAACCCTCTGCTCCCTCCCCTTTAGTTAGTTACCTACCCAGTTTACTATGACCTTAGCTGCACCCAGGTCCTCCATTTTCTTCAGCAAGCAGCTGTGAGGCATTGAGTCAAAAGCCTTGCTCAAGTCAAAGTAGAGCAAATCCACAGCATGGATCCTATCCAATTCTCTCATCGCCCAGTCAAAGAAAACTATCAGTTTAGTCTGACGGGACCTCCCTGACATAAATCTGAGCTGATTATTATCCTGCAGACCATTGTTCTCCAAGTAGTCCATGAGCTCCTCTTTGACCAGTGACTCCATCAGCTTCCCTACAATATAGGTAAGACTGATAGGCCTGTAATTCCCCACTTGTTCCTTGTCCCATCCCATGGAGTGGAACTACAGCCACCACCCTCCAGTCCTTTGGAAATCCCTGCTTCCTTAGTGAGCTGTTAAACAGACCTACCAAAGGTTCTGCCAGTACCACTGCCAGCTCCCTGAGTAACCTCGGATGCAACCCTTCTGGTCCCAAGGCCTTATCTATCTTTAGGGCTGCCAGTCCCTTCTGGACCCTTTCACTTATAAATATTAACTGCCTCATCTCTGGGATCCCCTTAATGGCTACTTTGATGCCACTCTCTGGCAAGGACCCACCATCCTCCCTAATCAAAACTGATAAAAAATAATCATTAAGGGTGGCAGCCTTTTGCCCGTCCTTCTCTATCACCTTACCCCCACAGTTATCCTTATGATTCCCCCTACTGTCTTCCTTTTTCACCTAACATACATTGGAAGAAACTGTTTTTCTCTGTTCTTGTCCCCCTCCACAATATGCAGCTCTTTCTGCTTTTGCCTCCCTATTTTTCAATATGTATTCTCCCTTTCTTCCTCCTCCTGCTTGTCTTTATTCTTGTAGAAAGCCTTTTTCTTTTCAGTTGTCACTTCCCTTGACTCTTGCGAAGCACCATAGTGGTCTCGTAAACCTGTTCTTTTTGGTTTCCATTCTCATGCATAATGTAGTTGCCTCAAGAATGGCCCCCTTAATTGCCCCCATCTCTCTTCCACCCCACCTATGTTGTCTACCTCAACAAACTTTTCTCCGACCAGCTCCCTCAGCCTGTTGATGTCCGCCCTTCTAAAATCAAGGATTTCAGCTCTTGATTGAGGTTTTCCAGATCCAAGGGCCACTTCAAACCAAATGGAATTCATAGATCTCATAGAACTGAATGAGCAAAGAAGGCCTTATGACCTATATGATGCTCATCCCTTTACACAAGGAGGAAACTTGTATTGTCCCTTGCAAAATATTTGTCTAGCTTATCCTTAAAGGTCGCCACGTCCTTACTACCCACCACGTCATGCAGTAAACTATTGCAGATTGCAGTCACACTCTAATTAAACCAAGTAGCCTTGCGCACAGTGTTGCATAGTTCTCCTTTTCTCGTTTTAACTGTAAACTGTGGGCTCTTGTGTTGTAGTGTTGTTCCTTCAATTCAAGGACTAAACAGTCCCAAAGGTAATTTTTGGTAAGTGAGTCAAAGAGCAGATAGAGGTCTCCCCTTAGTCTTCTGTATTCCAGTGCATACCGATCCAAAGTTCTCAATCTATCCTCGTAGCTCAATCCCTTTAGTCCAGCAACCATTCCAGCTGCATTTCTCTGAACCCTTTCCAGAATAGTGATCTGTGTCTTGGTACTTGGTGACCGTAGTTGAACACAGTATTCTAAGTGCGTCCTCACCAGAGATGTATAAAGTGGTATCATCACACTCCTATCCCTGAAAGTGATGTACCTTCTGATGTTATTCAAAATTTTGGATGCAGTTGTAGCACTAGAGCTGAATTGGCTCTTGAATTTTAAGTCGTTAGTAATCATAACACCTAAGTCCCTTTCTTCCACAATATCCTTAAGAATTATACCATTTAATACATATGTTGTCATTAAGTTGGACACGCCAAAGTGCATCACTGCACATTTATCTAAATTAAAACTTAAGTTGTGTTTATTAGCCCATTCTTCTAATTTGAATAAGTTTCCTGCAATTTGACTGCCTCCTATGGTGTATTAACCACAAAGCCAATTCCAGCATCATCGGCAAACTTAGATACCTAGACGCCATCCCCACAGTTCATTAATGCAATGCAAAAATTAAACAAGGTTGGGCCCAAAACCAAACCCTGTGGAATCCCGCTTGTAAGATTTGCCCAATTACAGTTGCTGTTCTCCAGTGGCACCCCTATTCTCACAACTCCTACCATCTATGAGTTGGTGAGCACCACATTGAGAATTGTAGTCAGCCTGGTGGGTTCCTTAACTAGCTGTACCAGCAGACAGTCCTGGAACACAACCAGCAAGGCCTGACTTCTGATGCTCTTGGATAGTGGAACATCCCAATCAATGTCTGACAGGTTCAGATCACCCACCACCACTACTTCCCCCTTTGCCACCCCTCTTTCAAGTTCTTCTCTGAGCTCTCCGTCCTTCTCTTCCCCATGCCCCAAAGGTCTATAGATTACACCCAAATGCAGTTTATGCCTGAGGCTTCCATGAGCTGCACCCACAGAGACTCTGTCTCCCCATTACTACACCTGCTACACCCATATTCCACCACCTGGATACCATCCTTAACAAAAATGACTACTCGCCCCCCCACACACACCTGTTCCTCTATCCCTCCTGAACATTGAGTACACAGGGATCATCAGGTCCTGGACATTATTTTCCGAAGCCCACATTTCTGTGATGGCGACAAGATCCACCTCAGTGCCCACTATCAATGCCTGGAGCTTGCTGATTTTGTTACCCAAGCTCCTGGTATTAAGGCACACCCCCTTTCATCTGACCCCTGCTCCTGCTTTGCTACTACCCTTGTGCATTCCTTGTCCTCTCATCTTCTTTTTTTTTTAGTTTGCACATGTTGCATTCCTCCTCTCTAATGTCCCCTCAGTTGGCCCAGTTAAGGCCACAACTCTCTCTGTACCCTCTGTGCTGCTACGAGCCCCCAGATACGGGGGCATACTAGCTAGGATCCCCTTCCTCTCACTTGTCACCGTGGTTCCACTAGTCCCAGTATCCCCAGCAGTCAGTTTAAATGTCTGATACAGATGCCAAGCTTCTGTCCCAGCATGCAGGCTCCCTCTCTTGGCAGGTGAAGTTCGTTATCCTTGAAGTCTCCTGTCCCAGAAGTCCCTCAATATCCTACAGTGGTACCCCTTCTCCTGATACCATCCCATAAGCCACCTATTAAACTCCACTATTACATCACTCCTTATCCTAACCTGCCTCCCCTCCCTGCCCCACACAGGGAGGACTTCAGAAAAGGCCAGGGAGGCTGAGTGTGCTGCAGTCTGTCCCCCAGTCTACGGAAGTTTCATTCCACCATCTCCACAAACTGGTACACCAGATCATTGGTACCCACATGTGCCAACACCCCACGCTCCCCCTGCTCCCTCTCTACCATCCTCCCTGTCCTGTCTAAACCTTGGATGGCCGAGGCACCAGCAAGACACTGGACCGTCCCCCTCCCATCCATCCCCCTCTCTACACCCCCACAAAATCACTGAGACCCTGACAACTAAAGCTCAACTGGTAGACTTGCTTCTTCCCCCGGTGCCATCATGTTGTTCTGCCCTTTCCCACCAACTGACATGGAGTCCACCCCCAACCGAAAAGTCAGTTGCCCGAGCCTCCTCTAGTAACATTAGTAAGATTTAGTAGATAGCATATGTTCTCTAATTACAAAATGTACTGTGCCCATAGAACCAATACTGTATACTGTATATTGCGAGATACATCTGGCATCTGTACGATAGAAAGAAAACAACAATGGCTATTATTTGCATCAATAGAACTTAATAATTTTATCAAAATGGAAGGAGCCAAAAATCCCAACATTAGAAGAATGGTTGGGGGTTACGGCGAAACTAGAAAACAATGAACAAATCAATTACAGAATTGGTGCCCCTGTTAAAAAAAAAGATGTCAAACTACTGGGGGGTTGCAGCGAGGGGTGACAAAGATGATCCTAGGACTGGGGAAAAATCCTGTGAGGAACGATTGAGGGAGCGCAACATGTATTTCCTGGAAGACAGAAGGGAAATGGATATGACAGAGACCTTCAAATACTTAAAAGATATGAATAGGGTTAGTACGGAGGGCATGTTCAACTTAAAGGGAGGGAGGGTCATGAAGGGATGCAGTCTGAAACTGGAAAGGGAAGATTCAGGAGGGAAATGAGGAGACACTGTTTCACAGAAAGGATGGTGGCAATGTGAAATGAATTACCAGAGGAGATGATCTCACTGAGGACTGGGGGCAGTTTTAAAAGAAGGTGGAATGAGGTCAAAGGAAAGGTCAATACTGAGGGGAGGCTAGGGAGGATTGTGGTGGTGGGCTGGGATGATCAAGAGGGGGGACTGGAAGTTGGGGGGGGCCAGCTGCAGTAAAGTAAACTGTGAGCTGCAAACTCAGGCAGACTTGACAGACCTTTAGGCTGTTCTCTGCTGGCGGTTTCGTATGTTCATAGAATTAATAACAAGCAGAACCAATCTGAAGAAATATGGAACCCATTTTTGCACTTCAAGTAAACTGGATCTAAAGATACCAAGAGAGGTGAAGGAATGTTTCTCCTTCTATCATGAATGAGGCTGGAAAGGCTGGAACACTGGTGCAGCAGAAGCACTACCACTCACAATGCTGGCGAGCCTCCTTCCGGAACAAGCCTGGATCATGGAGGCCCGCTGGCAGGAGGAGGAGGAGGATTGACCATCCCGCAGGGCACTCTCCTTCTCCTGGGGGGGGGGTGCCATGTCCTGCTGCAGCACTGCCACCTGCAGGTGTGTGGCTGGTAGGGCATGCAAGACATAGGGTGGGAGGGACACATCGCACCATGCATCATGCAAGCCTGCCAATGCACACTGACGTTGGGGACGTAATCCCAACACTGGCATTTCTAGAGGAAGAGGAAGAGTGGCAGCACAAAGTAGGGAACCAAAGACAGAAATACACCCTGGCTGGCAGGATAATTGCTGACCTCTGCAGGCCCTGCACTAGTGACTCAGGCTCCTCCCGAGTCTAGATCCATATCTCAGCAGGTCTAGGGACTCTCCACCACCCTGCCACAGAGGGCAAGCCATAGGGAACTCGAGGACAAGGTAAGTCCTAAGAGAAGTCAAGTGACAGGGCTGGGAGGATTGGTGGGAATGAGAGCTAGCCAGGGAGGAAGGAGGATAAAAACTGAATAAAATAAGCATCTGTCAATGTGAATGTTCACCGCCGGTAGTGCAGTTGTACCTGGTCTAGCTTGTACACATTTTTACTATATACTTACCCAGGACAGAGCAGATAAGATGCAGTATCTCATTTTCAGTGGTATCCTGCTTTGACATATTGTTACATTGTAATTACCCAGGATAAGGCAGCTGAGAGGCAATATTCTGCTTTTAAGTGGGCTCCCACATTTTGACCCCAAATGTTCAACTGTCGTTTTATGACCCGACATTATGATCAAGACAGAAATTTTTAAAATCCCATCTGAAAGGTGATTTCACTGTGCCACTGTGGAAACAAGTTTCAGAGGAGATTTGAAAAAAGACACCTGCCATGTTCAAGAGGTGGGGTAACATGGGGGGCTATGTTGAACATGAGGGGCCAAAATCTGCAAAAAATAAAGTTATGAGTAAATGTTGAAACAATTTGTTTCGTCATAACTTAGTTGGTTTTTCATATTTTTACCCCAAATTTTCAACATAATCTTTTCATGACCGCTCCTTCTGAGCATGACAGGTGTCGTTTATAAAACAATGTCTGAAACGTTATTTTCCACCACAAGTGTTAAAACACATTTTGGATAGGATTTGAGAAATGACAGCTGTCACATTCATGCAGTTGTTTGAAAAAATGGCTATGCTGAAAGGTTGGGGGGTTAAAATATTGAAAACAACTACAGTGACAAGCGTGCGATGAAAAACTGCAAAACTGCAACACAGACTCATAAGTTTGTTGTTTTCTTATATTTTCACCCCAGATTTTTACCATAGCCTTCTTATGAACCCAAATAGCCTTCTTATGAGCCCACCTCATGAACAATGGCTGGGAACATTTTCAAATCCTGACCAAAAGGTGATTTCGCACCACAAATGCAGAAACACATTTTGGCCAGGATTTAAAAATGACAGCTATCACATTCATGAGGTGCTGTGAAGAAATGGCTATACTGAAAATTTGGGGTCAAAATATTGAAAATTAAGTTACAAGCTGGCCCGGTGGCACTGTAGGTTGAGGCACTGGGTGCCACACCTCACGCCATGCCAGCGACCCGGGTTCGGGAGCGAGCTTGGGCTGCTGGGGTCAGCAGGGGAGGGAGGGAGGGAGAGGAAGGAGCATCCTTCGGACAGCTCTCCTCTCCCAGGGAGGGCTGGGGCACAGTGACTGGCATAGCCTGCCACCTAGTGGAGGCTGGGTGCTGACACGCCTGGTCCTGCATGAAGGGGTCGGAAGGCGGAGCAGCTGGCGGGTGGGTGACATGTGGACATGTGCATGGTATGTCCCCTGCCGGCACTGCACACCCCACCTCCGAAAGCCAGAACACGGAAATGGGGTGCCCCAGTTGCCACGGCTTGATGGCCCTCTGATTGAATCTGAGCCCAGCCCAGAGGGACTCACCAGTGCAATTCAGTCTCGGTGGGAGTTGGTCGACTCCTGCCACCCACCATGGGGGGTAAGCCGTGGGTATGTGGTGATTGCCCTCAGTGGAGACTGGTGCTGGTCAGACGGTGGCCGGAAGATAAGGATGTGTGGATAATAGGGCCAACTGGGGGCCTCAGGGGAGAAAAAGAAATCACAAAAAAAGAAAATTAAGTTACAAGCCTGCATTCATAATTTCAATGTAGGCTCATAACTTTGTTGTTTTGGAATATTTTTCCCCAAATTTTCAACATAGCCTTCTTATGACTCCACCTCATGAACAAGGGCAGAGAAAATGTTCAACTCCTGCCCGAAAGGTGATTTCACGCAGTGACCACAAAATCACCTTTTGGGACAGATCTGCCCAATCTCAGTGCCACTGGCAGTGATGGTGTCCCCAAAAAGACATATTGAAAATTTGGGGTACAAATATTCAAAAATGACTAAATTATGCCAGTGAGTCCAAAACCTCATTGAAATACATTGAACGGCATACCTGATTTCTTCAGTTCACTGTCCAGCGTTGATGAGTGAAGACATGTCTGTGGCCCAGAAGGGATTACAGAATTCGACCCCCAGTAGGTAAGTAAGGGCTGGGGGGGGGGTGCTGAGTGGGAAGGTTGGGTGAGGAGACAGTAACAGCAGTGCCAGCAACAGACATCAATGGACAGTTTTCTTTTTTACAGGGTGTAATGAAATAAACTAGTAGGGACAGTTTTCGTTATTTCAGGTGGCGACACTGGGCATCCCCAGTGTTGGTGTTATGTTTGTGAGGGGTGGGGAGGTGGGTGCTGAGTGGTAGTGTTAGGTGGGGGGATAGTAACAGAGGTGGCAGCAACATACATCAATGGATGGCTTTCTTTTTTAAAGGCTATATCTCTATATAAAGTTTTATAGGGGCACCCCTATATTAAGGTTCAGTCTTGACTTCTATGTTAACTTCCCAACCATTCAACCGATTCACACCAATTTTGCATACACCATCAGGGACCAAAGATCTCTTGATGTGGCAAGTTTTGTTTCAGTCAGATGCATGAGTGCAGAGATATGCAGTGTCAGAAAATGTGAAGATTACCACGTTAGGTGAAATTCTTTTGTCACGCCACTGCACACAAATGGTGTGGAATTTGGTCTGAAATGTGTACTGTACATAGGTCTTGGGTCACAGATGTGCCTTTTGAAGGTTTGGTGAAAAAATATTAATCCATTCCAAGGTTATTAAATTTTAAAGTTTCCCATTATTTCCTATAGGACCAGTTTGATGTCCCACTTGAAAAAGAATTATTTATCACAAATGCAGAATCCTTTTTCGCAAATGTAGGATCTTTTGCTGCAGATGCAGAATCTTTTTTTGTGTGTGTTGCCGCCATCTTGTTTTCAGTTAGCAGTGACACCAAAATTAAATTACTAAAAAAAATAGAGGGCTTTAGTAAACACCAACAGTTGTGTTTATCAGGGGATGTAAAATACGATTCTGGGGTTACTTTTTTCATAAGTTGCTTAGTAGTGTTTTTTTTTTTACTTGTGGAAATCCTTTTTCATAAACCACAGAAAACAAAGACAGCAAAACAGGATTTTTTTCCACAGTTTACGATAAAGAATTTTCTTTTGCTGCAAATTGCAAAACAGAATCATGAGAAGCGTTTCTTTTTTGCAATTTGCAAAAAAGGATTTTCTTTTACCTCAAATTGCAAAAAAAAAGGATTTGTGGAAAAGGATTATTTTTCGTAATTTGTGAAAAAGGATTTTTAAGAGAGCTGTTTCTTTGTCACTGCCCAGTTACAAAATGATGTGTTATTTTGGTCTGAAATATTCAGAGTACAAAGGGCTTGCCCCACAAATATGCATTTTGCTGGTTGGTGAAAATATATTACTATGCTCTGGAGTGCTGTGGGTTTAAATTTTGATTTGTTTCCCATAGGATAACATTGTAATGGGAAATGTACACAGTCATTTCTTTGTCACTTTGCTGTGATTAAACAGTTTTTAATTTTGCTCTGAAATATTCAGGGTACAAAGGCCTTGCCCCACCGATGGTGCCTTTTGCTGGTTTTGTGAAAATATATGAATTTGGTGTTGAGTTACACAGGTTTCAAATTTTCCTGTGGTTTCTATAGGAGTATATTACAACATCAGGTGTTTCTTTGGGTCTGCACACTACAGGACGGGAATGCAGGGCTCAGAGGGCCCTGCACACCTACAGTCAAAAAAGGGTAGCAGTACACTATCTCAAAAATTATGCATGGATGGCAGCACAGGGCCCAGAGGTCCCTGCACTCCCACAAACAAATACAGATACTGTTAAGGACTGACAGGAGTGCAGGGCCCAGAGGCCACTGTGCTCCCACAGGGAAATAAGTATATGATTACAATGTCTCAAAAATTATGGCTGAATGGCACTGTGTGCTCCCACATGCAAATATGAATACCATTATGGAGTGATGGGAGCACAGGCCTTATGCATACATGGCAGCACAGGGCCCAGAGGGTCCTGCACTCCCACACATAAATATGCAGCAGATTATGGAGGGATGGGAGTGTAGGACTCTGAGAAATAAGGATATAATTACAATCTCTCAAAAGATATGTATGATTGGGAGCACAGGGCCTGGAGGGCCCTGTGCTCCAACAGGCAAATAAGCCTACAATTATACTATCTCAAAAAGTATGGAAATTATCTGTAAAAAACTTCATCAATGCACCATAAGGGTTCCACTGTCAAATGCTAGGATATGTGGTCTTAGGGTTTCCAACCCTAACACCCCTATCCCCAACCTGCCTGCAGGGTGGAGATGGGGTGATACGGTGAGGGTGGGGGTGGGGTTTTAGGGTTGGAAACCCTAAGACCACATTTCCCAACTTTTGTCAGTGGAACTCTAATGGTGCATTAACCATGTTTTTTGCAGAGTATATATGTAACCCCCCCAACTCCCTGGGGTTACTAGAATCCCACTAGTGTCAGTGTTAGGTAGAGAAGGCAGCTGGTGATTATCTAGTTAAATGGATTTTCATCTTGCCCCTCTCTGCTGCTTGGTTTCAGCTGAGAGCAGAGAGGTGGTGTCATTTAGAACTCTTGCAGCAACATAAGCCACACAGCTTGTATGGGTGTGGGGAGTTTTAGAATTCTGGAGTCAGTTATGTAGTAGCAGCTCAGAGAGTGAACAGCTCAGTGTGTAGAGTGTCTGTATTTCTCACCCTAGTGGAGGACATCCTTTCCTGACTTGTAAAGTGGTAGAAACCATCTCCAGGGGTTCCTGTGCCTTTATCCCATGTGGGATGAGGGGGACTGCAGAGGATTTTAGGGGCAATCCCCTGATCCAACCTTGAACTTTTGTGAAGCTGCCTTGGTGTACAAACTGTGAGTAGATTCTGTCCGAGTTACCCAGGATATGTATCTGCCTTTTTCTATGGGGTGACACTCTGATAAAGGAACCCATTCACCCATTTCTGTGAGACTTTTCTCAAGAAGATTGTTTAAAAGTTTGCTGACAATAGTAGATGCCCCATGTGCGACTATGCCCTTTGTTCAGAACTTTAACTGTACACCCGAGTGGTGTTTTCTGATGCTAAAATGTGCTAAACATTTGAAGACAGCATGATTTCTATAGTTCAGTATTTGTGAGGTGCAACTCTGAAAGAATGGCTTGGTATGGATGAGAAAGCAAAAGGTGGAAGACCCCCCCATTTAGAGTGACCAGTTCAGCACTTTGGCTTCTGTAAGGGTGCCTGTTTTCTTTCAGTGCATGTGGCCAATGCTTGAAGAAGTTTACCCCTTGTATGTGTGTTTTTGCTAGTTTTGAGCCTTGAGTGCTCCGTCGAGGCCACATGCCACATTCCTATCCTATGCCATATGGGAACTGTTCTAAGTACTGGCCTAGTGCCACTTTCCAGAAGAGTTTGTGTGCATTCACAGTGGCTAGTTCCACAATTTTCCAGATGTCTAATCCTGTGTTATATGGGAACTGTTCGAAGTCAATCAATCAATCAATCAAGTCTTTATTTAACCAGGCGTTCATCGTTGAGCAGAAGCTCATTTGCAAGATGGACCTGGGTGGAGCATGAACAATTGTATATACAGGTCAACACAGGTATTTACAAGGCAATACAGATAATACTCTTTACAGAGAGGAAGAAAAATAAGTTCATATGTACATAGAATTATACAGATATTGTACAGATTACACGGTATTTACATACATAGAAGTGTCTATAGGAAGATAAAGCAGGTTATCTAAGGTTGCAGGAGGAAGTAACGGAAGAAAAAATAAAATAAAAATATACACCAGGTAGAGGTGAAGGTAGGGAAGAGAGGAGGAAGTAGGGGGAAAAAGGCTAGGAGGGCACGGTGCACAGAAAGGAGTTGGTAAAGCTGGATGTAGAGAAGGTGGATGGAGAAAAGGAGTATGTGTGAGCCCCGGGATTGAATGCTATAAAGTACGGGGCATGGTAGGATGTCATAACCCAGAAGTACTGGCCTAGTGTCATTTCGAGGAGAGATTTGTGTGTGTTCACCATGGCTAGTTCCACAATTCCAAATGTTTAATCATATGCTATATGGAAGGTTCAAATTTTGTTTTCTACAGATGTGTTCTGCATTGCCTTGTGCCATGGAGTGTAAACCCTCGGGGGTCCATCTTTGCTTCTGTGTTTCCAACTTTGTTTTGGAATAAAGCCACACTCTAGAATCCCAACCTGGTATGGACAATCTAGTCACTGCTTCCTGTGTGGATTTACTGAGTACCTCTGTCCAGAACTGCAAACCTAGCATAGCCCTTAGCAAACATTCTCTCATGAGAACCTGGGTTTTGGTATAGGTCTGTTTGTGTCTAGTACACATTCTGTGTTTTTCTTCTGCTTTTGCAAATTGCTTTGTACCCCCATCCCTCTTTTTCCCCTACACCATGGGAGGTGTGCCTACTAGTTAAACAAGGGGCAGATGGGGGTTTTACATACATACTGTGTGTATATATATATATATATATATATATATATATATATATATATAAAACATTTATTTTATTTATTTATTTCTAGGAAGTGCCTTTGAGCCAAAGGTTCTTTTACAGAGGTTCCACATCGTAGTAATACATGGGCATTACATCATTTACAATGGTTACAAGTACATAAGCATATACAAGGTGGTTCCATGCCTAGAAAGACATGAGTGCATCAGGATACTGAGGTTACATAATTACAATAACAGGGAGTTCATAAGTAAAAATATACAGACACATAATTTAAAGCAGGCTAGGCTGACAGGTTAAGTGAACAACTTGAGATTCTACAGGATAAAGAGTGAATCAGGTAGGGAGCAGAAGATGATATAGTCTGTAAAATAATTAACTAATACTATACGCAAGGAGGCAAGAACTTGACAGGCAGAAGTTCTTTTGTCATAAGTGCTAAAGAGTGTAGTCATAAAGGAGGGCTCGACTCCCTGGGGGGTGGAGTGCTGAGGCGGGGGCCTGGAGCCTACTAGGGGAATGTTACTTAGCAAGAAGAGAGGGGGTGGGTGTGTTTGCCAGTAGAATGGACAAGGTAGTCAGGCATATTTAAAAATCATGGATTCATCAAGAGCAGGAACAGGATACACAGATCACCCAGGGAAGGACAGCACAGGATATATATATATATATATATATATATATATATATATATATATATATATATAGAGGCAAAAACTCCATTTAATGCATCAGTTAGGGTTGTTCCACAGCACAAAAGCGAAATTCGGTGTTAGGGTTGAAAGCCCCCGCCGGCCCCAAGCCCACCCCCCAACAAGCATCGGGGTGCGCATTGAGCACACAGCAGTCCACTGGACCACCAGGGATATTGGACATAATTCATCTTTTATTCATACAAATGCCCGCGGTCGGGCACACAGCGGTCCACTGGACCCCCAGGGATATTGGGGATAATTCCTTTATTTTATTTCAAATACCCGCAATCGGGCATGCGGGGGCGCTGCCAGGTGAAACCGGAGCTCAGGTGGCCACCCACAGGTGGCAGCTGCCGTGTTGCACCCTGCAATGTGGCAGCTCACCTGTGGGTGGCCATCAGTTGTTCCTTTATTTTTTGGATCAACTTTGTGCTAGCGCAGGTAGGGGTTGTGCATGCATGGCTCTGCACATCCTGGGATGAATATCGGGCTGTGCAGGGTATGCATGGACATGCCTCCCCCACACACGCGCCTGCATACATTACTGATGCACTCTGGTGCATCGAGAGTTGTGCCGTGCACTTTTCCCTTTTGAATATCGTGCCAGGGTGCATCAGTGGGTTGCGCATGATGCAACACTGTTGCACCATGTGCAACCCTTTTGAATATCTGGGCCATAAACTTTTGGTTTTAGGTGCATTCCAAAGCCAAGACTAAAGACATCTGCACTGCACCCTGCAGTAAAGGAGCAAATATTAATACTCGGACTGTTTCAAGGAATGATATCACTGCATTTTTCAACATATATAATATTCAGACCTGCCATCAGCTGTTGAATACAACAGCTTGGTTACAGACTTTGTGTGTTATTTTTTTTTATCTCATAGACCTTGGACATCAAATTCCCACAGGGTTCTATAGTAGGGAGTTGTGTCTGTGGCCACTGTTTTGCTATTGCCTTTTTAGCAGTGGCAAAGGCTATGTTTCACAAGTATTTCTGGTGTTCATTAGGAGTTTTAGTCGGATAATCTAAGAACAGTGCAATTCTAGGTGTCAGCTCTGGGAGCTGGTGGCAGAACTCTCAAATTTCCTGATCAGTTGTTGCCCAATACTGCTGTAACTTAGGGGACTGCCGGAATATAAGCATGAGTGGCCAGGCTCTTCCCACACTGCCTCCAGTAGTCCACTTTGCCTTCAGGAGCAAAGCGAACTCTAGTTTGTAACTTTTTTAGGCAAACTCCTTCCAGCTATTGGAGGAAGATGCCTTATGCCACTGTTTAAATATCTGAGTCCATACCTTGGGTGGTATTCAGGTTTCTAGTTCCCTTCCTATCTATGCTCTACTGATTCAAAAGTAGCTGGTGGTGGGACATTAATAGCGTTATAGGTCAGGGAGATAAGGTGTGAAGGTAATCCGTGTTGTTGAGTGTTTGAAATAAGGAATCCTACTAGGTGATATTCTGTACATTGACAGAACTGTCCTAACTTTGCTGCCAGAAAATGACAAATTTGTAAATATCTAAAGTGGTCTGTTGTGGTTAGCACATACAACTGTTTCAACTGTGCAAAAGTAAGAGAAGCCCTATTACCGCAGGGGTCGGTGCTGTCCCCTATGTTATTCACGGTGTATATGCTTCCATTGGGGGACATTATAAGGTGGTATGGGCTGAGTTTTCATTGTTATGCTGATGATTCTCAGCTCTACCTATCCTTTATGCTTGAATGGGAGTCTGAGTCCATCTCAGTTTTTAATAACTACCTCTTGAAGATTCAGGATTAGATGAGTGCTAGTTGGCTTAGGTTGAACTCAGAGAAAACCGAGGTATTGGTTGTGGACCCTGGAGGGTGGACAACAAGGGCTTGGACTGGGAAACCCTCAGGTTTATATCTTGGGGGAGCCCCGCTTCTGGCCTCTGGCCAGGTGCGTAACCTAGGTGTGATATTTGACGAAAGCCTGACTATGAAGGCGCAGGTGTCGGCCGTAGTCAAATCTGTCTTTTTCCATCTGAGGAACACTGCCCGGGTGAAACACTTGGTCCCACTTGAAAATCTTCCCACTCTGGTCCACACCTTTGTCACCAGCCATTTTGATTACTGCAATGCCCTCTATCTAGGGCTGCCGAGGGTGGATATCCGCCGCTTGCAGCTTGTGTACAACGCGATGGCCAGGTTGTTGATGGGAGTTTCAAGATCTTGCCATATGACACCTGTGCTGCGTGATCTGCCCTGGCTGCCAATACAGTGGTGGATCACCTTCAAGGTCGCATTGCTGACCTCTAAGGCCCTACATGATTTGGGACCTCACTACCTGAAAGAGCTCTTGATGCCTTACTGTCCTACCCATTCTCTTTGCTCCTCTAACGAGGGATTGCTAAAGATACCCAGGGTACATCTAAAGATGTTTGGAGGTAGATCTTTTGCCTTTATGGCACCGACCCTGTGGAATGCTCTACCTCGTCAGATACAAGATTGTCTGACTGTGGAATGTTTTAAAAAACAGCTCAAGACTTTCCTTTTTACCTAAGCATTTGCAGGGCCATAATAAATGGGTGTTATTTATGAATGCTGTATTTATTGTTTGTGTAGTGTGTTTTAAAGTGGTTTTGAATTGCTGTAAAAGCACCCTGAGCTTGGGAAGGGCATTTGAAAGAAAGAAATTTTACTTACTTACTGTTTTATTTTATCATACACTTGATATAGCTATATCAGACCGTCTTGCCTGCTGTAGGAAATGGGGTCAGCCAGCACTGGTGTGAAAGTGGTACCATAAGGGATAGCATGCAAAGGTAGCAGTGCTCTCTGCATTTGCCTGTCCTTTCAAATACCAGCCCAGGTCTGTAAGATGTTTGGGCAAATGTATGTTTGCCAATTGTTCCAGTGGAATGGAGGGTTGGCAAATAATGTTTCTGTAAAAAAGAACTGTAGGTCATTTATCTCTAGGGTGTTCCATCAAACCTGCTAGTGGGGGTCTATCCAGGTAGATGTGTGACAAAGCTGTGCACTACAAAGTAGCTCTTTAGAGTCTGCAGAGACAGACCTCCTTGCAATTTTGCTAACTGCAATCTACGGAATGCAATTCTAGGTTTAGTACCCTCAATGAACCTGGAAAGCTGTTTGTTCACTCATTAAAGGTCACTTCTAATGGAGCACAGGTAAAGTCTGAGAGAAGTAGAGAAGTCTAGGCAATAAGTTCATATATACATCTTCTATTCTTTTTTGGCTCCCAATTCCCCGCAGGGATCTCAGCTCCCCTTGCCACTTCCCCATGCCCAGCCTTGCCCCTCCCCAAGGTCACTGGTAACGTGCCCTGTCTTATCCCCCAGGGTGGAGCCATGGGAGCGGGACCCCACCCAGTGGACATAGTTGGCAGCAGAGGTGGCAGAGTGGGGCTTCATGCTCTGGGCCAGTATTTTTGTGTGCTGTATAGGAGATCAGGGACATGCAATGACAGCCTGCATCTGCCCTACCGCCCCCCCACTAGTATAGTACCGGCACAGCAGATCCCCCCCAATCTCTGATAGGAGTCCATAGCATGCCAGACACACTACCACCACCACCCCCAACCCGGAGAAGGAGAGCAGTCCCTAGAATGTTCAATCCTTCTCCCCTCAGTCGTCCCGCCAACGTCCTGAGTCCGTTCCTGAACCCTGGTCATCGGCATCGCAGATGGACACACTGCCTCTGCACCGGTGGGCTGGCTGCATCTTCTATTCTGCTGTGAAATATGAATGGGAGTACCATCCGTCTATATCCAAGTATATAGTGACTAGCAGGGGGTGGATAATTCTGATTGCCCAAGGAATTTAAGTCCTGAGGTATTTGGATGCCCAGGTATTTTACTTTAGTTTGATTTCAATTAACGTTATATTGATTTTGTATCTCAGGGGTGGGTGATAGAGTACCTCAAGGGCTGTGGTTTTATCCACGTTGAGCTTGTAGCCTGAGAGTATTCCGTATGCACCGAGGACAGGCCGTAGAGGGACAGAGAGTGACTGGGGTTAGGCAATTAATCAAAAGATCATCACCATAGAAGGCTAGTTTATGCTCATCTCCATGTTGTGAAATGCCCGTAATATCATTATACTGCCATATGGCTTGGGCTAGAGGTTCAACCATAAGTGCAAATAATAAAGGTGACAAAAGTTTTGCCATGTCCCTCGGAACAGCCCAAACCTATCTGAAAGAGGGTCATTTGCCTTGAGCGTGGCTTCAGGGCTTAAGTAAAGTGCTCTGACTAGGGAAATAAATTTGCTGTGAAAGCCAAATCTTGGAAGGGTATAACAGAGAAACTTCAAGGAAACCCAGTCAAAAGTTGTGCAAAGGGTGGCTGGAGGCATTAAACATGTCCTCACTTGAATCTGGCAGAGAAAGGGGGATATGATAGAAACCTTTAAGTGCATGAGGGGTTTAGATTCAGTACCCTATACTGAGCTATTCACCAAGGCTTCCAACTCAAACACGAGGGGGCATGGATGGAAACTAAGGGGTGGGAGTTTCAGGAGGCATCTTAGGAAGCCCTATTTCTTGGAAAGCACTGTGGAGCCATGGAACAAACTACCTGCAGAGGTGGTAGGAGCTAGGACTGTATCAGCATTCAAAAGGGGTTGGGATAAGAAGTACACTAGAATCAAATCTGCAAGGGAATCTACCAGCTAGGACCCAGGATCACCAAGGACCTCGGGATTTCATGGGGAGACTTGATGGACCTTTGGTCTCCTTCTGCTGTCACCTTTCTATGTTTCTATGTTTCTAATGCTTTTTCTGCATCCAGGCTCAGCAGCAAAGTTGGCTGCTGAGTCCTGGATGCATACTGAAGTAGGGCAAGGGTTTGTTTTATATTATTGGGTTCATTTTATATTATCTTGAGTTGTCTTTTTGTGATAAAGTCCATTTGATCCTGATGTATAATATCTAGGAGTATGCACACTAATCTTTTTTGCCGGTATGGAAGTGTATAACTTGTGATCTAGATTTAAAGTTGAAACTGGTCTGTAAGATTCTGGCTTTGGTGGATTTTTGTTTGTGTTCAATATTGCTGAAATAGTAGGAAATTACCAGGATGGGGGAGGAGGTTTCCCCTGCTAAGTAGTGGAATAGGTGTTAATAGAGTTAGCAGAAGTATGTCTTTACAGGCTTTTAGAAATTCTACCAGATACCCATCCGGGCCAGGGCATTTGCCAGCCTTTGCATAAGAAAGGGCTGTTTCTAGTTCTGGTTGCTTTACTGGGGCTATAAGAGTAAGATTTTGTGCCTCAGTGACTGCTGGAAGCTGCAGTTTATCGAAGTAGTGGTTCTTCATCTGAGGAATAGAGTGAAGAGTAAAAGTTAGACTTTCAGAATCTGTGATGTCTTAAAGACTTCCCAATTGGTAGATGGGCCTTGCCGTTTTACTATAGGGGGGCATGCATTGTTCTCTGCTTCCAGAGCCTGAAGTCTTGCAACTTAGTGACTATGGGGCCCCCTATCATAATATTTTTGTTTGAGATATTGTAAAGTAAGTTCAGGTTTTACATTGAGAATATCTTGTTCTGAAATAAAGTGCAGTCCCCATGCTGACGACCAAGCTGCAAAAATTGCAATTTTGCCATAAGTTGCTTTGGGGTTGCGTCACAATCATATTTTCGTTCAGGAGGAATGAGCAATTATTTCTCCGCTCAATACTGTTGAAGCTCTTCTTGTTGGAGGAAGTGTATAAAACACATTTTACAAACTCCCACAAATTCATTAGGAATGCCTTTTGTTTTCCATTGCTGGTCTCTAATGTGTTTTCCTGATACTAAATGAAATGTTTCTTTAAGCACAAACTGCACACCTTTGCTATGTGTTTAGGAAATATTGGGTTAAAAAAAGACCTTTTTAAGAAATGCCTCTCTCTATCTGTGTTTGGTTTACTGGGCTCCATTTTATGGAGTCCTATGAGCTCAGGCCGGCTGATATTTGTGGACTTTATAGAGTCCTAGCATGAGGGAGTCTGTGAACAGGTAAGGCAGGACTTCCTTCCTGGCAAGTCCCCTCTTTGTTATTGTTTTGCCTTATTTTGTGATTGTATAAAAACATGTTAAAATGTAATTTTTCATATTATATTTACTTTTCTGTATGAAACAACCATATATAACATTTTTGTAATCATGTAAGCAAAAGTTAAGGTATGATTGAAAGGTCACGTGATCTCCAACATTATAAAAGGCACTAGCCAAAACAGCCTGGCAGATGAGATCTGAACTGTAGAGTAAGCAGTCCTCTGACTCAGAAATTCTCATCACCTAAAATACCTCATAAGTTTATCCTTATGAGAGACTTACCTAAATTAAACCTGGGGCTCAATTTTCAAAGAGCCCTTAGATTGATGCAATTTGCGGTGATCTAGGGTTGCGGTAAACTCCGGGTGCATCAGGGAACCTGCACCCAATTTTGTAAAAACAGGGTCCCCTGCACCAAAAATCCAGGAGCTGATGCACCTGCAGGCTAGTGCCAAACAACTGGCTCACCTGGGAGAAATGCTGCAGAGAAATGCCCCAGTCTTGGGCCTGCTGCCAGGGCTGTGCCCACCTGAGGCCCTGGCACTGTTTGTCCCTGGATCCACACCCACCAGTACTATCCCACTGGCTTTATAGCTATATAAATGGCACCCCCACTTGGTGCCACATCACTCCATTGCATGCCCATCATCTACCCAACTCCCTCTATGGCACCCCGTGCCCCTTCTGCCCCTGGTCCCCACTTTCAGAGCCCACCGAAGTCCCCACATTGTGTGGCACTGGCACAAAGCTTAGACCACCTCATGGCTAGTCTAAGTCGGGTTCCTTGCCGCACCCATGGCGGGGCTTCCAAAATATGAAAAAAGGAGATGGTGGGCGCTGTTGAGAAGCTATCTGGCAAGACATGCTTTAAGGCACTTCTGCACATCCCACGGTTAAAAGTATTAAAAAAGCAATTTATAAGTGGGAAAATTCTGGCAGAAGCTACAGATCTGAACAGCTAACACTCTCCGGTGTCGGTAGATACCAGATTTAATCATGGGTCAAAACCAGAAAGTTGTTGGGAGCGAGGCTAAAAGTTTGGTGGCAGTGACAGACCAGGCCACAACTACCTCGGCTAATGCTGGAGCGGAGCCCCCTTGGAGAGCTCTACAATCTGCTGCACAAGCAATTGATCTGAAAGTTGAATCTGTACTCCAACGTTTTGTGGAGTAAGATGCTAAGATTGAATCGGTCTCCATCATAAAGACGATGGCAGAGAAAACAGCGGTCCAAGCTATGACAATGACTGCCAAACTTGTGCAAGAAAATGCACAACTACACTATAGACTGGAGGCCTTAGAGAATTCTAACAGGACCTCTCACGTGAGAATCATCGGGCTCCCTGAAGGGAGCGAAGGAGCTGATCCTTTAACATTTTTGAGATCCTGGTTACCTGAGGTATTAAATTTACCAGAAGATCTTTGGGCTGATCAGATGTGGAAAGCATTCAGAATTACCCACCAATCTGCTGGTCCCCGTGGTAATACGCCGAGAGTGATTCTGTTGATCGCTGCAAATTCTACAATCAGGGACACTATCCTTCAAGCTGCAAGGTCTGCAGGTGGGCTAACATATGACAGTGATGATCCATCTGTTTCCTGATCTATCCTTCGCCACTCATACCAGAAGGAAAAAATTCAATGCGGTCCGGCCAAGGCTCAGAGGTCTGGGGGTTACTCACTCCCTTCTAATGCCGGCCCAGCTCCACATTCATTAAGGAGGGCATACATTCCATTTCAGTGACCCAGTTAGAAGCTGTGAAAAAGATGGAAGCTATCGCCCGGGAGTTCCAGACCTCGGAGGGACAGCAGGCCTTAGAATTCAATGAGGAGACCTGATTTTGACCTGAACTACTTTGATCATTTTACACTTACATAAAGTTCTGCTTATTTAACTATTTAAGTACAAGGCTTTACGTCATATAAGTCAATGAAGGTTTATTTCCTTGAAGCACAGCTTTGCTAAGTCGACTTTCTTTGTTAGGAGACTTTTAGCTGAAATACAAACGAAGTAGAATAATAAGGGAAACCATCCAGTATGTTCTCTTAGTTTTCTGGTTTTCAACTGCTGATTAAACAATTTTGGAATGTGTGGATTGCTTTTAAGGGCACTCCCTATTTAAGGAGCACCTATTCTGGACTTGGGGACATATCAACACTGGTTGCAGAGTCTTTACCACTTTAAGTTATCTCATTTTGGACTTGTTCCCCAAAAGCCTAAGATGACTGTAGTTATTTAGCTTTCCCTATAGTTTAGTCATTGCACATTTAGTTTTTCCCCATTACCTGATGCAAATCTGTATAGGTTTTCTATCCTTGAATACATTGGATGTATCTGTGCATTTTTTTGTTTTGATGCCTTACAGACATATGTACTCTATGTGATTGCTTTTGAAAGAAATGCAATAAACATAAAGTAAAAAAAAGGGGAGGTGCAACCCCACCATGGTGCAAGCCCCCCTTGCAGCCTGGTGCACCCTGCTGTATGTTGCAAGGATGGCGCACTGCCACTTTGGGACAGTGGCTCCCCTTCCCAATACAGACTGCATTAGAAAACTGGGAATGCTGCATCTTTTGATGCAAGGTGCCACTTGTATCACGTATGTTTGATGTAGGCACTTTGCGTCATTCCTTGGGCTTTGAAAAGCAAGTCCTTGAAGTCCTTTCACAGAAACCTTACTCTCTCAAACTGGTCCTCTGTCTTATCCACTGGGGATGCCTCTGTTGCCCTAAACAATTTCCTTAATATTTTTCCTCCATACAAGATAGGTATGCCTCCCTTATAAAGTGGAGAGTAAGGGGTACTGTCACAAAATGACTTTACAGTGACCTGCTATTGCCTATGAGGGCTAGGGATAAATGATGGATGAAGTTTAAGGCTATCCAAGCTTTGTCTAATTTCTATGAATATAGACAACTCCAAAATGCCTGTAAATAAGCAATACATGCAGCTAACAGTGAATTTTGTAAATCTACACTACTGGCCTCTACTAGGGATCCTAAGTGCTTCTGGTATAGTAGCAGTAATAGTAGTAGTAGTAGCAGTAGTAGTAGCAGTAGCAGTAGTAGCAGTAGCAGCAGTAGCAGTAGTAGTTGTAGCAGTAGTAGTAGTAGTAGCAGCAGCAGTAGTAGCAGCAGTAGTGGCAGTAGTAGTAGTAGCAGTAGTAGTAGTTGTAGCAGCAGTAGTAGCAATAGTGGCAGTAGTAGGAGAAGCAGCAGTAGTAGCAGTAGTAGCAGTAGTAGTAGTAGCAGTAGTAGCAGCAGTAGCAGCAGTAGTAGCAGTGGCAGTGGCAGTAGCAGCAGTAGTAGCAGTGGCAGTGGCAGCAGTGGCAGCAGTGGTAGCAGTAGTAGCAGCAGTAGTAGTAGTAGTAGCAGTAGTAGCAGTAGTAGTAGTAGTAGTAGTAGCAGTAGTAGCAGTAGTAGTAGTAGCAGCAGTAGCAGCAGTAGTAGCAGTAGCAGTAGTAGCAGTAGCAGCAGTAGTAGTAGCAGTAGTAGCAGTAGTAGCAGTAGTAGTAGCAGTAGTAGTAGCAATAGTACCAGTAGCAGTAGTAGTAATAGTAGCAGTAGCAGTAGAAGTAGCAGTAGTAGCAGTAGCAGTAGTAGTAGATTTTATTTATTTGAGGTGCCCTTCCCTGAAGGCTCAGGGTGCCTTTACAGAATATATAAATCAAACAGCATGTGTAAAAACATATATCTAATATCTCATAAATATAATAAAATCAAATACATAATATATGCCTATATTCTAACACAGTAACACTGTACAGTCTAATATTAAAAGTGTAGTGGGTGGCTCTGTTAAATATCAAACTGTTGACATGCATATTAGAGGAGTTAGCTCTAACAATACAAAAACAACTGCTAATGCTTTTAACAATCAGTTCTCTGACCTGTCAGCTATTACCACCTTATCTGCTGCTCCTAACTTACAGGATGAACCGGAAGCCTCTCCACCTGCCCCTGCATCTCATCCCCCTTTTTACCTTAAAACTGTAAAAACAGGTAAA
The DNA here is from genome assembly GCA_016271365.2 of Neoceratodus forsteri. Taxonomy (NCBI): domain Eukaryota; kingdom Metazoa; phylum Chordata; order Ceratodontiformes; family Ceratodontidae; genus Neoceratodus; species Neoceratodus forsteri. Next base: position 22,801,496 of record JADMNL010000037.1, on the reverse strand, counting down.
ACTGGTAGACTCCTGGCCAGTCTCTCCCCCTTTACTAGTGCTGGTTGTGATAATACGGAGCCTAAGCTTAATGATTTGGGTGCCCCATTCCTTGCCTTGCCAATCTCCCACACCTTCAACACATCATTGACCATTGGGTTTATCCCTAACCCACAGAAAACTGCCAGAGTTGTGTCCATTTTCAAGCACGAGGACCCAAAATGTCTATAGTAATACCGTTTGCTATCAGCAAATTATTAAGAGAAAGTAGTAGTATCCCAATTGACGGAGCACATCCAGAAATATGATCTGCTATCTCTGGAGCAACATGGCTTCCATAACAGATATAATACCTCTACCGCCCTTGCTAAAGTTACTTCAGAGATTAGGGTTGCCATGGGTCACTGCAAGCTGACTGGAGCTGTCTTTGTACATCTCTCTAAGGCTTTTGGTCTGGTGGACCATAAACTCCTTTGCTCTAGGCTTCATTCTTTTGGTTTGCCCCTGCTCTAGCCTGGTTTACAAACTACCTGCAAGGAAGGCAGCAACTAGCCAGGTATAACAGGACACTTTCTGAGCTTACTCCTGTCAAGGGTGGTGTCCTGCAGGGGTCCATCCGGGGACTCATCCTATTTTCCCTATTTACTAACGACTTACCCAGGTGCCAGCCCATTGTAACTCTAACCTGTATGTCGATGACCTGGTACTACTAATCAGTTCTCAGAACGTCAATATCATTAACTCTCAATTAAAGACTGATTTCCGCCAAATATAATCTTGGCTTTTGTCAAACAAATTTGTCTTTAATCTTAGGAAAACACCAGCTATGCTTTTTGGCTCTGTGGACAAAATCAGAGCCTGTTCTGAACCTCCAGATGTCACTAGTGTTGATGGATCCTCTGTGGTGATGACTAACTCTTTTAATTATCTGGGAGTCACTCTTGATCCTCAGCTAGAACTTACTCTACATATCCATAGTGTATGTAAGGTAGTAAATTGCAAGTTGGGTCTGGTCTATAGGGCCAAATGCATTCTTGCACTAGCTGCGTGTTTTGCCCTGGCGAGGGGAGTGCTCCTTCCTACCTTTAGTTATGGGTTCCTTACTTTTACTCATGTTGCAAAATCCACTCTAAGTGGGATGTTGCCTATAACAACGTATGTTAGTTTGCTCTCTCTGCCACTCATCTTACCCAGCGTTATGAGCTCTATAACAAATTAGATTGGTTGTCTCCAGAGAACTATCGCACCTTTGCTCTGAGCTGTTTTATTGATAAAATTGCAAGAGTTCCCAGCCCTCCAGTCTTGACAGAGCAATTAAGGACTGTTAATTTGACTGAACCCCTCAGGTCCAATGAATAATCTCTGTTCTTTGTTCCAAAAACCTGCACGGTTATGTGGGACCAGACCTTTGCTGTCTGTGCACCTAGGTTATGGAACTCTTTCCCAGTGCCTATTCATAGTGCCACCTCCCGCTGCATTTTTAGAAGGTCTTTACCGGATCACTTGAAATGTAACTCTGCCTGTTATTGCACTTTATTCTGGTAACCCCTCCCTCCAATGAGTGGTGGACTTCACTGCTTAGCCTGGTTTGTTTCAGGTCCATGCTTGTGTATAACTGTATCCTATGCATATGCCATATAAACTGTTGCGATCTTTATCCATTGTTACCTTATCTATTATGTTGCTGTCTTTCCACTGTTAAACCCTTTGCACTGCCAGTATATCTCTGTAACCTCCTGGATCATACCTGAAAATAAGCATATATTTGTCTAGTGTGCTCACCTGATCAATAAAAGCTAAATAAATAAGATAGGATTCCCAGTTACTTAAAGATCAACTTAGAGCAGAGGCACGTTAAGGAGGAGGAGTTAAGGTGAGCAGCAGGGATAGAGTATCTATAACCGCCCCCCCCTTCCCGAAGACTAATATTAGGAGATCTTTGTTTTTTGTTTTTTTTTATCAAGGCTCAAAAGCCTGGAATTTAATTCTTTGTAACTTGAGGATAACAAATGGCCCCATGGTTTTAAAAAAGTTAAAAAGGTGGATATTGCATTCCGTAAAGAAATACCTACCATGCTGCCCCTGTTGTGATATAGGCTGATGGTCTACAAAAGGACCTTATCTTAAATACCTGAACAAGTATTGTGTAACTGTAAACAGCTCTTGCCAGATTGTTGTGTATAAGCCCCTCTATCCTGAGATGATTAGTTTTTGCTTCCTTTGAGGTTTTAATATTATTAGCTGTTGCTTATTTAAAAATATAGGAATGCTATGAGACTTTTAGATACTGTTATGCAGAGTATGATCTATTTATACTTTATATATATTTGTTTTATGATGAAATGTAATTTGAATACTTGTACTCTTTGATATGTTCTATGTAACCTTTTTTTTGATCTAAGGACCCCATTGAAAATGAGCTTCATCTCAACTGGGCAATCCTTGTTCATATGGAAATTATGAATAAAATATATTACTACAACTATATTACTAAGAGTGAAAACTCGTTGATGCAAGAGGGGAGTAGCTGGTGCTGGGGAAGTCTCATAAAGACTGACCAGTGGTGGTGCTAGCCAAGGCTGGGAGGTTTTGGACCAGAGCTGAGTTGAGCTGATCAGCTGGAGGGGTGATTGGTCTATCTAAACTATGAACTTCAGAGGTGCAGGTTTAGGTAGAACAACCCTCTGGTCTTGTCCCTGTGAGCCTACTGGCAGAGTGGGAGCTGGCAGCCATTTAAGCCAAGTTTTAATAATCGCTCAAGATCATTCTGACTAGTCAATCGATGTGAGCAATTCAGACATTCCACCTTCATACTCCTTGAACATTTTTTATTGCCCAGTGTGTTCAAGTCCTTGTTTAATAAAGGGCACTGCTGTGTGGGACATTTTAAAATAACCTTTCTCCTCTTCTGTGTCTTCTCTCCAACCCACCCTCCCACATGCATCAAAGTATATTAGGAATAAAGACTATAACACAAGTTAAGTCAAATCCAATTCTAGATCCTACCTAAACCTAAAATCATCCCAGATTTGCACACCCTTGGGTAATATGTCCCCTCTCACTGTACTGTGATCATGCCTGCATTTGCTTATTTCCTTAAGAGTATGCAATTGTTGTAATGTGGTGCTGCTAGCCACTGATCAGCTCCTTTATGCTGCAAAAATGGTAATGGCTAGCTAATTTCAAAGTGCGTCCAATTTACGACACAGCGGGGGTGGGCACAAGTCCATTCTGTGTGGAGAGGATACAGAAGGATCTGGAAGCCTTCAGGACTGTGCTCAGGACTTTAAAGGCCCCTCTGCAAAACATTTTGTGGGACCCACCCCCACGACCAAAACACCAGTGTAAAAATAACCAGTAGGTTTACAATATGGGTTGCATGAAAGTGAACTGCTGATTGGTCAAACACCATCAAGTGACCGTGGATTAAATTTCTTTTGTAATCCACAATCAGATGACCTAGACTGCTTCCAGCAAACCAAGTATGATGATCATCTCCATAAAAGCATATCCCTACCCACCCATCTTCCTGGAGTATGTGAGCAGAGTCTTGTTTATTTATATTGTAATGACCAAAATACTTTAATACTTTTTATTTTTAGTGTTCAAAAGACAGGAAAACAAAGTAACACAGCCCGTTTCCTAAAGTAATCAATGAGTGTAGGAACATGTTAGAACATCTGTTTTACTTGCTTTTTACTCTACTTATATACTCCACGAAGCGAGTAAATATGTTAAAACGTGTTATGTAGTTATTGAGTAAAAAAAAAATTGGAACAAATTTCCCACAGAATTGGGTAATCCACAGGAAGCTTGTCAGTACACAGTTGGATTTTCCACATGTTGTGTTTCACTTAATTTACATGTGAGTATTAGCACTAATGTGTGTACAATGTTTTTGTATTTTACAGAAATGCGTAAGTTAACCATAAAATGTTATCTTTAGTGTACATGTGGAACTATTTTTTCAGATGGAAGGATACACAATAAAAATGGTCTTTTCCAGCCTTAAAATCATCCTTTCTGAGCATTAGTTGTGTCCTTTATGCAACCCATGTTGTAAGCGTAATAACCCACTCCAGGGTGTGGGGTTATAGGTATTTAATCCACGCCTGGGGTGCTGCGAGAACACTCAGCCTGTGGCCTCATGCCTCACAATGCACCCCAGGCATGGATTAAATGCCTATAACCCCACACCCTGTCATGGGTTATTGCTAAGTTATTTATATTACCTAATAGGTTCATTCGTATTATCATACACTATCTATAATAAAAAGCAAGGCGAACAATACATAATGAAAAGCAAACAATGACAGCTGCATTAAATATAATAACATTTCAGACTCAGAACTGTATTTTCAAAAATTAATATGTTTTGCATCCCACTCACCACTCGCCCTCCTTGGCAGACATAATTCTGTTTTTAACACAAGCACTCAACTCGGCTCAGACCTTCCCGCCCTCCACACACCTTCCCAGACAAGTACAGCTTGTTTTAAAAAGTTCCCCACCTGGCATGGACTTTGCCACTCTCCATCCATTTTCCCAGACAGGCACAAATTTATTTTTTTCCTTTTTTCTCTTACACAAGACCCCCACTCAGCACGGACCTGCCACCCTCCTGGACAAATGCTATTATTTTTTTAACAACCTCTCCCCATACACACTTGGCACAAACCTTTCCGCCCTCCACCCACCCTCCTTGGACAGAGACAATTATTTTTTATACACAAGTCCCCCGCCCTACATGGACCTTGCCACCCTCAACCCACCTTCCCAGACAAGCACAACTTTTTTTGTTTGTTACACAAGCCCCCCACGTGGCAAAGACCTCCTGGACAGACATAATTCTGTTTTTTTTTTTCTACACAAGTCCCACCACCACCATCACACCCCCACTCAGCATGGACCTTACAACTTAACACAGACCTTCCCAGACCTCGGCAGTTTTTTTAAAATAAGCCCTCAACTCAGGGCAGACCTTCCCACCCTCCACCTACCCACCTTCACAGGCTACAACAAGTTTTTTTGTGTTTTTTTTTTTACAAAAGTCCCCCACTCAGCACTGAACTTCCCACTCTCAACCCAAGTTCCCAGACCTACACTATTTGACTAGCCTTCCCAGAGCTACATTTTCACATATACTTTTACATTTCTGCCCCACCATCATCCCTCCCCCACCCATAAATAGCATGCATCATCATTAAAGAGCAGGTGCTTAGTAAGGGTGCATATCTTAAAGAAAGAAGATTTGGGGCCTTTAGATGCCTCTGCAATCATTCCGTTTGCTGTTATTTGTTTATTTACTTACTTTTCCATCTTTGTGTTTGTATTTTGCCAATTGCTAGTGAAAAAAGAGTCCAGTGGCATCCCTATGTGAAGATGTCATAAAATCCTTATTAGCAAGGCTGCCAGTGTAGTCTCTTGGGGCACAATAGTCTATGCAACTGTGAACAACCATAGCCTGGAGCTACCACCACGCTCTTCCAGACTGACCTACAGGTAGAGCAGTGAGCAGACCCAGCCTGCCCCTGTACTTCCAGACTGAATTACAGGTGGCGCTGTGAGCAGACCAAGCCTGTCCCCGGTACTTTCAGACTGACCTACAGGTGGAGCTGTGGGACCCTGCAATAGTGCTGCGCAATCTACAAGCAAATCAGGCCATAATGAGATGCTAATATGGATGTTTGCCCGCCGGCTGCCTAAGTAAGCTCATTTGCATGTCACATTTGAATATAGCAAATATTTGCCCCGGGCAAATATCCCAGTGCTGGGCAAACATGTTAGCCCTGCGCAAATGCTGTGCAAATGTATTTGCGCCATGCAAACCTGTCTGAACCATAACACAGTTCCAGTTTATTTGGCCTGCACTGTTGTTTTGATGCTTGCAGCTTTAGGGCATCCACTTCTTTGCTAGCACACACATTGGCGATGTAGTTCACCTTTACATTCCTCCACGCCTGTGTGTACTGAGCTGCTGTTTTGGTTTGCACTTCCCAGATGCTATAGTCAGAGCTGTCTTATTTGCTGGGCATTTATTGCACTGCACTCCCAGCTCTGTTTGCATGGCTTCATTTGTACGCTGTATTCAGCTGCTTTAGCCCCGGGGCTATTCCTTTGAATATAGCCTGCAAATGGTTCTAGGCTTATTTAGCACACTGTGCAGTACAAATTTTGCCCCAGGGCTAAGTTTTGAATATCTGGCCCCATGTTATCAAAAATCACACGTCTATTAAATATATAATATTGAGGTGGCAAGAAGTGGTATTTCTCCCTACAACTCTGAAAACAGATTTGTAGTTTCCCATTGAAATACACTGGCAGCCTTGCTAAGGATTTTATGACATCATCACACGGGGCACCACTGGACTCTTTTTTTTCACCAGCAATTGGCAAAATACAACTACAAAGATGAAAAAATAAGCAAATAAACAAATAAAAGCAAACTTAATGATTGTAGAGGCATCTAAAGGCCCCAAACCTTCATTCTTTAGAATATGCACCTTTCTAAGCACCAGTTCTTTAATGTAAAAACATACATGCCTGCTGTTTCAGACTTCAGGTCAGGAAAAGGGCATGATTCAGAAGAAAATAACAGCAACAGCATTCTTGCAGGGCTTGCTTGATGCTTGCCTAGTGAAGTCCGACCTTAAATCCCAAAAGTCAAGCAGGCAGGCAGTAGAAGCAAGCAGAAGTCCTTCCAGGTGCAGTCAATCCAGTCTGCCAGGCGATCAAGCGGGGGAGCAGTCACAGAGGTGGCCGACCGTGATTTACAGTTTATTTTTTACTTTGTTTTGTTTTGTAGCTGTGTTTAGCAGGGGCCAGCGATCTTAGGCAGGACTCCAACTATGTAAGCCTTGGATCTTTAAGGAAGCGGAGCAGAGTCAGGCACAGTAATTGTCAGTCAGAGACAAGCAGTCTAAAGCAGGAAGTGTGGCTCTCTCTAGGGCTGTGCCCGCAGAATTCTCACCACAGCAGTATCGGGATTCAGGAACAAGGAAGGTGGATGGCAATACAGCTCTGTCTCCTCCCCGATTCTGTCCACTTCTGTTTATATTTCTTAAGTGGACCTGGGGGAGGACAGAACACTAAGCAAACCCACAAATGGCATGAATTTTGATTTTTGGGCAGACAGGTTTAATTGGTTGCTGCTCCCTTTAATGTGATGTATTACTTAAACACACACCAGACACACAGCTCTCTCATTAGTCTCCTAGACGTTTGTCCCCGCCAGTAGGTGGTGGCATGCCAGCGGCATCTCTGTTGTGTGCACAGCAGAGTGTAAATAACACCATGATGATGCTGGCTGCTAGCCAAGCCCCTTGCTATGTAATGATAAGAGGCAACATAAGGAACGTTAGAAGGCAATATTGGAAATGTAGCTGGCCACTTCGGACCTCCTGCAATTGCAACCATTGTGCCTCCCTGGTCACAGCCTGAGGACAGTAAGGTGATGGGGCCAGAATGGATTCATCCAAGGGTCCTAAAGGAACTGAGCACAGTGCTGGCTGCCCCTCTGGCAGTGCTTTTTAGCACCTCAGTGGAGATTGGTGAAATTCCAGAGGACTGGAGGAGGGCCGATGGGGTACCTCTGCATAAAAGCAGAAGTAGGGAGGATGGTAGCAACTACAGGCCAGTCAGTCTCACATCAGTGGTGGGGAAGTTAATGGAGACACTAGTGAAGGAGAGGCTCGTGGAGCACCTGGAGACAAAAGGGCTGCAGGACCACCGGCAGCATGGTGTCACAGGGGGGAGGTCATGTCAAACTGATCTCACAGATTTCTTTGACTGTTTTACCAAGGAGGTGGATCAAGGAAGAGCAGTGGATGTGGCCTATCTGGACTTCAGTAAGGTGTTCAACACTGTGCCACACAGGAGGCTAGTTAAGAAACTAAGAAGCCTGGGAGTAGGGGAGGAAGTGACAAGCTGGGTATCAAACTGGTTAGGGAATTGGAGGCAAAGGGTTGTGGTAAACAGTAGCCACTCAGGCAGTAGAAGAGTGACTAGTGGGATGTAACAGGGTTCAGTGCTGGGATCGGTCCTCTTCAATGTCTTCTTAAGTGACACTGTGGAGGAGCTTGAGGATAAGGTGTGTCTCTCTGTGGATGATGCAAAAATTAACAACAGAGTTGACACTGAGGAACACGTGGAGAGAATGCAAAGGGATCTGAGGAAACTAGAGGAATGTTGCAGAGGGTGGCAACTGGGTTTCAATGCCAAAAAGTGCAAGGTTATGCACTTAGGGCTGTGGAACCCAGAGGCTGTGCATAAGATGGAGGGTGGGGAGTGGAGCGTACAGTCACTAAGCAACAAAAAGTCCTAAGGGCCATCTCTCTAATGACTTCAAAGTAGCTGGGCAGTGTGACAAAGCAGTGGGAAAGGTTGGCAGGATGCTGGGGTGCACTGGGAAAGGGATTTCTAGCAAGAGGAGGGAGGAGGGGCTGACATTGTATCGCTTGCTAATGAGGCCCCACCTGGAGTATTGTGACCAGTTCTGGAGGCTGCACTTCCACAAGCACACTGAAAGGGTGGAGAGTGGTACAGAGAAGGGCAAACAAAACGGCAAGGAAATTGCACAAAAAAAACATACCAGGAAAGACTACAGTAACTCAACATGTACTCCCTGGAAGAGAGGAAAGCAAAACGGAACATGATTGAAACCTCCAAGTACCTCACAGGAGTCAACAAGGTGCAAGTGGAGGGTATATTTCAGAGAAAGGAAGGCACTAGAACAAGGGGGCATGTAATGGAACTAAGAGGGGGACATTTAGGAGAGATGTACAGAAATATTTTTTCCCGGAAAGGGTGATGAATGATTGGAACAGCCTGCCAGAGGAGGTAGTGGGGCAAAGACTGTGGGGCGCTTCAAGCATGCATGGGATAGGCACAGGGACATATTACGCAGAGGAAGGGGGGAACTGACTCCTATTACCAGGTAGGGGCAATAGTGATGGAACTGGCAGGAACGAGGGGCCAACTGGATGGGCCTTAAGGTCCTTTTTTGCTGACAAAATCTGTTTCTAAGATGTACTCATTGATCAATACAGCAGTGCAGCAAAGCGCCTTTTATCTTCTGTTATGCAATCAGACCATTTTCCTTTTCCAAATGCATTTCACATAACATCTGGTGGTGTTAACTGAAAAAAATACTTTTTGAGGGGAAAAAATATAGTGTTTGAGCATGATGGTGTCCACTTCCTCTCGTGCCCACTCTCTTGGTTTCTTGTGGAAGAAAGCATGATGGAATGTGGACGTCACAGGCTACATGTTGGAGGTTGAGTGGGGGGAAGGGGTTGCAATCCATTGTCATGTTCTTTACTGAATTTAGTTCTTCCAGTTCCAGATAGATACATTAAGCACATTCAGAAACTGAAGGAGGTCTGTTCACAAACACAAAGGCAAGGCCCTTTTCATTATCTTGCTGCCTGAAGTACAATGTTCATCATGAAAAGATTATGGATTTTAACAGCTGGACCAACCGATACCTTTCCAGTCAAAAAGCATATGGCATCTAATATCAGTTTAGCGCCAGTACAAAATCTGCAGTGCCGCACAAGCTGCCCAAAGCTGAGCCTTGAAGGCACCAAATATGACCAAGAGGATTGCAAAGGAGGCTGAAATACCCTAGTCATGAATATGCATGCTTGTCACGTGACGGATTTTGATTTCTTCTCCAAGTCTGGATCCTAGCTGGGTGACAGCAGTGGGAGATCTCAATCCCTGTGGGACATGTTCTACCCCTATGGAGGAAGGGACATAGATACTGCTGCTTTTCTGCATGCTGGTGGCTGAAGGGCCTGGAGTCATGCCACACTGTCACTTCAGTGTTGCACTCTAGCATGTCCCGTGGTGCTGAAACGTCATTTCCACCCCACTGGGTTCAACTCCTGCCATTGGGAGCTATTATGCTGCTTGTTTCAGCCTCAGGCAGCAGCTATGATGGGTCCTGTTGCAATCCACAGCAAATCAGCTCCTTCAACTGGTGGAAAGAAAGTCTACACCTAGTATCCCTAGGGGTTGGACAAAACTGGGACTTCTAAAAAGCCAAAGAAGTGTGGCAGGAGTAGGTAAGAGGGGGGGAATTAGGGGATCTCTTATTATTCTATAAGCTACATCAAGACACTGAAATATTAAACGACTTAAATATCACACTTAGAAATGACACACACAATATGAGAAGTTATACTGCAATGATCAAATTCTAAATACAAACTTCAAAACAAATATTGTAGTAGAAAAATGTATTACACCCACAGAATAATACGCAGCTGGAATGCATTACCAGAAGAAATAAGTAGTAACGATACTGAATCTTATAAACACAAATTGGATGCATTCGTGGATGGGGATAATATAAAGGAATACTATAACTAATTATTGGGTAGCTATACATAGACATGCTCATCTGTTGCTACCTCGTACACTCCAAATAAAACAGTAAGTGGGAATTTAAGTGACTGAATAAGAAGACTGCAAAAGTTTATCAGTTCATACTGCTTCCAAGTGATGTTTGTTATTATATGAGAGTCATCTCATGAGTTTCAGGCCAAAGGTCTGCCTCAGTTTAATGTATCATCTAAGGACAGCACCGCAATAGTGCAACCCACTCACCCCCCCCCATAGTACTGCACTGTCACTGAGATATATGCTTGTCTACAGTATGTTTTTGAATGTGAGAATTTCAATCTAATGATTATTCTGGCAAGATGGTGTTTGAAATTTAAAACAGCATTCATAATGCAGTTGTACGATACCCAGAATTCCTACATGAGGGAAGCAAAACAAGTATGCAGTCATATTCTTCTTCTACTAGACAAGAGAAAAGAAAGGCTTTTAAGCTCATGAAACAGTTCCTCTTTCAAGTCATCATTATCCATTACAGCTTGATATTTCTTGCTTAACTTGAGTTCAAATAGCATGGGAAATGGGGTGTGTTTAAAGATGTGAAGAACACTCAAGATTTGATCAAAAGGATTTCCGAATGGCACAGAAAGATCCAGCGCAGAGGACATAGCCTAACGTTTAATATAAAAGCCTGAAACTGACTCTCAATACTCAAACCAAGTCGATCTTTATTTATGAGACCTTCCGTGCAAACCCACACACCTTACAGAAATAATAAAAAATAGCAGATAGAGCAGTTTTAACATGGGATTAGTTAAAAGTGCAATCAACTTTAGAAACACAGAATTTGTCATTGGATAAGGACAGCTTGGCCTCCCAGTGTGACGATTTTCCCTACCTACAGGGTTACTGCAGACCCTACTTGATCTCCAGCTCTTTCTCTCTCCCCTCTTCCATTCCATTAAGATTCCCTTATGCCTGTTCCATGCATTCTTGAATGCCACAACTGTTTCTGACCCACTGCCGCCACCACTGGTAGGCTCTTTCAAGAATCCAACACTTTTTCTGTGAAGAACTTCCTCACACCTCTCTTGAATCCCCCTCTAGCTTCATAGCATGCCCCCTTGCTGTTGAGCACCTTTTGTCCTGAAAAATACTTCCTTCCTGTACCTTAATTACCCCATAAGGTATTTAAAGGTCTCTATCATATCCCCCTCACCCTCCTCTCTTCTTGGGTGTACATGTAGACTTCCTTTAGTCTCACCTCATAGGGCTTTTGATGCAGACCTTTCACTGGTTTAATTGCCCTCCTCTGAACTCTCTCTACTCTCTCCACCCCATTTATTTCCTTCCAAAGACATGGTTTCCAGACCTGGACATAGTATTCCAGGTGGAGTCTTACCAGCGATCTATGCAGAGGCAACACCACCTCCCTCATTCTGCTGATGATACCCCTCCCTATGTACCCCAGCATCCCACTAGCCCTCACAACTGCCTTGTCGCACTGCCTGGTCATCTCTGGGTCACCAGATATGATTACTCCCAGGTGTCTCCCCTATTTGGTGGTCGTCAATAACACTCCATCCATTTTGTACTCCACCCTTGGGTTTCTGTGCCCCAAGTGCATTATTTTGCACTTTGTTTACACTAAAACCCGCTGCCATACCCTTGACTACTCCTTGAGTTCTCAAGTCTCTGCTTATCCTTTCCTCCCTACCTGGAGTGTCCTCCTTATTGCAGATTTGTCTGATTTGTGTGTCATCCGCAAAGAGGCAGACCTTCCCTTCCAGCTCCTCTACAATGTCACTTATAAAGACATTAAAGAGGACCAGTTCTAGCACTGCTCCTTGCAGCACCCCACTGGTCACCCTCCCCTCCTTGGAGTAAGCTCTGTTTGCCACTACCCTCTAACTAATTTCTTACTGAGTTGACCACTTTTTGACCCACTCCTTAGCTACCCAGGTTGCATGCTAGTTTCCTATGTGGAATGTATTTGAAAGCCTTACTAAAATCTAGGTAGACCATATCCACTGCTCCACCCTCATCCAATTCTTTGGTCACCCAGTCAAAGAATTCTATCAGATTCATCTGACATGACCTTCTACCCCCCATCCCTGTGAATTCATGCTGCCTTGGGTCTTGTAAGCCATTAGATTAAGGATATTCCACTATCTATTCCTTCAGCAGTAATTCCATTAACTTCCCACCACCAATGTCATGCTGACTGGCCTATAATTGCCAGCTTCGTCCCTGCTACCACTTTTGTGAAGTGGGAATACATCTGCTCTCCTCCAGTCCTCCAGAACCACTCCTATTTCCAGTGCACTGTTAAACAGGACTGTCAAAGGTGCAGCTAGTACCTCCCTGAGCTCCCTCAATATCCTTGGATGCACTCTGTCTGGTCGCATTGCTTTGTCCACTTTCAGATTAGTGAGTCCATTCAGGACTCTCTTGTCTGGAACATGCCTAATGAATACCTCTCTCCCTCCAGAGCTCTGTTTACTTTTTTGTGGCCCTCCCCTTCTCTTTCCTCTGTGAACACTGAAAGAAAGTATTTGTTCAGGATGTTTGCCTTTTTCTGGTCTCCCTCTGCACAGTCCCTCCATCTTCCCTTTTTAACTTTACAATCCCTCACCTGGTTTTCTTCTTCTCACTTACATACCTAAAAAAAGTCTTGTCCCCTTTTGTTACTGCCTGGGCTATTCTCTTCAGTTTGCACCTTTGCACTCATTACTGCTTTCCCTGTTTTCCCTGCTTCGCTCTGTTTCCCCTGATAACACTTCCGTATCCCCCTCTCTCTGCGTCTCCTCATACCTTCTGAATGCTACCCTTTTAGCCTTTATGTTTTCAGCCACCTCTTTAGAGAACCATTTTTCCTCTTGCTTTTGCTCACTTGTTTGTTGCCTTTACTATGCTCTCTTTTAGCTTCACCCACTGTTCCTCCACACCACCCAGATCATCCCCCTGCCAAGTCATCCCTGAAGCATCGCCCATCTTTTTAAAATCTGCCCTCCTTAAGTCCAGGACCCTCACCTTTGAGTGGTTTTGTTCAACAGCTGTTCTTATATTGAACCACAACATACGATGATCAGTGGTCCCCAGGTGGCCTCTGATCTTGATGTCTGCAGTACTGTCCCTGTTAGTGAGTACCAGGTCCAGTACTGCCCCTGTTAGTGAGTACCAGGTCCAGTACTGCCCCGTTAGTGAGTACCAGGTCCACTACTGTCCCTGTTAGTGAGTACCAGGTCCAGTACTGCCCCATCAAAAGTAGGATCACTGACTGAATACAGAGCACAAATAGTCATTAAGAACAGCTGCGTTCTGCCCATCCTCCTCAATTACCCTTACCTAAATTAACTTTTTTAATTACCTTTCTGTTTTTACCTAAATTACCTAAAAATGTATACCTCCATCCATCCTCTCCCTTGCAACTATTCCAAAGCATCCCAGACTCTCTCCTAAGCTTCCAACTGTATATTGCATCACTCTTCTAATTAGTAACCTTTCTCCTGCACTGCTCCTGAAATGTATACTTAGTACTACACCTCTCCTTAAAAATGCCCACCTCTGCACCCCTACCAAAAAGTCTGCATGCTGCCCCAAATCTGTTACCCCAATCCTGAAACAATTCATAATATGTACTCCTGGCCTGCACCTTTCCCAAAATTTGCACACTTACCCCTTCCACCTCTCCCTTTATGGGTTTTCTGCCTTTATTACATTTCTACCTCATCCCCAGTCCCAACATTTGTGTCCATCGGCACATAGATACATAGATGTTGTCAGCAGACAAGGGCCTTTGGCCCACCTAGTCTGCCCATTACTACAATTTACTGTGCTTGTTCAAGCTTCCCTGCAACTAGGTTATCCCTTCCCACAGCTACCAGGATCCCCTTATATCTATCCCATGCATTCTTAAATCCTGTAATTGTTTCTTCCCCCACCACCTCTTCCAGCAGGCTGTTCCCAAACTATACCCATAACACACCTCTCCAGACATTTTTATCCCTACCCCATGACTCCCAAAATTTGTGCCTCCACTGTGTTATACCCCAAATCTGTAGCCTTTCACAAATTTCCCAAATTTCGCACCGCACCACCCTAATTTTATTACACCATGACACGTACCAGTAGCAAAATCTGCAATATTTTCAAAATCCCCCCATCTCTTGCACCCTTCCACAATCTCTCATAATCCTACTAATTTGCAATGCTACCTCTATATACTCTCAGAGCCTGTACCCATAACTCTACATGCTCCACAATGTTTGTACGCTTATTCCTGTCTTTTATCACAACATTATTTTACCACCTCCGTGGACCTGGCAGGGGCTACGACCCCCCCCCTCGGAGGGGTATATCCTCCAGCCCATCAGGGCCATCATGGGTCCTGCCGGGTCCCGGTATTTTCCTCTGTTTCTTTTCTCCCTCACGCCTGCACCCATGCAATGGGCACAGCAGCTGTCTCCACCTCTACGGAGGCGGCCAAGCACCTTGGGCATGGACCAAACCCTTTTCTTGCTACGCTGACACACACAGCACAAACCCTCCTCCCGGGGGTAAAGCAGTCCTCCAGATGCCTAATTCTTACCTCCCCAGCCCAGCCCTCAGACGACCTGGAGTCCGTTCCCGAACCCGGGTCACCGATGTGGCTCGAGGTGTGGCGTCCAGCACCTCAACCCTCAGCGCCACTGGGCTGGCCTACTTATTCCTGTCTTTGCTTCCAAGTATGTATCCTTTCTTCTTTGTTTTCTTTTACTCTTCCCAAAATTCATACCCTACAACTCCCCCACATTTCTACCCAGTGCAACTGTGCCAATCCCAAAACTGTACCATATTATTTCACCTCTCCAACAATGTGTTCCCCTACACCATATGACTCACAAAATGCATACTTCCCATGCACTACTCCCAAACTGGAACCTCGTAACATATGTACTGCCTATACCAACTCCCCTCCCACAATGTGTACCCCCTACAACCAGCCCAGATTATCTACCCTGTAATCCACCTCCCCAAGCAAAATAGTTCCTCTACCCTTGGGAGTTGTTTAGCGGTAGGGGTACTCATTTTGGTATGGATTTAGGAGCAGTGTACAAACTTGTAGATGGAAACTGAAGGAGAATATGAATTTTTTTATTGTAAAGTCGCCAGTGAAGGTGCATACACTGTTACTCAATGCTTCCCAATTAAGCTTTCTCAAGAGTAACTGGATGCCACCTAGAGCACTACATCGACAGATACCCAATGGATGAAACCTTGAACTTCTGGGCCATTACCATGGGCCCTGGGAAAGGATCTGAAGAATTGCACCTGGATGAAGCTGAAGATCTGGAACACCTCGAGGCTGTCAACCTCAGAAGAATTGCTGAAGAACCTGAAACAAAAACCTCAACCTCACTGTGTGTCAGATCCCTATCTATGAACCAGTGTAGTTCCCTGCACTTCCTAGCTCACTGTTGAGGAGGGGTTGGCCTGAAGAATCAAAAGAATGCAGATGATAAGGAGTTCTTTAGCTGACTATGGTATTCCTATTCTGATGACCAGCCCCAATTTGTCAGGATGTAGTTGGATGGAGCTGTCTTTGCATTATGTAGGATGAGGATGAAATGTTAGCATGCAATGGGCAGAAATCCAGCTGCGTCTCCAAAGTGCACTGCCTCTTTACTTGGAGGTTGGTGGTTTCAGCAGTCTTTGGATCATGCAACCATTACAAGGCAATTAGAGAACATGAAAGGCAATTCAAGAACATGCAGGCCAATTAATAAATTGCAAGGGCGTTATCTCAGTCTCAGAGCATGCAATGATCATACATTTAAATGTTTGTAGTTTATTGCATAAAAAACAGGAAATGGAGGCATGGCTCTGGACTTATGCTCCAAGGCCCTGATATTCAAAAAAACAGCAAAGCAGAGTGCTGCACTTTGCCCTTGCCTAGGAGTCTGAAGATGTTATATTCAGTTGCATAGCACTCCGGCGCCATCTAGCTGAATACAGGGGCATGTCAGTGCAGTGCTAAGTCAAGTAGCGTTGCTCCGACATGAATCCCTGCTGTGCAGGGAACTACAGCACCAGACGCGATAGTGCCAGAGTGTTAGGCACAATATTCAAAGGGACTCATGCAAATGAGCCCATTGGGAATGCAAGGAGCTAAGGGGCCATCTGCATGCCCATTATGGGCACATTTGCATGGGTAGCGATGTCAGGTTTACGTGATGCTGCCCCCACCCTCACAGCCCAGCCCCATTGAGTGAAAGACATCCCTGGAAGCTAGTGGTCTCCCCTTCCTCTGATTCCCAGCCCAGCACGTCATTAGTAATCCCTGGTGTCTAGTGCCCCCCCCCCACTGATTGCTGTGCTTTGTGTCCAAACACTCATCCCTGGGGGCTAGTGTTCGCTCCCCACCCACCGATCACTGTCCTGTAAGTGCCTGCATCAATCTCTGGTGCCTAGTCATCCTCCCCTCCAACCACCGGCCATGTAATTTGACAATGTGTCTCTGGTGTCCAGTGGCCCCTCCTACCCTCTGACTGTTGCCCCTATAACCCCAGGACAGTTCCCTGGTGGCTAGTATCCCTCCCTGCTGATCACCAGCCCCATTATGATACACAAAGTCCAATGCCCAGAGATCCCCTTACTGCTCCAATCCCCAGCTCCATCCAATCACGCTGACAGTCGGAGGCCCATGGCCCACCCTTGGCTGTCCGATCCCTGACTCTGTGTCCAATTCCCAATCCCGATACACATACAAAAGTGCCAATGTTGCATGCACTACTGTTCAAAGCCAACTTAGTTGTACTCTAAGTGAAAGAATGTACAAAATGGCCTGACTTCCTGTCATACCCCCTGTGACATATGGACAGCTGGTTCTGATTACAATATGATATTTTTTCTGCAATATAAAATATGTAGGGGAGTGACTGTGAGGAGAAACTACTATCTTGCTGAAACTGACACATCAACCCCTCCAAAACATAAGTTCAAAGGACAGGACGTAGATTAAACTAAAGATATCTGAGATGCAATTACCTTGTCACTTTGTTTTGAAGGCAGGAACCAATATATCCATTTTATAATGCCCTCAGGGAAATCCTTTGATTTGCACTAGGTACCATGCGGAAAGGGGCATATGCATGAGTTTGGGGTATCCAGTGAATTACATCAAAGAGACTTTGATGTCTGTGTGAAGTAGATCACAGACTAGGTTGGGGGAAGACACATGAAGAGGAGATTCAGATGTCACCTATTTTTGTAAAATATGTTATCAGGACATCCTGTGTTATAAAATATAAATTTTAATACACCCAGAGTGGAGTTAGGTAACCTCAGAGAGAAGACCGTCTCAAGACTGCTTTTAAGCATACTGAGCAGACCTTACACAGAGACATTCATTTTCTGACTGAGAAAAAAGGAACATTGAAGCACTGAAAGATTAAGAAAGTAAGAATACATTAGATAAGGCCAGTCTGAGTGTATGGGTTGTAGGAATTTGCACTTTTAAACCTATTTTGTTTTTAAGACTGTATGTGTTGGGATATCTTGTTCTGTAATTACTGTTTTCCTATTTTTAACTATTTTAAAGTAAAGATACATATTTTAAAAACAGAAACTGCCTGGTGTGCCTTGAAACTTTTCTTTTTTTTGTAAGTGAAGCTTAGATGGTTATAGTCAGGGCCCCTGGTGTTCTGCGGCAGAATTTTCTGATTTCTGCATCAGGGCTCCTTGACTTCTGCGGCAGCATTTTCTGATTTCTGCAGCATGATTTATTCATTTCTCTGGCAGAATGCAGTCCTGTCATTGGCTAAATATGATGTGATGACATTGATGACATCATATGCTGAGCGAGGGGCTTCAGGATAAACAAGCTGGGAAAGAAAGCCTGACACTATGAAAAAACAGTATATTTATATGAAAATTCATCAAAAACAATGAATTCGGTGGCACTATATATATTCTGCAGCTTAATGCAAATTCTACAGCAAATTCTGCAACCGCAGAACCTCAGAATTCCAGGGGCCTTGGTTATAGTTGACACTGTGCATGAGCTTATTATGATACCAAACTGGGAAACAGATAAGAGTTCTCTAGGTCTTGCACATAGTTCTAAGGGTTCATTTTGTAATACCTGGTTAGGTGCCTGTAGACAAAGATATTTGGCTCCCTGAAGACAGAATTATCTGAGCCTGACAATTGGGTACGCTAACAAGGGGTTATCAGTTTGAATACCTCCAGAACTTGGGACAAAGGTGACTCAAACCCACAAAACAGACAAGAGGGTTACCTTGTTCTGTTAACTGTTCACAATTCTACGCTCAGAGGTTGGTTTTATTTCAAAAGGAAACAGAACCAGTCAGAGTAGCAGTAGTCAGGGAAAGATGGCTTCCAACTACAGCAGGCACACTGTAGAATACTTACAGCAGTTGAGCGGGTACAGAGGAGTCCCATTTGCAGTGACAGCCAAAAAGCAGAACCTCATAGATGCCCTGATGGTAGCAGATACCCAGAGCAGTGAGTCATCGACCATGACTGAAAAGAACCAAACCTCAACTGTGGCAGGGCTAGCGGCTAGTGCTGTGTCCAGGTCTGGTGAGGAGGACAACAGGGCCACTATCAGTGAAGGGCCACAGCAGAAGGGGAAGGTCACCAGTATCCTGAATTAAGAGGTACTCAGGCTACAAATTGAGTTGCACAGGATGGTGCTGGAGTTCCAGGAGAAGGGGGAGCGAGAGAAGTGAGAGGTGGACTGTGAGGCAGAGTGGGAAAAGTGAGAGGCAGAGCGACAACAGAGGGAGGCAGACCATGAGAAGCATGAGCGCCAGTGAGCTGCAGAGGAGAAGAGAGAGAAGCACCAGAGGCAACATGAACTGAAGAAGATACGACTTTGACCAGCAGCACCAGAGCAGGTAAGTGGCTTGGGTTTAACTGGGACTGCAGGACTGGGTTACAAATTAAATTCCAAATTAATAGCTGAATTTAAAGAGGGGGAGGACATGGATGCCTTTTTAAATTATTTTGAAAAAGTTTGTATTCAGGCTAAAATTCCTAGAGAGTCCTGGAGCTTCCAGCTATCCCCGCTACTTACTGGGAAAGCTCAGGATTCATTGGGTCAAATGGACAATGATGACAGTGATGATTACAGCAAACTTAAAGCTGCACTGTTAAAAAAGTTTGAATTAACTGCTGAATCATACAGAGCTAAACTCCGTAAGCTCAGGAGAAGCCCCGATATGAGCTACGAGGAGCTAGCCATGAAACAATGTCAGTTTTTAAAACGTTGGTGTGAAGGAATTGAGGCAAGCTCTGTTGATAAAATTGAAAATGTGATTTTATTAGAACAATTTTATTGGGTATGCCCAGCCGAACTAAAAACCTGGCTAGAGGACTGAGATCCCAAAACAGTGCAAGGTGCTGCTGGACTCTCGGACCACTATACCAAGAGCAGACCTGCTCTGAAAGTGAATGGGGCGGGCATGGCAGCGCAGAAAGGGAAAAGCACACCGTAATGGCAGCTAAAACCTTCACTGCCTCCACCGAAACCAGTTAGCCCCAGGTTTCAGAGAAAAGATTTCTCTGAGAAAAGAAATGAATGCTGGTTGTGTAAAGAAACTGGACATATTGCCAGACAGTGTCCCAAAAAGGCAAGCAATAATACACAATCGGGTGCTAGAAAAGGAGTGGGTTGTTTGTGTGTCTCTGGAAGCATGCCAGTGAATATGAGGGAACACATGCACCCAGTCATGGTGAATGGTGTACAGATGCAAGGGTTAAGGGACACAGGGGCATCCCTAACCTTGGTAAAGGGGGATCTGGTACAGCCTGGTCAGCTTATACCCAATAAATACGTCACTGTACAGGACTTTGCAGGCCGGGAGAAAATATTGCCCCTCGCTAGTGTTCTCCTAGACTGGGGTGAAACAGGAGGAACTGTGCAACAGGTGGCTGTAGCCAAAACATTAGCAGTGGATGTGATCCTGGGTAACAATCTCCAGCAGGGATGGTATATGCAGTTACCGAGCCAAGCGGCAAGGGAAAATTGTAGTTCCCTGAACCCCAGAGAAACCAGCGTGGAAATCACTGAGAGGCTGGTTCCCCAGCCTGTGTCTCCAGATGGGGAGACTGATAAAAAGGGGGTAAAAATTTCCCCAGTAGCAAGTAACCACACAGCTACAGAGGGTTACTCCAAAGATGGAGGGGGGTGACCCTTTGTTAGAGGGTTGGGATTGACAGTGATCCTGAGGGCCCTGACACTAGTGTTAGGGACCCTAGTTTAGTGAGTGAAGGGGACCTGTCCCATGCCTTGGGACTATGTGAGGGTTTTGCAGCTGCTCAGAGAAGTGACCCTAGTTTAGAGAAGCTGAGGGCTTGGGCAGACTCGGATGGTGCACAGGGAGGTGACGGCGGACATAAGGTTTATTGGGAAATTGGACTTATGTATACTCAGGCAGTACAGACAGAGGGAGGGATGCTAGACAGGCAGCTTGTCATTCCCCAGGGGTATCGTGAGCAGTTGCTCAAAATTGCACATGATATTCCCTTATCTGGTCATCTGGGAATCACGTGCACTATGCAGCGGTTAGCCCAGAATTTCTACTGGCCTAACTTCACCCAGCAGGTGAAGGAGTATTGCAGGTCTTGTCACCGGTGCCAAGAAATAGGGAAGGCAGGCAAGAAAACCCAAGCCGCCTTGATTCCATTGCCCATAGTGGAGGAGCCATTCCAGAGGGTGAGAATGGATATTGTGGGGCCGTTAAATACCCCCAGCTCCTCAGGGAAGAGATTCATCCTGACTTTGGTGGATTATGCCACCCGGTACCCAGAGGCAGTCGCCCTATCCTCTCTGAGACCAGACAAAGTGGCAGATGCCTTACTTGGGATTTTCTCCCGTGTTGGGTTTCCGCAGGAGGTAATCACCGATCGAGGGGGTTCCTTCATGTCGGACCTAATGAAATGTTTATGGGAGAAGTGTGGGGTGGTGTAGAGATGCACAATACCGTATCACCCACAAGCCAATGGACTTGTGGAACAATTCAATGGTACCCTAAAGTCAATGCTCCGGGCATTTGTTGAACAGCTTGGGAGGGACTGGGAGAAATACCTTCCGCACCTGTTGTTTGCATACAGGGTGGTGCCCCAAGAGTCAACAGGATTTTCACTCTTTGAACTCTTATATGGACACCAGGTACGTGGGCCCCTAGACTTGATCTAGGAGGACTGGGAAGGCAAGCACACCACCCAGGGAGCTCTCATTGTGGATTACGTCCTTAGGTTTAGGAAAAGGCTGAAGGGAGTTTATGAGGACAGCCCAGAGCAACCTGGAAGCTGCCCAACAGAAACATAAAGTGTGGTACAACCGCAGAGCCAGAGCTCACTCGTACATGGTGGGTCAGGAAGTCATGGTCCTTATTCCGGTCTGGAAAGACAGGCTGCAGGCTGAGTGGGCAGGACCATACAAAGTGGTTAGGAAGGTAAATGACGTGAACTACATTGTGGAGTTACCTGACTGAAGACAGACAGAAAGGATGTACCATGTCAACATAATGAAGCCATATGCAAATAGGGCTGACATGGTGTTTGCAGTGTGTAGTCATGGGGAGGGGACGGACGAAGAAGACCTCCTTCTGGACTTGCTGAAAGAGAGTAAACGGGAGTCCTCTGTGGAGGCAGTTAAAATTGTCTCCCCAGCTGACCCCGGGGCCAGATCCAGGAAGTAAGGGAGGTTTTAGCAGACTTTGCCCCCTTCTTTAGCGCCAATCCTGGACTAACCCCCCTTAGCGACACACCGATGTGGAGACAGGGACACAGACGCCCATTTGGCGGACAGCATATCGGGTGTCAGAGGCTGTCCAAAAGGACATTAGGAGGGAAGTGGAGGAGATGCTAGGTTTAGGGGTAATCCAGAAATTCCACAGTCCCTGGGCCTCACCCGTAGTCACTGTACCCAAGCCAGATGGCTCAACTCATTTCTGTGTGGACTATCATGGACTGAATGCAGTCACGAAGTCAGACGCCCACCCGATGCCCCAGACGGATGAACTCCTGGACAAATTGGGAGGGGCTACCTACCTTACGACCATTGACCTGACAAAGGGGTATTGGCAGGTAGAGTTGACTGACAGAGCTAGGGAGAGGTTGGCCTTCATCACTCCAATAGCCTTATTTGAGTTCAAAGTAATGTCTTTCCGAATGAAGAACACCCCGGCCACTTTCCAAAAGGTTCGTGAACCAGGTGTTAAATGGTGCTGAGGAGTACACTGTGGCATACCTGGATGACATTGCTATCTTTAGTACCAGCTGGGAGGAACACCTATGCCACCTTAGGGAAGTGCTGGGCAGGATACAGAGGGCCGGGCTCACTGTCAAAGCTGAGAAGTGCCAGGCGGCCATGGGAGAAGTGGCATACCTCAGGCATATGGTAGGCCGGGGACAGCTCTGTCCTAACCAAATAAAAATAGAGGTAATCCAGGCATGGCCCAGACCACAAACTCAGAAGCAGGTCAGGAGTTTTCTTGGGACAGCAGGGCACTATAGAAAATTTATATCCAATTACAGTGCCCTGGCTGCTCCCCTATCTGACCTGACAAAGTAAAGGATGCCCAAGAAAATTACCTGGGGCTCAGCCTGTGAGGAAGCCTTTTCCAAACTAAAAGAGGCACTGTGCAGTGCTCCTGTTTTGACAAGTCCTGACTATAGCAAACCTTTTATAGTTCAGACTGATGCCTCAGATGTGAGTATTGGGGCAGTACTGAGTCAGACATCCAGCCAAGGGAGGGATCAGCCAATAGCCTACCTGAGTAAAAGGTTACTTCCCAGGGAGCAGGCGTATTCCACGGTGGAAAAGGAGTGTCTTGCCATAGTGTGGGCCCTAAAGAAATTGGAGCCATACTTGTATGGGCAGCATTTTGTGATGCAAACTGACCACAACCCCCTGGTTTGGCTGATGCAGATGGGGAAGAACAATGGTAGATTGTTAAGATGAAGTCTTGCTTTGCAAGGATATGACATGACCATTCTACATAGGGCTGGAGCGACCAATCAGAACTCAGATGGGCTGTCTCATGTCTACGAGGAATGAACTGATTTTGGAAGCTCATCCCATGCAGGGGATAGAGCCCCCAAATTCAGTCTAGGTGGGGAGGATTGTGGCACGTGGACAGCTGATTCTGATTACAATATGATATTTTTTCTGCAATATAAAATATGTAGGGGAGTGTCCGTCAGGAGAAACTACTGTCTTGCTGAAACTGACACATCAAAACCCCCCAGGTATAAGTTCTAAGGACAGGACGTAGGTTAAACTAAAGGCATCTGAGATGCTATTATGTTGTCAATTTGCTTTGAAGCAGGAACCAATATACCCATTTTATAATGCCCTCAGGGAAATCCTTTGATTTGCACTAGGTGTCATGAGGAAAGGGGCATATGCATGTGTTTGTGGTATCCAGTGAATTACATCAAAGAGACTTTGATGTCTGTGTGAAGCAGGTCCCAAACTAAATTGGGAAGTCCAAAATGCATTTGCTTGGGGTATCCAGTGAATTACGTCAAAGAGACTTTGATGTCTGTGTGAAGTAGATCACAGACTAGGTTGGGGGAAGTCAGTGAAGATAGGAGAGTCAGATGTCACCTATTTTTGTAAAATATGTTATTAGGCCATCCTGCGTTATAAAACATAAATTTTAATACACCCAGGGTGGAGTTAGGTGACCTCAGAGAGAAGGTTGGCTCAAGACTGCTTTTAAGTATACTGAGCAGACCTTACACAGAGACATTCATTTTCTGACTGAGAAAACAGGAACAACAAAGCACTGAAAGATTAAGAAAGTAAGGATACATTAGATAAGACCAGTCTGAGTGTATGGGTTATAGGAATTTGCACTTTTAAACCTATTTTGTTTTTAAGACTGTATGTGTTAGGATATCTTGTTCTGTAGTTACTGTTTTCCTATTTTTAACTATTTTAAAGTAAAAATATATATTTTAAAAACAGAAACTGCCTGGTCTGCCTTGAAACTTTTTTTATAAGTGAAGCTTAGATGGTTATAGTTGACACTGTGCATGAGCTTATTGTGGTACCAAACTGGAAAACAGATAAGAGTTCTCTAGGTCTTGCATAGAGTTCTAAGGGTTCATTTTGTAATACCTGGTTAGGTGCCCATAGGCAAAGATATCTGGCCCCCCAAAGACAGAATTATCTGAGCCTGACAATTGGGTACACTAACAAGGGGTTATCAGTTTGAATCCCTCCAGAACTTGGGACAAAGGTGACTCAAACCCACAAAACAGACAAGAGGGTTACCTTGTTCTGTTAACTGTTCACAATTCTACGCTCAGAGGTTGGCACTTTGGGAGTAGAGGACTGACCTGCTGAGTAGGGTTGTGACACTCCCCAACCCCAATTACCATTCCTGTAGCACTACAGCAGTTCCTGGTGTCTAGCAGCCCCCCTCACATGCACAGCAGACACCATCACCCTCGCCTGCTCAACCACCCCAGATGGAAAGCATCAGTGCCGCAGACAGATACGGCGACTGGCACAGCCCTCTTCGCACCTCCTCGGCCAGCCACCGTATGACAAGGCTGGGCTTGGCATCCTCTACATTGCATAGGTGCACATCCACTGTACCCACCAGTTTAAAAAAATATCTGAGCCAGCACACTGGCATAGAGGGTTGAGGCACGGGTGCCTTACCTGGACCCATGCCGGCGACCCTAGCTCGGGAACGGACTTGGGATGCCGGGGGCTGGCTGGGACGAGAGAGGACTGAGCATCCATTTGGACTGCTCTCCTCTCTCAGGGGTGGGCTAGGGAAGATGTCAGTCGGCAGTGGCCTCTGGTGGAGACCAGGAGTACTGCACGACAGCATAGGGACGCCAACCAGAAAAACATGAAAATGCTCCACGTCAAGCCGGATGACATCTGCCTAGCTCTCTGAGCCCATCAATGCCCCTGAAGCCTTCCACCTCAGCAGCACCCTCCAGGCCAAGAAGTTGTGCTGGTCTGCAGGCCCCTGGCTGGTGCCTTCCCTCTCGAAGGAGGGGGACCCACCCAGCGAAGGGTTACGCAGGGTTACCCGGGGGATCGGCTGCCATCTGAGAGCGGAGGACTCAGGGGATAGGATGGGTCAGAGGCAGCATTGGCTCACCTGAAGGAGAGGCTGGCATGGCTGCAGAGTCAAGGGTGGAAAAAAAATATCCTGGTCTTCTTAAGATTGGTGGAGCAACATGATAAATGATATGCTCCCTACCTTTCAAAGCCCTCCTTCTCCAGCTGAGGCTTCTTGGTAATGTTGGGGGAGAAGCATGATGAGGGCCATGCTCCAGGCCTTTCATAGAGCCTCCCCTTAAAACAAAATTTCTTTAGTTGCAGGGACCCAGCTGTGTGTGCTGCCCTTCATCTGAACCCCTCTCAAGTCCCAGGTCATTAAGCTGCTTCCCTGGGCTGCTTCATTTCTCCCTGTGGCACTCCTTTATTTGGCGAAGAAGCAAGAAAATAAAAATGGCCATGAGAATGGCTTGGTGTGAGAAGACAAGCACAGGTGTGTTAGGCAGTTGGAGTCAGCGATGCTGCCTGGGGAAGGGGCTTACATAAGAGTGTCCTTTTTAATTGGATACTTTTACACAAATCCCACCCAAAGCAGCATCACAACCTCCAACTTCCTAGTGCACGTTCACCTGTGCCTCCCCAACCCCTCCTCAATCTAACCATCCTAAATTGCATTGTCTGCTTCCCCCCACATAATGGGTATTGGGGGGAGCATTTTAAATAAAAATACCAGCAACTGGAAATATGAGCCAAACTAAGGCTGCTCAGCTCGTTCTTGGTTAAATATGAGCTGCCCAAGTTCAGGCCAACTCGGTTTTGAGGGTAAGGCTTTGCCCCCATCCCTAACTCTGTGTGTGTGTGTGTGTGTGTGTGCGTGTACTTAAGGAAAATGATATCATTCTTGTTTAAATGACATCTGAATTCATCCAAAATTCTGCCAGCTGATCTGAAAAAATCTGAGGGATTCTCTTTTGTGAAGCTATTCAATAAGAGAGGCAGTAAAATACGATCTTTATATGAGAAATGGTAATTCCTGCACTAGATTTGTAATAAACAAGGCCTGGTTGCCCTTATATTAGAGCAAATGAGTAATTTTGTAAATTGGTTACCCAACTCATACTGGATCCAGTTACCTTATGGAAGTAATGCATTGTCAATATGGGATTACAAGACAATTCATACTAAGATTACATACTAAGAGTATTTAGATGACACAGAAGGCCATGGCCCATATAAGTGCATCCCCAAAATTACTGGATGTCTTTATACCAAATTTAATAAATACTTATCTAAATTAATCTTGAAAGTTACTGCATTTTCTGTATCTAACAATGCTTTCGGTAACCCATTCCATATTGAAATTATTCTCTGAGTAAAAAAAGAACAGCTGGTGTCTAATCTAGGGAAAGTTAAGGATAGTTGGAATTTATGACTTCTGAGGTTACATTCCCTCTTGTTCAAAGTCATTCCCATTTGGGTCATAAGCTCATTGTCTTTTATTATATTAAACAGCAGGAGAAGGTCACCCTTAGTTCTTCTAGTTTCCTGTGAGTATAACCCCAACTCCCCAAGTCGTTCCCCATATTCTTTATTCTGCAAACCATCCATCATTTTAGTGATCCTACGCTGCGTACCCTCCAATGCTTCTATGTCACGTCTGAGATGGGGACTCCATAGTGATGAACAGTAGTCTAAGTGGGGGCGCATGTATGCTCTATACAGAGGGAGAATGTATGCCCTATTTCTAGTGACAAAGGATCTTTTAATACAGCCTATAATTTTATTTGCTTGATTTTTAATATAATTACAATGAGTGGAGAAAGTAAGGTCTGCTTTAATTATAACGTCCAAATCTTTTAGTTCATTTAATGCTATCAAATCAGAGTCTTTTAACCTATAAACACATATTTGGATTATTTTCCCCCAAATGCATGATGACACATTTGCTGGTATTAAATTCCATACTATTTAGATTGGACCAATGTTCGCGTTCATGAGACACAAATATATTAAACAAGATAGGGCCCAGCACCGACCCTTAAGGCACTCCACTAATAACTGTTCCAGTAGTCAAGGTATATCCTCTTATACGTAGTACTTGTGTACGGTTTCTTAACCACTCTTTTACCCAGTTTACTATTATGGGATGCATCCCGATTTTTTCCATTTTATTTATCAGGGTATAGTGTGGCACTTTATCAAATGCTTTACACTAGTCCAGATATAATATACCCACTGGTAATTTTTTGTAAAGGAGATTGCTCACTCTCTCGTAGAATACTAAATTACTAGTTAAGCAAGATCTTTTCTTCCTAAAGCCATGCTGATTTGGGTCCACAATCTGTTTTTGCACTCGATTTTCTTCTATTCTATCTTTTAAAATATGCTCAAAGATTTTACCCAATACACTGGACAAACTTATCGGGCTATAATTTGATATGTCACTTTTATTACCCTTTTTATGTATTGGAGTTATTAATGCGGTCTTCCAATCATTTGGTATTTGCCCAGTACTTAAGGACATATTAAACAATATGTATAGGGGATCAATCAACCAGGATGCTGTTTCTTTCAACAACCTCGGATGAAGATTATCTGGACCCGGGGATTTATTTATTTTAATTGAATCTAATTTTTTCTTGATTTCTTATTTACTTATCTCAGGGAAAAAAAAGCTTCTTCTGGAAACCCCTGTGCCGCTGTTCAGGAGAGATTGAGGTGAGTAAAAGACAGAGAAAAGAAACAACAGCTCTTGTAGCTTAGAATATGCTGTGTTTTGTTGTAAATTAGCCAGTGAGGGTGCACACACTGTTACTCAACGTTTCACAATTAAGCTTTCTCAAGAGTAACTGGGTGCCACCTACAGTGCTACATTTATACTGTGCACTTAAAGGTGCAAATCCCAATAACATCAGTGTAATAAAAACAATCGTGCTCAGATAAGCAATACGCAGTATTATAATATATACACTTGAACTGATTTAGACTCCTAACAGACTAATAACAGCAGGTTCTATTTCAGCATGCTACTTGAAGAAACTAAATCAGTGCATCACTCTGGGTATCTGTAGATGTAGCACTCGAGGTGGTGTCCAGTTACTTTTGCGAAAGCTTACCTGTGAAACATTGAGTGACAATGTATGCACCCTCACCAGCTATTTCACAATAAAACAATTCATGCTCTCCTTTACTTCTTCAATTGATCAGGCAGTCATTAGAGAGGCAACGGATCCCTCATTATGCTACAGGTGAGGAGCCATGCCTTCAACATATATAAAGCATGTTCATTACTCTTCACTGGTGTGAGGGTCATCAGAGAAATCCTACAATATCTGTTTTCCACGTCTGGATTGGTTCAAAGTCAGGTCAGGGCTGGGGCTGGTCTGTCAGTGCAGCAGTAGTGCTACTACTTGCAACGCTGACGGACTCCGGTTTCAGAACAAGCCTGGGGCATTAGAGGGCCAGCCTGGGGGTAGGATGGCTGAGCGTCACATACCATGGACACTCACCTTCTCAGGGGTTGAAATTCCCTACTATTACCACCCCCCCTTCCCATGTCATCGGCTTATGGTGTGCACCGGCGTCTCTGTTTTGCGGCTTCATGAAGTTTTGTTAAGTCACGTTTGCATTTCTACACATTAAAAGCAAGTTTAGTGCAAGTAATGTGAGCTCTGCTTTTTTTCACACTGAGGTAGTGGTGCTTTCACTGTCTGCCTATTGCATAACTGCCTCCTTGTCTATTTTGTAAATTGATCTTTCTGCTATGAACCATTTTTATCACCCCTGCCCCCCCGACTCCATGTTGCATCCTTTGCCGTCTTATTCTTCCTCCCTGTGCTTGTGAAGAGCTGTGAATTTAACTGTCTTATGGAGCATTCCAAAACACACTGAGGTGACCTCAAGATGAAAGCGTGGAGACATCCCCCCCTCCGATACATATGTGCTTGAGGGTGGGGCCTCTGTAATTTCAAGATTGTCTGGGGTTCGTGCACCCCTAGCCAAACATTGTTCTGCAAGGCATTCCTGTATTTATTTATTTATGTTAGTTACAATGTCTGACCATGACAGTTTGTTTCCAGGTGCATCCTGGCATTGTTCAAGTTTACTCAAACTGCTACTGTAGGTCCACAGGCTGCAGATCACATTTCAATTACATCTCTAAAATATGGCTAACTGGTCTGTCATTTGGCTTAAAAGTACAGATGGTATTTAACCAAAATATTGTACAGTTTTAGATTTCCAGCTTAAACAAACAGCAGTAGTCATTATAATAACTGAATTTTCAAACTAAATGATAGTAACCACTAGCACCAGGCATTTACCTGCGCTAGTTATTAAAGTGATTTTCTTAGATTCCAACCTGACTTACATTATTTTGTACCTTATGCTGCCAAAATTCATTCTGTTCCATTTTCAGTATTTTATTCAGTGACTGTATTTAGATAGAAAGGATCATATTTTGGCCCAGACAAGGTGGCAAGCCAATTCCTTCATTTCCTGATTGATGAACATGCGCCCGCACTATGACATCCAGCAAGGGAGAGTGTGGGGGGCATGCCCCATTGAAATGAATGGGACCCGATTTTCCTTCCTATTTAACACCTTATAATGGTGAGTTGGAGATTAATGAAGGCCACCGCTCAACTAGTAAGGGCCTTGATGGTCAAGCAGTGGCCTTCATTAATCTCCAACTGGCCATCATTATTTACCAAATAGTAATCAAAATCGGCCCCATTGACTTCAATGGGGCACGCCCCCGCGCTCACCCTTACAGCACATCATTACATGCCTGAGCGCAGAGAGTGCCAGAGGAATCAGCTGGCCACCTTGTCAGGGCAAAAGTACAATCCCTTCTATCTAAATAAAGACACTGAATAAAGTATTAAAAATGGGACAGAATACATGGGCATCTCTTAGTTGAAGGGTTGGTGACTAGCAGTGTGCCACAGGGGTCCGTTATTGGACCTATCTTATTCCACATTTTAATAGCAGATTTAGATGACAACATAAGTAATGAAATAATAAAATATGCTGATGACACCAAATTGTGTGCCCCCTGTAATTCAGTTAGTGCTAGGGAATCATTACAAAAAGATATAAATACTATTGCAGACTGGACAATAACCTGGGGAATGAAATTAAACACAGAAAAATGCTGTATTATTCATATGGGTAAGCAGAATGAACATCATGTTTATCAATTAAATGGAATACTTATACCACAAAGGATATCAGAATGTGATTTTGGCATTACCCTAGATAATCAGTTCCTGTTTAAAGAACATCTTACAACAGTTATTTCTAAGGCAAACAGGGTTATCATGTCCATTAAAAGAAATATTAAAAGTAGAGCAGAGGAAGTTTTGCTCCCCCTGTACCTATCATATGTTAGGCGATTACTGGATTTTTGTCGTCAGGTGTGGTCCCCTTACATAAAAATCGACTTAGATAGACTAGAAAAGGTCCAACGAAACTATACAAAATTAATATCAACTATATGATATGATAGTTATTCACAAAGATTATATAAGCTAGGACTACATAGTTTGGAAAAAATGAAGCAAAGAGGGGATTTAATACTTTATTACGACATTATGAATGCCCCATTGTTAATGACTGAAATGAGCACTTAATATAAAAATGATCTTCTCAGTGTAAGAGGTCATCCTCTTCAAATAAAAATAGATAGATTTAAAACAACCCAAAGAAAAAATTTCTTTACCTTGCGAACTGCAAACTTGTGGAATAGACTACCATTGAAAATAATATTAAGTTCAAATAAAGAGCAATTTAAAAAAAGTTTGGATAAGTCCATCTCAGAAGGGGGTAATATGCAGTATTTTATTCTTTCATAATGGAGCTATTTTTGGGCTTCTGCCTTTTTTTGCTCCAATTAACTAAGTCAAACTACGTCAATTTTGCCAGCATAAGGCATAAAATAAGGTCAGTTCATTTGGAATTCAATAAACTGATTAAATCACTTTAAAGGAGCCCTAAAGTCAAAAAATTCAAAGAGATATGGGCTTGATTCTCAAAACTCAGCACAAGCCACACCAATGGCGGCTTATGCCGATTGCCAGTGTACGAGGGACCCTGCACCCAGTTCTCTATTGGGTTAGGTCCTGGTGGCAAAGCCCAGCAGCTTGCGGCAACCATGGCCGTGCACCAGACAGATAGGGTATCTGCATGGTGTGCCGCAAGCTGAGGGGTGGGTGTGCACCAGTCTCTGGTAGCTAGCGGACCCTCCCCATCTGCCCTTATAATACATAAAGTATCAATCCCTGATGGTCTAGCAAACCCCCCAGCCCTGATATTTCCATATACAGTATTACAATATATAACACAAACATTCCTTGGTGGTCTAGTGGACCTCCCCCAGCCCTGATATGACCCCATATTAACATATTAAAATAAATCATTCCCTGGTGGTCTAGCAGTCCCCCCCTCTCTATCCCCAATGTACCCATATAATACGCAGATACTATACTGTACCATTTTTCAACTGCTACTTGTTATTAATTCTGTATCTCTATATTTCTATATCTATGTCTCCCTGTTGTACTATGTACCCGGGTCGCACCTGGAAACGAGCCTTGGCTCAGCGTGCCTTTCCCGGTCAACAATTTTAAATAAATAAATAAATAAAATATATATCCTTGGTGGTCTGGTGGACCTCCACCCCATCCCGGCAGGTAGTGCACACCACTGTACTCCTCCTCATCCTGAACAGCCGGTGACCAGCAGCCCTCCTCACACCACCACCAAGTCCAGTCGCCAGCTGAGCTGTCAAGGAGGAGTGCGTACTGTATACAGTAAGTGCTCCTCCTTGACAGCTCAATCGGCGGCCAGATGTGGTGGTGGGAGGAGGGCTGTGCTAGTCGCTGGCTCTGTTTTGGGATGGGGGAAGTGGGGTGGTGGGCACTACCTGCCAGGGCTGGGGGGTCCACTAGACCACCAGGGGTATATATCTGTATATTATATGGGCACATCTGGGATGGGGGGGTCCGCTAGACCACTAGGGAATGATTTTTTAAAATATTTTAATATACGGACATATCAGGGCTGGGGGGTTTGCTAGACCACCAAGGAATGTTTTCTTTTAATATGTTAATATAGGAGCATATCAGGATTGGGGGGTCTGCTAGACCATTAGGGAATGTTTGTGTTATATACTTCAATATACAGGCATATTGGGGCTGGAGGGAGGCCGGTAGACCACCAAGGAATGTTTTTGTTATATAATTTACTATATGGCGCCAGTGACCCAGGTTCAGAAATGAGCCCGGGAGCCAGAGGGCCAGCCAGGAGGGAGGAGGCTGAGCATCCAGGGGACTGCTCGCCTTCTTCAGGCGGGGGGATGGCTGAGACTCGGTGCTTGACTGGCCCCAGGTGGAGGCCTGGGATACAGTAAGCACCCAGCCACACAAAGAGGGGAAGGCATGGAGGATGTCGGTGGTCATGCCTTGACATTGGGGCCCACATCACACCTGGTACAGAACAAGGAAAATGTCTCCTCACTCTGGGGAGATGGAGCACCCCGGTGCAGATCCATGGCTCCCTTGCCTGTCCCGGACCAGTGCCCTGACAAAAGAGAAGATGTTCAGGGTGTACAGGCCCCTACCTCATCCCCACCTAGGGGGCAAACCACAGCTACATTCAGGGACTACCACAGGCTCCAAGTAAGAGGGGGCAGGACAGATGCCATAGGTGACTCCTGAGGCAGTGGAGTGCAGGGAACTGGGGGAGCATAAATAGAAAGTACAAAAAAAAAATGTAATATATGAGCATATCGGGGTGGGGGGACCACTAGACCACCTGGGGCATGATATATATATATATATACACCACTAAAAAGGGATTGGGGATGGGGGGACTGCAGCACATGTTGAGGGAAGGCTCAGACAATCGCACATGTGGTCAAACCCTCCCAGAGGGCGATATCCTAAGTACCCTTAGACCACCCCTGGCTAGTCTAAGGATACTTAGAATTTTGTCCTCTGGGAGGGTTTAAAGAATACCGATTTAGGGGATATGACAGCTTATATCCCCTAGCGTCATGCCACAGCCCATTTTGTACTGCAAAGCTGGCGCATGCCCTTTGGTGCATGCAGCCTGCGGTTACTACGGGCTGCATTTGAGAATTTCTCCCGGCGCATCTTTTGGCACAAGGGGCACTTTGCACCATGCCTTGCGTGTGCAAGCCCCTTGTGCCATTCCGGGAGGTTTTCAGAATCGGGCCCATGATCTCCAGTCTGCCCAGTTGAGCCTCTCTATCCTCTTTGTGCCAGCAGTAATTTTTTGTTTACTGTTGTTTTTAAGAATGCATACCTCCATTTTCAGTGTGGGTATCTCCATTTTCTCATGGTTTCTGCTGCTGTTCAGTGATCCTGTTTCCCATGATGCACTATATCTTTCAAGACTGTGACACAGACTTGCCCTACCTTAAACAACTGAGCAATGTAACATTACAATAAGTTAAGTAGCAAATTATATCCTTCTTTTCAGCCATTTCTGTGCATCACCAGTATGACCACTAATAGTATATAGATTTTGGTCATTCTCTAAAATTGTATTTGATTCTTGATGTCTGGGAAGGGATTGTCTCTTATGCTTGGTTGCACAGCCGAGTCGGTCTCATAGAACTGCACATGTGGCCACGGCTGTTACAATCTTGGGAAAAAAACTGTGAAAACATAGAATGTTACTATTAGAAAAAACACCTGAGGCCCAACCAGTCTGCCCCTCTATACTAGACGAGCTTTCTGATGCCCCTGTCTGGGGTGATGCTTAACCTCCTTACCTGACGCCTGCAACCACATCCTACCCCCAAAAATAAATGTATCTCAGCCGGATCTGACCTCAGCAACAAATTCAGCATTTATCACACTGCTGGGCAAACTGTTTCATCTGTCCACCATCCTTTTTGAGAAGAACTAGTTCTTCATGTCCTGCTTGAATCTACCCCCTTGAATCCCTGCTTGAATCTTGAATCTGCCCCCTACCAACTTGTTACTGTGACCCCCTGGTATACAAGCTCTAATTTCTTATGAAGAGCTCTAAAGAGTCTACCCAGTTAATCCCACGTAGAATCTTGACGATTTCTCTCATGTCAGGCCTTCAACATTGCCATACAGGAGTCTGATAAAGAGAATGAGCAGCCTGTGGGTGGGGTCCAAAGTGGTGAACTGGAAACTGGTTAATGGATAAGCATCAGCAAGTGGTAGTTAGCAGCACTCGCTCTAATGATGGGAGAGTGACCAGTGGGGTGCCTCAGGGCTCAGTACTGGGACTAGTTCTTTTCAATGTCTTCATAAGTGACATTACAGAGAACTGGAATAAGTACATGAACATATCCTGTTCTACCAGTGCTACACAGGTTTTTGAAGTTAAATAAAAGAAACCAGGGTACAGTATTTCACACCTTTTCCGCTGCCTGCTTTGTTATTCTAAATTAGCAGACGTGCTCTGTAGACTAATGGGCAAGGTGACATCTCCTCATATGCTAATATAGCACTTGAGAACAAAGAAGATATCATCTCTCAGCAAATGGAGGCACCCAGGATAGTAACACGGGGCTACTGTGACAGTAAAAATAAACCACTCTAGCTTTTTTGAACCCCTAACAGCTATAGAAATGGAGCTCATGGGTGAGAAATAAACATATTACAGTTATAGTAGGGTTGAGTTTAGGTCTCCTCTAACTGACACTGCTCCTATACCTGATGCTTGACTTTCTGTTTGTGCCAGTCCCTGATGAGATTTTCCAATTCCAACCGTAGCCCTTCATCTGTTTCTTGTTGTATGATAGAAATCTTTACTTTTAGACAGAGTAAGAACTGTTCAGACCACCTTGAACCTATTTTCAAAGTAATTAAGTGTGTTGCAGTGGCTTCAATATTTACAGATAGGGGAGCAAACTTGTCACACTGGGATTGATATTGATAGACAGGAGTACAAACGCAATGCATGGACCAAGACAGCAGATGTAGATTCAAGGAAGGTTGATATACTATTACAGGAGCACTCAGTTTCAATTTAGTTACAATTACAAATGTTAGTGAATTCTGTTTGTAGCACGGTTTTAAATTCAGACAGAGTTTTGCTCCTATGTGATGCAGAAAACAAGGAGCTCCAAGTTTTTGAGATGAAGTAATTGAGGGTAATTTTCCTACAGATGCTATTTACTGCATGTAACTGGATTTTTAGCTCCCTGGTGTTTCTTTTTTTATACTTTTTTTGTGGAAGGTCATAGACTGGATCTTTTTTCCTACTTAGGATGTTCTTTGCAGAGACAAAACACTTTTGAAGAGTCACACAGGAGTGTGGTGTGCATATTTTATGGAACACATACAAACAAGGGTGAGAAAGAATAAGTGCCTCATCTGGGACTTGAACCCAGGCCACCCAGAATACCATTCTGATTGCGCTAACCAGCTGCGCCACTGAGACAACTGGAACCTGGGATGTCCCTGGGCACATTACTTTTTCTCAAATGCACAACCCAATGGCAACAAACAAGGATGAGAAAGAATAAGTGCCTTGATACTTTTGGAGAGTATCAAAGTCTGATTGGAGGTTTTTTCTTCATTTGTGAGAAATGTGTTGCTCTCGTGATAAGGATTGTCTTATCCACATAGAATGTTATCTTGAAATCAGAGTGGTGTATGTGGCCAGGGAGGTCATTCACATAAACCAGGAATAACAAGGTACCCAGTATTGATCCCTGTGGGACCCCCTCGAAGTGGTACCCCACCTCTGACAGGGTGTTGTATATGGCTACTGACTGCCTGCAGGAGTTTACTTCTGCTGCAGCTCCCATTTTCCTTAATTTTTCTGGGAGGGTGTTGTGGTCCACCATGTCAAATGCCTTCAAGAGGTCTACATACACTGCTGCAACAGAATCCCATCGCTCAGAGACCCTGCCAATTCCCTGATGAAGCCTGCAAGTGTGGTGGACGTGGACCTGCCCACCGGAAATCCCAACTGGTGAACTGTCGGTAGGTTGTATTTTTCTAGGTATGAGGTTAGTTACTTGCAGACTTTTTTTCAAATAATTTTGATATCATGACTAGTAGGGCTATAGCTCTGTAGTGGGAGGGGTCATTAGGTCCCTTCCCCATATAGCCTGGGACCACTTTAGCATGTTTCCAGGTATCAAGGAAGGGTTCTTCTATTAGGCTTCTGTTGAAGAGTTTTGTCAGGATTGGGTATATATGGGCTGCTGCTTTATTTAGGAATTTAATTTCTACATTGTCCAGCTCCACGGACTTGTTTGCTTAGTTCTTTTCATACTTTGTAGTCTTTCATTATTTTAAAATGGAAACTAGGTATGCTGGTTGCTTCTTCGCCATTTATCCAGTGGTGATTATTTTGCTATGGTTTCCATCTCTCTAATTACCTTGCTTCTGGATTACCATTTAACTAGTATTTTCTTTGCATTATGTATACATTCATGTTTTGCGCTTTGTAACCTACCTGGTGTGCCGAAAAATAGCCATTTGTTTTGTCTGTTGCACTTACCTGATAAATAAAACTGAACTAAATAAAAATGTATTTATTTAATCACTCACTTTTTGTCACACTATATCAGTGCTGTCATTGTAGTGTCCATAGTGGCTCTGAACAGAGTTTGTTCTGTATACAGTAACTGAGGAAATTTGCATGAAAACCAGACCCTTTGTTCCTTAGACTTCATCTGCCCTTGCGGCTTGTCTGCACCTGTAATTATCTGCTTGTGACATCAGAATAATTTCCACAGCAACAGACTGTGATGTTAGAAACCAGGTATAATTAAGTTACAGTTAGACAAACTTCAGAAGCTGATGATGCCCACAGGATAGACAGCTTGTTTTTATGTGAATGTTCATTTCAGTAGAAAAGAAGGGGAAAATTATAGAAAAAAATATGAAACATAAGCTGATTTGTGTCTAAATATTACAAGTTCTATATCTTCCCACAGGATCAGTATCAAAACTCTCTAAACCTGATTGAATTTTTTAAGATGTTTAAAATATTAAAGTTGGCTCTGTGGCTGTACCACAACTATTGTATTTTTCTTTAAACTGTGTCCATAATGAACATGTTGGAAACAGCAATATTCCTGAAGCTGCCAGGATCAAGGGGGAATATATTCTCAAGATGCTTAATCTCTGCCCTTTGCCTAGGTGAAGGTTCATTACCTTTGCAAAGCAAAGCTTTGACACATGACATATAATTGCACATCAATTGTTAATTGGCCAGGAGGGAGAAAGTCCCTCCAATAGAAAAGGCAGTTGCACTACAGAGATCACACTGAGGACATTGACACTGACTCAAACTCGAACCAAAAAGCAGCATCTCTCACTACAGAGGTAAGATAACCAAGGCCACTGTTATTTTGTTTGTTTGTTTTGCCAGAAAACCCAGTAAAACTTCTGAATTTGGACTGCCTGCATACCAGTAAAAACAACCAATTTCATGGAATTTGGCATTTTATACCAGATCAGTAAATCTACACAACTTGCATTTTTCTTATAATTGCATTCTCATGGTCTGTATATTAAGCCTTCTATTATTCTGATTATTTATATGCATACTAAAAGAACGATAGTAGATTCCCAGTAAAATCCAGAAATTAGATTTGACTGTCACCGGAGCAATTCCCAGAATTTCAATCCTGAAAGTGGAATTTCATTACTTTAATCATCATAAATCAGTGGCTTTGATGATAACCCATGTCCACAGACAGAATATTATCAGTGGTCAAGTCAACCCTTATTTAAATGATGCTGCTAGCAAATAGCATCAAACACTTCCCACCTTTACCCAATGAGGAGACTCGACTCAAACAGCATGCAATCCTGCACCCTCTTACAAAAACAGTACACACCTCCTTTGCTGCACTGCACAAGGCTTCTGGTAACTCTGCTTTGGAAGTATTTGACTTCCAAAAATAACATACTTTTTTTCAAAATTGCAGGAA
Organism: Neoceratodus forsteri; assembly: GCA_016271365.2. Lineage (NCBI taxonomy): Eukaryota > Metazoa > Chordata > Ceratodontiformes > Ceratodontidae > Neoceratodus > Neoceratodus forsteri. Next base: position 22,763,169 of record JADMNL010000037.1, on the reverse strand, counting down.
GAGGAATATTTGACACTCAAAAGGGAAAAAAAGAAAATTCAGCAATTTCCGATTTTTAAAGCAAGGATGTCAAAAATGATGATTTTTTTGTGCAAAGGGGGTATTTTACTAGTAATACTTTGAACAAATGTCAAAGAGTTTCAGAATACTGACTTCCAGTGTTTTGTGAAGCACACATTACGCATGAGGCTTAATGTTAAGCTGCTGCCCCTTTAAGAGCACTTAGAAATTGCATGTAACAATTTGTTGCACTGCCTGGCAGTGCCATGTATGCCTGTCAGTCAAAGATGTTGTCAGTCTGGGGCTTGTCCTCATGTAGAGAACATCTACAGCATGGAATAAACCCACCTTATTATTATTTGATGCATCTGTCTAGTTATTCGCACGGTCCAGATGGGGCAGCGCCAGCAGCAACCAAAGGGTCTGGCCGACCACAGAGAAGGTAAAGGGTTTTTTAGTGGCGGACCAAATAACCAAAACACCACAGTTAGGAATCAGGATCTGGGAATTATTGTGACTTCTCCAAAACTTCAGTGACTCTCAAATTTGGAGTCATGAAAGTTTTGGACTTCCACAAAAAAAAAAAATCTGCTGAACCCCTGTGGCTGAGTTAAATGGTTAGAGAGCAGTGCTGGAGCCTGTGAACTTACAGCCCTAAGTATTAATCCAGTCATCCAATCATATCCATTTGCTTATAATGTGAACTTAAGCAGGTCACATGTCCTTCCTATGGTGGACAGATTTTCTCTGATTTCCTCTACCTACTATAACCTCCCTGAGCTTTCTTTACAGAGATACACAGAAAGCAACAGCAGAAAAAGGCCAGCCGTCCATCAAGTCTGCCCTGTACTGCCTAACAACTTTGTGAAATGCTTTATTTATTTTTTTTTTATTTAATTAAGAATTGGACAGAAATCTCCAACGCCTTACAGGGCTACTATCTAGATTTATACTACTTATGTTTTCTTGTTTAGTGTTTTCTAGTTTTTCTTACTTTCTAATTTCCCCTGTTGTTGGTCTACAAATATTGGAACAGTATTAATTTCACTAAGTCCTTCAAATGTATCTGACTTCCCCTGCTGACCTCACAGCTGTTGTTTGTGACATCAGTCTGTTGTCATGGTGAGAACTATGATGTCATAAACAAAAGCACTGTAAGGTTAACTGCAGCGAGGCAAATGCTTTTCATGCAGACCTTTTTGATAGCTAGACTAGCAAGATGTGCTACAACCCTTGGAATGGAACACTGAAAATGAAAAAAAGTTCTGTAGTAAACTGTAATAGTTAAAACATGCAGAGATTCATAATAATCGGTGCAGCTCAGTTATCAGTAAACATCATACACAGCGCACTGACAGCCACATGAGCTTGCAGTGTCATGTTTGACAATATGTCACACATGATGGCCATTTGCCACATAGATTCATAGAAGTGTGACGGCAGAAAAGGACCGAAACAAGGCCCACCAAGTCTGCCCATTTGTCCGGCTATCTGCTTGGACCTGTCCCCCCAACACTCCCTGTTGTTGTCCCATGCGCTTTTGAATTCCTCCATTGTCTGTCGCACATTTGGGTAATGACAGATTGAGCGGTCGAGCCATGAAGAATTGAGGGTATGTAGCAAGCATGCACCCCCACCCCTTCTCCGGACCTGGCAGAGATGACCGACTCATCAGCCCCGATTAATGCCACTTCAACGCCGCTGTTCTGAACAGAGTATAGCTGTAAAGGAACGTGGATGACCCAACCCGGAGAAATGGAGTGGCATCTGGGCAACGTCTTTTATACTTCACATCATGCTGAATCCAAGCTAATATATCAGCCCCCAAACACACACACACAAACATACACAAATACGGACATACACACACACACACACGAACACACACACACAAGGCTAAAGAAGCGCGCAGACCTCCCTGAAGTCCGGGCATAGGGAAGCAACCAGCCGAGCAGTACATGCCGGGCTCGTACTAAAGCTGGGAGTTTCTGTTGACAGGTTTCGCCAGTGTTTGATACACACAACCATGGAAACAGATTGAAACGCCATCCGTCTGTTACTGAACCATGTGCTCAGTACCCACCTCCGCCAGCCCCGAACCTGCAGGAAGCACACCAATACTACTGGTACTGAGAAGGGGCAGCACGGCACATCCAGCCGGTTCAAAGATAGTCCCCACTTCCTCCTGGAGACCCTTCCAGCGAACAAAGCAGCAAGGACTATACATGTAACCACACACATGTATATTTAGATGTTTAAAATCCAGACTTACATCATGGAAGATAGACAGAGCTCTGCTGACCTCAGGCTGAAGATTTGGGTGAGGCTCCTGTCCGGAGTTGGGATTCTGAGCTTGTTTAGCAGCCTGAAGGCACATAGTCAGAAACTCGGTGCATGCCCACATCTTTTTTATGATTCTGATTATGATGTCTTCTGAGATATTGAGTGCTATTTCTCTAGATTTCTATTTTCCAGTGCAACGTCTCCCTGCGCAACCGTCCCTCTGGCAGAGAACTGCGGACAAGCTCTGATGCACCGGCGGGGCTGCTGGGGTAGGAGCTGCGCTTTTTTCCTGCGGTCTGCAGGTAATTGTGCTGCTTGGAAAAACAGAAGGGAAGCAAATCTTGCCCCACCCCCGGGCTCAACAGATTGGCCCTCTGTTTGTGAGTGACAGTAGACTAAACATGAGTTTCCACCTAATTAGTATCCTCTGAAGAAGAAAGTCTTTAAAACGATCCATACTGTTGGGTTCCTTAATTAGGTTAGTCACAGGATGAGGCGATGCAGCCAAGTGCTAAACTACAGTTAAAAGCTATTTAGAGAGAAACAGCCGAGAGAGGTAAAGCGAATAAAGTGCTGGTGTGGGCTGTTGTGGGATTTACCCACAGAGCCTGGTGCGGTGAGTCGCCAGGCCACAGAGTGACTTAAACCACACAAGAAGTGGGTAAGTCCCACAACAACCCACACCCAGGAGTGGATTATTAGATGGGATGTGCAAAATAATAAAAGAATGTTAAATAAATTGTTGAATTTATTGTTTTACAGTAACTGCCTGCACCTCCCACACCATCATCACACTGATTATCAGTGTGATCAAAGGCAGTAATAACTAATTAAGACTTTATACCCAGTTATTATAACTTTTGAAGCCCTCCCACTTCACTTTCCCTGTTGAGAAACTTGATTGTTGTGCTACTGTATGTCCCTGCACCAATTATATGAACATAAGCGAATGTGTGCTTATCAAGCAATAATACAGGGACAGAGTGGGGTGTGGTATATCATGGAATATTGTCACACCTTGGGTGCCTTGTGAGGCACAAGGCCGAGTGTCTCATGCACCGAAGAAGTGATGATATCCCACACCCTGAAGTGTATTATTGCAATTCTGAACTGGATTTCTTTGTATATAAAAGAAGAATTCAAACAAATTTTAACATATTTTTGCTATGAGTTTTGCAATGTGCATGGGTACATAAAAAAAGTTCAGACGCTGTTAATGGAAGTCAGTAGGTGGTGCTGCTGTAATGCTGGAGATATCAAGGGCTTGCATATACTGTACTGTAGGTTCTGTAGTTGCTGCCCCCCACACACACACACACAGATGTGGTGTTTCCTCTTTTGTGGTGCTGGGAGCTCTGGAGGAGAAAGGAGCAGGTGAAGTCAGCAATGTTTTACTGGTGCGATTAGGGGTGGTATCGGCATTAGTTTACTTACTATTGTTGTGGCACCGATTTTAACTGGAGGATGTGCAGGATTGGGAACTGGTAAGAAGCATCAGGACTCGAGTGCTTCTCAGCCAAGGAGGATGTAGTAGTTTGTGCTGAGTTGTCCCAGTACTGTCTTTTGTTGTGCTGATTTTTTCTTTTCTTTTTGCTTGTTTGACTTGGGGACTCAGGCCATCAGCGGCAGTTTAGGTTTGCCTTCAGCGATGGTTTCAGTTTGCAGTGGGTGGAGTTAATAATGCTCGAGTGACTCATGCTAATTAACTAGGTCACCCATTAGTGACTGGTAGTACTGCTGCTCTCCAGGCCACCCCAGCTGCTCTATTCTGCTCTGTGACTATTCGAAATATAGACAGTGCTGACTGAAATCACTTGCTCTGAAAGTCTGTTCCAAGTGTCCACCTCTCATTCTGTGAAAAATTCAATAGTTTGTGACTATGTGGGGAAGAATGTGAGGCCACCTCACAAAGCATGGCAGTCCCTACAGAGCCTTTTGCAACCTCAAGTCCCACCACCATTCACTCCGGTGGTATGACAGGTTAGGTTACAGTGCTGCAACTGAAAATCAGGTAGCAGAAGGGGAAGTTTTTTGTGGGGGAAGGCACAGCAGCTGAGCCTTTTTTTTTCAGAGGACTGGGGCTAGGCAGCAAGGGTTCCATTGACCCCTGATGAAGAGACAAGACACTCTGAAGTGCAGCAGTTGTTGGGCTGCCTACCACCTGTAATGGTTTAAATTATTTAAGTTTATTCCACATTCCTACAGTAGCCATGAAGCCAGGATAAGTTTCCATGTCCACTGATCTCTGTGTGTGTGGGGAGGGGGAGGTCACAAGGACATGGGGTAGAAGGTGGGGGGGGTGACTTCTGTATGGTACATCTCATAAACTACCTTGACAACAATGGACTCCAAGACAGCAAATAGCCCGGGTTCATGGCAGGAAGGTCTTGTCAGACCACCCTGATAATATTCTTTGACTGTGTAACAAGGGTCATGAATATTTGCCATGCAGTGGATTTACTCTAACATACTAACATACTAAAATGCCAACAGAATAGGCCTAATGGTCTTTCGCATCTGCTCGTTTGGTCAGCCCCCACCCTGGGAGCTGACCTTGCTGCCCCCTCGCCTTCTCTGGCTTCTCCCTTCCCAGTTTTGGATATTCTCGCTGCATTGGATTTTGCTTCCAGAACCCTTCCCCTGTACCTGTCCCATCCCCTCTTGAACCCCTCCACCGTCTCTGCCTCCACTCTACTTTGATTTCAGCAAGGCTTTTGACTCGGTGCCTCACAGAAGGTTGCTGAAGAAGCTCGAGGATCTGGTACAACAAAAGACACAGATGAGTGAGAAACTGCTTGAAGGGAGGCAGCAAAGGGTTGTGGTTAACAGAGTCAAATCAGAAGAGAGGTCACCAGTGGGATGCACAAGGATCAGTCCTGGGTCCAGTCCTTTTCAATATGTTCATTATTGACATGGGAGAAGGAATTCAGAGCAAGATGTGTCTCTTTGCAGACAACACTAAACTCTGTGGTAGGGTAGATAGCGGGGAGGAGGTTAGGGAGATACAGTAAGACTTACAAAGGCTAGAGAGGTGTTCAAAGGTTTGGCAACTGAAATTCAATGCCAAAAAGTTCAAGGTGATGGACACGAGAAACAAGAACCTGAGGACAGAGTGCTGGATGGGGTGTAAAGCTGTGCACGACCTCTGCGGAAAGAGACCTAGGGGTCATCATCAGTGTCTCTCTAAAAGAATCAAATCAGTGTAACACGTAAGGCAAACAGGATGCTGGGGTGTAGAGGAAGGGGTATTGACAGCAGAAGGAAGGAGGTACTACTACCTTCTCTACTGATCACTGGTGAGACCCCACCTGAACTAATGTGCCCAGTTCTGGAGTCCTCACCTAAGAAAAGCTAAGGATGGGCTGGAGACAGTGCAACGTAGGGTGACCAAAATGATTCAGGGCCAGCAGGGCAGATCTTACAAGGATCGGCTCAAAGCACTGAACAGGTACTCACTGGGGGTCAGACGAGAGAGGGGAGATATGACAGAGACCTTTGAGTTCCTGACAGGAATGAATAAGGTAAACTGCGAGGAACTATCTAGCATAAGTAATGGATCAAGAACATGGGGAGCATGAGTGGAAACTGATGGTGGGGGGAGATTCAAGAGAGAAGTGAGAAAGTTTGATTTTACAGAAAGGGTGGTGGAACTGTCAAACAGTCTGCCAGCTGATGTGCTGGGCACCAGAACTATCAATGGTTTCAAGCATTGTGGTGGTGACAGGGTGATGGGCTTGGTGGTTGCTCAGGGCGACAGCGGTAGGGTGGGGAGCATGGCGGTGACAGAGTGATGGGCTTGGTGGTTGCTCAGGGTGACAGCGGTAGGGTGGGAAGCATGGGGGTGGATAGTGTGGGTTAGAACCCTATATGGACAATAGTTCCCAGGTTTGTTAGGGTTTATGGGCAGACTGGATAGATCAGTGGTCTTGTTCTGCCATTATCATCTATGCCTCTGTGTTCCTTCAATTTGTTACAGACTCTCAGCATGGCAAACCTCCAAGCAACTGGCACAATGTCATGCTTCAGTTCTGTCACTGGTGCTAACCAGCAAGTTGGAGGTGGATACAAAGTCTAGTATCTGGTCTAATGACTGCAACTTAGTCACAGGGAGAACTCCTTCCCCTTGTGATTAACTAGCACCTTCATGTTTAGTACAAAAGAGTTGCTGTGCAATGGGGCAGTACTGTAGCTCTCATTCTCACACTGTCACCATTTGCAACAGAAAATAAGGCCCATAACCTTTAAGCTGTATAGCTTCTATGGCCTTACTAAAGAGCAACCAAGATCCTGGGAGAACTAGTGACTACTTTCTTCAGGGTTAGTCCATTTTTGCTGGAAGAGTAAGAATTTGGGGGCAAAAAACATAGAAACATAGACTTTGATGGCAGACAAGGACCTCTTGGCCCACCCAGTCTGCCCATTTCCCTATCTATTGGATAAGCTGCAGATCCTAGTTTTACCAGCAGCCCAGTTCCTCCTACCTTCCACTAGAATTGCCTTATGTCTGTCCCATGCATTCTTAAATTTCCCCACTGTTTTTGACCCCATGATCTCCTCAGGAAGGCCGTTCCATGCATCCACCCTCTCCATGAAAAAATAATTTCTCACATGGCCCCTGAGTCATCCCCCCCTATCTTCAAATTGTGCTCTCTTGTTCTTGCACATCTCTTTTTCTGAAAGATGCTACCCTCTTGGACTTTGTTGATTCCCTTGAGGTACTTGAAAGTTTCTGTCATGTCCCCCCTCTCCCTCCTTTCCTTGAGAGTATACATATTAAGCTCTTTTAGTCTCTCTTCATATGGCTTCTGTTGCAGGCCCTGCACCATTTTAGTTGCCCTCCTCTGGACTGCCTCTATCATCTATCCTGTCTGTGTCCTTGCAGGGATGGGGTCTCCAGAACTGCATGCAGTACTTCAGGTGGGGTCTCGCCAACTGTCTGTACAGAGGGATAACTTCCTGTTTTCTACTGGTTATGCCTCTCCCTATGCATCTTAGTATCCCCCAGCCCTCCTTACTGCCTTCTCACCTTGTTTACCTCCCTTTAGGTCATCTGATGTGACTACCCCAGGTCCCTTTCCATTTTTGTTGTGATTAATACCTCCCCCCTCCCATTGTGTACTCTTCTCTTGAGTTTTTGTTTCCCAGGTACATTACTTTGCATTTCTTTGCATTGAATCTATGCTGCCATACTTTTGACCATTCCTTCAACCTTGCTAAGTCTCTTCTCATCCTTTCCACCCCCAACCCTGTGTATCAACCCTGTTGCAGATCTTTGTGTAGTCTGCAAAGAAGCATACTTTTCCTTTCAGTCCCTCCACAATGTCACCTATAAAGATATCAAAGAGGACCAGTCCCAGTACTGAACCCTGCGGTACCCTGCTAGTAACCCCCCCCTTTCTTTGGAGTGGATTCCATTAACTATTACCCTCTGCGTCCTGTTGTCCAGCCAATTTTTTACCAAGGTTACCACCTTGGGACCCACTCCCAGGCTGGCTATCTTGTTTATTACTCTTTTGTGTGGGACTATGTCAAATGCATTGCTAAAGTCTAGGTAGGCCACATCCACAGCCCCTCCCTTGTATACTACTTTAGTCACCCAGTCAAAAAAATCTATTAGATTCATCTGACATGACCTTTCTGCTGTGAATCCATGCTGCCTTGCGTGCTGTGCCTCGCTGGCCTCTAGGTACTCAACAACAATCAACATATCCTAGCACATTTTCTTAGACTGTCTTCTCTGAATAGTAGAAAGATTTAAAATGCAAACATTTGACTCAAGAACAGGGAGGGAAGCAAATAGGTGTACTGGATACACAACAACACTGAAACGTTCATTCAAGTCACCTCATTTAAAGAACATCCCACTGCTGTGTCCTGCATTGCCAATATCAACATTTTTTTTTTTTAATCATCTTTCTATTTTTCCTCCTTGAAGCCACTGATCTGCCTTAATCTAGCCACCGCTCCACATCCCCCAACAACCATGGAAGTACATCTTCCAGACCAGCTGGCATATACACCAATACACGCGAGAGAACCCTCCCCTTGGTGCCCACGCCATGCAAAGATCCAATACCGGCCCCGGAGTCTGCACCCATGAGTCCTGCCAAAAGTGTGGCTATCAAGCTGCCACGGACAGTGCTGCCTTCTTCCTCCAGTTTAAGCCCCAGGAGTGCAGACATGCAATGACGTCTAGCGCTGATGTGCTGACATCTGCTGCACTCCTCCTGTTTTGCACTGTCTCTAGCAGTGCCCCCGGGTGTCCCCAGGGGCCACTGTAGAGTGGTGAAAACCCACAGCCCTCCCCAGGATAGGACAGCAGTCCATCCAGATGCTCGACCCAGTCCTCCCCTGACAACCTGGGCTCATGTCCAAACCCAGGTTGCCAGCGTGAAGCGAGGTGTGGCGTCCAGTGCCTCAACCCTCAGCACCACCGGGCCAGCCCAATATCAACATTTTAAATTTTGGAAAGTATGTAATAAAATAGAGACTTCATAAATGATTAACAATAAATTGTAAAAAGGGCCTCAAAATGCTTCTGTCTGAATGGTTGCCACTGCATCCCGGGAGCCCTGCATTAATCTCCTTATCAATACACAGGTAGAGCCTAATTACTGGAGAACAGATTTATAAAAATGAACAGCTTACTCTTCTCTAATATAAAAACTCAGGGACAGCACAAAGACCTGCCACCAAGGACAAACTGAAATCTGAGATCAAACAATTGCACAGCTGCAGCATTTATCAGTGCGTAACAGAGCCACAGCATGATGCAAACTGCACAAAGAACTCCTCAATTTTAATTACTCAGTAGGCGCAGAATCATAACCACAGGTAAAGGAGCCGTTATTGCTCCAAAGTCAATGGGAGGCTGGCAGTGTTCATTAGCTTTGGGCCCCTTTTTAAACTGAGCCCTACTTCCCATTATAAGTTAATGGCAATTCTCAGTGCGTCAAATAAAAAAAAAGTGCTCAGTGGTGAAAATTCTGTTTGGTACTTGATAGTTTGCAGCTGTTTCCAAGCTTAGTGCACTCAGCTGCTGTAACCTTAAAACACAACCATGGTTATCAGAGTCCCCCTTTTTCTCAGCCACACACCCGGTGTTTGGCACTGCCTCATCCAGTCAGGTGCATGTGTAGTACACTTGATGGGAACATTTTTATTTATTTATTTTTTTTAATGGCTCAGTGTCACGCACACCATGATAGTTTTTTTTTTTTAAACCAGCTTTATTAATAGATAAAGAATAAAAATAAAGGTCAAACAGTGCAATGCCAGAGCGAGTCTGCTGCACATAGTACACTTTCACCTAGGTTATACAATCAAACAAGTGTCCGTTTCCAGTCTTTGGTACTCCCAATAGTATACATCATTGAGTAGAACCAGCACACCTAAGTCTTCCAGTAGCCCTTGTAGATGTCGATCCTAAATGAGAAATAGGCCCAACACTAAATGTACATTTTTATTGGGAACTGACATACCCATATAAACAAGGGAACAAGAAACTAAGAACAAGGTACTCCTGCTTAGGTGGAGAATATCACCTTTGTTTTGTTGTGTTACCATTTTCCGAGTTGGGGTATGAGACAGGAAAGTTTGGTGGGTCCCAGGATAAGTCCAGCCCCCCCCCCAACATTAATAAGGGTGTGCTTTTCAACATTAGAACTGTGTATCCCCCACCCCCATTCTGAGACGGTTTGGTCCTGAATGGACCCCAGTCTATAGAGATCTCAACAATCTCAGATGTCTGCAGGTTTTTCTAGAATCAGCTGGAGGGTGGCTGTAATTCTTTCCATTTGGTACATCTCTTCCATCCAATGCTCCCATGCCTCAAGGGTAGGAGGTGTCCTTTGCAGCCATTGTGTGGCAATGCCCTTTAATGCAACTGTATATAGCACTCTAAACCCCCTTTGCTGAGATCCGTTACCCACCTTGGGGGGGGGGGTTGGCACCCCCAATACCAAGTGCTGGAAAGTAAACCAGAAAATGTGAAGTGAGACCCACTTGCCCACATCCCCTCCATCATAGGATAGTAGAGCCCACCCCAAAATGCTATGTGATTGTGGGTGGGTGGAAGAAGCATGTAAAGAACTTCCAGCAGAATTCACACCACCCTGAGAAGGTCGTGATTTTCCATCCTAGGTCTAGCATCTCCTTCCACACCTCCGATATCACAATTTGCAAGTCCTCTTTCCACAGGGTATGGAGTAGTGGATGGTCGTACCCTTGCAGGACTTTATATGCACAAGGGATGATTCCCCCTTATCAGATCAGCATAGCCGCCCAGCAGAGGAAGTCAAGTAGGGTCAGGTCTCTGTCGACCCTTGCCACTGGGTTGTTTGAGGTTAGGTAGTGCCTCATTCAGAGGTACCTAAACAAGCCTTGGACAGGGAACCTGTATTTGAATTGTAGCTGCTGGAGAGAAACACATGTCCCTCTACTCACACAGGGTTTATATCTGGTGAATGCTAGCCTGTTCTAGCGGCAGAAGGCTGGGTCAGTATGTGGTGGCAGGAAACCCGGATCTCCTGTCACCACTGTTAGGGGATGAACCTCATTTGGCCTTTACCAATACTTTTAATGTTCGTCTTTTTCAGGGGTTCATGATACCTGAGCAAGTTCCTGGTGTAACTGGGATATAAGGAAAGGCATAGAGCAGGGCCAAAATGGGGTTGGGCTGCCTTAATCTCCAGCCATTCCGCATCCTGTCTATGTTTTTTCCCAGTGACAATTGAGGGTGATCTGTGCCACCAGGTAATACAGCTTGAAATCTGGCCTAGCCAGTCCTCCTTGCTCCCTAGGTAGTGTGAGCAGTCATTTGTTGATCCTGTGTATAGAAACAGAAACACAGACCTCGACTACAGATACAGACTGCTTGTCCCACCCAGTCTGCCCATTTCCCTACCTATTGAATAAGCTGCAGATCCACTAGAATTGCTTTATGTCTGACCCATGCATTTTTTAATTCCCTCACTGTTTGTGACCCCATGACCTCCTCACGAAGGCCGTTCCATGCATCCACCACCCTCTCCATGAAAAAATACTTCCTCACATTGCCCCAGAGCCATCCCCACTCTATCTTCAAATTGTGCCCCCTTGTTCTTGCACATCTCTTTTTCTGAAAGATGCTACCCTCTTGGACTTTGTTGATTCCCTTGAGGTACTGAAATGTTTTTAGCATGTCCCCCTTTTCCCTCCTTTCCTTGAGAGTATATATATTAAGCTCCTTTAGTCTCTCTTCATGTGGCTTCTGGTGCAGACCCTGCATCATTTTAGTTGCCCTCCTCTGGACTGCCTCCATCCTGTCTGTATCCTTGCGGAGATGAGGTCTCTAGAATGCCACTCAATATTCCAGATGGGGTCTCACCAACTGTCTGTACAGAGGGATAACAACTTCCTGTTTTCTACTGGTGATGCTTCTCCCTATGCACCCCAGTATTCCCCCAGCCCTCCTTACTGCCTTCTCACATTGCTTGCCCACCTTTAAGTCATCTTATATGACTACACCCAGGTCCCTTTCTATTTTTGTTGTTGTTAGTACCTCCCATCACATTGTGTACTCTTCCTCTGGGTTTTTGTTTCCGAGGTGCATTACTTTGCACTTCTCTGCATTGAATCTAAGCTGCCATACTTTTGACCATTCCTCCAACCTTGCCAAGTCTCTTCTCATCCTTTCCACCCCCCTTGTGTATCAACTCTGTTGCAGATCTTTGTGTCATCTGCAAAGAGGCATGCTTTCCCTTCCAGTCTCTCTGCAATGTTGCTTATAAAGACATTAAAAAGGATCGACCCCAGTCCCGGTTTTCCTGATGCCCACACAAAGGACATCAGTTTATTAAGGCACCTCCTGAATCACTCTGGGATGCACAGTGGAAGTCCAGTAGAAATTTTGGAAACACATTCATTTTTATTGTGGCAATGTAGCTGCCATTGCTCAGTGGGAGGAGCTTCCATGTTTCAATTTCTGTTGCTACTTCCTGAAATAATTTGTCATAGTTACGTGTAAACAGGAAGGAAAGGTTACATGCTATTCAGATGCCCTGCCCAGATAGCAGGCCACCCAGTTAATTGCCTACTTAAAGGGGCAAGAGGTTTTAAACAGTTGGGAACAAACTCCTCCTAAACTGATCACCTCAAATTTGTCATAATTAATTTTGTAATCAGAAAGGTGGCCATATTCCGAGAGTTCCGTCAAGAGTGCCAATACTGACATGCCTGGGGAAAACAAGAAAAATAGGAGATTCATGGCACTCACCCTTGTTGCAGAAAGTTCAGCAGTCATGATTTAAGGTGTAATCACACTTCATTTAACTTCTATTCCGTAAAACAGCATTCAAAGCAAGTGCAAAAACGTAGATACACACAGCCACAGTGGGGGAGGTGTTTGTGGTTGCAAATTTGGAGGTGATCAGCTTTCTGTAACAAGGGTGAGTGCCGTAACTGTTTCTGTCTACATGACTGGTTGCTGTCACTGGAGCACCCAGCTCTCTTTGAGCGGCTCTGTTTTCATCACAAAAATAGGGCATTGTTTGCATATCCTGTGGTCTCGCCCACCTAATCGTATGCCCATTATCGCTAGATTGTGCTACAGCACTTCAGCAAATGGCTCGATACAAAGGGTGAACAGGAGGGGGGGGACAGCTCTGCCTCAAGCCTCTGGTAAGAAAAAACAGTCATACTGCATGTCATTTGTCTTCACCATGGCCTGAGGGGATGCATATAGTTTCTCAATACTTGTTCTAAATCTGGGACCCAGGCACATCTCCTCCAGAGAGTAGTGGAGGAACCCTAGTTCACCCTGTCAGATACCTTTTAGTGTCCATAAACACTGCCATAGAGAAATGTAGGCAGTGGGGGAAAGGGGAAATTGTTTAACCAAAGCTTGTTTCCAGGTGTGATCCAGGAGCACAAGGAAGTTAAGTGACTTACTCAGGGTCACACATTATGCAAGTGGGGGCTGGGATTCAAACTCAGATGTCCAGGTTTGCAGCCCAGTGCTCTTAACCACTAGGCTATACTGCCTCTTCAGTGGCATTGGCCAAAGACAATGTTTAAGAGCCATGAAATGTTGTTATGAATCTGGTAGTCATTTTATAAAGCCAGTTTGGTCAGGGTGAACCAGGGTTCCCACTCACTGCTGTAGTCTTGACAACAGGACCACTGTATAGATCTTCTGATCCACATTCAGGAGAGAAATTTGGCAGCATGAGCTGCATTGAGTCACATCTTTCCCTGCTTTAGGAACCCGTAATCTGGACATGTTGCCAGGGAGACAAACTGTCCAGGACACCCATCCACAGTCCCCTCGCATCCCGCAACCGACCCACCAACAATGTTGTATAATACAATGCTTCTGCCTACACCACTGTACCCCCTGCAAACTGTACAGAGCAGGGCGCCCCACCAGATATGGGGAAGCCTCTATATGGTACATCAAAGTAGACCAACAACCAACCAAACAGCAACAAATGTGCAAAAAGCAGTCCATTTGAAAAGGATATTGAGATCAGGCGTAGCATGTTCATCGCCACACTAGGCAACTAGCTTCATTTGACCTGGTTTGAACTGTTTGGTGCAGGTTGAGAAGGTCAGAAAAATGGGTTCATGCTGATTATTCAGTGTGGATCCTCTAGGGTTATCAGAGGAAGGGCCAGTAGCTAGTGTCATGTCATCCTCCACCTATGGCTCAAATATAGGTTGGTCTGGGTCTGTTCCAGTCAACCATGCTTTCTAACTCTGTTCACTTTGGTCCATGAGGTGGCTTCTTGCAGGTCTCAGTCCAGGATCCAGTGACATGAACAATTCAGCAGGTACCCCTAACTTCTTCAGCAGCGAGTAGGCATCTGCTAGGGTAATTTATTATTTAAGCAATAAGCTACGAGGGGGTGTGGGTTATCGGGGGATTTACCACAGCTGGAGTGGGTAAATCCTCGCCAACCATGGTAAATCCCCCGATAACCCAAATCCTCCGAATGGCTTATTGCGATTATACCAAGGTTAATTTTTTTTAGTATAATAAAATACAAATATTAAAGTGGTTGCTTTTTTTTATTGTATTTATTACTATGCTGCAGATGGGTAGAGGATGATATTGTGTTCATCAGCCGTTGGTTATCAGAGGATTTACAATGGTGGTAAACTGCCAATCTGACAATTTCATTGGCTGTTCACTTATGTCCATGGTATAATTATTTATTTATTTGAAAAGTTTCACCAGGAAGGACATCATGAGCCAGCAGGAGACATGATATTACAGTGTGAATACAGAAAATACTTTACACTCCAATTAGTCAGGAGACAGGTAAGAATAGTTTGGTAGCATATAACTTAATTTTAGAACAAATACAGTTGGGTTACAAAGATACAACACAAATATGCTCACAGAGTAGGTTATACATTTCCAGATAAACAGTACAAAACAGACTTAGGCTTTATTATAAACACATGATTTACAATGAAGTTGAGTAACACTACCCGCAAAGTGCAAAATTACACATTGTCATGAATGAAACTAGGCTGTGAAGTGCTGTAGACAACCAATTTAATTGTAGTTGTACAGTAACAAGGGAGCAGTGTGGGTCAGCTAGAGGGAAGGGGGAAGGGAAAAAGATCTGCCAAAGACCTTCTCCCTTTCGGGATGCTAAGAACCCTGCAAGGGGATAGGGAAATAGGCATGAGGGAAGGTATTGATCAAACTGTCTGGTCTTAGTAGAAGGGGGGAGTAGAACCCGAGGAGTAGGAGGATTAGGTGCAGTTGCAAGTGGGAGCTATGTGTTTACGGAGGAGGAGAAGGAAGGATAGGGACGGGGGGTCTGAGTGGGTGCAGATTTTGAATGGGAGGGTTCAAATACTTGGGAATTGATACGAAGGTGGCTCGCCGTGCCATAGTGCGGCCTGGGGAAGAAGCGAGAGCCCTGTGGGCGTGTTATGAAAGGTATAAAGGGTGTGGGTGGGAACAAAATGAGGGAATGCAAGTAGGGTGGCAGAGAGCCAAGTCAATACTTCCAAATTAGGGTAGCACTATGTGAAGGCATCTGGAACCAAGGGAAGGGAAGGAGAGAAGTGTAAAGGTCACAGTGGTGATGCAGGTGGATAGCTGAGGTGAGCCAGCAGAAGAAGTTGAAAAGAGTGTCTAGTCTGACTTGGGGCAGAGTTGTAGACTATATCGCCAAAGTAAAAAATAGGAGAATCATCTTTGGACATTCTGTCTCTGGGCTTGCGGTGGAAGGCAGCTGCGGTGTCTGTACAAAGCACTGAGTTTGGGGAACAGGTTTTTCTGGATGGCATCCATATGCACTGCAAACTCGAGGTTCTTGTCGACCCATAACCCGAGGTATTTGAAAGAGGAGATATCTTTCAGTACAGAACCATCGAGGGTGTGGCATCAAGTCTAACAAGCTTTTGTTTGGTGCCAGAGATCATGGAGACCATTTTTTTGGCATTTAGGGAAAACTGATCTGAGCAAAACCAGCGCTGGACGTTGTTGAAGTCCAGCTAAAGGCTGTTCGCCACCTCCAAGGGGGAACTACCAGAGGCAAATAACATGGTATAATCTGCCTACATGTGGATACTAGCAGATGCGCAGGCGTCAGGTTATTCAGGAATATGGAAAACAGTATTGGACCAAGTACCAAGCCATGGGGGATGCCTGTGTTGATTGGGAGAGGTGAGGAGAGGGAGTTGCCGACCCTGACAGACTGGGGCCTGCCTGTGAGGTAGGACTGGAACCAGCTGGTGGCGGATGCAGAGAGGCCAGCCGCAGTCAGCTTGCTAAGGAGAAGGAAGTGAGCAACAGTGTTCAAGACTTTGGCCAGATCAACAAAGATGGCAGCGGTAATGCATCCCTGATCCATGCCTGAGAGGATGCAGTCAGTGCGCTGAGCGGGGAGGGTGGTGGAGTGGGCCTTACAGACCCAGACTGGAAGGTGATGAAAAGGAGGAAGAGTCAAGGAAGGGAGAGTTGCACCAGAGCCAGGTGCTCTTGAAGTTTAGCCAGGATAGATTAGGAGATATAGGGTGAGCGTTGACGGGTTGGAGAAGTCGCTGCCCTTTGCAATGGGGACAGCAGTGGTGACCTTCTAGGTGTCAGGGACAGCAGCAAGTGAGAAAGTTAGGATCAGAAGAGTAGCCAGAGGGTGGGCTATAGCTAGAGCCCATGAAATTCTTTTATTTTTAAAACTTTCATTTTTCTGGAATTTCTTGTTATTTTTTTATTCATTAAAATGTAGTTTTTATTTCTTGTTATCACATTTACATTAATAAAATACCTCAAAATGACCTTATACACACCAGAAACCACATTCCTAGTATACTACATTGTATTTAGCAGCATTATGCTATGATCTTGAAAAGTTTTGTGAATCAGACAGTTCCGCTGCTGCTTCCTTGTGGATCGTCTCTGTGGTAACAATGGAGCCTAAATAACAACTTCCGCAAGCATTTATTTAGTTTTTTGCCAAAAAAAACCCAGCAATTTTTTGTACTTTTTTTATGTGTTTGTTTTCATTTTATTTCTTTTTATACCTTGAATTTAAAAACACGGGTCTTTAGCTATAGCGTGGGCTGAGAGGTGAAGTAGCTTGGGGTCGAGCCCATCAGGGCTTTTACCCTTTTGTGGATTTAGGGCTAGTAATTCTTGCAGGGTGTCATCAAGGGAGACAGGTTTGAAGGAAAAGTATGATGTGGAAGGGATCTGAGCAGAGGAGGCTGATGAGAGGGCAGAAGGGGGGTTAGGAAGCAAGGAGAGATGAAGTACAGGTGGCAAAAAGTTGTTAAATTCAGCTGCCACAGGGAGGGGTTAGAGACAGTGTGGATGCCTACCGTCAGAACAGGAGAGGGGGTTTGGGCGGTGGGAGAGAATAAAGCATGAATAGCCTTCAAAAATTTGGAAGGATTGCTAAAGTTTTAATGAAAGAAGGAGTTGAAATACTCCACCTTGGCAAAGCAGATAGCCCTGGTGCAGGCATTGCAGAGGGAGCGATACTTCTGCAGGTCCTTAAGGGCTCCAGAAGCTTTAAACACTGCCCATGTCTGGTCGCAAGCATGCTGAAAAAGACTGGCTCCTCTTTGGTACAGATTTTGAATTGGGCTGGTGCAGTGATCTGGATTTTAAAATTTTTGTTCATGAAGTCTTTGCGAATTGCCAGCAATGTGTGTCTCTTCAATAGTAGAAGAATGATAAGATTGTGTTTGAAGAAGAGATGTGCATCTCCAAATATGATTTCCTGTTTGGCCAAAGCTACCTGTTGTACTTTTGTTTTTATCCTGTAGTTCATAAATGTCATTATTATGGAGCAAGGTCTTGCTTTAGGTGCCTTTGTTTGGGGCCGAGGTCCCTGTTGGTTCAAATGATGTTTATGGGGGTCCTCCTTTGGCCAGTCCAGTAGCTCCCTAATAAGGAACTCAGAAAGGGTTCCATGGGTCCTTGCTCCGTGTCCTATAGCAGTCTATGTATGTGAATGTTGTCTCACTGAGAGCTGAGCTTTAGATCATCAGTTTTCTTTGTGAGCTCCTGTTCCCAGCAGCACAGAAAGTGCGGGGCTGTACTTTGCTAATCCACAGTTTTAGAAATCTTTGTAACGCTGCCCTCCATCTCTGAAATGTAGTGGGTCACTTCTTTCAGGCCTTTTTTAGTACCCCCCCCCCGCTTGCTCCAGTCTTTCCATAGTGGAGTTGAGTTTTCTTAGTTTGTGGAAGAGCTGTTTTAATGTCATAGTGACTCAATGCTCTGTGATTGTTGCTGCGGCAGTGGAGTTGAGTTTTCTTAGTTTGTGGAAGAGCTGTTTTAAAGCCATAGTGACTCAATGCTCTGTGATTGTTGCTGCAGTGGCTGGCTGGCTGGCTCTGAAGTAACGGAGGCCGAGCAACTCTGACTACGAGCCTGAGTGTCATGGGCCTCTGGGACTTGAAAAAGTGACTTTTCTGGTGGCCCTGTGGCATGGAGAGCAGAGGCCCTGGTGCCTTACCTTCAGCCACACCGGCGACCCGGGTTCAGGAATGCACCAGGGTCGCTTGGGAGCCAGCCGAGTGAGGGAGGGAGGATTGAGCATCCAGGGATGACTCTCTTCCCTCGGGGGGAGGGATCTGAGTCCTTGCCTGACACCCACTGGAAACTTGGTGGCAGCACTAGTGGGACCAGTAGACATGGAGGAACGGCGCTGACCCAGCACGCATGTGTGTGAATATGCACGCACGTGCACGCATCACTCGTTAATGTCCCAGGGAGAAAGTTGAGGAAAATGCCTGGCCCTTGGCATCCCTGTAAGCACTGCATGATCCTATGTGACTGGTTGCCTGCCAATATAACTCTGTGTCAGTGGTGGTTAACCCATAAGTCCACAAGATGGGTCAGAGACAGGGCTGGGGGATGCTGTCGGGATCAGGGACATAGGTAGAGAAACAAATGGAAAAGTGACTTTTCTCACATTGTTGGTCGTTCTTTCACCCTTGACTCATTCAGCATGATAAGTGCTGCTGGTGTTGGAATTCTTGCCTTTTCAGGAGCTGCAGGGAGGATGATGCCAGATTAAGTCTTGAGGGAGAGAGGCCTGAGCCACATGGAAAAGAGGCAGAACCAGAAGTCCAGCACAATAGCTTTTAACTTTACCACAGAAGAATTCCAGTTTGTTTTGTTTTTTGTTTATATTTTATTTGTTTTTGTCCATTTCTCCCTGGTCCAGAGGCCCCAGAACATGGGCGACGCAGCATGCGGGAGGTGCACGCACTCAGTGACACCGATTTCAGCTCCTTCCACCCTCCCCATGGCTAATGCTAGAGCTCCTGAGGTTGGCACCACCATCCGTCCTCCACTGGGTGGCAGCCAGTGACCGAGGAGCCTCCAATCCCTCCCAGGAGGAGAGGCTGCCCTGCAGCGGCTCAATCTCATTCCTCACCCCCCAAGGCCAATCCCCGACAACCTGGGCTCGTTCACAAACCAGGGTCACCAGTGCAGCATAAATTGGGGCATCCAGCACCTCAATCCTCAATGCCACCAGGCTGACCAGAATTCCAGTTTTAAATTATAAGGAAAAACATTATGGCACACTCAGCTTATCAGAGTGCAGCATCACAGATCATCAACATTCTCCACCTCTTGCAGCCCATTTCAAATATACTACCAATTAATTTTCTAAGAAAAGAAGCACCTTGGTTTATGAAGGGAATATCTGCAGATCAGCTACAGTACTCCTTTTTTCCAAATATCCTTGACTATACCTGATCACTGATAAGAGTCCTGTCACCATGGAAACATAAAGTAAAACTCATGCATGTGCTCCCACTGACGCACATCAGCAATCTACAGCACAGCTCAGGACACATTTAACAGATGGCAGATGGACCATTTGAGATAAAATCTTAATTTGTAAGTAACCATGCTGTAGTAGTAGATCAGTTAAGCAATGAGGGCAATTAATAACAGATGACTATCTAAGAGTTTGCTAACTCTTAAAGAAACTCTGTGACAAATGGTGGAACATCTTTAAGTAAACCCAATCTATTGACCACTGGCACACTTATCAACAAGTCAGTACAAAAAGACAACAAGGTCCCATAAACCTAATTATTTTATAAAATCACACATGCCCCCACAATGCAAAGCATCATGGGCTGCATATGAAAATCACCACAGAATGTTATGCTGGTCCAACTTTAAGCAGAAATGCATGGTGCCAAAAGGCCTCTCACACAGTTTGCAAAGGGTGCTAACAGAAGACATAGACACGTGTTTCATCCTACCAGAACTCATCAGCATGCCTCGTCTGTTTGACACCCCAGTGGAATGGACCAGCTACCCTTAAGGCAGTGTGCCTTGGATATATTGTGGTGAATCCATTAAAATAAAAAACTATTTGTAACTGGTCCATTCCACTGGGGTGTCAAACAGACGAGGCATACTGATGAGTTCTGGTAGGACGAAACATGTGTCTATGTCTTCTGTTAGCACCCTTTGCAAACTGTGTGAGAGGCCTTTCGGCACCATGCAATTCTGCTTAAAGTTGGACCAGCATAACATTCTGTAGTGATTTGCATATGCAGCCCATGATGCTTTGCATTGTGGGGGCATGTGTGATTTTGTATTTTCTTGAAACTTGGCTTCCCAGCCAAATGCCCTTGGGGTAACCCTTGCCTCAGTGTTTGCGCACAGAGGTTCTTTGTCTATTAAATAGTTTTTTATTTTAATGGGTTCACCACAATATATCCAAGGCACACTGCCTTAAGGGTAGCTGGTCCATTCCACTGGGGGTGTCAAACAGACGAAGCATACTGATGAGTCCTGGTAGGATGAAACACATGTCTATGTCTTCTGTTAGCACCCTTTGCAAACTGTGTGAGAGGCCTTTTGGCACCATGCAATTCTGCTTACAGTTGGACCAGCATAACATTCTGTGGTGATTTGCATATGTAGCCCATGATGCTTTGCATTGTGGGGGCATATGTGATTTTGTATTTTCTTGAAACTTGGCTTCCCAGCCAAATGCCCTTTGGGGTAACCCTTGCCTCAGTGTTTGCGCACAGAGGTTCTTTGTCTTTTAAATAGTTTTTTATTTTAATGGGTTCACCACAATATATCCAAGGCACACTGCCTTAAGGGTAGCTGGTCCATTCCACTGGGGTGTCATACTGATGAGTCCTGGTAGGACAAAACACGTGTCTATGTCTTTTGTTAGCACCCTTTGCAAACTGTGTGAGAGGCCTTTCGGCACC
Organism: Neoceratodus forsteri; assembly: GCA_016271365.2. Lineage (NCBI taxonomy): Eukaryota > Metazoa > Chordata > Ceratodontiformes > Ceratodontidae > Neoceratodus > Neoceratodus forsteri. The sequence goes on along the minus strand of JADMNL010000037.1, from coordinate 22,742,181 downwards.
ACGCAATTCTGCTTAAAGTTGGACCAGCATAACATTCTGTGGTGATTTACATATGTAGCCCATGATGCTTTGCATTGTGGGGGCATATGTGATTTTGTATTTTCTGAAACTTGGCTTCCCAGCCAAATGCCTTTGGGTAATCTCTTGCCTCAGTGTTTGCACACAGAGGTTCTTTGTCTTTAAATGTTTTTTATTTTAATGGGTTCACCACAATATATCAAGGCACACTGCCTTAAAGGTAGCTGGTCCATTCCATTGGGGTGTCAAACAGACGAGGCATACTGATGAGTTCTGGCAGGACGAAACACGTGTCTATGTCTTCTGTTAGCACCCTTTGCAAACTGTGTGAGAGGTCTTTCGGCACCATGCAATTCTGCTTAAAGTTGGACCAGCATAACATTCTGTGGTGATTTGCATATGTAGTCCATGATGCTTTGCATTGTGGGGGCATGTGTGATTTTGTATTTTCTTGAAACTTGGCTTCCCAGCCAAATGCCCTTTGGGGTAACCCTTGCCTCAGTGTTTGCGCACAGAGGTTCTTTGTCTTTTAAATAGTTAATTATTTTATAGACCAACAGGTCAAAAACCTTGGAAACCCCAGCAAGTTCTGGACAGTAGTGAATTTGATAACCACCCAGGGATAAAATCTAAAAGATTGATTGACTCTGCATGGAGACACCCTGATTGCCAACATTGAACTCATTGTTAATTCCACAAGGAAAATTCACTGATCTATCTAACTACCTTAGCAAGCTTCCTCACAAGGTCTATGGGCTGACATTAATCCTACCCTGACAATCTCTTCCAAAATGCCTCCTCCTCCTCCTCCTTCCTATTTCAAGGCTGCCCCCCATGTCCACAAACTGCTGCTCGCTGTTCTCCCACGGCAATACTGGGAGTAATGACCTGGACACTAGATCCCTAGAGATTATTATAAACTGTATAGCCTAACCCCTCTCCAAGATTCACAGTCTTTTTCTAATCACCTCCTCAATTCCATCTGTCTGGAAGAGGGGTAGGGTTGTTCAAGTTTTGTAAAAGGGCAGTTCTAGTGTTAATAACTAGCATCCTATCGCCATCCTCTCCCACTTAAGCAGACTGTTGGAAAGGTTGTGTTTCCCAGTTTATTGATCACATTGCAATGTACAGCCTGCTCGCCCAAAGCAGCATGGGTTTTGTTAATACTGTGGCACCAACACAGCACTGCGCCACGCAGATATCAGCGAACACAAAGTATAGAGAGTCAGAGAATAGCACAGCGCTACTTAAATAGTCTGACCATGTATCAATAGCGATGGGCAATGGCCATCTGACTAAAGAAATCTTTGTTGACGTAATAAAAAGTTTTTGCCCTGACTGACCGTGACATCCTCCTGGTCAAACTGCAACTGCTTGGTGTCTCAGTTGCTCCACTTCACAGGATACAAAACTATCTGTGTGGTTGCACCCAACAAGTTCACCTGGGTAGTACCCTTTCTGAGCCCCACTGAGTAACACTCAGGGCTTCTCAGTGTTCTAGTGTGGGCCCGCTGCTCTTTTCTTTATTAACTCCCTTCCTGCAGCCTGCCATAGCAGCAAAACAGTATTTATGCGGTGACTTAATAATTTAGTAATAATGACTACAGAGCCAATCATTTCATGGAGATTAATGACTGGCTGGTGGGGGGTAGCGCAAGGCACAGCCGACCGGTCATTAATTGACGGGAAATGAACAGCTCTGAGGTCATTATTATGATTATAAGTCTAATCACAGCAATTACCTTTTTTTAAATTTTGTTTATATTGTTTTTTTGTTTCTGTGTGGCACGCAGTGAAAGAGAGTGCCATGCAATATCTGTTGTGTCTGTTTATTGGTTTTCTGTTTTTGGGGTAGTGTTATGCTGATAAAGATGTCATTATCATTTCTGTTACATTTTATTTCACAAATTTTTAAGCTTAAATCGTTTGACAGCAACAGAAATTTCACAGTGATGAACATTCAACAGCTGAACTAAGCAACTGTAAGTGCCGCTCCAAGAAGCGTCTTGAATTTCATTTTGTGCTGTTCGGTGATGGCTACTCTTCAATGGTGCCAGTGTCTCTCAGTGACAGCTACGGTCATAGCAATCAGTTTATTTTGGCACTGGTGTTCTGAGAAGTCAGCATGGGAACACCTGTGTGGCTGCTGTGTCGGGCACTTCTATGAGATTTCACACAGGCATGGCACCCAAATCAGGAAGGTTCTTTCCTTCATGAATAATTAATTAGACTTATTGGGGCAGGATTCGCAAAGACAGCCAAAAATCCCACAGCTGTGGGAAAATGCCTGCAGCACTGCGGAAGCGCTGGTGGGATATTCTGAAAGAAAAATTGAGCACCTGTGAAGTGTTAAAAAAAAAAACAGCAGTTGCGGATATTTAGCAGCTACGAAAATTCCAAAGGTGCTGAAAATCAGCAACTGCAGATGTGCAGCTGTGGAAAAGGCTTAGGAGGCACAACAACAGTGGTCCAAATTAGCTGGAGCACCAGACTTTGACAGTCTTGCCATAGATGTAGCTGAAAGTACCCCCAGAGAGACCAGTAACCATTCCCTCAACTGGGACCACTGCAGCACCACTGGTACCAGCAAACCCATGCACCACAGTGGCTGTCTGTAACTGATGGTCATGTCTCTCCCTGGAGTGTTTCTGTTGTCTGCTGCAGAAGCACTCACTGCAGGCTGTTCAGCCCCTACTACCTGTGGGGCTCCTTCATGGGCTGCACTGGGTCTGGTGGTGGTTTGTTGTCTTTCAATGACAGTGTGTGCTAGTGTTGCTGTAACAACTGCCACGGATATACACCCACTGGTTTGCTAGTACTTGTGCCTGTCCTCCACTGTAATTGTATTTCAATTGTTGGGGCACTGCATTTTGCTCAGGGGTGTTACACCTCACTCTCATGTGTGCAACATTTTCTCATCATCTGGAAAAACTGGCTAAGAATAACCTTTCAGGGGAAGTGCTACTTATCAATTACTTTTTTCCTCAGGAACTTCCGCAGCTGCACTTTTTTTCCACAGTCCGTAGTGTATTTTTCTGCAGATGAGGATGTTTTGTGTATAGCATTCAGGGCAATTTTCCAATTTATTCCCCAGTTATGGAACTTTTAGGGACTTAGGGAAAGTTTTGCACCTTCAAAATGTTTTGTGCATCCCCCAGAATCTTTCGCAGCTCAGTACCAATTGACATTGTCTCTCTCTCTATGTAATGATTTCCAGTCAGCACAAGGTTGACTTATGGAGAACCATGTCCCTTTCAAGTACCAAAAGATAAAATCTTTGCTCTTTGGGTCCTCACACAAACTCAAACATACTGATGCAATTCTTCAAATTCTTCACTGTAATGGTATCCTACTTGTAACATAAAGTACCTTGGTATCCTTATTTATCCATACTTGTCTTACTCCTAAATTCTTCTAGTAAAGATGTAGGAGGCTCAACACTGCTACAGCAGCATGTGTTGCTTAGCTATCTGCCCCCACTTGCACTCACCTACACACTGCTCCAGGCTGCAGTGGTTCTCCCCTGCTGGTTGCCAAATGTTATTTCCTAACATGTTTAATTCACAGCTCCATGTGTTACCCTAGCTCCTTTCCCCTAACTGCACTTTTGCATATGAAGCACTGTCCTAGGGACCTGAGGTCCTCTGACCAACATCTGCTGAGAGGTCCCACTTCGAGGACATCCAGTGGCTCCACAGCTTTCTCCCTTTCTGCCCTAAAACTTGGAACGACCTCCCTAGTTCCCTGTGACTATCCCCAACCACTCTGTTTAATTCACATCTCAAGGAATACTTATTGACCCAAAGCACCTGTCAGTGCTCCACTTGATGTAAGCATATGGCTGTCTGTGACAAGTGATTTATCCTGTCAGTCTTGTTGTGTCCCTGTATCCTACACCTGTATACTATGCTGCTTGTGCCTACCTGTGCAATATGTACTGTGCTTATAATGTTGAGCCTGTATAGGCCTGGGTCTTGCCTGGAAATGGGCCCTTGGCCAAATGCAAACACTGGTTACCAAATAAATAAAAAAGTAAAAAACACTTTGGCCCCAGATATTCAATTCAAAAGGGCTGAGCATGGCGCAACAATGTTGCTCCATCGCAACCCACTAATCTTGATGCGATATTCAAAAGGAAAAGTCGCCCACAAATCCCAATGCACGGGCGCATCAGTAATGTATACACGCGCACAGGTGGGGGCATGCCCATGCATACTCTGCACAGCCCGATATTCAGCCGGGATGTGCAGAGCCATCATCTTGCCAACTACAGCGCCAGCACAAAGCTGATCCCAAAAAAGGAACAACTGATGGCCACCCACAGGTGAGCTGCCACACTGCAGGGGCGCAACATGGCAGCTGTCACCTGTGGGTAATAACTATCGGCTGACCTGGCGGCGCCCCCATACCCGATCGCGGGCGCAAAAAAAAAAAAAATTCCGTCAAATATCCCTGGTGGTCCAGTGGACGCTATCTGCCTGATCATGGGCATCTGTAAAAAGAAGATATTCCGTCCAATATCCCTGGTGGTCTAGTGGTACCCCCACCGCACGCTGGCCCACCACCCGCTCCCCGGTCAGCGGCGGGCAGCAGCATCCCACCGCCTGCCGCCCGCTGCCCACCAACTGACACCTTAGTGGGAGCTGCATGCCCATTGGTTCACAGCGTGAGCCAATGGGCGTGCAACCTACCATACTACATATTCCACCACTCGTGAGGTATCCCAAGGTCACTCTTCACTCATTCAGATATTTTCCATATTCACCCTGCCCATCATGTCTATTTATATATTTATATATGTATATATACAGTATATATATATATATATATATATATATATATATATATATTCCTACTACTGCAGTACCAGTGACAGACTTTCATTAACCTTCTAGTAATGACCTCAAGCAACATTTTTGGGATTTTTGGGGAGTTCACACCACAAGAAAAGAACATAGGTGAAAATCTTCAGTCTTAATAGATTTATGAAAACGTGATACAAAATGACATTTTTAAAATGCCAATAATTGAAATAGTTTATGAAATACTAATTCCTCTCCAGAGAATGTTGTTATCAATGAGAGTGGTTTCTAATGCTTGCTTTGGGTACCAGAATCCTTCAGCTTTGCAGTTTTCACAGGGGATTTGAACCCAAGGTTCCAGTGGTGAAAGGCTGTTACACTGTAAGTTATTCAGTGCATTACAGAATAATAAATAATTTCCAATGGCACTGATACACTGTCCCGTGTTTCACAATGCCAATATCCCTGGTGATCTAGTGGTCCCCCACCACCCACCCAGGAGCCCCACCACCCGCTCCCCTCCCGTCAGCGGCGGGCGGCAGCACCACCCGCCTGCCGCCCGCCGACCCAGCAGCTCCGTGAGGCCTGCGCCCATTGGTTCAGAGCAAGAGCCAATGGGCATGCAGCATACTATCTAAGGCAGTCAGATATGTGAATGAATTAATTCATTCACATATCTGATTCTCTATCTCTATATAACTGTCATGGTAATCAGCCAATCAGGGACTCCGATTCTTGGACCCTTATACATCCAGCATCCCATTATCCCTACCCACTTTGTCTCACGGCTCTGGCCCTTAGCAATTGTGTGTGTGTGTGTCGGGGGCGGGATGATAGTGAACTGACAGAGGAGACAGAAGCGTAAGAGGCTGGCAGGCAATCAGTCATACTGAGGTTGGGATTAAAAAAAAACACTTAACCTGCTGATAACTTTGACCGCCAGAGAATAGCAACAATTACGCAATGGGGTCCAAGAATCGGAGTCCCTGATTGGCTGACTGGCATCTTTCTGCAGTGGCTGCCCCTTCAGTAGCTGCCCACATGTAGTGGCATAATGGACAAGATCCACCTTCTCAAACACCTGTGTTTGGATTGTCTTGGTGTGCCCAAACTGCACTATGACCTGGACACCTCCAGGTAAGCACTACACCCTCCCCCAAGGGAGGACAGCAGGACAGCCATCTATCAGGGGTCTCGATCCTCCCTCCCTCCCCCGGCCAACCCATGAATGACTCGACTCCGTTCCCGAACTCGGGTCACCGGTGTGTGAGGAAGTAAGGTGCTAGACACCTCAGCCCTTCATGACACTGGGTTCTGCAGCTAGCTCACTGAGGACAAAGTATGATCCCTTCCCATTCCTTCCTTGAGGGTTGTTTAAAAAATTACACTGGTGTCACAGAGCAACTCCTATTCAGGTAATGAGCATCCTCTTTGTCATTGTACAGTTTACAACAGACCTTCGGGAGTATTCGGTGCTGCTCCATATGCATGCATCTTGCTGGACTGAGGGAGGAGGTTGACGGCTTGGGTTAAGAGGATCTACTCCCAAACACAGGCACCACCTTGTACACCTCTGCTGTCTCAGAGGGTGCCAGGAAGGAGGATCGGTTTGATAAGGTGGGCCCTGGGAGTTACAGAGTTGTGGAGCAAAGCCTGTTCCACATCCCATACCACTACATAACAAATGCGCTGCAGTGGTGGGGCAGAATGTTCCCACAGGGGCACCCAGTGCAGTGACTGAGACAGATGTGGAGGTCCTCCATGAGGGAAACCCAAAGGGGAATAGTAGAGGTCCCCAGAGGAGGAGTAAGCAAATCCTGGTGTGGCATTCAATAGTGAGTTGGATTCAGTTGGGGACAGGTAGGGATGAGATGAGTGAGGTAAGGTGCCTTCTGGTGCCATAACTCGAAGGGATGGGAGGAGGACTCATGGGATTGCTTGGAATTGGCTTGATTATTCCCACGACCTGCATAAAGTGAGGAGTCGAAAGCTAGGTCAGCAGTGACAAAATGAGAGCTAAATTCTTCATGGATTTGAGAATTACTTTCAACAACCCTACCACTGGTGAGTATCTTAGTTGGAATGGAGGGTGCAGAAGGCCATCCTTCAGTAGATTTGACTGTCTTCCCCTCCTCCTTTTCCACTACACCTCCTTACAGCACTTCTTAGCTACTTCCCGCCCTACTCCTTCAATTGCATGTTTACTGATTTTGAATCTAGCACTCGGGACATTATAGCAGTATGACTGTACTGTCGCATTATTGTACCGTCTGTAATATGGTATCTTGGATCTGTGCACTCCTATTTGTTGTATTAATTTTACAAGTTGTAATTGTCTGTACTGTGCCCAAATTGTTGTATTATATTGTCTACCTGCTTCCTGCATAATTTGTAATTGTCCTTACCATCTATTATCTGTATAATCTGTTTTCTTATCTGCATTGTACCCCCTCCCCCCCTTCCGGTCACACCGTGAGATGAGCAACTTGTTCAGTGTGTCTTCCTGGTGAAATATTTCAATAAATAAACAAATAAAATAAACTGAACACCAACCCCAGCGGGACCCCACTGGTTACCTCTCTGGTGCCAGATAAGATAACTCTCCCCCCACAACCACCCTCTGGGTTCTGTCCCTCAGTCAGTTTTCCACCCATCTGGCCATCTTTCCCCAACCCGAGATCCACCAACTTCCTGATCAACCTTTTTTTTTTTTGGTTAGATGTTTAACCAGGAGTAGCACACTAAGTTGAAAGCTTTTTACAGGTCGACCTAGGAGCACAGGGAAGTTAAGTGACTTGCTCAGGGTCACACAATACACACAAGTGGAAGCTGTGGGATTCAAACCCAGGTCAGGTCTGCTGGATGTTACCAGATTTGCAGCTCAGAGCCTTAATCCACTGTGCTATACTTCCTCCATTTGTGGGGCACAGAGTCAAAGGCCTTGCTGAAATCAAGATAGAGGATGTCTACAGCTTGGCCCCGTCCACTAGCTTAGTGACAAAATCAAAGAAGTCAATCAGATTCGTTTGACAAAATCCCCCATGAATCCATGCTGCCTCGCATCCTGGTGACCATGCTTCTCTAGATATTCCACCAAACTTTCCTTTAGTATGGTGGTCTCCATTAGCTTGCCCACAATGGAGGTCAGACTGACTGGTCTGTAATTCCCTGGATCAATCTTGGGACCGCTTTTGTGGAGGTGCACTACATGTGCTGTTCTCCAGTCCTGCAGTACCACGCCTGACTAGTGCACTCTTAAATAGGTCTGCCAGTGGTCCTGCCAGCTCCTCAGCCAGTTCCATTAGTACCCTGGATGTACTCTGTCTGGGCCTGGTGATTTGTCCACCTTCAATGCCAGTAGTCCCTCTCTCTCACTCTATTCTCCTCTATCACTACATCTGTGTTCCTCTCCCCCAGTTCCTCTTTCCCTCCTTAAAGCACTGGTCCATCCTTCTCCCTGGGAAGACAGAAGTATTCCTTAGTGTCTCTGCTTTTCCCCATTATCCTCCACCCCTGCACATGGGGATTTGGGACCAGTCCCTGTAACTGGGTGGAAACCAGTACATAATATGTGAGGGGGTAAACTAGCCTGAGAGTGGGGTTGGAACCAGTACACACTACTTGAGGATGATGTTCTGGTCTCTGAACTTAGGTGGAGGGTGGGGACCAATCACTGCCCCTTGTTGGGGGCCAGTACCCTGCATCTTGCAGGACCATTTCCCCATGCACTTGGGTGGTGACCAGATCCCTACACCTGAGGGGCCAGTACCCATCACATTCAGGAGACGTTACCAGTACCAGGGGGAGAGCAATATGCTGATCGTGGGGTTGGACAACTACCATCCACATGTGGGGGAACCAGTGCCCAGCACTTGGGAGATTACCAGAACTATGCATTGGGTGTGAGAGGGGGACCAATAGCAACCCCATATGGGAAGATGGGATTGGTGGGACAGTACCCTGAACATGAGGGGTTGGGAAAGTGCCAAGTATCCTGCACCTGGTGGACCAGAATCATGCACATAGAGTGAAGGGGGGGCTAACCAGAACACTGTTAGTGGGGGTGGGGGTACCAGTAACATCACACTGGGGAGGGAATACACTAATTGGAGGATGATGGGAAACTGGGGGGGACACCAAACATTGCCCCAGTGGGAGGCCAATACCATGCATCTTGGCTGACCATTTCCCCGTGCACCTGGGGGTTGACAAGACACTTACACCCAGTGGGTGGGGGTGAGTACCCATCACCTTGGGGGGCAGTACCACTACATGGGGGAGAGGGAAGCAATACACTGTTAGTTGGATTAAACCAGAATCCTGCATCTGAGGAGGATAGCAAAACCTGCGGGAAGGTGGGGTGGGACAGTACCATTAACATGGGGGATGGCCAGTACCATGCACCTGGGGACCAGAACCACGCACATGGGGAAAGTGAGGATGGTAACCAGTACACTGCAAGTGGGGTGGAGGGTGTCAGTTACCTGACACTGGGATGAGGACCAGTACACACTAGGGGATGATGGGAAACTGGCAGAGGAGTGGGGACCAATCCCTTTCCCTAATGGGGGCCAGTACCCGCATCATGATGGACCATTTCCCAGTGCACCTGGGGTTGAGTCACCTGACACCCACACACCTGGGAGGTACCTGTCACCTTGGGGTGGAGGACTATTACCAGTACATGGGGAAGGGGAAGCAATACCCTGCTCATTGGGCTGATCCAGAACCCTGCATCTGGGGTGGTGGCAGAGACTAGCACCTTTGGGGAGGTGAGGTGGGACAGTACCCTGAACATGAGAGAGGGTGGGAAGGGCCCAGCACCATGGGCTGGGGGGACAGAACCATGCACAAGGAGAGAACCAGTGTGCTGCACATGAGGCTGGGGGACCAGTTCACGGACACCGAGGTGGGAACCAACACACAGTACATGATGGGAAGTAGCCTGACAATGGGGTTGGGACCAGTACACACTACTTGAGGATGAGTGGTCGGTCTCTGAACCTGGGGGGACCAATCACTGCCCCTGATTGCTGATTGGGGGCCAGTGCCCTGCATCTTGTGGGACCATTTCCCCATGCACCTGGAGGGTGATGAGACCCCTACACCTCGGGGGGCCTAGTACCCATCACATTGGGGGGACCAGTACCACTACTGGGGGTGGGAAGACCAATAACCTGATCATGGGGTGGACAACTACCATGCACATGTGAAGGAATCAGTGCCCAGGACCTTGGAGGTGACCAGAACCATGCATTGGGGGTGTGAGCAGGACCAATATCAGCTCCATATGGGGCGGTGAGGTGGGTGGGACAGTGCTCTGAACATGGGGGCATTGGGGAAGGGCCAGGTACTATGCACCTGATGGGCCAGAACCGTGCACATGGAAAGGGGTAACCAGTACACTGTTAGTGGGGGTACCAGTAACATGACTTCCTCCAGCTAATGAGTTCACTGGGCCTGACACAGGTTGTTACTTCCTCGACCCATATTGGTGGCCACTCATTGGACTTGGTGTTCTTCCTGGGGATGGAGATATCCAATTTGGTGGTGGAGCCAGTGGGGTGGTCTGACCATCACACCATAGGGTTCAGTTTCATGGCTCCCCCCAGTAGGCCTGCCCCCATTGAAATGGTCCAGTACCGCCCTTGGAGGGGTGTTACCCCAGATGGCCTAATAGCAGTGCTGGATCTATCGGGTATACAGGGTGAATGCATGGATCCAGGGGATCTAGTACTTACCAGATTTACTGGATTGTTATGGGAAAAAAGAAGGCCGAAGCCCATCAGGATTGTCCCCCCCAATAGAGGATCAGTGTTTAATTACGTTGGTTTTACCAAATATCTAATCTTGATTTAAATGTATGAAGCTAGTTATATTTATTAAATCCTGTGGTAGGGAATTCCATAGTTTGGATGACCTTATACTAAAATATTTATCTTGCTATTAGTATTAGCCATTCAACTAATAACTGCTTGTTGTGTAGTCTGCCTTCTAACGTTTGTTTGTTAGCATTAATCCACAGTTCTTCATTTGCAGTGGTGAACTTGCCTATAATAAAGGCGGTGGTGGCAGCTCTGGATTCCATAGCTCCTGTTCATATTCATCCCCTCACTCTTCATTCAAGGTCTCCTTGGTTTGATGAGACCTTGAAGGAATTGAAGACAGTGGGAAGAAGGCTGGAGAGGAGCTGGCGGAAGTCGGGTCTGGAGTGTGGCAGGCTTAGATTGATGGACCATTATGTGGCCTATCAATTGGCAGTCACCCGTAAGAAGGCAGAATTCCTGTCCAGGGAGATTGCTGCTGCGCAGAATCTACCAGCTCAGCTCTTCCGGACAGTGGACAGCTTGTTCAATCCAATCTATCTTTAGCCTGTGGGACCTTTTTCACAAGATCGGCGTGATGAGTTTGCTCAGTTCTTTGCAGATAAGGTTATCACAATCAGATCTGGCATCTGTCTGGTCCCCTCTAATGGGAGCTGTGGTGGTCGGCAGGAGATATCAGGCCCTCAGTTTACTCGATCTGACTTTCGCCGACCTGCAGTCACTGACATTGTGATGGTCATCCAGACGTTGCGACCAACCTGCTGTAGTTTGGATCCTGGCCTCACACGCCTCCTAGTAGGATGCATAAAGAAATGTAGCCTGGTCCTTGCCAAAATAGTCTGGAGGTCAATGGAGAGGGGGATCTTTCCGGATCCCCTGAAGGAGGTGGTTTTTCGGCCCCTCCCTTAAAAACCCTCCCTGGACCCGGACTGTTTGGCGAACTACAGACCTGTCTCTAACCTGCCTTTTGTGGGTAAGGTTATTGAGAAGTTGCTTGCGTCGCAGTTGGATGACCAGTTGAACAGCCACAATGTCTATGATTCTCTCCAGTCAGGATTTAGGAAGAGACAGCACTGAGATGGCTCTTGCTTGGGTACTAAATGACCTCCTGATAGCAAGAGATTGTAGGACCCAGTCCATCTTGGCCCTTTTCGATCTCTCTGCAGCATTTGACACTGTTGACCATGGGATACTGTTGGAACACCTGCGGTTCATCTGTGGACTGTCTGGTACAGTCCTCAGATGGTTTTGACCTTTCCTCGAGGATAGGACTCGGAGAGTGGAGTCTGAAGTTTATTCCTCAGCCCCTCTCCCCCTGTACTGTGGGGTACTGCAGGGTTCCATTCTGTCTCCCATGTTGTTTGCAGTGTATACTGCCGTTGGGAGAGATCATTAGGTGGTACAGTTTGAGTTTTCACTGCTATGCAGATGATACTCAGCTGTACATGTCCTTTGTACCCAATCTGGATATGTTCCTCTCAGTGTTTAACAACTGTCTGCGCGAGATCCAAGACTGGATGAGTGCGAGTTGGCTTAGGTTGAACCCAGCTAAAACTGAGGTGCTGGTTGTGGACCCAGATCGCAAGAGGTGGGTATGTCGGCAGGATTACCCTCTGGGTTGTGGCTTGGGGTGTATAGCTGACATCCTCAGACTGGGTGCAGAACCTGGGCATTATTTGCTGATGGCTAACCTGAAATCTCAGGTGGCAGTAGTAGTCAAAACCTCTTTTACCATCTGAGGAATATCACCCAGGTGAAACATTTGGCTCCTCCAACGATCTTCCAACTTTGGTCCACGCTTTTGTTACCTCCTGTCTTGACTACTGCAACTCCTTTACCTAGGGCTACTGAGGGTTGATATCGACTGCCTGCAGCTAGTGCAGAATCGGCAGCCAGGCTATTGGCAGGTTCTTCTAGGACCAGTCATAAGCGCCTGTGCTCCACGGACTGCACTGGCTGCCAGTACAGTGGCGTGAACACCTTCAAGGTCGCGTTTGCTGGACGATAAAGCCCTATATGATCAGGGAACTCGTTGCTTGCAAGATCTCCATCGCCCTTACTGCCCCTCTGCCCTCTCCAATCCACCGAAGAGGGATTGCTAGAGATTCCCAGGGTCCGTTTAAAGACATCTGGGGCCCAGTCTTTTGGTTTTGTGGCCCCGACCCTGTGGAATTCTCTACCTCACTGGGTGCGAGACTGCTTGACCATCCAGAGTTTTAAAATCGCATTGAAAGCACACTTATTTGGTCTGACTAATAGTAGCTTTTAGGCTGCCTCTGTAATTTATATAGTTTAAACTGTTGGGTTTTATCGATTAATGATGTTGTTATTTTTATACTGTTTTATGATGCCCATTTTATGTACAAAGCGCCTTGGTTGCAGAAAGGCGCTTTTACAAATAATTATTGTTTTTTACTTACTATGCTTTTCCCATGGCGCGAAACCTGGCTCATTGACCGGAGCCCTCACCTGGGGATGCCCCAGTGGGGCCACAGAGATGGAACTGAAGGTGGCTGGGGTCGGGCACTGAGCCTCGGCTCATACGCTGGCCAGCGGAATTTTTACAGTGAGTCCCCTTGGAGCTGGGGCGTGCAATGACGCTAATTGCCTTACAGCAGCGTCTGTCTCAACTCCATCCATGTTTAGGTGCAGCGCCGTGCTCCTGACCTCTGCGGGGCGAGCGATGCAGAACCGGTTCCCCTACCCTCCCTGGAGAAGGAGACCTGTCCACTGGATGCCGATCCTTCTCCTCCCTACCAACCCCGGCCGGTCCATGCCCATTCCTGAAAGCGGGTCACGGCGTGGCCGCAGTGTGACATCCAGCGCCTCAACCCTCAGCACCACTGGGCGGCTTACAAATAAAATTTTGATTGATTGATTGATTACATTGAGGTAGGAACCAGTAGACACTCATTGGAGGATGATGGGAAACTAGGGGGGAACAAACACTGCCACTAATTGGGGGGCCAGTTCCATGCATCTTGGCTAACCATTTCCCTGTGCAACTGGGGATTAACCAGATACTTACACCCAATGGGTGGGGGAGAGTACCCATCACCTTGGGGGGGGCTGGTACCAAAACATGGAGCGGGGGGAAGCAATACACTGCTGGTTGGGTTGAGCAAGAATCCTGCATCTGAGGGAAGGGACCGATAGCAACACCTGTGGGGAGGTGGGGTGGGACAGTACCCTTAACATGGAGGTTGGGGAAGGGCCAAGTACAATGCACCTGGGGACCAGAACCATGCACATGGGAGAGTGAGGGGTAATCAGTACACTGCAAGTGGAGGTGGAAGGGTGCCAGTAACCTGACACTGGAATGGGAACCAGTACACACTGCTTGGGGATGATGGGAAACTGAGGGTGGGGTCCAATCACTTTCCTAATGGGTGGCCAGTACCCTGCACCATGAGGGACCATTTTCCAGTGCACCTGGGGGTTGAGTCACCTGACACCTAGGGTGCATGCTGACAGGGATTGGGCACCCCTGTCAGCATTTCTTTATTATTGAAATGTTTCACCAGGAAGGCACACAGAGCGAGGCGGGCGGTAGCTTTCTGTTGGCTTCATTGGGACTGTGAGCTGATGGAGAAGCCGTTGCCATGGGAACACCACACATTGCGGCTGTAATTGGCTGCTGCGGTCAGGGGATGCCCGCAGCAAACCAGCTGATTGCGTAGTATGAGGGCACTCCTGACTGCAGCAGCCAGTTTCTTTGATCATATGCACGCTCATTAACTGCCATCATCGACAGCATGCCCTCTATTCGCTACGGCAGAGATCAGCCCCTGAACGGACTGCTGCCATTTGGCACAACACTGCCACGCCTCCACAACCCACTTGTGAAGGAAGCTGGACGAGTGTGGTTCTTGCTTGCATGCAAGCAACACAAAATACTGCCAAAGTTGTATCTGGTTCAATATTAGTTGGGTTCCGTCTGTGCTCTCCAGGGATGAGGCTGAAAATAGGTGGCATCATCTAGTCCTCCTTTCCCAGTCAGCAAAAACTAAATAAATAATGGCAAAGCACTGGATATGCATTGAAATTTCATTTATTTTAGATTTACAAATATGGGGACCTTTGTTTCCAGATGTGAGCCATCACGAAATATGGGGACCTCGGTTTCAGATGTGACCATCTGCCGCACTCCCTGTCATCCCATATGGTGGCTGGCCAAGAGGCAAGACAAAGGGCTCTGCTGGTCACACATCGGGCTCTCCATGGCACCACCTTCATAGGTATGGAGGGGTTGGCTGAGTGGTGTGCTCGGTGTGGGCAGTGTGGGGACCCACTAGCCACCAGAGACTTTTGATGGCCCCAGGATAGGTGCTCGTGAGTGGGGATATCACTAGACACCAGGGATTACCTATGCATTTCAGAATAGGCATCAGTGGGTGGGGACCCTAGACACCAGAGCACCAAGACACTGGCCAAGACAGGGGATTGGAAGACAGGGTGAGCCACTAGCCACCAGTGAACTATACAGGGACAGATGATCAGAGGGTGGGGGGTGCCACTGGACACCAGAGCATCGTTTGTTTCACTGTGCCAGGGTTTGGAGGTGGGGGAGGCAAGTGGCTGCAGTACCATGTCCTGCCACCAGGGCCTTGCACCCTATTAAGTTGGGGTTTTCAAGGTGGTAAGTAGTGCCCGTTTAGGCAGGATTTACCACTGGTACAAACCCTGAATATGTGTCTGCACCCATATGCAGGGGCCCCTCATTTGTGTGGGTGCAGCAGTATGTTGCGCTCAGGTGCTGATGGGTTTTCTCATGTTGTGGGGATCTTTCAATATAGATCCACCCATGAATGGTGCAAGTCTGATTAGCATGGGCAAACACCTCTTAGCGCTCGCGCTAACTTTTGAATATCAGGCCCCAGATTGCATTCACAACAAATTTCATATTACAATTTATAAAGTGTCTTCATCTCTGTGGTTCTTAAAATCTTCCCTCAACACAAAATTTACATATGTTACACTTTTTACACTTATGGCATCCTTCAGCAGTTTTGTAAGCCATGGGGTGCAAATTTTAGTGATTCATAGTGACTACTTGTCACCATGTTCCCTATGTTAAGACCCTAGAGAAGGATATTCTTGGTGTTACTGGGAAGGCTGCTACTGTTCAATCACGTTGGAGAACATTACAGTGTTTCTCATTTCTCTCCCTATTTCACTAGTCAATGTATTGTATTCTGTGCAAAACATAATGGGCTCATTTACAGTTCATTCCCATTTTGATTTACTTTCAGTCTTAAAAGGTCAGTTCTATCTTTTTTCTTTGCAGATTCATATGTCTTGACTAGTCTCCTTATTGCAACACTTCTCCAAAAGGCTTGTTTGTTATTCATGTGTTTGTCTTTTAGAATTTCCTCTACACTGCAATTTATTTTAAGCCTTAAAAACTGGTTTTTGGGTACTGACGCAATGAGTTTGGATGATGGACACTTTTGGCTTGAAGTATACTGTTGGGCACAGTTTGTTGCCTGTAACCTTTCATTATTACATGTAGCCCATGTTTTCCCTCTAGTTTAATGTCGCAGAAGCTCACTTTCTGAGCATACCATTCAGCAGTGAGCTTCAAATTAAGATCATTTCTGTTAAAGAAATAATGTTCACAGTTTCACCTCTTTCACTTATATATACATACATACACACACACACACACACACACACGACATTGTCAATAAAGAATTTCCCCAAGATGATGTCCTGTGCATTTGGATTAATCACAATATCCTAGATGGCTTCTTTTTCCCAGAAAGCCATATGGAGATTGGTATACAAGGGGTTCGTTGAAGCCCCAGTCACTGTCCCTTGTATCTGAAGATAGAAATCATGTTTAAACACAAAGTAATTGTGTGTAAGCACATATTTTAATCCTGCCATGATAACGTTCTTGCCTGTTGCCCAGCCTCCTCTGGGTGGCAGACAAGCAGCATGACTCAGTGGCCTGATCATATTTTCCAAGAAAAAACATAATACATAGAAACCATCCATGTTGCAGATGGATGTGTACAGTGATTAAACAATTATCTCTGTCCATGCGTAGCTGTCATCCCATTTCAGGTCCGTTACACTCCTCAGGATGTCCATTGAGTCTCAGGTATATGCAAGGGTTTTAACTACATTTTGCCTAAGTTTTAACTAATTGACCCTATTCCTGACACAGTGAGATGTCCTGGAGGTTGGAGGCTCTTCAGATTTTTATTTTATTTTTTTATTATTCCTGTTTATCTTCTGGTATACCAGGTCCCAGCAGCATTCACCCAGTCCCACCGATGACCTATCCAGTGGAATTATGGGTTAACCACGACTTACTCAGAGCCATGTTTTGGGGGTGGCCTGCCATGTAGGGTCATGTGGAGTGTGTTTGGGATGCTGAGTGAACCAGGTGGTTTACTCCTTTTTGGTCTACTGGGAACTGCATATTGTGCAACCATGCATGTGTATCACAATGCACATGAGAGTTGCATTATCCCACCTCCTGTCCATGTCTGCTGGTCCTGCTGTTCTGGCACCCAGCCTCATGTAACAGGACTCAGTGTCCCCCTCCCTAAGAGAGAAGAGCTGCCCATGGCATGCTCAATCCCCCCCCACCACCACCACCACCACTGGAGCCCAAGTGACCCTGATCTATTCCTGAACCCATGTCATTAGCATCAGTGGAGGTAAGGGGCAGGATTTTCAAAACTCTTAGATTGCCACAAGCCCTGATGTACTGACGACACAGTGCATGGGGCTTGCAGTGATCGAATGGGATTTTCTATCCCGCAGTGGGAGTTGCCGCAAGTTAGACCAACTTTTTCCGGTCTAACTTGCAGCAATACTGAAGGCAGTTTTTACAGAGCTTGTGCCAAATATTTGGTGCATGCTGCCGTGATTCATGAAAATTGTCACAACTGCACCCAAGACTGTAAAATGGAGTGCAGTTGCTGTGAAGGTTTTGGCAGACTGCCAGAACCTAAGTGCCATGGCTCAGGGCTGGACACAAGCCCTACACCATGCTTTGAAAATCCTGCTCAAGGTGCACAGCATCTCAGCTCTCCAGGTCATCAGGTCAGCTCTGGTTCTCCAGATATTTATGTATTGTAGGCAGTGTGTATAAGGTGAGGACCACCAGATGCTGGAAGCAAAAATTTTGCCTCTTTCTTGTCACTGTCACCCAACCTACTGCTTTCTTTACCAACTAATTTAGTTCTCAATTTTTTCCAGTTTAAAAGAGAATCATGTAACATTCTACAGCTTTCTAAATAAAAGGTACAACTCTGTGACTAAAGTCATACAATATAATCAACAAACTTTTCATGTCATTATGCATTTCATAAACTACCCACGTTGAAGAGCTCCTAAAAAGCTAAGACAAAGACTTGGTCTATTCTATAGGATCAAACACTACCTGACCAAAGATTCCAAACAAAAGATTAATCCTAGCATCATTCCTGTCCCTCATTGATTATGCTGACTTCCTCTATGGTCATTGCTCCCTCTCCATCTAAACAAATTAGACACCCTGTATCATAGAGCTATTAGATTCATTACTGACCTTCCTCTAGCACCCATCATTCTCTCTCTACAATGCAGTCAGTTGGACATCCCTGCAACATAGAAGAAAAAAAATGCTGCTATCTGGATCTACAAAGCTCTGACAAACAAACTCCTTCTACATCTCAAACTGCTTCAACGGATCACATCCAGGCCCTACACCTTGAGGATCAACAAACTGATCCTGCTGATTCCTATCACCTGCACCCAGTATGGAAGAGCTGCAATCAGTTATTCCTGGCACTTATCTGGAACTCTATCAAAAGTCATTGAAAATGGATACACTGATTCCTCTTACATCCTTCAAAAGCTGTATACCAGCCTAATCCCAGATTAGTGCAATTGCTTCCACAAGGCCTAGTCCTCCACACCCCAACCCCTCTCTCCTCCACCCCCTCTTTTAAAGCTCCTCCTATTCTTCTATCATTCATCTGGTCCTTTCCCCATCAAACCTCGTACATATATGCCTACCCATGTACCATTATCCAAGCCTTATCCCTACTAGACTGTTTGTTTCTCTCCTTTATTAGGTTTAGGTTTACTGTCCTTTGTCTTGTATATATGTAAATATTTGTACATCTATCTCACTCATAAATGGTTGTATTTGTGCTTATTCAATATCATGTTTTGTATACAATCTGTAACCTTTTGTTATGACCACTCAGGTCCATCTTGTAAATGAGCTATGCTCAATGATGTTCGCCTGAATAAATAAAGATTTTGATTGATTGATTGATTGATTGATTTGATTGAAATAACTCATTCATGTAACTGAAAAAGCATAGTAACAGTCATCACAGTAAGTCCAGCCCTCCTTTCTGTGTCAGCAACAACTAAATAAATAAATTACATTAAAAAAAATTCCCTGCCTTTAAACTACTCCTGCAGTCTATGAAACATGGAAAGTAGACCAATTCTTGACCAAAGCTCAGTAATATAGTGTCAACAATCTTAAGATTGGTTTGTTGGGAAAAGGACATGCTTTGTCTATATAGGAAACTATACCTTGGTTCCACTTTTAACACAATATATTCTATATGTTTCTTCCATTTTAAACATGCATCAAGCCATATACCATAATACTTGTATTACTGAACATAGATCAGTGTCTCAGTGTAGTTCCACTTTAATAATTATAGAATTACTCATGATGTGCAATTCATTTTCTATGCCAAAAAGCATAATCTGCGTACTCTTGGCATTTAGGACCAGTTCATTTTGTACCAAAAATCCAGTAGCCTAGTAAAACCCTACTGCAGTTTCCTTTGGACATCCATCACAAATGTTCCTATATAGTACATGAGCATACACATATAGGCCAGCACCCTGCGATAAATGATCAATGTTATTTATGTATAATGAAAAAAGAATGGGACCTAACACTGAGTTTTGGGTGACACCCTTCTGTACCAATCCCCAGTTTGACCTAATCCCTTGAATAGATAGTAACTGCCTTCTGTTTTTTTAACTAATTAGTAAATCATTCTACAGCACTTGCCCCCAAACCCATACATTGAACTTTGTTAATCAATAATTCATCCTTGATGGTGTCAAAGGCCCTTTGAGATCAATGAGCACTGCCCCAGTGACCCGACCCTTCTCCATAGCCTCCTGAAATGGAGATGGTCACTTTCAGGATAGTTGTGGCCATGCTGAGTACTCCTAAAGCCTGATTGATTATTATTCAGGATCTCTGCTCTTTGCAGAAAATCATTTTAACTGTTTGCTACCTTTCTTTCGAGGACCACTGGGCGCAAAGAAATGGGCTCATAATTAGCCATCATATTTGTTCACCCAGCCTTGAAGACTGGAACCACCAGAGCTTCTTTCCAGATTTCTGGACATTCTCCAGTGACCACTGACCTATTAAATTTATAAGTAAGTGGGTCACCAATCACGAGGGCCACATACAGTATCTTAATAGTCTGGTTGAGATCTTACCCAGTCCTCCTGCTTCTTTGGATTTAAAGCCAATAACGTATTCACTACTGTGACCTCAGTCATATTAAAAGTAATCAGACTATTTCCTAAATATTGACAGCTATTGAATGTTAAGGGATTTGCGCTAACCTGTTTTGCGAGAAGTGCTCTGGAAAAATTTACTTGCATCAAAACATTTAATGGATTCATTTGCTGCTACACCGGAATTCACCTCTTACTTCCCATCTAGATACAAACTCTGGTCTGAGCTAACACGGCTGCTATGCTGCTTTAAAGGGACATTGTCCACTTAAAATTAACAAAGTTATGAGCATGTGGTACAAAATTTTGACTAAAGTATGCTCATAACTTTTTTTATTTACCACAAATTTTAACATAGCCTTCTTATGACCCACCACATGAGCAAAGGTGGAGAACATTTACAAAACCTTCTCAAAAGTGAATTCACGCGGGACAAAGTCATTTTACTTAACTTGGCACAAACACACATTTAGGGAGGATTTGAAAAATGACAGTTGTGCATTCATGAGGTGATGTGAAAAAATGGTTATGTCAAAAATGTGGGGTCAAAATAGTGAAAATTACCAAAGTTATGAGTGTTGGGAAAGGCGGGTGGGCGACCTGGAGAGGAGGACAACATTGCAAAAGAGTGTCTAGGGGACACAGAAAGACTAATCATAGGAGGGCACAGAATTACACTTTCCAGCCCCATCTCTGACTTATGCATATTTTTCATAGATTCTGTAGAGATATGTCATTCTTATTAATCTCAGGAGTTTTTCTTACAGTATCTCTTCTCAGTAGTACTTTTAAAATGTATTTCATAAGTTCCCTTGTGGTAGTCCCAGGTCTGTCCATGGGTATTTTCCTTATGGTATCAGGTCAGGCCTATGCCCAGAGATCCAGAGCCACCATTTAGCCCAAAAAGCTGTACATCTCTGGATTTTTAAATTAATCTAGGCTGTCATAAGTTCCATTCTGTATATTTGGTAGGTTATATCTTCCCATTCTCTAGAGGTAGGTGGGTCTTTCTGTATCCATTTCCTCATTACTGCTTTATTGGCAGCCATGAGCAATATGGCTAGCAAAGGCATTGTGTTACCTCTTCCTACTTCATTAGTGAAATTTAAAATAAGTTCTGTTTCTGGTGTCAAAGTCCCTATTTCAGGGAATCATTCTCGGAATGCACCCCCCTCTCCAAAATGTTTCCAAAGTTGGACTGCTCCAAAATATATGTTTATGGTTAGCTACATGTTCTCCACACCTTCTCCAGCATGTCATTCCCATTTGAGGATCATATTTCCCCACTATTTGTGGGGTTCTAAAAAGTCTTATCAGACATTTCCAGCCGAATTGTCTCCAAGTTGGAGATCTTGTAATTCTGTGTACTGTTGTGTATATCCCTTCCCAGTTCTCTTCCTCCAGATTTATGCCTAATTCTTTTTGCCACCATTGTTGGGAGTGCATCTTAATCTCTTTCTGATTATTAATTAAAGCTTGATACGTTTTGGATATTATATGTTCTGGTATTGCTATTTCTATTGTATTAATTATTATTCTCATAAGTGGGTGTCTCTCTCTTGGGTCCCAGTCTTTCACTAATTGGTTCTTGCAATAATGTCTTATCTGGAGAAATCGAAAAAAATTTTGTTTCCCTAAATGGTACTTTTCTATTAGTGTCTGGAATTGGCAAAAGTCCCCTTGTTCATATAGTTGATAGAATCTGGTAAGGCCCTGTTGGTGCCACCTTGTAAAATTATAATCCTGTTTGGTTGGTTCGAATCTGGGATCTGCTGTAATTTTTTTATTAAGTATATTTTGGGGTCTTTAGTTTTTTTAATTATTGATCTCCAAATAGTCAGTAATTGTCTTGTTTGTTTAAATCTGATCTCTTTTTTCATGATTACTTTTGGTACTGTTTGGCCAAATAAATATTTCTTTATTCCCTACAGTTGGTTCCTCTCTCTATCTCTTTCCAGTCGGATTCAATCTTCATCTAACCACTGTAGTATATTAAAGTTATTGCTGCATTTGTATATTGTTCTAAATTGGGTAAGGCAAGACCCTTTATTTTAGATAATTGAAGAGTTTTATATTTTATTCTTTTTTTTCCCTTGCCATATAAATCATGATATCATACTTTTCCATTTTTTAAAGTCTGTCTTTAGTGGGTGTATTGGAAGGGTCTGGAAGAGATATAGGAATCTTGGGAGTATATTCATTTTATAACCTCGATTCTTTGATTCAATGAGAGAGGTAAGGATCCATCTCAAAAATCTTCCCTGATAGACTGTATATGTGGGTAATAATTGGCTTCATATAAATTGTGTGTTTCCTTTGTGAGATTTATCCCCAGATATCAAAATATATACTTTTCCATCTCAGTGGGTATCTGGCCTGAATTGTCTTGCTTGATTGGTAGTTTAGACATAGCACTTCTGTTTTACTTGTATTTAGTTTATACCCTGAAATACATTCCATCTCCTCAAGAAGAGAGAATAATTTTGGTATGGATGTTTCTGGTTCTGTTAAATATATTATTAAGTCATCAGCAAAAAAAAAGCTGTTTTGTGAGTAATGTTAAGAAATGTAATCCCTGTGATTAGTTCATTTTGTCTAATAGCCTGGGCTAATGGTTCTGCATATATAGCAACTAAGGAAGGAGATAGGGGACAGCCTTGGCGGGCACCTCTATTTAGAGGGAAACGGGTTGAGAATGATCCATTCACTTTTATCATAGCTTGTGGAGATGTATATATTCATTGTATTATATTTAAAAAGGCTATGGGAAATTAAATTTTCAATGCATTGTATCTTAGAAATCTCCAAGAAACTCTGTCAAATGCTTTCTGGGCATCCATACTTAAAAGTATGGAGGGTTTTTCCCCTTTTGTATTTCTTCTAGTAAATATACTGTTCGTTTAACATTATCTGCTGTTTGGCGTTTTATGATGAAACCTGCTTGGTCTTTATTTATAATATGTGGTAATATACTTTCTAATTTTTTAGCCATAATGGCTGTGAAATATTTATAATCCTGATTTAAAACTGAAATAGGATGATATGATTCACAGTTCATTGGGTCTTTATCTGGTTTAAGTATTGTGGATATGTTAGCATATTGCCAGCTGTTTGGAATAGAAGAATTGTCATCTTGTATAGCATTAAATAGCTTAGTTAGTGTTGGGAGTAGCGTTTTCTTGAACATTTTATAAAATTCTGCAGTGTATCCATCTGGGCCTGGGCTTTTATTTGATTTGGAGTTACTAAAGGCATTACTTATTTCTTGGGAAGTTATTGGATGGGTCAATATCTTACTTTGTTCCTCTGTGATTTGGGGTAATTTCATATTTTTAAAAAAGTTTAATATTTTTCTTCTTCTGGTTCTTGTTGCTGGTAATATAATTTTGAGTAGAATGTTTTGAAACCCTCTAATATAGCCTTTGTTTTATTAAATATTTTGGCTTGTGCTGGGTGTTTTATTTTAGTTATTGTTGATATTGCCTGTTGTTTTCTTAATCTGTAAGCTAGTATTTTAGCCGCCCTGCTTCCCCCTTCATAGTATCTTTGTTTCACATACATCAAGGCTTGTTCAGTTTTTTGATTTAATATATATTGTAGTTTTGTCTTTACCTGATTAATCTGTGTAATCATATCTCTCCTTCCCTCTGCATGCACTTGTAATATTTTTAGTTCCAATTCCAACTCTTTTTGTTTCCCAGCTCTCATTTTCTTTTGGTGGGTTGCATATGCTATAATTTCTTCCCTTATAACTGATTTTAATGTGTCCCATAATGTTCCCTCCTGCACCTCTTCTATTGTATTATTCTGGGGATCCATTGCTGCACTTTTTCTTTGAATTGTTTATCTTTAATTAACATATTATTGAACCTCCATTGTTTCATTATTACTTCCTGTTCTGCTTCTAGTTCTAGAGTAATCATTTCATGGTCTGATAAGTAAATTGGAAATCTTGGCCTTAGTATTAAATCTAAAGATTCCACTACAAAAAAATCTATACATGAATATGTATTATGAACCCCAGAGAAATGTTATATCCTCGGGATGTTGGGTAACAATGTCTCCAAGTATCTATTAAAGCAAGGTCTTTTATAGAAACACACCATGTTTCTGTCCTTTTGTAGCTTTGGGGGTATTAAGGTTTGAGCTATCCTTCTGGGATTCATTAATAGGTTCAAGCCCCTCCTATTATTAATTTCCCTTGTTTAAAGGCTATCGTTTATCGAAACTGCTTGATATACGTATTCTCTGATCCTGGTGTATATATATATATATATATATATATATATATATATATATGCTTCCACTGTAAGTCTGGCCTTCCCAGTTTCCCTTCACCAAGCTTAACCTGCCTTCACCATCCTGATATGATTCTAGCATTTGGAATGTCGAAGATCGTGGTATAAGTATGGCTGAACCTCTCTTACATCCTCTTGTGTATGTACTAGCCACAACACTCGACATTCCATATTTTAATAATTTCTGGTGTTCATCTTTTGATAGATGTGTTTCTTGTAATAAAATAATTTGGAGATGCATTTTCCTGAGATGGGAGATTATTTTAGATCTCTTTATAGGGTTACTTAACCCATTGCCATTCTGGGACACCACTTTCAGGGTTTTCTTAATCTGAGCTATCTAAATACTTTTGATATTGTTCCCCTATGATCATTCTCTTATATCTATTACACTGCCTCTCTTCTATATTGCTTGCACCCCTGAGTATACTCAAATCTTGCTTCTTTTTTCGTTTCATATCTCATCCATTTAAATTCTCCAATGTTTCTGTATCCTGTCCTTTTTCCTTCCCTCCTCCCAAATAACTATCTCTCTTCCCCCGAGTATAACCTATATACATTGTGACTTCCAATGTCAGATTCTTCCCTGACAAGGATGGAAAAATCCCTCTAATGTGGGCTATTTGCCTTACTCTGTAGGCCTGCCCTAGCGGTTGTACATATCCCCTATAATGAGAACCTATATTAAATTGGGTCCTAACCGAGTTTCCTATCTGGCTATCCTGTCCCTTTAAAGAAATTTCTAAACAATAAGTGTAATTTCCAACATAAAATATGAAAAAAATAAAATAGTTAATACAGGTGCCAAGTTCTGGTCGCTTCATTGCTCTTTCTCTACCCCCCCCAACATAATTCTCGGGTAGTCCATCTTCTTTATTCGGTTAGTCCATGTCCTTTGCTTTTAATTGCCCAGATTATCGGTTTTCTTTTCCTCTTTATTCTTCTTATTGGTTTTATCCAATATTATTTTGATTTATTTCTATTTTCCCTGTTTTCTTTCCTTTCATCCATTCTGTTAGAAAATCCCCATGATTCTCAGCTTTAAGCACAGCGTGCCCTCTGGTGGATTTTATTTTTGCTATATGCCTTGAGCTACCACTAGGAGGCCCTTGGCCTTCGCATCCTGCCCAATATTCGAGATCAGCAAGCCCCTCATCTCGACTGTTCGGTCCATGCAGAGCTCTCCAGGCCCAGTCCGGATGTCTCCCCCTGGGATTCCACTAAGAAAATCCCCAGTTTAGCTGGTCCTGTCTTATTCTCTGCCTTTCTCCTCACCAAGGCGTCCAAAATATTACCCTGTTTCTGTATCCTTCGCTTCAGGTGCACCGCCCACTCAATTTATCTCTTTTAAGAGATTTTAAATGCATACCTTAAGTAAGAAACAGTGGCCAGCTCTCAGTCACTTCTCTTAAACTATTAAGCATTCTCTAGTATTCACTTTGGGGCTCATTAGCACCATCCTATAAGCGATCTCTCTCACAGAATCATTTTGGTGCTTTTTAGTGGAAACAATCTCCAGAGAACCCCATCCATCTCTTCTCCCTAATGAAGACATTTGTGTAATTCCCTGAGCTGAAGGCTTAATCACCAGACTCGGCCTAGATCTGCTCCCCCAGTTAACTAATACAGTCTAATCCAGGACCTACCTCCTCGTGGGCTGTTTCCTAATCTCACCTGGGTGCTGCGCTCTAGCTCATCGGCCTACTCATTCTAAGAGGATAATCACTGTATTTTATTTGCAAATTATCCAAATAGTCTCTTTATCTCGTCTAGTACTTCTTGTGTGATTCCTTTCCTGGTCTCTTTTCTTTGCTCAGTCCCAAGCTCATAATGTAAGTTTCCCTGGTAGTTTGGTGGACAGCTCAAGTCCTCTCTGTCTCAAGTCCTCCATCGCACTCGCTACGCTATCATATGTGGCCTGCCCATTGGGGTATTGGCTAAGAAGTCAAGATGGGTAAAGTGTTCAGAATTTCAACTGCAGCTGTCTCAAAATCAGAAGCAAAGGTACATATTCCCTTCTTCTTTGCATTGTTACTCTCGCATAGTCATTATCAAAAAACAGTCTCTGTTTTCCCTTGAATATTTTCCCCTTTGCCTATGTTTTCTGGAGTATTTTTTCTTTAGTATGGTAACTCAAAAATCGCACTATTATGGAGTGCAGGTGTATCTTCGGATCCACATGTTTGGGACTGCGTGCCCTGTGAGCCCTTTCTATTTCTATGAGAATGTACTGCTCAAGGTCTAATTCTTCTCTTAACAAATTCTCTATGTAGCCTCTCATATCTTTGCCCTCACTATTCTCTGGTATTCCATAAATTCAGATATTCTGGCGTCTCTGTCTGTTCTCTGCATCTTCCTGTCTCTCTCCCAGGGCTTTGGTTATAGCTAAAAGCTAGGTTATAGTTGTTTGAATGTGCATGATCTCTGAGGCCTGGTCTGAGCTGTTTTATTCCATTGACTTTACTTGGTTCTGTAGATTTGATACATCTGTGCGTAGAAGATCATGTTCTGAGTGAAAGTCCTGAAAATCCTTTTTAATTTCTTGTAAGTTTGTTATTATCCTATCTAGTTTGTTGTTTAAGACCAAGTCTTTGGTTTTGTTTTCTTCGTCTAGGTTTCTTTCCGATGATACCGTCTGGGCCTCTGGATAATTCTGAGGTCTTAGTCTGATTTTTCAGCTCCTGATTTCTCTTCTTCTATTGGTAATATTTTGTATCTGTTCATAGTTCCCTTTTTGTGTAATCGATGCCATCTGTAAGATTTCTCCATCTACCAAGTTTTAAGCTGAATTTTGGCTTTTTATTGTTTTGAGGAGAGGTCTGAGTGGAGCTCCGATCTTATGGTGCCATTCATTCCAGAGCTGCACCGGAAGTCCATAAGCCAGAATTAATCATAATACAAACTGCAATTGGCTGGCTAATCTCTATAATGGTATATGTTTAATTTAACATAACATCCCACCTTCCCCAAAAAGTAAAATGCCCCAATTAATTTGACTCTATCCCATTCTACACAGAACAAGATGGGTACCCACATAGACGCTTGCATAAATGCTGCAGCAGCTTGTAATTGAGCTGTTATAGCCTGGTCTGGAAGAAGTGGTGGAGATCAATGAGAAATGATGCAGAATGCACAGCTGCAGATGCTGTTTTCAAGCACTATCTGTGGAGATGGGCTGGTTTCATGCAAATTCCTTTCATAAACAAAATAACAGCCCAGGTGACAGCTAGCTAGGGCCATGCAATACTGCCAACATGATTTGCAATCGAGTTTCAATGAAGGTGGTAGTACCGTTTGCTCTTGAATGTGTGTCTCTGTGTGGACTCGATTTTATCACAGACGCACTTTAATAATACACAGACTTTCAGCATCCAGGTAATAAGCTCATTGTTAGTAGTAACATTAGTGTCCACATACAGTCTGCTGCACAGTGAGCATGTGTATGTGTATGCCCATTCTAAAACCAGAGAGAGATACACCTCACATCTAATATTTGACCTTTTGAAGAATATAGGTTGAAAGCTGGTCTTTTTGTTTAAAGTTTTTTTTTTAGCCAATAAAACAATATCAGCAACTCTGGATTTTTTCCCCTGTTCCTTGGAGTGGGCTTACACGACTGTACATATACAGCCACATATCTTGCCTGATCCAAAGTCTAGATAGAATCTGAGGCAAAAGCGTATTCCTCCCACTGTTGGTCCTTCTGAGTGAGCGGGAGGGAGGATGGAAGGAAGGCCCTGAGTTCAACTCATCACAAATTCCAACTTTGTGTCAGGGAAACTGGAGCTTCAATGACGGGAAGCCACTCCAAGCCATGCCGAAAGGTTTTGAAAGGGGCTGACGTGATAACAGACTCAAGGTGAATGCCCCTACACTTGTGAGAAGAAAGTTTGTTTAATTTGTGACATTCCTGCAGACAAACGAGAGATGATTGAAAACATGCAAGCAAGCCGTGCACTAACTGGAAAAACCCCGGGGCGGCTGTACAAACAGCAATTTGACCACACACAGCAAAAAGTGCAGTGCTTCACGGATTTAAGGCTCTATAATGTCAATTTTTTTGAAAAGTACACAGCATCCACAAAAGTTCCTGGCACTTTGAGGGTACAATTCCTCTTCATTGGGGTGGAGTCATCAAGAACACTCACACTTAAATAGTGTATTACAGCATGACGTGTTTAAACCTTTATAGTGACATCATATAATTGTATCAAGTTCATTAGGACTACAGAGTAACAACATATCACAATCATATAAAAACAGTTGATAAATTCCAAGCACGGTGAAAATACAAAGAAGTGTAAAATATAACATTTCAAATTTTTCACTTATAAATAATAAGGTTGCAATAGATGTTTATGATATAAGGTCTGTTTAGACTATTCTTGTATGCTTACACAATGATCACATGCATAGGTAAAGGCATTAGGAAGGTGGGAACAGGGAGGGGAGGTAAAGGAAAAAAGCAGGGTACAAAGAAATAATTGCATGGTGATCACCACTTTTGTTATTTATTTAGATTTCGGATTACAAATACCTTTGAGCTCTTTTACAAAGGTTCCACTTCAGCAGCATAATACAACAGGTTAACAGAACAAAAAGTATGGCAAAACAGTATACATAGAGAAAGGAGATCAACAGGTTTACAGACTAAACAGGGTATGGTAAAATAACTGTAAATAAGAAAAGCAGCAATAGTTGACATTCACAGTGAATTAAAGAATAGGAACGAGTAACGCCAAGCAGTTTTATGCACAGGAATGTATACAGTAAATTGAAAATCAGCCAAAACAAGCTTTGTCAGTTACTGGTAAAATCATAAGGTAAGTTGAAATCAGCCAACAGACCTTGTCAGGACAAATGGGGGTGGGGTATTAGGTAGAGGAGGAAAGTTGAAGGGGTAGGAAGCAGGAGGAGGGATGTCAGAGGTGGTGCTAAGATTTAACAGTAATCAAGTGCTAGGGTTTTAGACTGCCAAAAACAGTTGGTCAAAAAGGATCGACCTAATCACTCAAAAGACCACAGGTTATACTAGACCGATATTAATAGCTCCCCAATGTACATTTGCAGTGTAACTACCATAGCGTAATATTGTTAAGATGTTTTACATAACGTCCCATTCCTCAGCTAAGTGTCCTCAACCTTGACTGGGTCTGCTGGCGTATTGGCATAAGGGTGGGGGAAAGGAAAGGAACCAAGGTGGCATATCAACCCTTATTATTCAGTGCTCACCAATTACGGTTAACAGGATCAGTGAGGCGATCACACAAAGAACAGGTCATACTAGACCATTATTAATATAAATAGCCACCAAATATACATTTGCCAGTATAATAAAAATATTGGGATGCAACACTTAATATCAAATAAAGGCGTGTTAAAATAGCCCCCCCGAGAACCACATACATAGTAAAAAAATGATTAGAAGCATATTGAAACCCAACTTTCAAAATTTCATGCAAGTGAAAGGAAAAGCAGACAGAACAGAGAAAAGTACGTGACCCTACTTATCGCTCTAAATTATTTGTCAGTGTACCAAAAGGAATAACAAATCTAGAGGCTTACTTAAAGATAAACACTCGGGTCCCGTCTCTTATTCAATCCCTTGATTCATATAAGGAAGAAAATAACTCATAGTTGACACTGTGCAGGATGCACAATGGTACTGAAAATTAATATCTGGTAGTTGTACTGTGTCTATGCTTCTATACTTCTAAGTTCTGAACCAGTGAATTAAAAAAAAAAAAAAGCAAAAAAAATAAATTAAATTGGGAGGAAAGTTTTAGGGAATTAAGTGATTCCCTGAAGGATCTCTGTGACTCTCAGGGAGCCAGACTTATAAAACCCCTTTAATTCAGTAGGCTGTGAGCCCTCTTGAACACCAACTAGGGGAAAAGTGTCTCAGCTCGGTGCTGAGAGCAGGTGGGGCTTTGCAGCACCATGCAGGAGACCTGGAATAACTCTGACTCCTGGCTCCCTCAGCCTGGGCCAATGGGGTCTGGAGCACAATGCAGAAGTTTCAAGCTCAGATCCCAGGAGGAGGGTGAAGCAAGCATGTTGGTGAGGAGGGAGCCACTGGTTCTCTGTTGTATGTGCCTTGCAGGAGGGGGGCCCTCAGTAGCTCCTATGTCCGGTTCTTGTGACACAGGCAGTGTAGCGGGGGATGATGTGCCCACAGTCACGGCGCAGCTGTCCTTGGGTGGCCTAGAGACTTCCTCGCTGCTGCGATTAGGTCTGGGCAATGTCTGTTCTGCCCCAGCAAAGCACTCCTGTGTCTCCCAGTTGTCGGCCACCTGGGTGTGCTGTCCCATGCCAAAGCTGCTTCCCTCCTCCTGGTGCTGCCACTCCGGTGTCCGTCCCTTTCCATGTCCCTGGTGGTCTTTGGAGTGGCGGACTGCTGGGCGTTGTCTTCCTGCATGTCCTTGGTTCCATGTTGCTGTGGTCCTGTGTGGGAGATGGGGGGGCAGTGTTTAGTACACCTGCATGTCTGTCATGTGCAGTGTGATGCCCGTGATGCCCTGTGTTTCTGCCATTACCCACCTTCGCCGCCTGCCCTCAGTGGCCCTCCTTCTCCAACGCCAGATGGTCCCTCCCTGGCACTGTCTTCATCCTGCACTATGGGTGGGAATCATGACAGGTAGTGAGTGACTGTTTCCATACTACAGTATTGTGGTGGTGCTCTATGCACACTTGTATTGCATTCACCTGGCAAGCTGTTAACGCCACCCGGCTCGCTGTCTGTGAGGACATCACTGATGGTGTCCACTACCTGCTGCTCGATGGGCGTCAGTGGTGGGTCAGAGGGTGGCAGGCCACATCCTGTTGTGCCCTGCAACTTCCGTGCCCTGCTCAGCCATTTCTTCACCTGGAACCGGAGGTCAAGCAGCTTGTGCTTGATGGCCACCAGTGTGCGTGCCTCTGGTCCAGAGACATTGATTGCCGCCTGCAGGTCCATCCAGGTATGGGCCTTTGTCTCTGCCCGGGTGCCCAGTGACATCTGCCTGAACAGCACAGCATAGTGCTGGTAGTTCGAGTCATGGAGATGGCCACTTGTGCCCCTGTGAAGTTTAGCGATTGCTGCTGCCCACCACCACCCCGTTCCATGTCAGCCGGTGTTGCCTGTTTGGCGCGTGGTGGCTCTTTCTGCCTGCTCCTCAGAGCGAGGGTTGCTTCTGGCATTCTCTGTGGACTTCTTGCGTCCACACTCTGCATATCGCTGGCGTGTAGTGGTTCCACATCGCCATATATTAGGCTGCCAACTTCCTCTCCCGGTGCGCACGCCTGCAATACTAACTGCCTATGGTGCCCTCTTTCTTATCGTGACTGCAGCCAGCTGCCTACTCAAGCTGCTCGTTATATGAATATTATCTCAAAGTATGTTATAACGGAGTATCTTTATTTTTCTTTTAGTTGTTTTGGTTGTTTATTGTGCATTCTTTTACTACCTCTGTATGTATGTTGACCCTCATCCTTTGACGTGGAACCTTTGTAAACGAGCAGTTTCTGCTCAAAGGTATCTGTAATCCGAAATTTAATAAAAAACCATGTATATATGGTGGGATCAAGGGCATTTCTTCATGCTGTCTCGTCCTGCCCCAGCGCGCTAGCTGCGCACCTCCTCTGTCACCGCCCTGGCCTCCTGGGGTATGTCGGGCATGCCGCATATTTCACCATGGCTTCGTGACTAGAGCCCATAGTGAGTTTGTACTGGTCCAAACATCAGATGTGCAGTGGAAAACCCTGCCCACAGTCTGGTTCAGCAATTTTTTCACCAGACTGTAGCATGCCTCATAGATATTTGGAATGACTGTACAAGATTAAAAGTAGTTAATGAGAGGATGTGGTATCGAGGTTGCAAAAAATTTAGAAGTCTATGGAATCCAGTATCTTCATCAAAAGAGTAAGGCTGCATATCCAGTTCAATCATCTCATCTCACCTATGAGCTTTGTGGTCTGAACAGCTGTAGGGAGAATCATCAAGAACTTTGTGCGGGCCTGAAATACTTCCTTTAATGTGAGACTAGGCTTCTGAAATGGCATAGCCTTGCTTCTGGCGCTATCTCCAGAGAGCACAAATGCAAATGATTTAGGCTGTGTGTGTGTGTGGGGGGGGGGCACAAACTGCACATCTGCTGTCTCACCATATGAACCAATTTGTGGGGGACTTGGGGTTATGTCAGAATACTTAGGCAAGGAAGAAAAGATAAGGTCTTGTGCATATGAAGCACACACTTTTTTTATATGACGCAAGGAAAGAATAATGTGTACTATGTAATGTTATGCCATGGAAAATAAGGTGCAACCTGTCCAATGTTCAACTACTAAATCCAACTAATTTATTTTGCTGTCCTCTTGTAGATACCAGAGGGAGACTGGAGGTCTTAGATTTGACTTTCTGGAAACTCTGTGTCGGACGAAGCTGGAATCTGGTATAACAGTGCTGGTAGTTCAGTGAGAGCTGTATTTAATAGTGGGAACAACTTTTTATGTCCATTATGTTAAACAGATATAGGTTAACATTGCTGCCCTTTTGCTGATGGTTTTGTGATATTGACTAAGCAATTTTGCACAAATATGGAATATAAAATGTGGAATCATGGAATATTTGGATGAACAAGTGAATGTATATAATACTGGTTACATCATACATTTATAGTGATTGTAACAGGCTTTTAAATATTTTGTCACTGTCACTTTAAGTCTCAGCTATTTTAAACACTGCTGACACTAGGGGGCACCATCCTCCTAATGACGAACTAGGAAGTTTGAAACTGGTAGAGATTGTGGAGCTCGAGCTGTGTCGTTTTGTACTTTTGCAGTTTAATAAAGCTGACTCTTTTGCACGCTACTAACCGAGTGGTGCTGTTGCTTGCTTGCTTGGACAAGGACTGGAACCAAGATTTTTCTTGTGTTTGGTCACTTGCGGACTGCCTCTGCCACCATCAACAGAGTCAGTAAATGGTTTTGCTTCTTTGAAATGCAGTGTTCAGTGGCTTGAAGAGACACCGCCAGCAGGGGCTTTATCCATGTTAGGTACCTAAGGTTGTTTTTTTCAGAAGGTGGTTCCAAAGACAGGTTATGTTCAGTTTATCAACATTTTTAGCACAGCAGAGACTCTGGCCACAGTGTGAACACACGGCTCTCATTTTATTATCCTCCTGCTCAGAAAAATATATCTAGGTATCACTGGAACTTGTACTTACACCTGACCTCTACCCTCTTGTGTGTTACTTGCCCTCATGACCACCAGACTGAGTTTGGAGTGGTGTGGAAGATTGTTGTGAATTGACATCAGATGCAGTATCAGTACCAATAGAATAAGAAAAAGTTAGGATGGACTGCTTGTATTTTTTTAGCAGGAGGTTGACGTGAAGGACAAGGAGGAACAGTAGCAGATGTTTTGTGCCCATCTTCAGCAGCTGATTTTTGGGATTGCATTCGACCTGAGTGCCTCCTTGTGGAAAGAGGTAAGGACTCAGTTTCAGCATCCCCAGACTCACTCAGGTCACTGTACTTAGAGGATGTGTCATGAAACAGATCTTCAAGCCTTTTTTATATCTTTTGGGGTAAGAGCATATTCTGACCCAGAAGACATTGCCTCACTGTCATTATGCTCAGAGGAACTGCTTGGATTTAGCCAAGGCCGTGGCTGACTACTTCTGTCATGAACTGTGGTCATGGTGTTACTGGTAGATTTGGTGGTGGTGGTGGTAATGGTGTCAACTACAGCAGTAGTGGAGGTGGTGGTGATGGTGACACTGGCAGTAGCAGTGGAGGCGGTGGTGGTAGCAGTATTGGAGGTAGTGCTGATGGTGGCACTGGCGGCAGCAGTGGTGGTGTTGTTGATGGTGGCAGTTTATGTAGTAACAACATCCATCCCTACAGAGGCCAAGACTTGGACTGGAACAGTGGCACTAGCAGTGCTAGCGCTGGTTGAAGTAGCAACTTGTCTGGCTGGAGTGAAGAGGACAGCAGGATGGTGAATACATGTTGAATGTTGACCTGTCTGTATCACTTTTGGAGGGGATGGTCCACAAACCTTTCTATACTTGACTGCGTGACATTTTTACTCATGATGGGCCCTGTGCATGACTAAAATAGTTGCCTACATGCTGCGTAGGCAACTGTATGTTTGAATGCCGTGCAGCGGGGGTCCCATGGACCCTGGTGGCATTCACTAAGGGAGTGCAAGACACTTATGTTTGCACCACCCTAGCTCAATGGGTGACTCCATGCTGGGGGTGTATCGGGGGCATGCCTACACTATGTGGCATTCACTAAGCCACATGCTGCCAAGCACAGGGGGGCACCGGGTATGCCATCAGAGACCAGGCATAACCCGGTACATGCCCCCGTGTATTCCGTCTGCCAGGCGCAGCGGTACCAGGCAATGGACCTCCATTGTGCCACAGCCCACTAGCCTGCAGGGGATGGCAGGGGCAGAGCCTCAGGTGAGTGCCAGCAGTGCTCCACATGTATCCACTTTCTGTGGCTCGCTCCTGCTCCGTGCACCCACCGCATGGGCACAAGGGATCCACTGAGAGGCGGGTATGAGCATCTGATTGGATGCCTGCCTGGGTCCACGATTCTGCTCTCGACCCCCTGCATGCCGAGTGGGTGTGGCCATGAACAGGCTCTCCACGGGTGCATGTGGTCATACATACCGCACACCCTGTGCCTGTCTGGTGCAACATAGGTTTGTGGGTGGGGTACGCGCCTCAGGCGCGTATTGTCCATCCTTTAGTGCCTAGGGCCCTATATGAATTGCAGAAAGAAGTGGAATAATGTTTTAAAATATTTATTTATATTTTATTTTTCTGATGCTATAATTAGTTTTTCTAATGCTATGCTTAGCTAGAAAAGCAAAAGCTCTTGATGTGATCAAAATCAAGTCTGACCCCATATATACAGGGCTGAGAGAATTACCCATAATCTAAATGACAGCTTGGAACTTTGTTCACTAAGATGAAAGAGGTGGATCATGCACATCATGATAAAGGACCCAGACTTTGTCCCATGAGAAACAGCACAGTTACCAGTACTCGAGGTTCTCCCTCTTTGGAAGAGTGCACAGAGGCGCTATGACCCTGGGAATTAGCAGGTATGAACAAGTCATCACTCAAGGATGGAACTCAGGCTGGCCCAGTGGCACAGAGGGTTGAGGTGCTGACACCACACCTCACGCTATGCCGGTGACACAAGTTCAGGACCCGAGCTTGGGTGCCTGGGGTCGGCAGGGGCAGGCAGAGGGATTGGCGCCCACTGGAGCAGGGGGCTGGGGATCGCCTGGTGTGCCAGTGGCTCCTGATGGAGGCCGGGGGCGCTGCAGCACACAGAGAAACATGTACTCAGTGTGGCTGATGCTTGGCAGGGTTGCCGTGAACCATTGCATCAGGACATGCACCACATATGGGAGGGGGGGAGCTAGCACCAGAACACGGAAAAGCCCAGTCTGCGGGGTAGCTGACGGCACCTGCCCCATGCCCACGGCTGAGTCCATCCTGCCTGGCCTTCCAGGTTCCTCCACCCAGGTCCTCGCCCACAGCCGAAGACTGACTGTAAGAGTGCCCAAAGAGGGCGGCCCTCCAGGTTAAGTCAGGGTGCCGAATGTGGGATGAGGAGGAGGAGAGAGGAGGCACAGGTCGGAGGACTTCAGGCAAGGCAGGAACAGGCAGGATGCCTGAGAGGCCCCGCAGACCATGACGAGAGAAAAATAATAAAAAAAAACAAAAAAAAAACGATGGAACTCAATTGGAGCCCCGACAAGAGGGTGAGGGTTTACATAACATGGGGTACTGGATTCTAAACCTCAGTACAAATCCACTTGTAGGCCTATACTTGACTCCTGAAATGAAAGAGGCTCACACAGTATATCATGCACAAAACTTTATTCCATCATAAACAATCGTGTACTGTAACCCTGTTGTTATTCACTACTAAGCCTTGATGTACAAATGATAAACTTATGACTGTTGAAAAGTTTTCATAAAAAAGTAAATTTACAAAACAAATCAGGTCTGACCCAACCAGATAAAGAAGGCAACTGCTGCCAGATTTCAGACGTGGGACTACAAAAGTGTCACAAACACTGATGAAAATCACTGCCATATGCAAAAAAAAAAAAAAAGGTTAATTTATTTTTTACATTAGCAGGAAGCAAGAACTAGGAAGAATTATTGCCTTTTGCTCACCAAGCAGTGGCAGTCAGCAAATGCACCTGATGGCCCAGACAACATCTGTGGCATCTGGAGACAAAAAGACTTGGAAAAAAAAAATGTTTTTTTTATATATTGCTTGTTTTTAACTTTTCACTGTTTTAACAAATAATAAATTCAGTCAGAAAGGTAAGTGTGGGGCACAAAGTTGCCTACCCTGCCTACCCTAAGGTACAGACTAGCGTCTGTGGTGACGAGATACAAAAAGACTGGAACTGACTGCGTTGGTTGTGCGTCGCAAACCAGCGTATTGACCTATCTGAATTTTTTTGGGGGGTCGCTGCCGAGCTCACTGCAGTACACAAAACCAGGAGCTTGAAATGGGCTCGGCAGTGGGCAACAATGACCATTCGGTGTGGTCCTGACACACTCCTCTGCTAGATGGCCAGAACAGTCATGCATTTCAAAGGACTGAAGCCGCTCCAATCAGAGAGGGCTTTGGTCCTTTGATTTGCATGAAGCCCATGTCAGCAGAGGGCGGTGCATGTGTGGTAGTTGGGGCCAGCCAGAGGTGGTGGTGACTATGGGAGGGTGCCCCCACAATGACATCCTCGCTCCTCTGTCCCTCCCCAAAGGCTTCAACACTAGCCACAGTGCAGCTTCCTCTCCTGGTCCTCTGCTCCCCCAAAGACTTCAACATTAGCCGCGTGTGCACCTTTCTCTTAAAACCTACATTGAGGTGCCCAATTCCCGTGTTGACAATACAGACCCCCAGCGCTGCCACTAAGGGACAGTGGGGAGCCCACTCCCAGTGTTCCAGCTATTTCCTCCTGCCCATTTGCTGTCTGGGACACTTGGAGCACCTCCCAGTGTCCCCATATCTATACCCCAATAGTCCGGACACTGGGGCCCACTCCCAGTGTCCCCAAAGAATTACAAATCTACCTGTAATAAAAGAAAATGGTCCCATCTTTTTATTTACCTGAAAAAGAAAACAGTCCCTTGTTGCCTCCCCATTCCCTCCCCATCCTGACCCTCCCTCTGCACCCACCTCCCCACATCCCCTTACCCCATTCTTACCTCCGGAGGTTGGCAGGTGTCATCTTCTGTGAAGCGGGACACGTCTGCACTCTTCAAAGCTGAACTGCAACTGAAGAATCAAGCTAAGCACCATATAATAGCTGTCAATGGCGTTTTGAACTTATGTTGATATCTCAGCCATTTTTTTGAATTTTTACACTAAGTGTTCAACACTGCCTTTTTGGGACCCCCACTTCATGAACACTGTCATCTCGTTAATGGGTCCTGAAGGTGATTTTGCAGTCACTGCGTGGAATCACCTTTTAGGACTGTTATGAGATAACAGTGAGAATTCATGAGGTGGGGTCCCAAAATATGTTGAAATTTGGTGTAAAAATACCACAAAACACCAGAGTTATGCGCGGTCATTTAAATTTTGCTACGCAAGCGCATAACTTTGGCAATTGTTAATATTTTCACTCCAAATTTTCAATATAGGCATTTTTTCACACCACCTCATGAACAGTACAGCTGTCATTTCTCACATCCTGCCTAAAACATGTTTATGCAGCAACGGCACGGTTGTTGCATGAAATCGTGTCGAAAATTTGGTGCAAAAATACCTAAAATTGCCTACAGTCGAGTGTGCCTTGCATAATTTCTATTCAGGTGCATAACTTTGCCAATTTTTTATATTTTCACTCCGAATTTTCAACATATACTTTTATCATACCACCTCATGAACTGTACAGCTGTCATTTTTCACATCCTGCCCGAAACATGTTTTCGCACCTCTGGCACAGAATAGCGCAGTCATTGTGCAACATCACCTTTCAGGACTGGGTAAGGAAATGACACAGTCAGTGTTCATGAGGTGGGGTATCAAAACACCCATGTTGACAATTTGGTGGAAAAATTCCTAAAAATGGCCATGTTACGCAGGTTAGTTGACATTTTCCTACACATGCATGTAACTTTGTGCTGTCCCTCCCCACCCTCTGTTCCTCATCCCAGCATCCAATTAAATCCTCCCACACTCTCCCTCTGCATGCTATCTGCCCTGCACCCTCTGTCCGGCATCAATTAAACTCTCCACTCCCTCCCTCTGCATGCCGTCTGCCCTGCACCTCCATTCCCGACCCAGCATCCAGTTAGATCCTCCCACTACCTCCCTTTCCGTGTCCACCCTGCACTCTCCGTTACCCCTCCACCTCTAACACAATACACCCCGCTACATATACCACGCAAGGAAACATTCAGCATTGACAAATGCTTGCTTGATGAAGTGAGTTGAAAAGTCTGAAGAGTTTTGATCTAGCCAAAAGTGAGGAACTGCTTTCTATTTTCAAATGTTTTGAATCTGTAGCGTTTGCATGCAAGGTGGTAAAAATAACATTGGTGCAGGCCAGTGTTTTTAGACTTGATCATAACATTTAAATGCTGACTTCAAAATATGACTGATTTCGGGAGTCATCCTGCTGCTGTTTCAGTTGTGCAAGAGAAAGGGTGTATTATCTAAACCTGCCTTAGGCAGAACCTCAATGGGCCCTATGCACCAATGAGCAGAGTGGCTACAGCTGCATGTCTGTGGTGGGTAGCCACTCTGCACCCACTATGTCCCCTGCACTGAATGCACGAACAGGGGGCACAGCAGTCAACATGCCCAATCCCCCGGGCCCATGGACTGCAACACGCCGGAGGCAGGCTATGGGCATGCCAATACCATGCGCCATACACTAAGGCAAGTAGTGATGGCTATAGGGGGTGCAGAGGAGGGCACAGGGCATGCCAGGGAGGACCCTGACATACCTCCAGTATGTGTGGGTGTGCACACAGTCCCCCGCCTGGACTGGGTGGACCAATCCTGTCCTCCTACCAACAGAACACCACCACCCATCCCCAGTGCCTGCCCACACACCCCGGCACACTCGTTCACCCATCCTAACTGGAAGTAATCCCCCTCTGTACTGCAGAACCCATTGTAGTGATGCCCCATGGAACACGGACTGCCCACCCCAGAGCACAGCTCCCCATTGAGGCAGTCTGGGGCCCCGCAGCACTGGCAACCCCACCAGATGTCCTGTACCCGCTGGTGCAGCGAACAGAGACTGCCAGCGGCTGGCCACCACACACGCCATGGCTGCCTGAGCATATACAGGGGACACGAGCCGCTGCATGCCTACGACGCAAGATGGTCAGGCACCTGTGGCAGTGTGTGGAGGGCTGTGCCGCTGGCCATCACAGTCTGTGGCACCGGTGGGCATACAGGGCATCAGGTGGGGGTTGCCGGTGCCGTGGCTGGATGAGAGGTGCACAGGGTGGGGAACGCCGTGCACCTCTGTGCATGTGGTGGGGGGGTTGCCTCTGCTGACCAGACCGGTGCCCTCTACATTGGGAAGACATGCTGCCATGAATGATCGACGGTGCCCTGGGGGTGTTTCCATGCGGTGGGCGCCAGCGGGAGCTGTTGGCACGGGGATGCAGATCCCTGCACCTGTGAGTGTTGTACACGCACCCAGACCCACACTTGCCTGTGTAAGGGATCCACTGTGCACCGGGGGGGGCCTGTGGACTTGTGGCAGCGGGTGATGAATGCATCCAGTGTGCACCTGTCAGCAGTTACGGTGCCACCCGGGTGGGATACATGCCTCCGGTGCGTACTTCCCGCCCATAAGTGCATTGGGCACAATATTTGTAAATGGAAATGCTGGTTAAAACAAACTTCTGGAGTTCATCTTTGAAAATGGTCACAGTAACCCAGAAGTGCAGCACTGAGCTCCATGAGGTGCATATTAATTGGCAGGTTGAAGGGGTTTGAAGGCACTTAAAGGTGTGTGATGTTATTTGTTTACAGTGCATGTACATTTCGTCACAATCTATACTCAGCGACTTTCTGAAAAAAAGTATGCTGTTTTTTTAACAAGCAACCAACATTCGGCATTGACAAATGCTTGTTTATATAGATGTTTTAAGAAATAACAGCTACAGTAAGTTAGTGTAACCCAAGTTGCAAAACAGAGGTGTCCCCTGCCTAATCTAGATGCTTCGTTCACACGGCGAAGTTTTGATCACCACCATGTTGGCGTTAGGACCAGTCTCTCTGAAACACAGTGGAGCAGCGTTCCAGAGTGCACAGCTCCAGAGCACTGTGGATGCTGTGAGAGAAGTTCTACTGTTGCGAGGAGGGGGTGCTGTTGAGGACGTCACAGCAAAAGAAAGCTTGAGGATGGGTCTTTACCCCGAGTTCAGCTCAAGGTTGTTTTTAGCAATAGAAACATAGCTGAACTTGGGGAAGTGGTTCTTTCTGCAGACCAAGGGCTATAAATTAAAGAAAACACAGTCTCAAGAGTGGAGTCATGACACTGCGTGTATGCATGTGCATACATGCATGGCCAGTGTGCGTGGTTCGGTTCCAAGACTGTGTTTTCTCAATTTATAGCCCTTGGTCTGCAAAAGAACCTTTTTCCCATGTTCAGCTGTGTTTCTACTGCTAAAAACAACCTTTAGCTGAACTCAGGTGGGAAAAACAATTGGCTGCAGTGAAAAGAAACACAGGTGCAGGCTGGGAAAGCCCGTCACAACATGTGGTGATGCTAGGCTGTTCAGACAGCTGAAAATGGGCGCAGCGTGCTTGCACCGCCACCGCAATCCTAAGGAAAGCGGGATCGTGGTCGCAATGAAATGCAACCTGCAAACAGTAAAACTGTATGCTCAGACGCGCACAGTGGTAACAATTTGCTGCTGTGCACCAACAATGCCACAGATCTGGCCATGTGAGCAAGGCTTAGGTCACAGAGAAAGTCTGTGACAAGACCTATAAATGTTTTTTAAGAAATGACAGCTACAGTGAGTTAGTGTAACCTAAGCTGCAAAGCAAAGTTGTCCCCTGCCTAATCTAGGTCACAGACAAAGTCTTTGGCGAGACAAAAGGACTTGAACTATGTTTTATAGATACGTATTTTAAGAGATAACAGCTGAGCTACAGGAACAAGCGTAAGCTGCAAAGATGGTGTTGTTCCCCCTTTACTTTCGATATTCACGGTCTGTAGTAGTGGCAGGCAGCCAGCAAGTGCTGACGTGCACTGCCAAAACAAAGACTGCAGCATCAGGATAACAATTTAAACCGAACAGCTACAGCAAGAAATTAAGGACGCAAAGCTGTCCCTGCACACCAGCTGCAGCTTCCAAATACACACTAGTTTGCTTTCCACACACAGATACAGTATTTACTGCAAAATGAAAAAATATATCTGCACTGTGAATCCTGCTCACTCTATGGTCCAGTTCAGCCCCAATGGATCTCGCACCCTACCAATCCTAACCAAAAAGAAATTAACGAGGAGCTTGAAGAAATAATGGCAAGATGGACTGCTTCAGATATCCAACCCATGGACCCTCTGTTAGACAGCATAAATTAATTCTAAGCAATGTGAAATAAAATTATTTTTGTTTGGTGTGTTTTGAACTAGCCCTTTTCACTGCAATAAACTAATGAGCAGATCTAAGCATTAATACCTTGTAGCCTGGGCACCAGCCCTTCCTTGCCTAAACATATAATTACAGTTATGCTTGATACTTACGAATATGTTTTAGTAGCCAACCACTTACAATTATACTTAATTATGATCTAGCGCTTACTGACAGGATTACTGATTGGTATTTGTATTCAAAACTTATTAAAGGAAAATCAGTCATACTTTTAGCCCAAAGTGCCTTTTCTGTGTCTGGGAAAATAATTTAATTCTCAGCGAAAAATCGCTACCGGAGTATGGCGGACTATCGGGCGGTTTCCATCTCGGGGCAGGTGAGTGCTGCACCCGCACTTCAAATGCATTTGTATTGAAGTGCAGGTGTGGCGCCCGCACTTTACAGTTAATGGAGATCGACAGTCCGCCATACTTCCGGCAGCGGACTTTTCGTTCGAAAATTAAATTATTTTCCCCGACACAGAAAAAGGCACTTTTTGGGCAAAAGCTTAACCAGAGGGTAAGGTTTGCAGGGGTGGGAGCCCCTGCAAATGACTGTTTTCCTTTAACATGACTACTGCGTATGGACTTCCTTACTCGACAAGTATTAAATGTTTTAAACACTTACAGTAAAAGATTGTATGCTAAGATATCCTGGATGCTTTTCTTGTAAATCACAAGTTAGATATTTTTAAATGTCTTTCTGGTAAAAGGCTTAACCATGAGGTGACCAGATGTCTTCATGGGCGACCACACTCCTCGACATACTATGAAAAAATTGCTCCACTACACTAGGTGTTGGTGCTGTCTGCAAATGTAAAATAATTTTTGTATTTATTTAAAAATTCCCCAGTCATACTAGACCGTGTACCATGACAATTAAAACTGTTAGTAGCAGCCCATATATTTCACTAAAAAAACCTTTCAATCAGATGCTTCAAATTACGGATAGCCTTCTGATATATGGTTACTTACTAACACAGAAGGCTACTACCTTCAACCCTGCACAAAGCTAGGAACTGCAGAACTATCAACCCAGTCAACTGCCTTGACAGACTACATAAACCTGCAGACAACTCCGTCAAAGTAAGAGCAGAGAGAGGAGGACAGAGAATCATCCTTGCTCTAGGGTCTCATCTTAACATCTTGGTGACTGGTGCAGTGAGTTTTGCTTATAAACTCTGGCATTTTCTGGAACAGAGAGGATTAAATGCTTGGCATAATTTTTATTTCTGATTTTATTCTGTTATTGCGGCTACACTGATTTCGACGGGGAAATTAATACGTTTTTGCTTGTACTGCTGTTCAGATTTTATTGTGAAAGTTAAAAAGATATCAAGTGAAATATTTTTTAAACAGGAATTCTGAATATTTTGGCAGTGTTCCTTGTTTGATTTTAACACAATTAAGGTCTTTTGATTTAGAACATGCAAAGTTAAAGACAAAACCTGAATCTGACTGTTGCTTCACAGGCCACCTGGGTACATTAAAAATCACTATTCCAGGTTACATTCAGATAATTAATTGTGCAGATTTAGGCTGTCCAGAATATATACAGAAGTTCTTGGGATGGTGTCACATAGACCCCAATAAGACAAACAATTGCAGAATAATGTATTGCCCGAAACACAAAGACATAGGGGATTTCAGAATACTAGTAAGGATATTTGAACAATTAGGGCAGACCCATTGTCCTATGATGGCCATTCATTGACATGATTATTGCTTTGGAT
This sequence comes from Neoceratodus forsteri, assembly GCA_016271365.2. Lineage (NCBI taxonomy): Eukaryota > Metazoa > Chordata > Ceratodontiformes > Ceratodontidae > Neoceratodus > Neoceratodus forsteri. Next base: position 22,698,357 of record JADMNL010000037.1, on the reverse strand, counting down.
TACAATGAACACACTGTGTTTGCCCATCAAAACCAAATAGTCCTTGTCAGTCAAGGAAATGATAACGTAGTGGTGGCAGGAGGGTTATTAGGTCATGAAACAGAATTCCCTTTGCCTACGTTATGTATCAGTATGCCGACCAGGCTGTACCTAACTATCCAAACTCGTGGAAGGTTTGGAAGGGTTGTCAGTCCTCGACTGTGAAAACCTTGTACATGAGACTGGCCCAGACAGTCACATTTAGGGGCGGAGAACAGCCCTGGCATATCAATCCAAAGAGGTCACAGAAACAGGACCTTTTCTTTTCAGTAAGCCAGCAAGCAACAGCTAGCCTGCAGCTGCAGACAGACCCTGTCTAAAGATTACAACAAATTTTGTTCTCTTGCAACAGAAATACTTAGCAATCAGTCAGTGAAGTGAAGCACCACAGTCTCACTGAAGATTCACAACACAGAAGGGCCAAAAAATGTGCTCCAGAAAAGCACACCTTCTGACAGAGAGCAACAGCTTCCTCTCATTTCTAGTGTCTGTGCACTGGCCAGACAGGTCACATGGTAAAGCTCTGAAGCTCTCTAAGCAGCCTGAGATTGGCTGAGGAGATCTCAGGAGATCTCAAACTCTCATTGAATATGTTGTTATGTTGAATACCTTGAATACACCCCAGTATTTGGGTATTTGGATATATGTCAAATACGCCTGGTATTTGAGGTATTCAGAGACAGATCAAGTTGACATGCTAACTGCTACTCAGGGTATTAGTAGCCGATATCACATTACACTTTGCAATGTGAACCAGCTACTCATGACCCATCCTTACTTATGGAGTGCATAAAAATGTGATCCATTCTGTGATCCTTCCCTTCCTATCTCAGCCCCACCACCCTTGCCTGGTGTCTCTGAAATTCTTACAGTAGTTAACTGGTCTATGATAACCGCCAAGGTGCAGCCAATAGTATGCTTAAAGTCTAACTGCTGCAGGCCCAAATGGTGGCAATTGCTCCCAGTGGTGCTTTGTGATAGGACATGTGGGGGCACTTGCTGGCATTTGGGCCCGTGACCATGAGACTGTTACCATACTATTGGTGAGACCCCTGCAGGTAATTTTAATTTTAAAACAGTTCATTACTTGTAGGTGAGTGTCTGTGGAGACATGGGTGGGGTGGGGGAGTGGTGTGGCCGAGATGGGTGGGGGGAGGGTTTTGGCACCCATGGGATAGGAGCTTTGGCAAGTGACTTTGTTATGAGTGGGGAGGCTGGTGGTACTGAGATGGGTGCAGGAGGGTTTTGCCATAGATGGGACTGGGACTATCAGCTGGTGACTCAGGTGGGGAGGTACCAGAAGGCAGTCTCCATCTCCCTGGAAGAAAGGTAAGTGTGTGTGTGTGTGTGTGCGTGTACTGAAACAGATAAAGCAAAGACAGAGTTAATTTTAATAAAGGATTTTATTCAGGTTAAATTATATTTTAAAAAATATTTGTATATACATATTTAGCATTTTTAATTATGCTAATCAAATTGAGGCAAGTGCTATGCATTTTCACAGCTGATTAGCACTTCCATGTGCCAAACTGCTAATTCGTTTTCCAAAGTTATTTAATACCCTGTACTCGCACACGTCACATTTTCAATTACAACAGCACACTGAGGAGCAGCTCAGCCTTCAACAATTCAGCAGCCCATACAAGCAGCAACATCAGCATCAGGTGCCGCTGATTGTAAGTAATAATGTCACTGATCTGAGCACTTCTAATGTCGCAGTAGGCGGAACCAGAAAGCAAACCAAAAAAAGGCACACAGAAAGAGAAAGTGAGTACGCAGACAGGAATTAGGAATGATGTTTCAAACGCAGACCATGCTCCAATAAAGGAACATGTTCACACTGCAGGGCCAGCACACAAGGCTCAAAGAAATAAGGCAACTGACTTTTCAAGTTTTGGTGTCAAGCTTTTAAAGCTGTAGCTCACCTCTTGAATGCTAGATATTTGTACAGTGCTGCATATTTTACACTGCAAAGATTTCCTGACATTCCATGTAGTGTTAGAGCTATTTTTGCACACACAAACTTACAAACTAAAAGTAACTTGATGAAGACATTAATTAGAAAATGGGTAAGAGAAAGGCTGGCTTGTGACTGGCAGACAGCATTCTCTACTCATACATTGAGCGTGCAACACTGCCTGCTAAACAAACAGAGCTGGTACGTAGTGCACAGTTCCCTCCTGTTCACAGCTTACACAGCAGTCCCACCGCCTGCTAATGGCATGCAGTATTCCTCCAAAACAATCCAGCCCTATCCGCTTTGAAAATGTCTTTTTGGACCAATACACCGCATTTCTAAGCAAGGTGAGACCCTTCAGTGTTGAGGTGTTGGAGGGATACCCACCTTTCAAGGGCTGTACGTTCTGGGCAGACAGTATCCCTCAACACCCCACACCCTGTCTTATCACTTACATATATGGGCTAGATATTCAAATTTGTGCAAAACTAGTGCACAAAGGGTGGCACTGCACTTGTGCCCAACCCAGAGGTTGCCATATTCAGTCAGAGAGTACACCAGCGCTTTCCAATTGAATATCGTCCCATGTCCACACAGTGCTAAGTTAAGGAGGGAACTGTGCCCCCAGACCAGATACCACCAAGACTGATGGTGTGATGTTCAGCTGCAGAATGGAAATGAGCCCACTAGACATGTAAGGTGCTAAGGGGCCATTAGCGTGCCCATTAGGGACTCATTTGCATTGGAAGCAGCAGCAGGTTTGCACCCGTCCCGTGGTCTCCTGCCATGTCAGGCATGGTGGGAACTGGACCACCCCCACACCCCGAACACCTGTTCCCTCAATGTAAATGTACTCCCTGGTGTTTACTGGCACCCTCCACCTTCCGAATACCCATCTAATACCCATCCCAGTATGTACTACCATGTCCCTGGTGTCCACTGGCACCTTCACCCTCTGATTATCCACCCCAGTTGTTAACACTAACCTCCTGTTGTTTTGTGGCACCCCCCACCCTCTGATCACCCATCCCATGCTGCAGCACCATGTCCCTAGTGTCTACTGGCACCCCCTCACCCTCCGATCACCCACTCCGATAGTTAACACATCCTCCCTGGTGTCTAGTGGCATCCCCCACCCTTTAGTCACCCACCCTGGTAGTGAACACTGCCTTCCTGGTATCTAGTGACACACCCACCCTCCAATCACCCTCCCTGGTAGGTAACACTGCCTTCCTGGTATCTAGTGGCATCCTCACCCCAAATGCCCATCACTCAGATGCTTAGTAGTCTCTGATATCCAGTGGTCTCCCCGACTGTCAGTCACCAACTAGATGGGCAAACGATGGTGGTTCAGGACCTCCTTGCACTGCCCACACTCAGCAAACCACCCAGCCAACTTCCCCATTCCTGTGAGGGCGGTGCCGTGCGGGATGATAAGGAGCACATACATGGTATACTGTTTACTGTACAGGGAGCATGCATACAGTACACTGTACATAGTACGCACATTCCCGGTCCTCCCACACGGTGGCTGGCCGAGGAGGTGAGAGGAGGGCTGTGCCGGTCATCACGTCAAGGTCCCCTTATGGCGCCGCCCTCACAGGTACGGCAGGGTGGCTGGGCAGGGTGCTGGCTTAAGGAGGTGCAGAGGGACACTGAACCACCATCATTCGCTGCTCTTGTACAGTGTACAGTATACTGTGGCTGTGCCTGTCATACCATACAGCAGCTGGCCAAGGAGGTGGTAGGAGAACTGTGCCAGTTATCACATCAGGCTCCCCGCATGGCACCGCCCTCACAGGTATGGGGAGGTTGGCTAGGTGTGGGTGGTGCAGGGAGGTGCTGAATCATCATCATTCGCCAGTCCAGTTGGCGACTGGCAGTTGGGGGGGCCACTGGACAGCAGGGACAACCAAGCATTTCAAGGACAGGCATATGGGGTGAGAGGCGTCACCAGACACCATGGGGGAAGTTGTAACTACTAGGATAGGGAATCGGAGAGTGAGGGTGCCACTAGACATGAGGGGAGAAGTGGAACTACTGGGCGGGGTGATCGAGGGTGGAGGGGTGTAACTGGACACCAGTATGTTCATTACTTCACCTGGATGGGGTTTGGAGGGGTGTGGGGGGGTGAATGCAGTACCGCCATCCTATCACAGGGCCTTGCACCCTGTTATGACTAAGTTTGCAAAGATGGTAACTTGCACCCATTTGGGTGGCATTTACTGCAGCTGCAAACTTCTGAATTTGCTGCTGTGCCCATATGCAGGGGGACCCCTCCTTTGCATGGGCACAGTGGTATGTTAGCGCTTGAGTGATAATGGGTTTTGCCCGTGCTATGGGGGTCTCTGAATATACACCCCACCCACAAATCGGGTTCAAAACCCTGTTGGCATGGGCACCCCCCACCCTCCAATTGCTGTCCCCATACTAGTTTTGTCACTGGTGTCCAGTGGCACCCGCCCACCCTCCAACTGCCATTCCCCTGTTGTCTAGTGACACCCCCACCCATCCAATCGCCTTCCCTGGTGTCTAGTGGCACGATCGCATGGCATGGTAGATCTGTAATAAAGAAAATGGTCCCTCGATGTCTTCCTTTTTATTTCTGTAAAAAAAAGAGGCCCATCGCCAATCGCACCCCCCACCCCACCTCCCACTCAGCACTTGCCATCCCGCACTCCGTACAGCCCCCCACAGACCCTCACTCACCTGAACAGGTGCTATGGTGAAGATCCACTGTTCTACGGGAGACATGTCTTACTGCTGTAAACGCCGACTGCAGTATGAGAAAGTAAGGCAAGTATGGTTCAATGTATTTCAGTGGAGTTTTCAACTTTGGCAGTTTTGCATATTTTGACACAAAATTTCCAACATAGCCTTTTTGAGACACCACCTCATGAACAATGTTGGTGAAATTTCACAAATCCTGCCCGAAGACTGATTTTACAGTCGCTTGGCAAAAATCACCTTTCGAGCGGGGTTTATACATTTTCACCACCCTCGTTCGTCAAGCGGGATCATAAGAAGCGTATGTTCAAAATTTGAGGTCTAAATATGCAAAATGGTAAAGTTATGCTGATTCATTGAAATTTACCCACGCTCCTCGTAACCTTCTTAATTTTAAATATTACCCTCAAATTTTCAACATAGCCATTTCTTTACACCAACTCATGAACATAACAGTTGTGGTTTTTAACATTCAGGCTGAAAAGTATTTTCATGTCTCTGGCACGGAATTATGTTGCAGTGCCGTGGAATGATGTTTTTTGTCTCGATTGACAAGTTTTACTACTCTGTTCATGAGGTGGGGTAATAAGAAGGCTGTGCTGACAATTTGGTTGCTGTTGCGCATCTATGAAGTGATGGGAGCACAGGATCCCAAGGCCCTGCGCTCCGTCATACAAATAACTATGCGATTATCTGAAAAAGTACAGATGGATGGGACCGCAGGACCCACAGGCAAATAAGGATACAACTATACTATCTCAAAAAGTAAGGAAATTCTTTGCAAAATAAACTGCATTAATGCACCATTTACAGTTCTGGCTAAAGTAACAAAAGTAGGGAAATGTGGCTTTAGTTTTTCCAACCCTAAAACCACACCCCTACAACAAATTAGGGGTGGAGTCTACCTTGGCGTTGTCAGTCCTAAAGCTCACCCCATTCTGCCACTTCAGAAACATACACGCCTAATGGGGTGAGCTTTAGGATGACAACACCATAGTAGACTCCACCCCTAATTTGTTGTAGGGGTGGGGGGTGGTTTTAGGGTTGGAAAAGTACAGTTACGTAAGAACTTACCGTAACAGTAGATCTTCGAGAACAGCTCTTGCAGCAGGTTACATCATTAGGACTGAAGCCGGCAGACGCCAGGACCCCACGGAAAAATTCCAGTTAGCAATATCCAGCGGGGGACCGCCCCTGACATCGGTCCCTCCCCGACGTCAGGCATCACATAAAAGCGGGTGGTCCCCCAGCATCCCCAGTTCTCCTGCCGGTGACTCCCGGCCCAAAGGTGACATCTGAAGGGAAGACCGATGATCTGTTTCCAAAGGAAGGTTTGTAGAAGGCATCAAAAGACGCTGTAACTTAGAAACTAGGTCAGAAGACTCAACCTCCAGAGGGGAAGGTGGGAGGGAAACTACCTGCTGCAAGTGCTATTCTCGAAGATCTACTGTTACGGTAAGTTCTTACATAACTGTATTATCTTACTTCGAGAAACAGCTCTTGCAGCAGGTTACACTATTAGGATTGATTCCCAAGCAGTAAGGGAACAATTTGTTGTCGGAAGGAGGATAGGAGAGATGTCTCAGACTCTAGGACAAAAGTGCTTGAAGAACTGCCAAGCCGAAACCAGCTCTGTGTCTAGAGGCACTATCCAAACTGTAGTGCCTAATGAAGATGTGAACAGTGCTCCAGGTTGCTGCCGCACAGATGGCTGAAGTGGAGACATTTTTGAGTGCAACGAAGGAGGTAGCTACACCCCTTGTAGAATGACCTTTTACCAGTCCCATTAACGGTTTGATGTGCTTCTGGTAACAGAACATAATGTACTTTACCAGCCATCGAGAAAGTGACTAGAGACAGGAGCACCAGGCATCCTTTATGCATAGGAAACAAAGAGCTGGTCCGACTTATGATGTGTCTTGGTTCTGGTCAGATAATATCTGTGACACCTATGCACATCCAGAGTGTGCAACAGGGCTTCCCCCCATTACAGTGATTTGGGTCAACACCGGCAGGTCTATATCCTGGTTGAGTGTGACAGCCGAGACCACCTTGGGAAGGAACTTTGGATTTGTTCTAAAGAACACCCTGTCCTTGTGAAAAAACAAATAAAGATCATTGCACATGAGTGCATGAAGCTCAGAAACTCTTCTGGCAGAAGTAACAGCAACTAAAAGGAGCATTTCCCAAGCGGAGGCAGCTTGCAATCCGCAAGCTTGTTCAAAAGGCGGCAGCGTAAGCTGCTAGAACAAAGAAAGATCCCAAGGTGGAACTGGGTCTTTGATGGGAGGTCTCAAGTGCAGGATGCCGCGCAAAAAGGCGTGAGAAGCCTCTAGTTGAGCTAGAGACTTGTGACCTATCGGAGAATGGTATGCCGAAATGGTGCATAGGTGAACCTTAATGGAGGAGTTGGCAGGACCTGCCTCATAGAGGGATAGGAGGTGGTCTAAAACAGACCTCTCAGAACAATCCAATGGGGTCAATCCACGAGCTTGAGCTCAAATACAAAATCTGTGCCACTTCATGGCATAAGTGGCATGAATGGAGGGTTTTCTGGCTGCTACCAGAACGGCTGCAACTTCCTGAGAGACCCCGTATCTCAGGACTGCTATGTCCATAGGAGCCAGGTATGCAGGTTCAGAGACCGAAGATCCAGATGGACCAAGGAGCCTGCCTCCTGGGACAGAAGATGAGAGCTGAATGGCAGAGGCACCGGAGGTTCCTGGGCCAGCTGATGTAAGACAGGGAACCAAATCTGCCTGGGCCAAAAGGGCGCTACTAGAATAAGACACTCCCGCTCTTGTCGGAGCTGCAATAGAACCTTCTGGATCAAAGGGAAGGGTGGGAAAGCATAGAGGAACCTGCCTGTCCAAGAGAGGGACAACGCATCTTGCCAGAAAACACCAGGCCCTGGATCTAGCAAGCAGAAATTGGGCAGTTTTGCGTTGGATGGGGACATGAAGAGGTCTAATTCTGGTGTCCCCCATCTGAGGAACAGGTCCTCTGTGACTTCCTGAAGCAGTTCCCATTCGTGGACTCTGGCCTGTGATCGGCTTAGACTGTCCGCGATAGTGTTGTCCACTCCGGGAACATGCACTGCAATGATATCTGCGCCATGTTGCAGTACCCAATCCCAAACCCTTTGAGCCTCCCTGCAAAGGGGGTAGGAACGAGTGCCTCCCTGTTTGTTGAGATAGTACATCACCGTGGTATTGTCTGTTTGTACCGGAAGAGTAGCTGGTGGAATCTTCGTCTGGAACGCCTGTAGGGCATATAGAACGGCTCTCATCTCCAGAATATTTATGTGAAGATGGGACTCCAGAGATGACCAGGAGCCTTGAGTCCTGACCCGTTGAGGTGAGCTCCCATCTGGACCCCGAGGCATCCGTGGAGAGAGTCGCTGAAGGAGGAGGTGCAATGAAGAGGTGGTCTGGGACGAGCCACCAATGGCAGTCTCGGATGACGGGCATTCATGATCCGGACTGGATGCTGCAGATGATCTTGCTTTTGGCCCCATTGTGCCCTCACAACATCCATTGGGTGACCCGCATATGGAGTCGAGCTAGGGAACCACTGCAATGGCGCTGCCATGTGTCCGAGCAGCCAAAGGATGGTCCGGCCGGTACAGTCTTTTTCCTTTATATCCCTTATGAGGGATCTGATGCATCCGCCCCATCCTGAGGAAGGAATGCCCTTCCTGAGTGGTGTCCAGATTGCTCCTATAAACTGCAGGTTCTGAGACAGGACAAGGTGTGACTTCTCCTGGTTGATGGTGATGCCCAGCGATAGGAAGAGGGAACAGGTATCCTGTATCACGGACATCAGGGCATCCCGTGCGAGTGCCATGAGTAGCCAGTCGTCTAGATACGGAAACACGTAGTGGCCCCGTCTCCCGAGAGCTGCTGCCATGACTGCCATACACGTTATGAATACTCGAGGTGCCGAAGACAGTCTGAAAGGGTGGGCTCAGAACTGCTAGTGGCATCCCAGAAACTCAAAACGCAGAAATTTCCGGAGCTCTCAAGCGATCGGGAGAGGTAGGTAAGCATCCTGCATGTCCAGTGATGCCAGCCATGCGCCTCTTTGAGTATGGGAATGAGACCGGCAGTGTCACCATGCGGAAGTGCTTGTACAACACAAATGTGCAGAGGCGCTGAGATCAAGATCAGGCACAGGTCCCCTGTTTTCTTTGGAACCAGGAAGAAGTGAGAATAGTAACCTTTTCCTCTAGTTCGGTGGAACATACTCTATGGCCTCCTTGTTCAAGGAGGGCCAAAATCTCCTGCTGGATAAGCAGGGCATGCTGACCCGAGTAATGGGACAGCAGGGGAGGTCTGGATGGTGGGTGGTCGAGGAACTCTATAGAGTGACCTCGTTTGACCTACTGCAACACCCACTGGTTGGAGGTTATCCTCTGCCATCCCGAAAGGTGATGAGAGATGCGACCCCTGACCTTCTTGACCCTTTGATCCAGAGGAGGGGCAGGGGCCGGGAAGGAGTCATTCTGTGGTGGTATTGGACCCTGCCGGCTGGGCTGTTTTGGGATGCTTTGGACCCTGGCCCGAGGGGAACCTGGCTTGATTTTTGCGACCAAAGTTGCCCCGGGTTGCTGGCCGGAACATGGCTGCTGCCATTGTTGCCGGCCGTGAAAACGGTTCTGGTTCTTACAAAAGGAACCAGACTTAGGTCTGTACATGGCCTGTACAGTCCTGACTGCCTTCTTAGCATCCTGTAGTCTGGTGATGACCTTCTCGGATTCCTCACCGAACAGGACTGCTCCATTATAAGGGACGTCCAGGATGTTCATCTGGACGTCGAGAGTGCATCGGGAGACTCTCAACCACGAATGTCTCCGGAGACAAATGCCTGTGGCTGCTCCCTGGCTGCCAAGTCCGCTGAATCATAAACAGCTCAGAGAACCTGGGTCCCCGCCTGACCCAGTTTGAAGGAGGTTAAGCAGTTCCTCCTCCTTTTCGCCATCTGGAAAGTCTTTTAAAAGGTCTTGGCCCTGTTCCCAAAGGGCGTTCTGAAACTGCACCATGTGCGTCACATAGTTTAGAGACCTAACTGAGCATGTAGCAGCTGCATACATGCGTCTTCCCATAGAATCTAATTGCTTAGATTCCTGGCCCGGAGGCTAGGTGCTCAAATGCTGAGGCTGCTGGGACCTGTCATGAGATGCAGTAATGACCAGGGAGTCGGCCAGGGGTTGTTGCGCCAAATACAGGTCCTCCGTGGGAGCCCTGTAGAGGCGGTCAGCATTCTTCAGAACAGCCGGTGTGGAGGCGGACGTCCAAGCTGCCGTGGTGGCGTCTGTAAAGGTGTCCACCAAAGGTGGGACCACCACAGGCTTCGGGTCTTTCTGCCTGAGGTAACGGGCAAGGCGTTGTCTCTCAGGATCTAAGTCTTCTGTCTCCCATCCCATATTTTCCTGGATGTGCCTCATGATTTCTGAAAATTTGGGATCATCCGGTTGTGACCTTGGAAGGTCCTGTGGGTCTGGTGATGGGGGACTGAAGGGAGATGGAGACCTGGAGGTGTCGGACGTATCCAGTCTGGAGTCATCTCCCAGTGAGTGGCGTCTGCCCCGGGTTGTTTTGGGCTTGGGGACCCTGAGGGAGAGCGTGATGGGTGTTTTCTGTCTCTCGATTGGCCCCGAGGAGGTGGAGTTGGCTCCTTGGGGGTCGGGGATCTTGAACCTTCAGCACCCAGAGGAGGAGGTGGAGGTGGCTGAGGCTTAGGGGAACCATGTCCTTCCTTATGGTTTCTCACCAGAAGGTGAACAGTTCTTTCACCTCCTGAATATTCATGCCCGACGACGGGCCCGGTGTCAGTCTGTCACCAGGGTCGGGCGTCGGGTCTTGGGGAACCACCGGGTCCAGCGATGGCTCCCAGGGTAGGCCGGCATCCTCCATGTCGCCCATCTGGTTGTCCAGTCGCACAGTAGTCTCTTCACCTGATGACCCCTGACATCCGGTGTCCACCGGCATCGGTACTACTGCCCTCAGGGTAGTCTGTTTTGTGGGCACTGGGTCGGACGCCTTCTTGGTCTCCGACGTCCGCTCACGGACGCCAGCTCTGCAGTCTTCCTTTCAGGGACCTTCGGAGGTTGGGAGACAGACCTGATGTCGGTGTCCTGGCATCGGTCAGATGCACCGCCTGATTTGGAGTAAGACTTTTTGTGCCTGTCTAAAGAATCAGGCTTGGAGGCATCCAGCACCCGAGTGGTCTTGAGCGGGTGTAAGGAGGCTGAGGAGCCCCCTGAAGACCTTACCCTAATGGGGGGAGGTTGGGAGTGAGCCCAGGAAGGAGATCTGTTGGATCGTGTAGAGCTGGAGCTGGCCCTGGACTCGGAGGCCCGGCTGGGGGATCTCGCCCTATCAGAGTCCCAGTGCTTGTCCCGGTGTTTCCCTGACTTGTGTGAAGATTCCCCTTTGGAGGAAGGTCTTTTCTCCATTTTCTTTAATTTCTCCTCGAGGAGAAACCCCTGAAGGGCCTTTTGGTGGCAGATCTGGGTTCTGCTATTGGATTGCTGGCAGATTGAGCAGGCCTGGGTGTTGTGCTCCGGCCTAGGCACCTGACACAGGCCGAATGATGGTCTGCAAAGGGATCTGCTTGCCGGAAACTACTTAGAGGGATGTCCTTCGAGAGAAGGGTAGGAGAAGCAGACATGGATTGAGACTTGAGGAAGATAAAGATTTCACATCATTTCTTTGATGCAGGCGTCCATGAGGCCGATGCTGGCGAGTCGACAGCGGAAAAGAACTGGGGATGCTGCGGACTGCCCCTTTATGTGATGGCTGGACGTCAGGAAGGGCCGACATCGAGACGGTCCCCGCTAGATACTGCTAGCTGGAATTTTTCCTGGGATCCTGGCACCTGCGGCTTCAGTCTTAATGGTGCAATCTGCTGCAAGAGCTGTTTCTCAAAGTAAGATCCCTAAAGCTACATTTTCTACTTTAGCCAGAACCCTAAATGTTGCATTAACACAGTTTTTCCAAAGAATATATAGATATAACTGTAACAGGTGAGCATTTTAATGATCTCAACCAGTTATTTCCTGTAATAACCAGCCATTTTTTTTTTTTTTTTTTTTTTATACAGGAGACATGCGCTGCCTCAGACACTAATAGCACGAGCTGCGTTCTCACAGCCGCACAGCTGCTGTCATTTTTACTTCCCGCTGCGGCTGTGAGCACCATCATGCTCGGCATTTGAATTTTTTATACTGAATATTTGCTATATTTGGACTTTTTTTTTTTTTTTACTTTTCATCATACAATTGAAATGTTGGCAGCACTTTGTTAAAACAATGTAGTTTCCCCGTTGATCTTGCAAGTTTTAAAAACCGGCAATTTTGGCAGCATTTCTTGACTCTTGAGTGTTGTTTTCCACGTTTCAAATACATTCCTGATTCCGACATTTTGACTTAGTTTTTTTCAGATGTTCCATTAAGGTATTTCCAGTAAATTCATTTTGTAACCGATAACCCTGGTGACAGTCTACTGTTTGTTATAATTGTATACCACCCTGCATTCTCAGTGTACACAGTTTAAGTTTTTATAATTTCTGGTTGGAAATTATTGCTACACCAGAAATGATAAAAAACTAATGCTGGGCTAGAGTGATCATAATATACACCCTCAGTGTGTGATACGGATAAACCCATAAGCTTAGCTCTTGGGGTTTCTGGATATATATGTCTTTATAGCTGTGTATATATATATATATATATATATATATATATATATATATATATATATATAGAGGCAAAAACTCCATTTAATGCATTAGTTAGGGTTGTTCCACAGCGACAAAAGTGAGAAAATTCAGTGTTAGGGTTGAAAGCCCCCTTGGACCCCGCCCACACCCCAACCGGCATGGGGTGCGCATTGGGTTGCTGGTCCCTAACTCTCACCCCATCAGATGTGTGAAGAAGCAGGGTATAGGAGAATGCGGTGAGAGTTAGGACAGACAACCCCAATGCAATCAAAGTTTTATTTATTTATGTATGCCTTTGGTACCCGGGTGCACTGATCCAGAGGACCATTTTCGGTCACTACCCAGGCCACAGGGTGGCAACAACAACACAGGAATGCAATAGCATATATTAGGGACAGGGAAAGTATGGAGCAAAGCCTCCCCCTGATTTGAGTATTTAGGAAAATAAACCAGAAGGTGGATGGATTGGTGCAACGTAAACTATGACGCCACCTTGGAAAGGAACTTTGGATCAGTATGCAAAGACACCCTGTCTTTGTGAAAAAACAGAGAAAGCTCCTTACACATAAAGGCCTGAAGCTCGGAAATCCTTCGAGCAGAAGTAACAGCAACTACAAGGGGTGCTTTCCATAACAGAAAGCACAGCTCACAACTCGCAGCCGGTTGAAAGGGAAGTAAAATGAGTTTATCCAACATAACATTGAGGTCCCATGGAAGGACTGGGTCCAGAATGGGAGGTTTTAGGTGCAAGATACCCCGCAGAAATGTATGGGATACCTCAAGCTGAACCACAACCTTGTCCTTGATAGCTGCATTGTATGCAGAGATGGCAGAAAGATGCACCTTGAGGGAGGACTATCCCAAGCCTGATTCCGAAAGGGTGAGAAGGTACTCTAACACCTGACTCATAGCACAGGTGAAAGGATCCAAGGGACGGCAAGTGGTCCAAAGGGAGAGACGCTTCCAGTTCATAAGCATCTTTATTTATAAAACAGCGCTATTCACCAAAAGGACCATAGCACTAGTAATAAGTAGTAAAAGCAAGTAAAAATCACAGCTAAAAATCTCCATTCATCACAGTTAAGTATCAGACTTACACAGAAAGATCAAAGATGCACCTTGAGGGAGGAATTCATTGCATATGTGGCTCTGGTGGAGGGTTTCTGAGCATCCACCAGGACATCTGCAACCCTGGCGGACACTCCAAAGCAGGCAATAGCTAAGTCTGCAGAAGCCATGCATGAAGATGCAGTGACTTCAGGTCTGGATGGACCAGGATGCCCTGATCCTGGGACAGCAAGTCGGTACACTGGGGAAAGGGAACTGGAGGTTCCATCGCCAGCTGCTGCAGCAAGGGAAATCAAATCTGACATGGCCAGAAGGAAACTATGAGAATCATCTCCGCCCCCTCCAATTGCAGCTTGAGTAGGACCCTCTGCAGTAGCGGAAAGGAGGGACAGGCATACAGAAACCTCCCCTTCTACGAGAGGGACAACGTGTCCCACAAGAAAACTCCAGGCCAGGGATTGAGTGAGCAGAAAAACAGCAGTTTTGTGTTGAGTGGGAATGCAAAAAGGTCCAGCTCTGGATGACCCCACCTGTCAAAGAGGTCTTCAACCACCGAGGTCAGAAGCTCCCACTCATGAGCCCACAACTGGAGTGGAGGACGGTCTTCCAGGATGTTTTGGATAATTGGAACATGTACGGCCAAGTGCTCCAGACCGTGCTCGACAGCCCAATACCAAACTGTCATATTTTCCTGACACAGGGGTAAGAGTGCCCCCGCTTGTTGAAATAATTTACTCCATCGTCTGTCTGTACCAGCAGGAGACCGGGAGAGATTTATTTTTTCCCCCAATTGTTGAGATGAGTCTGGAAAGCCTGCAGGCGTAAGGACCACTTGCATCTCCAGGACACTGATATGGAGCCCCTGCTTCATGTTCCTCTGGGTGCCCTGGGTCTGATGATCTGCTAGATCAGCACCCACCCCAGGCTGGAAGCATCTGTTGTGAAAACCTGATGGGGAGTTGAAAGTTGAAAGGAGACTCCCAAATGAGGTTGGCTAGGTGCAGTCACCATGACAAGACTCTCTGGACTGGGTCGAATACCATGACCGATTGGTCCAGGTCGTCCATCACGCTGGTCCCACTGGACCGTAAAGTTCAGTGAAGAATCCTCATGTAGAGGCGGAGAGGGACCATGGCAATGGTTGCTGCCATGTGGCCAAAAGTCGTGAGGAACACCCTGGTGGGGACTCAGCGACTGGGGAAACCAGACAAGCCTGCTCTATCAAACAATCCACCCTGTCCCGGGGAAGAAAGGCCATCCCATGGGCAGTGTCCAGAACAGCCCTATATATTGGAGGCACTGGCATGGAGAGAGGCAGGATTTCGGCAGACTTGACGGTGTTCCCCAAGGTCTGGAAAAGATGGAAAGTGTAATCCAGGGTCTGAACAAGAGAATCCCTAGGGGGGCTGCTAACAGCCAATCATCCAGGCAGGGGAACACGTAGAATCCCTGCCGCCTCAGAGCGACCACCACCACTACCAGGCACTTGATAAAAACCCTGGGTGCCAAGATCAGGCCAAAAGGGAAGGCCCAAAACTAAAAATGGTCTCACTGAAAGAAAAAGCGGCGGAACCACTGATGGGCAGGAAAAACCTGAATATGCAGTCAGGCATTCTGCATATCCAGGGAGCAGAGCCAGTCCCCATGATGCAGAAGGGGTAAAAGCCCCTGGACAGTCACCATCCGGAAATGTTTGTATTCTACGAACAGGTTCAGATGGATTAGGTCAAGGATGGGACGAAGATCCCAAGTCTTTTTGGGGATGAGGAAGAAGTGGATGTAGAATCCTTTTCCTCTCTGAGCTGGAGGGATGGGCTCTATGGCTTCTTTGTGACGAAGGGCCTGAATTTCCTCCCAGACCAGAAGCAGGTGGGCTGCGGGATAAGAGGAGTGCACTGGAGGATTTTCTGGAGGCTATTCTAAGAATTCTATAGTGTGACCGTGCTCTAGGATTTGAAGCACCCAACTGTCCATGGTTATCCCCCTCCACCTGTCAAGGTGGAGAAAGAAGTGACCCCCGACATCCTCCCCCAGCCCCCTTGCTGGAGGGGTGGGGGTCGGCTAAGGAGTCAAAAGGCCGGGGCAGGCATTGGGAGGTCAGCCACAGGTGCTCTGGGGGACCTGGCAGTGGCAGCTTGCCCTGAGCTTTAGCAGGCTGGCGGGATTGCTTGTGGGAGGAGTGGCGAAAGTATGACCACTGCCTGGTCCTAGGCTGGGTATGATGCAGCAAATGAACCATCCAGAGAGCTTTACCAGACTCTTGCAGAGTTAAGATCACATCTTGAATGTCCCCACTAAAATGACAGCACCGAAAGGGTGTCTAGAATGCTGACTGCACATGTGGGGCAAAGCTCAAACCCAAAGCCAAGAATGGCAATGGAAGCATACCCCCGCCACTGCCCCCCCTACCAGAGGCATCCACGGCATTGTAGGCAGCCCAAAGGATGTGGTTGCCCACATAAGAGTGCAACTCCAGCAGCTGGGCAAGCTGAGTTTTGGTGGGATCCTCCAGCAAGGTCTGAACCAGATCCCGGGCTTGGTCCCAAAGTGCATTCTGGTACTGGACTATATGAGCTAGATAGTTGACAGCCAAGATAGCGAGGATAGAGGCACTAGTTCACAAGCGTGCCAACAATAACAGTGCCATCCCACACAGCGCAGCATAAACAGCGCTGACCTCTACAGCAGCAGTGCAAAATGCCGCACAACAGAACAGCGCCAATGGTAGCAGTCGGAAGCCACACCAATGACCACCGCCATCAAAAACCAAAAGGTCGCACACTTTATTCACGCACCCCATAATTAAAAACAACCAACTGGGGCGGACCCCAGAGTAAAGGGGAAACTTGGGGTTGGAGGAATTTCTGACCACAAAAAACAAACAAACTGCGGCCAGGGTGAAAAGAATTACTACGCACGCCAGGAGACTGGGAACAGAACCCTGGTCTCTCGGGCTGCATGTGCTGCCCAAACTGCTGGTGCCTTAGTCCTCTGCACCACGGGAGCAGCTCAGTCATTCTCCACATTTTCCTGCTACTTCACCGCTACTTCTACTACCTTTCCTTCACAGCCACAGGGGTAACGGTTAGTACCATTCGCTATTCTACCCATCGCTGTTGAAGGAAAATGCACTTTAGACCACCTGTTCTAGCGGCACTCTTGTAGTTGAGCACTTTTGACCTGGTAGGAGGATGGAGGAAGCAAACACCCACTTACACAAGTGATCTAGTTGCCTAGATTCCTTCTCAAGAGGAAGGGTACTAAGGTGCTTGGGCAGCTTCGTGCAGTCATGGGCCGCGTTGATGACCACCGAGTCCGCCTTAGGATGGCTCCCTAAGAAGGGTTTGCCAGCGAGTGCATGGTAAAGGTGCTCGGCCTTCTTGGGCAAAGGAGGAATAGTGGAGGGGCGATTCCAGGCCACCCTAATAACATCATCATAAGTTTTGACAAAGGGTGGCACCACCACCGGGAGGGCATCCCACTGCTGGAGGTAAGTGGCCAACCGACGCCGCTCTGGGTCCTGCTCCTCCATCTCCCAGCCCATCAGGGACTGAATGTGGTGCATCACGTCCATGAAGGAGGGATCATCAGGAGAAGATTTGGGAATCACCCTGGAGGGCTCTTCCCCCTCCGAAGACTCCCCAAGTGAGGAGGAAGACTGTGGGGAGTTAGAGTCCTTTATCACTGGACTTGTCCGGTTCAGTAACCAGCGGCAGGTGCTCATCTTGATGAGCGCCAGAGCCAGCATTGGGTCTAGACCAAGAAGACACCAATGACAGGGGTTCACCGGCGCCAGGCCTGTCCAGGTTTTGTGGCAGCAGGTCCCAGTCAGGGTGCGGGGGGGGGGGGGATGCTGGAGGCGGCTCATGAGGCGTGGGGAACTGCTTCTGAATGAGAGACCAACATTTGGAGAACAGGGCCCCGTAGTCCACTGCAGGTATAATATTAAAAGACCGGCAGGTATGGAAAAGGGTACCCCGATGTAGGGCCAGCCAGTGCTGGGCCCGAAATAAGCAGTGGCACTGGCTGCGGTAGTGGAGACCCTGGCACCAGGCCCACAGGCTGTGGCAGTGGCAGAACCGGCGGCTGCCTAGTGGGCATCAGCAGGGAGCACCCAGGAGAGGGACCTGCCGATGCTGGGCAGATCGGAGAATCCAGCACCTGGGGGGAAGGCAATCTCTCAGGCGACACCAGATTAGAAGAGATGGCCATAGCCTGCTGTGGGCACTGCCTAGCCGGACTGGGGTTAGGTTCCACAGAGGGGGACCGACGTAGTTAGTGCCATGGCTGGGAGGGCTGCTGGTAGAAGAACCGATGCTCAAAATGCCAACACCGGCTGAACCTTGTGGGTGAGAGCTTGTGTATGAAGAAATGGGCCTAAGGGTCAGAGGGGCGGAAGACTAAGTTCCCAGCCCGAGGAACTGCTGCCCGAGACAGCAATGAGGGCATGTGGCTGCGCCACCGGCACCCTAGAGGATAGGTCTGGTGGGGCAGACTAAGCCAGCCACCTGCAGGAAATAGACTCTGATATGGTCACAGATTTACAGGGTGACCGCGATCAGGAAGCAGACTGTTCCCGGTCACAGTGTTTGTGCTTCCCTCTGGATTTGTGAGAAGCAGCAGCAGCCCTGGAGGACTGAACCAGTGTGGCTGAAGAGCTCCTGGCCTGCACCTACTTTTCCATTGCGGCCAACTTCTGCTTAAGTAAGTGTCTCTCCAGAATCTTAAATCGACATCTCCGAGTGGCTTGATTAAATTTCTGGCAAAACTGGCAGGCTTCGGTGTCGTGGCTGAGGTCTAGGCAAAGGATGCAAGCAGAGTGGCCATCATTTCCAGAATTTGTTTGCTGCAGGCACACTTTGTGGAGCAGTCGGAAGATGAAGCTGCTGTAGAAGACAAACTCGACAGCTGAACACCAAAAATTTGATGTTTACTACTAAAAAAAATAAATAAATAAAGAAGAGTAGCAAGTGTGGGTAATGGTAGTCGACTAGCTGCAGCATCCACCAAGGTCTGATGTGTACAGGTCAATGGGGGGAAAGACCTGAGGTGGGTGTAGGGGCCTGTAGCCTTTATAGGTTGACATCCGATGCAGACGTCAGCGGTCCCCCATGGCAAACTGCTAGCTACAAAGTTTTTCCGTGTAGTCCTGGTGCCTGGCAGTTTCATTCCTACCAGTGCTTGCCTGCTGCAAGAGCCTTCCTTGAAGTAAGATCAGGATTATATTCCACCTCATCTTCATCTGGAATGACAACGGCAGCAATCAATGGAGCTGGTGACCGAGGTGGCGGCTGCAATGGAAGAGTGCTTCTGGATCCAGTGGACACTGACTGTGCCAATGGGGAGGCCCAGTTGACAGTACAGCCTTTATCATTGGTGGAAGTGACGAAAACAGGCAACTAAACAGTTCAGAGAATGACACCGGCACAACTTGGGAGTTGGTGGCACCCTGTAAAGAGCCCGGGACAACCAACATTGAGGAGATGAAATCAGACGACGGGCTGCATACTATCCGTAGTAGGTATGGCAGTGCCAGAGCTAGACCCCGACCTTGGTGACTCGACAGTTGGGGGGCTGCAGTTGTCACTGCCAACTTACCCTCCTTAAATGGAGACTTGGACCTCACTGGCGAGTATGAGCTTTATCGTTATGCTTGTGGTGATAACCGGAAGAGGAGGAGGACTTAGACAATGGCTTTTCCTTGTCTCTGTCCTTAGTTCTTGAGAACTGTGGTGGCGACAGTATCACTGAGCACTGCGGAGTTCCCTTCCTGGAAATGGTAGAATGAGAGGGAGAAGCCAGCTTGAAGCCTGCTGCCTTGGCAGTGGCTTCCATGGCCTTGATAACGATAAAAGTTTCTAGAGCCTTCTTTTAGCATCTCCTTGTGGCCTGAATGAATCCTTGGCAGGTCTTGCAGGCCCTGATGTGAGACGGTCCCAAACAACAAACAAACCACGCCAGTGTCATCCTTGTAGATCTTCTAGCCACAGGTAAAAACCTAAATAAAGGTTCTGTCAACAGCAGCATAAAAAGATGCAAGTTAAAATAGTGAAAAATAATACTGAAATGGGGCTGCAGATCCTTAGGAGGTGCAACATCCACAGAAGAGGTCCCGAGTATAATGTTCAGCGGGAATGATTGGGCTGGTGAAGACCAGGAGGCGCCCATGGAGGTTGTGGAGTCTGGGGCTGCCATGCCGAATTCCCCACCCTAGGGCTTCATTTAATGTCAACAAGCAGGAAATAGTAGATCCAGTCAGCTCTGCTCCTCCACTTCTGGCCATGCTTTGTAACTCATTTGTTTGTACCACCAAAGCTGGCTGGGGGAGGACCCCAGCCCTGTATTGTAGGATCCGTCCTGCTAGGTTACTCGGTAGTCCACTGCTCGAGGTGGGATCTCAGGGAGGGTGGAGGGACATTTGTTTTAAATCTGCTCTGGGACTCACTGTGTACCCCATGGGAAATCTGTGGTCTTTTGAACATGTGGGTCTTAGAGGCTTGCTAGGTGTTATTAGCCAAATCATCCTCATATACCGTCCATCAGGGTAGGGGACTGATTTTATGCAAGAGCTGGTGGATTTCATGGTTGAACAGGTGTTGAATGCCCCAAGACATCCGGTGTTGTAGGACTTCAACACCTGATCGATGATGAAACCTCGTCCTACCATCAACAGCTCCTCCACTTAATGATTCAGTGGGACTAACACAGGCTGTTACCTCTGGTACACATCAGCACAGACACACTCTGGATCTGATCTTCTCATTGAGTCTTGACATAACTGTAGTCAGGGTTGATCCGGTCTTCTGGTTGAATCATAACGCAGTATTGTTCCTTTGGGGGGCCTCGTTCTGCTACTCCCCCAGTGGAGATGATCCAATACCATCTGAAACATAATCTGAAGCCTCATAAACCCCTGGAGATACTGGATCTCTTGAGCATGATGCTGGCTTATGCGCAGGGATCGGAGAATGCCGTGGATTATAATGTGTTCTTATATCCACTTTAGATTCCTCAGCACCTTACTGTGTCCATCTCTTGACATCCCTTCACAGCTCTCTTTGGTATTGCGATGAGCTGTGTTGGTGGAAAACTAAGGGATGGAAATTAGAGTGTTCTTGGCGTAGATCCCAGTCAGTGGATGACAGATTGGCTCTAAAGACTCACTAGGGTGAGTATCAACAGACAACTGCCCTGAAAAAGGCAGAGTTCCTGTCATGGACAGAAATTGTCCAGATCAAGATTTTCATACTGAGAACAGGCTGATAAATCCTCCCTGTCTGCGATCCACGGGTCTTTTTTGCTGAGAAATGCAAAGAATTTGGCAATTTTTTCTCTTACAAAGTGTCCTTCATTAGCTTGCATATTTCCACAAGTGGACTGTCAAGGGCTAGTGATGTTCAGTCACTGAGGGGCATTGCTGATCTGCCTGTGACAAGTTTCAGCCAATTGTCAAGGAGGAGGTACTATGAGTGTTTGCAGATTTCCACCCCAATTCCTGGATCCTGGGCCTGCCTGGCTGCTCTTAGGCTGTGAGGAGGCCTTGTGCCAAGTTATTTCTTAGACTGATGGGTGTTCGCTTAAGGAGAGCGTCTTCCCATCTGCTTTGAGAAAGGCAGTGTTTAGGCCCCTTCTGAAAAAAACACTGTTGGACCCTGACGTTCTGAGGAATTACAGATCTGTCTCTAATCGCCCCTTTTTATGGAAGATTACTGAGAAGGTGCTGGTGGAGCAACTTGTCAATTGCCTGGATAATTTTAATATCTATGAACCTCTCCAATCAAGTTTCTGGTCTTGCCACAGCATGGAGACTGCCTTCATCAGAATGACGAATGATCTCCTTATAATAAGGGATCAGGGACTTTGTTTCATCTTGGTCCTCTTAGTTCTCTTGTTGGCATTCGACACTGTTGATCACAGGGTGTTACTGGATTGCCTGAGGAACTATGCAAGTCTCTCTGGCACAGTATTGTGCCAGTTTGAGTCCTACATACTGGAAGAACACAGCAGGTGGCTTCCGGTAATCACATCTCAGGAGCTTCTCCAGTCTCCTGTGGTGTTCGTCAAGGTTTGATCCTTGCCCCTCTTTTCAGTCTACATGTTGCCATTGGGTGAGACTATTAGACAGAATGGTGTTGAGTTTTGTTGTTATGCAGATGATAGTCAGCTGTACCTGTCTAGCACTCCTGATGGGACTCTGGCAACATCTGTGCTGGGGAACTATCTTGCCTAAACAATGGCTAGATGGCCTCCATATCAATCAATCAATCAATCAGCTTTTATTTATAACGCACTTTTCAAAAACCAAAGCACGAATACATTATAGAAAAACAAGCAAACAAACATTCAATCAGTAAAATAAAGGCAGCAAAAGTAAAACTATGTATTATCCCAAAAAGCCAGGTTGAATAAATATGTTTTCAGTGAGGCTTTAAAAGTCTCGGTGGACAAGCACTCTCTAATCCAACGAGGTAGAGAATTCCACAGGGTCGGGGCCACAAAAGAAAAAGCCCTGGCACCTGATGACTGAAGACGGACCCTGGGAACCTCTAGCAATCCTTCATCGGTGGAGCGGAGTGGACAGTAGGGACGAAGGAGGTCTTGCAAGTAACCCGGTCCCTGTCTGTGTAGGGTCTTATAGGTCAGCAATACAACCTTGAAGGTGATCCTCAAATGCATTGGCAGTGTCTCAATCTGGGAAAGACAGGTCGTGATTATTGAGCTGGGCAGGCAGGGCCCAGCGATGATGGGTGATATGGCATTTCTTCCTTTGCTGGGTAGTCACTCACTCAAAGCTGTAAATGCAGTTAAGAATTCTTGGAGTTATTCTGGACCGCAGGCCGACACTTGCTCAGCAGGTGTTGGCAGTGTTCCGAGCTGGCTTTTATCATCTTTCTAACATCGCCAGGATCAAACCACACTTAAACCCTGAAGATCTGTTTACAATTGTTCATGCCTTTGATATTTCCAGACTTTACTACTGCAACGCTGTGTACTGTGGGTTATCTGGAGGTTTTCTGCAATGCCTGCAGCTGGTCCAGAATGCTGCAGCCCAGTTGAGAGTAGGCTTGTCTCAGATGGACCGTAACACACTGGTTCTGTGTGCAATGCACTGGTTGCCTATGCAGTGGCACATCACCTTTAAGATATGCTTTATAACATTCAAGAGCCTACAAGGTCTGGGACCAGACTAATGAAGACCTCCTGGTTCCTTATTACCCAATTCGCCCTCTCCACTGCAGGCTTGCTTTCTGTCCCTACTTCACACCTGTGACAGTCTGGGGACAAAGCATCTAGTGTGATGACTCCTGTGTTATGAAATGCTTTACCAATGAATGTTAGATCTGCTCACACAGTGGAGGGCTTCAAGACCTCCTTGAAAACCTATTTATTCATGGAAGCTTTCCTAGACCATTTTTAGACAATCTTAAATTGTATATTATGCCTTTTATAGTTATTTTATTTACACGCTGCTGTATTGTTATATTGCAATTGCAAAGCATCTTGAGCATTCCAGGAAGGATGCTCTTGAAATAAAATTGCCTTGCCCTGAATGCCTGCCATGTGCTACCAGCAGAAAAGCAGTGCCCCGCAAATGTCTCACATGTGGAGTGTTCAATTTTCAAGTGTGTAGTTTCAGAAAGAAGGTAGAGAGAATGAGCAAATGATTAAGGTGAAACAAAATTGACTTCTGGCAGAAACTTCACATGGGGGCATCGGAAAACCTTGCCCTTGTGGAAAACCAGATATGGCAGTCTCCTTAGGAAGTGCCTGGAGCTCACTTACATGCCTGGCCAAGGTGATAGTGACCACAAATGCAGTATTCATACCAGATGTAACAGGTCACACAAGTGTCCACAGGGCTGAATGGTTTCCCCATCAGCCCTGACACTACCAGCAGTAAGTCCAGCTGTAGAGGTGGTTCTTGCCCTGGTGGGGACAAGTGATCAAGCCCCTTAAAGAAGTGACTGATCTCCTTATCTTAAGCCAACTTCAGCATCCCAGCCTTAGCATGTATGCTGAAATGGCACTCACGTGTACCTTCAAGGATGTGGCTCAGGGACCAGAGGAAATCCAGGATGTGGGCAACTGGGCAATTTACTGAATTCACACCCTATCGCCCCAAACATACACACACACACACACACACACACACACCACACACACACACACACGTGAAAACCTGGTTCATTTATAGCGAGTAAGTCTTGTGAGCCGAATCCTTCCAGGATGCATTCAACAACTGGGTCATATTCAGAAAGGTCCATAGTCTGAAACTCTAGTCACTGAGGAACTGGGCGGTCAGATGCGGGACCACAGAGCCAGATGTTTGGTCATCCCCCAACATCAACAGGTCTAGTCTGAGTGGAAGCAATAAAAGAGGTTTGCTGCAGAGAAAGAAGATTTTGGCACTAAAATGAGTGGCCACGCTGGGGCTATAAAGTTCATCAACATTTTGTCCTGGTGTGCCTTGAGGATCACTTTTGAGGATCAATGGAACTAGAGGGAAGACATACAGGAGGTGGACAGCAAGAATGCTTCCCTCCAGCAGGGTGCTTGTCTAAGGTGGGCAGGCACAAAATAGTCTCAGTTTACTGTGTTCTCAGGAAGCAAACAGTTCCACTGACAAACAGCTGGGACACCACCTTCTGGTGCACAGACTACCTGTGTGACCACTCTTCCACACGACTGAAAGTATCCATTAGTAGGCTCTCGGTCCTCACAGTGTGAACTGCCACTAGATCTGCTTACAGGACTGAATCAGGGACTAGATCCAGAGTCCCTCCTGACACAGTGGAAGGGAGTATATTCCTTCCAGTTTGTTCGGACAGGACATGGTGGTGATGCTGTCTGTTTTTACTAGCATGACCGGCCTGTGATCAGTGGGGTGAACTCCATCAATGCCAGACAAACTGCACAGAGTTCCAGCAGGTTGATGTGAGGCAGATTCGGACTTGGTGACCAAAACCCATGCACTCTGTGGTCCAGTAGATGTGTGCCCTGGCCCACTAGGGACATATAATTTGTAAGGGTGAGCAACGGCTCCACCTGGGCAAACAGGATGACCTCCGAGTGGTTCAAGGACATGGCCACCAACTGAGTCTGTCTAGCATCAGCTGAGTCACCCAAACCGGTTGCATCATGTTGGCATGCAAAGACCACTGGTGCCCCAGTTCCCACTGAATGGGACATATGTGCCAGCAGGCCCAATGCACCATGGTCATCATAGAGGCTATAAGCCCCAGAGGCCAGAGAAGTCCAGGGCCAGGTACAACTGCCCACTGGAAAGAAGATGTCCTCCACCCTGTCCAAGTGCAAGAGAGTTCGATCTTGGAGATAGTTCAGCTCTGCTTCAATGAACAGAATCCCCTGGTTTGGCACCAGTTCAGACCTGTAAAGAATGCCCTTCAGATTCAAGTCCCAAAATGTTTTTATGGCCAGATTCCTGAAACACTCCACATCCATCAAGCAGCTACCCATGCGCCAGTCGTCAAGGCAGGGAACACTTTCATGCCCCTTCACCTTAGGAAGGCAGTCGCAACAGACGGGCATTAGGAGAACCCCCTGGGTTCATAGTACAGTCCAAAGGGTTATCACATTGGACTGGTCGAAGGTTCCATCCACTCTGAAGTGGAGAAAATGACGATAGGGCAGACAAACTGGGATATGAAAATACACTTTCTGGAGATTCAAAGAACAAAACCAAACCCCTGCTCCAGAGACGGAGTAAGCAGAGTCAGTGTTACCATATAAACTTCTCAGTTACAAATGAACTTGCTCAGTGCTTGCTGATCAAGAATAGGGCAATGGCTCCATCTGTTTTGGTAACATGAAGTACTGAAACACAAACCACTGCAGTCCCAGAGTGTCTGGCACAGGACTGACAGCATGGTGCTCTAGGAGCTGTGACTTTGTTCCGAAGTGCAAAGAGTGTCCAGTGATACTAAGGTTTCCTACGATGCCTAGGACACAGAAGTGGGTAAGGTCTCTAATTCTAGATACAATCCCAAGCCCAACACTTCCAGGACCCACTTGTCAAATGTGATCGAGAACCACTGTGGTAGAGCGAGGAAGGCTTGGCCCCTGACAGAGAGCACAGCATCATTCAGGCTGGTGGTAGAATGATGCCGCACGTCACTACTTGCCATTTGAAGCGGTCCAAGGGGACCGGCCTCTGGGACCACCTCTGCTGCCACCTCTTTGCTCATCCTGTCCACCAGACTTGGTGTGGTATTGCTGCTGAAGAGGTTTCTGTTGCTGTGCAAATGCACTCAGAAAGGAGCCTTGAGGATGGGCCTTGAACTGCTGTTTGGTCACACAAACTAAAGTCATACTGGATTTCTCAATCCATGCAAGATGATACTCTACCCCCAACCCCGGCCCAAATAGGTCTGTGCCCACGAAGGGCAGAATCACAATCTTATGCTGGATCTCTGGGGTAAATGGTGACATATGCAGCTAGGACCACTGGTAGACAAGAGACTGCAGCACCCACTGAATCCAATGCCACCTGCAGCTGGTACTTGAATAAGAAATGCCCCATGTCAGTGATCAACTGCACTTCTGACCAACTCTCCTCTGGAAGCAGTTCAAGGATAGTCTCTCTCAAAGAGCTAATGGCCAGATCTGGCCATTAGAATCATATAGTTGGCCTGGCAGATGCCCAGAAATGCAGCTGCATAAATGTTGCGGTCAGGGAAGTCTTGCTTCTTGGATTCCTTGTCTGGTGGCTTGTCCAACTCACCCTGCACCTTGGCCTTGTGGAAGATCACATCTGCCACCAGACCTTCTAGTGAGGGGGGCTTAGGAACCTCAGATAGCCCACCTACAGGGACTGCATAGTTGCAGTCCATATGGCAGAGCAGGAGTTGCAGCCACAGGACACTGAGCTGCATCTGGCATTAGGAAAGGAGGCCCCAGCCAGGAAGGGTTGACCCTGACACTGGGCAAAAGTTCCAAGCACCCACAGATACAATGAAAACCTCTTCCACTAACAGTCTCAACAGGTTGGAGTCTGTCAAGACTGAGACCGCGATCTTGAATTTGACTATGTGACAAACGTGGTGCTGGTTCCCTTGGTCTGGAAGACCCCACTGGCTGGTAGATCAGGAAAACTGGGGCAGGCTCCAGAGAAGGACAGCTGGTTGAGGCTACACCGAAGAGGTCGTGACTGGATGCTCAATCATGTCTCCCCCAACCATTCTGCAGCTCAAGCAACAAAGGCATCTGGGTGAGGGACAAAGTCTCGCCCTCACCTAACTTATCAATGGGAGCAACAGGTTCTCTGACTGGCTCAGACTTGACCGGCTGAGTAGGCAGATCTACCAGCAAACAGACATGTGGTACCAGCAGAACAACCCTCACTGAAGATGACCAATCTGGTGAAACCCTCAGTTGTGGAGAACACAAGCTGCCCCTCTACCAAATGCGCTCCCATAATCACCTACCACACTTCTTATGCATCCGGCAATATGTAGGAGTTTTCTCTTACAAGGAATTCAGATTTAGGAGAAAGTCTCTGAACTCCTTGTTGTCGCAAGGAGTCAGCAAGGAGTTGACTCATTTTGAGGAATCATGTGTTCAAACTCTTACACCATGGCCAACAGAAACTCAAGAATAGAGATATCCCCTACAGCTACCTCCTCAGTGAAGGTGCGATCCTGCGCCTCCAACACCCCAGCCATGGATGGCTTCTTTCCCTGGGGTCATCCCTTGAAAAGCCTAACTCAGCATTTGAATGATGAGGGTGCACTGCCTGGCATCACACAAAGTATCATCATGTGTGGAGTCTAGGAAATAGAGGCAAGCCTAATGGCCGTTTGTGATCTGCATTTCTTGTTGACATACAATACAATGCATAATACCAGGCTTAGGCTCTGGATCCATGATCACATCAACCCGAACTGGAGCACAGGAGCAAAGAAAGTTATTTTTCACAATTAAATGCTTTTTCTCTCTCACACACAGGCAGGAAATGTGACAGAGAAGACCTGTCCCTTCCAGTAAAATAAAAGATCTGAGGGTAGCAGGCCGGAGCCAGAGGATCGCATGACTGGGTGGTAGGAGGAGTCAAGTTCAAAGACTGTTCCGGTGACTGAGCATGTTCAGTGGCAGGCTGCCAAAGTGTGAATAGTGAACTGAATCTGGGCAGTAAGAAACTCGGTCACAGATCTACTCTATGCTAAAGTGGGATAGGGGAATGAACCCATGTAGGTAGACTCTATGCTGAAGAGTACAAAAGTCATTAAAAAACATCTTAGTTTCTGGCTTTTGGTGTGCTGGCTGCTGATACAAATTGGTTTGGTTGATGGAAAACATTTTCTGCCTTTTTAAAAATCAGTTTGAATATTCAATTTATTGATCTTATTATCAAAAGAATATTGAATTATAGAAATAATCCACTGGCACAGCCCTAACACACAGCACAAAATCAGTATTTTCTAAATAAAAACTAGTAATTGCAGCTAAAAACTATTTCGGTAAAAATTGAATCTTCAATACTCAGCTAAGTCAAAACATGAAAATGTCACATTGCAAACCTTTACAAGAAAATAGTACACTTTATTAACTTACATTTGGCTGGAAGACAAAAGGCCCTTCCAAATAACTTAATAATGTGCAAATTAAATATTTAATCCATATACAAATTAAACAACCCACATAGGAAAAAAAAAAACATGACACAACATGGATAATTAGCAAATTAAAAACAATATATGCACACGCACTAACTGAATACTAATCTGAATCAAAACTGTCACCAGCCCTAGGAATAGTAAAATACATTTTTAAAAGTGTTAGGGGGTATTTCTATGTTCTCAACAAAAATATACTTCAGGCATTTTGGTACTGTAAGTTTGAGGAAAACTGCATTTGGCCACTGAAAGCCCGATACATATACGATTTTATCTGTGACCTTTAAAAGAAGCTATTTAAAGACACTTGTCAAACTCTTGGTGCAGACTGCCAAGGCAATATTTAACAAAAATGGTTATCTGATATCCTCAAACAAAATTAAGTCTGCATGTGTTTTTCAAGATGAGCATTTGTTTGCGGCAGCTGTTACTTAAGAGTCAACTGCCTGCAGTAGTTTGGGTACCTACTGTATTGCAGACCGTTAGAGCTGTCCCTTTCCCATGTTTTTTAATAGTATAATCACCATTCTAAATAATCAGTGCTGTTACCTGTCTCATGTGCACCTTACATTTCTTAGTTTTTTTATGAATATTTTTAAATCCATTAATTACAATTATAAAATGGCAAAAAAAAAATTCTTGGGCTCTGATTGGTTGGTGCTGACCTTCAACAGTGATATTATTCCAGCACATCATGCCTATTCAAACAGCAACTAAAAATGCATTTTTTTCACTTTTTTTTTTCGTTTATTACAAGCAAGCCATTTTATAAACTACAATAATATACTCCAGGTCGTGTGTCATGGGGATAATGTCACATCTCGGGTGTTGGACATACTCAGCCTGCAGCCTCATGCCTAACCACCTCAGGCTTGATGTTATCCCAGCACGACACACGCCTTGTCGTGTTTTATAATACATTTATATGGAACTAAGAGTGTCCTTTACGCCTGTAAGAGCGTCCCCTCTTGCACCATTAGGGTAACAGAACTCCTGATAACACACAAGGAAACGCTCAGTGCTCCATTTATAAGGAAGGGCCCATTTTTCCTTTAAATCTGTACAGCCTGGGTCATTAATCCCCCAGTGTTTTTGTTCCTTTCAAAATCCGCAGCATGTCAGCTTTAATTAGGTTCCAAAAGTCAGTGTGAAAAAATTGCCAAGAGACATCTTACAGGTCATGAGCCGTCATGCAATGCATCATGGGGTTTGGTGATATAAAGTTGCAATTTGCTTTGTTTTTAACTCAGTTCCTTTTAGATGAGTTGGTAGTTTATATTTCAGTGCCTGTGTTCTTACTCCAGTGCTGGTGCAGATTAAATTTAAAAGGTTAAGTGCTTTCTTTCATGGAGCAACTGTAAAATGTGTGATAAATGCTTTAAAAAACATTTAATTTTGTTTGGGTAATTTTAACTGATTTTGATCCAACTGCAGGTTTTACAATTGTTTGTGTATCAGGACCCCATTGCAGTCACTCACATTGTTCAGAACTATGTGCGTCTCAGTATTTTATGCAGCTAAGAAAAACCTGTTTCGCAAGATGTTTGGTTATTTTAGGTGCATTTTATCAGCAATTTAAAGTTAATTTCTTACCTGTTTCTAGCGCTGTTTGGATTTCATAGTCAAGTACCTAATGGCACGGTTTGTCAAATTGTGCAGAAATTATAATTTTTAAATGAGTGCTTTTCTGTGGAGAAGGGATCATAACTGCAGTCAAACCTATGGCCAGCCAATCCCTTCCAAGTTCCTGGTCTGCCGGCCCCACCCCTGTGCTCTGAAGTTTTGTGACATCTCAGCAGGGAGAGTGCGGGGGCGGCCCCATATAAGTCTACGGAGGGGGGTCTTTTTCAATGCATTTTTATGACAGTTTAAGCAGTCAGTGGAAAATAAAAGCCACCGTTCAACTAATAGGGCCTTGTTGGTTGAACAGTTACTTTCATTAATCTCCAAGTGGCCGTTCTTCAGCTTAAAAATGGAAGAGAATTCAAGTCCCATTCATTTCAATAGGGCGCGCCCCTGCACTCTTCCTGGTCACACGTCATTACGTGCTTGAGCATGGGGGGTGTCAGTATCACTGGTGCTCTCGGAAACAATCGGGCTGCCCTGCAGTTTAGAAAACTTACAAGTGCTATAACTGAGCTATGGGCTATTATTCAAATTTAAAACCTGGCTAGAATAAATACCGCTGAGGTCAACTATCACAATATGTGAATAGCTCCCTTATGTTGGAAATTTACATAGGCACATATGTCCTTGTAATCTTCATTCTAGTAATGTGTTCATCTGGAGTTATTCTAGCCTGGTTTTACTGAGTAACAGCAGTCCATACCTTAATAATGCCACTCGTAACTTTACTTTAGACAGTGGAAGCCCTCTCCATTCCTAGTGCCCAGGTTTGCTTGTACGCCCCGTGCTCAAGCACATAATGGCGTGTGAAAGAAACGCAGAGGCCGCCCAATGAAGAATGCTTGATTTTCATTCATTTTAAGTTACAAATGGTCACCTGGCATTGGATGAAAGGAACTTAGACTAACAAGGGCCATGTTATCCAGTGGTGCCCTTCATTAATAGCCAAATGACCATTTTGTTGCTTAAACAGAATGAGAAATAAAGCCAATAAATTTAAATGGGCGTGCCAACGCGCACTCTCCTGGCCACACGTCACTACATGCTTGAGCTGAAGGCGTGGCGGCACAACCCGAGCTCTAGGAATGAAGAGGGCTTCCACTGTCTAAAGTAAAGTTACGAGTGACATTATTAAGGTACAGGCTGCTGTTACTCACTAAAACTAGGCTAGAATAACTGCTGATGAGGGCAGCTACCATTATGTGCGAGTGAGTGGTAGTTGCTCTTAAGATTGGTCAGAAATTCCCTTTTATATAGCCCAGACATGATGCATGGATTACATCCAAAACAAAGCAACATCACCAAACCCCATGATGCATTGTGTGACCGGGGTCACGACCTGTAAGATGTCCCTTAGCAGTTTTTTATTTTTCACACCGATATTCAGAAACTAAAATTGACATCCTGCTCATTTTGAAAGGAACAGAGAAAAACATTAGGGGATTAATGGCCCGGGCTGTACAGATTTAAAGGAAAAACAGTTCACGAGCCCTTCCCTTTAATTGTATCACAGTGCATGGCAGTTATGGCAACAGAGTGACAGCTGCATTATTTTGTTTCCCAACACATTGTTTGCCTAAAGAAAAAGGGAATCTGAAAACTGCTACCCAGGCTTTTTTCAGCACTGCCTTTACATCTACATAATCTGGACAGGAGATGAATCAGCCCTAAAAAACAAGGATTCCATGTAACCCCCCAAGATACACTGCAGCTGTGAGAACTCCACAATGCCTTATCTCATGTCTTGTTCAGATGGGATATTGAAAGCACTAGTGCTGTGGCATCTGTAGGATGCCGCAAACTACTTTTAATTTGTAATGCAAACCCAGTGACATGCAAAACAGAAATATAATATTTGGCTGTGGGAACAAATGATGCATCAATGAGATGTGTGCTCAGTTTTGTGCCGTTAACATACATGGCAAACGTTTCTATATGGGTAAAAAAGCATTCTTTATAAAATAAATTATATTACACGGAAGTCAAGCTCAGTCTTGGTCAAAAACAGCATTGTGGGGGTGGTCTCTCACTCAGTGATTAAGAAACTTACCAGGTTAGCCCCATGCACCATGTAGTTCAGTGCCTTACCTCCTGGAAATGCTTTTTATCTCCAAAAATATGGAATAGTATTTTAGTAAAATCACTTGTAAAAATCCTCCTCACCAGGACACAGGCACTTCCTGATTCTAAGATCCATCCCCGCGCTTAGCAAACATTCTGACATGATCACAGGGAAAGCGCAGAGACACGCTACATTATAATCTATGGGGACACCTTTATGATCATTTTTTTAATATTATAATGGCCGTTTGGCAATGAAACATGGGCACTAGTCGACCAACAAGGGCCTCGTTAGTTGACCATTGCCCACGGTTCATTGCCAAACAGCCCTTATAATATTAAAAAATTATCGAAAAGGTGTCCCCATAGATTATAATGTAGCGTGTCCCCACGCTCTCCCTGTGATTACGTCAGAAAGTTTGCTAAGCACATGGCGGTGTGGGGGTGGATCTCAGAGCCAGGACGTGCCTGTGCCCGGTGAGGAGGATTTTACAAATGACTTTACTAAAATACCATTCCATATTTTTGGGGCAACTATAGATAAAAAGCATTTTCGGGAGGCAAGGAACTGAATTATGTGGTGCACAGCTAAATCTATTTAGCTTGGTGAGTCTCTTTAAACTTCAGAGTAAGTCAAGATGACCCCATTTTGTGTTAAGTAGTGAAAATAATTATGCCAAAAAGACATACATTAAACAGTTACCATTTACAATGCAGAGCTTTTACTTAGGGTTACATATTTCCTTTTAAAGCAACACCACACCATACTCCAAACTACAATGGCCAAAGTCACTAGCACAGAAATGTGACTCTGAAACCTAAAAAATGATATATCTTTTTACCTAATGAACTATTTCTACTTAATAATATGATCTACAACCTTTGTCCCACAAACAGAAAAGCAACTAGCTACTTGCACAGATAGTTATTCCGCAGCAGCAATGAAAAGAAAAATAAACTGCAAATATGGAAGTGACAACAGACAGCTACCCTTAAAGGTGACAAGAAAACTAGTTTCAATGTCTGTATCTTTTCAGCATTCTTTCGTTTCACTACAATTTTATTCCCTTTACTGATATGGTTTGGGTGGTGTTTTTTTTGATTTAAGAAATAAATGTTACTACTTATAACAACCACTGTGTCTACTCTGCGTTTTCTAACTTCTCTTTCAAGGTTTCCTGGATTTTCTGTTGTATGAGTTTCTACATTATGTTCTAGTCACTCAGAACCCAGAATGGTAGAACTGACTCCTAGAAGCCCAAGAACCACGGAAACAGTCCAGAATAAACAGTGACAGGGAGACTACAAAACAGGGAGGAACTATGGAAACAATCAACAGTAAAATATGACAGGAGAATAGAAGGTAGACTAAGTTGTAGAACTAAAGAAATAATCATTTCAACAAAGAACAGTTAGAGGATGTCAGGAGAGTGGGTACCAGTGCCACTGGGAGGAAGAAGCAAGTATTTAAAATAATTTTCTATCCCCTTCATAACACAAATTTATTGGGATACATATATGTTGGGATGGGATCAGAAAAAAAGAAACCTTTTGTTTTAGAACTGGAGGAGGGCAGATGTAGTTCCACTTCACAAAGCGGTAAGAGGAAAGAAGATGGCAATTATAGGCAAGTCAGCCTCACATAAGTGGTGGGAAAGTTAATGGAATCACTGCTGAAGGAAAGGATTATGGAATATTTTTGAATCCATTGAGTTACAAGATTCGAGGCAGCAAGAGTTCACGGGGAGTCATGTCAAATGAATCTGATAGATTTCTTTGACAGGGTGACAAAGGAATTAGATCAGGGTAAAGCAGTGGACATGGCCTACCTAGATTTAAGTAAAGCTTTCTACACTGCTCCATATAGGAGACTAGTAAGCAAGCTGGATAGCTTAGGAGTGGTCCAAAGGTGGTAAACTGGATAAGAAATTGCTTAGGGGTTAGGCAACAGAGGGTGGTGGTAAACGGAGTTCACTCTGAGGAAGGGAGGGTGCCTAAATCTTTATAAATGATACTATAGAGGAGCTGAAGGGTAAGTGTACCTCTTTGTGGATGGCACCAAAATTCACAATAGGGTGATCACTCCAGGGGGTGGAAAGGATTAGCAGAAACATGAGAAAACTAGAGGAGTGGTCAAGGGTACGGCAGCTGGGTTTCAATACGAAAAAGTACAAATACTGAACTTGGGGCACAGAAACCTGGGGGGTGGACTACAAACTCATTGGAATGGTATTGAAGCCTACTAAGGAAGAAAGAGACCTGAGGTAATCATATATGATGACCTAAAGGTGGCCAGGCAATGCATCAAGGCAGTCGGGAGGGCTAGTGGGATGCTGGGGTGCACAGGGAGGACACAGTACTACCACCGCACTCATAAAATTTACCAGTGACATCAAGTTGGCCATGTATAAAGGCATGTTAACATGGGCAGTTTTCACTGACCTAACCAAGGTGTTTGACCTTGTAGACCACTTACTGCTACTGTACAAACTAATAGCACTAGGTTTCTCTTCAGGCACATCTAAATGGTTTACTGGATACCTGACTGGCAGACAGCAATTTGTAGAAATAAACAGATCCAAATCGGAACTAGCCTGAACCAGTGTTGGGGTTCCACAAAGATCCATTCTTGTTCCACTTCTGTTCTCTTTGTTCCTTAATCAACCAAAGAGGCTGGGTGCTTGCTCCACCCTTCTATATGTGGATGACATGGTTCTTTATAAGAATGCCACAGACATATCCGTCATAAACTCAGATTTAAGCAAGGACTTTAATGAAATCCAGCACTGGCTAATCAAAAACAGATTACTAATGAACTCCACAAAGACAGTGACTATGGTTTTTGGCTCGGGACCCAAACTCGGGGTCTGTCCAGCCACCCTAGATATCCTTTGGCAAGATGGCACTCCACTAGAGTCTGTTGACTCTTTCCGGTACCTAGGAGTCACTCTTACACCTCAATCTTGATTTCAGTCTTCATCTTAACACTACCTGTAAGGCAGTACATACGAAGCTCGGCATCGCCTACAAAATTAGATATAACCTAACTATGGCAGTAAGACTGGCAGTTGCACAAGGAGTGTTACGACCCAGTTTGACTTACGACTTATGAACCAATATCTTTTGCAGAGGTGAATAAAGGGGTATCAAACTAATGGAACACATAACAATATCTGCCATTTTGCACCATCAGTGCCAAGATATACTCATCACTGCACACTATAATGAACCATTGGGTGGCTCTCTCCTAATTCATACCAGATGTTCATGGTAGGTTCCTTCATTAACAAAGTAATTAGACCAGGAACACCAACTGTAATTGCTAACATGCTCACTCCAGTCACACAGACTTGCCCTTTGAGGTCCCTGTCCCAGTCACTTCTCGAGGTGCCTAAGTGTTCAACAAAGATGGGAGAATATGCCTTTGCAGCATTCGTGCCTAAGCTCTGGAACTCCCTTCCAGTGCAGTTAAGATATGCAAAATCTCACCATGCTTTCAAAGCTGGTCTTCATAGGCTCTTCCTGGAAACTGATACACTTCTCTTGTAACTAAGCTGGGGAATGCCTGAACCAACTGGTGAGCTTCTTATTTTCGTTTCTTCTGTAACTCCAGCCCTTCTGGCACTTGTACGGGTTCTTCTAGTACATCCTAATATGGTGATGCTCTGTTATTGTTTTGTTGCTACTTTTGATTACATGTTTCCAGACTGTATCCTGTACATCTCAGATGCTGTGTTATCCTCGGTACTCTTGTTTATAAATTACTGTCAGTTTTGTTCTGTAACCTTTCTGGGTCAAGCCTGAAAACAGGTAGCTTGCTGTTGACTAGTGCACTTACCCGGTAAACAAAAACAAAATAAATAAAATTACCAGCCAAAAGAGGGAAGTGGTGTTACCTTTGTATAGATTGCTGACAAAACTCCACTTAGAATACTGTGTCCAGTTCTGGAGACCGCATCTCTGAAAGGACACAGACAAGAGTGGAGGCGGTCAAGAGGAGGGCAAAAAACAGGGTCTGCATCAAAAGCACTATGAGGGGAAACTAAATGACCTCACTATGTACACCCTGAAGGGGAGGAGGGGGTGTATATGACAGAGACCTTTAAATATCTCTTGGGGGCAATTAAGGTACAGGAGGGAAGTATTTTCAGAGCAAAATGTGCTCAAGAACAAGGGGATACACTCCGAAGCTGGAGGGGGTGGATTCAGGAGACAAGTGAGGAAGTACTTCTTCACAGAAAGAGTGGTGGATTCCTAGAACAGCCTTCCAGCAGAGGTGGTTGGCACAAAACATTGGTGGGGTTCAAGAATACATGGGATAGGCACAAGGGAATCATACTGGAAAGGGGAAGGGGAGAAAGAGCTGTAGATCAAGTGGGGTCTGCGGTGAAAAAGTAGGTAGGGAAAATGGGCAGACTAGGTGGGACAAACAGTTCTTATGTGCCGTATAATTGTACAGGAGAGATTTTCAAAGGTTTGCGAGGGCTTACAGCAAGCCCTGCATCAAACCCTTGCATCAGTGTGGCTGCGCCAGTCCAAACTGCCGCAACAAAACTTGATTTATTGCAGCATACACCAAATATCTGGCACAAACTCCATAAAAATGGCCTCCAAGATTACCACACGTTAGACCACAAAAAGTTGGTCTACCTTGCAGCAACTGCTGCAGAGGACAGAAAATCCATTCGACTGCCGCAAGCCCGGTTCGCCCTATCATTGGAACACCTGGAGTGTGTGGCAATTTAAGCCGTCTGAAAATCTGGCTCCGTTTCTATATAGACAAGTGATGCCTTTTCTCAGGACAGTAGTAGAAAAGATCTGCTTGAAACACCACTGATGGCAACGGTTACATGTCCACAAGGCAACCATATGTACGTGCTAATTTACAAGAGGTCTCACTTACTCAAGGCCCTCTTAGGGAACTGTAATGTTAAGGGATGCTGAACCCAGAGCTACATGAAAGACCTTTATCAGAATTTAGGGACAGTTTGAGTTACCACTGGATAAAAAACATAGAAAGGTGCCGGTAAAAGAAGACCAAGGTAAAGCTAGTTTGCCTATTTGCTACATATTGTTAAACCACTTGCTACAAGTTCCTGTGCAATCTGAATGCAATAGTCCTTCATGTACGTCCCATGCTCTCTTGAAGACTGTCACTTACTCCCATCCCTTTGCAAGTAGGGGACCATACTGCTTTTGAATGCGAAGAAAACAACTCTTGTTTTACAAAGCTTAGAGTCTCCCAATCAAAGATTAAGCTTGCAGTTTTCAAACAGCTAATATGCCCAAATCTGCCTAAAAAGCCATTTATATGTGCAGTAACTACTCCAGGGTGTGCTAAGCTAAAAAAAAAAAAAAAAAAACACACACACTTCACTTGCTGCACTCAGTGTTGCCTAGTGCCACTGCACCAAGAACGTGCATTAATTAAACACCCTATCCTGTGCATAGGTGCCGGAACCGGGGGGGGCGGAAGGGGCGGTAGCCACTCCACTTTTCATTTCTCTATGGCAAAAACTAGTATAGAAAAAGTGCCCTTTGTACCCTCACAAGTGGCCTTTTGATTCTCAGCCCCCTCAGCTTTTACCATCTTCCGGCACCCTTGATCCTGTGTTATTGCTTACTTAATGTTCAGCCAGAGAGCTTTGCCACTGTGGGTCCCAGACACCACAGGGTTGTGCAAATCCTACTGCCCGACGTCTGAGGCAGACATAAAATCTCTGTCGGGCAGATCCTTTTAAACTGCCAACTTCAGCCTGAGGAAAGTGATTTTTTTTTTTTGGCTGCGCTGTATTTGGGGACATTCACCCATCCCCTAGCTGGCAATATTTTTTCCTTTTCTTTGTTTGCACCCCCCCCCTTTCATCTCCTGATTAGTTTACAGACAGGACTGTCTGCCACATGAGGGAGAAGGACCTCACAAAGAGGGAAGGACCATTAGCTGCATGCCACTGCAGAAAAGAGAGAAGGCACAGAGTCGGAGACTTGGAACAAAGTCGTCCTCAAGGTGCATACTGTCGTGGAAAGTTAACACTGTCGGGTAAGTTTCTGGCCAGCTAGTATGTTGCTGTCGGTTGGGGTGCTGGTGAATGCTGGGACTGGAATGGATGGAGCACAGCTGTTTTGTGAGTGGTGGTGGTGGTGTGGTGGGTGGCTCACAGTTCATAAAAGATTAGACTGGTGTCCATTTGATAAACAACTGATGTGTTCAGGTGAGCTCCATAAAAAAACGTTGGTGTAACAGTTTGATTAATATATGATATGGGTCAGACGAAAGGCTTTCTGCAGTAAACCTATTATTTCTATGTTTAAAGTAGTCTGAAGCAAATCCTGAACGCAAAAAAGCAGGTCAATACCTTCAAGTTCTTCTGGTAAACTGACGAGTCTAACGTTAGCATTTCTACTGTGTTTTCAAAGTGCTCTACTGGGACTCATAACATTTTGTTTTTTGAAATTATGTCTAAAACCGCTGCAGCCGATTTGTTGGCAGATTAAGTTACAAGTTTAGTATCTCTGGACAGTAGGTCCTTTTAGATAACATGATTGTTAATCTGTTGTTTAAATTGTTCGACTTCTTGTTCAGGTTCTGACTTGCAATAGGGTTCCATTGAAAGGTTCAGCCTCCGTAACTCCCCTTGTGTTTGCTCAGTTGGTTTTGGCCTCTTGTGTTTCCTGGTCTCCTGTGCTGCTGCTTGTCTAGGCTTTCCCATGTTGGAACTGGCTCAAACACAGGATTTTACGCCTGCAGGTTTACTTAACTAGCTAAAAAACAGGCTAAATATAAAACGTGAAACACCACAGATGTACAGTTATATTGTTAGGTCTCAGGGGCTCATCTTAGGCCTGTCCTGGTGGCTGAGGGCTCTGTCATTCTACCCCCCGCCCGTTAGGGTATTTTTCTTAACTAATTCAGCTATTTTTGTAAATGTATTTTTATTCATAGAGAGCCAAAAACAAAATACAATAAAACTTTCAAATAAGCCATTCAAGCATTTCATGTCCAGTACTTTTTAACACAATTAAAACGAGACAAAAAAAAAATATATATATATTTTTTTTTAATGTTGTTGATTTTAATTTGGGGGGAATTTAAGGCAGTATCCACTAATGGGAGTGTTATCTTGAGCTATACAGTTTGTTTCAATGTTGTTTTTAATCCAGCTATCTTTCAGGGGTCAGACAAGTAAAACATTTCTTGGGCAAGTAATTTTTATACTGCCATCTGCTCTGGGGCAAGTGCTAAATAAATTGATTTGCACACCCCCGCAGACACCAGTAAGTTTTGCCACCATGGACCCCAGACACTAGTGAATACTGTCACCCAAGTTCTCATTCCCAAACTACTCTGAGCCAACATATCTGAAGGAATCTAGCCCGGCTGACTCGAACTTAGAAGAAACAGAAGATTGAAATATTTTGACCAAACTACACTTAGTGGCCGACACATCTTCTACCTGCTGCCTCACTGTCCACGTCAATCTTTCAGGTTATCTACAGTGGATTGGGGGAAGAGGGTTTCTTCACAGAGTTCTTCTCTAGTGGTGCTCTGCAGATGTTTCAAGGGTCGGTGACAGCCTGTGGATCTTCTCTCCCAGCAGTGGAACACCACAGAAGAATCATCAGAAAAACAAATCTGTACACCAGTCGCAGATTTAGAGTTGAGACCGACAAAGACCGAAAATGAAACAATAGGGAGAATCTCCTTTCCTCTGGCTGCACTGTGGTGGATGTGTTTGGGGTAACTATTGTAAAACCCAACTAGGGAAGCGTACAGAGATTTTCTTGTACATTTTTAGCTATGGTTTTACCCATTGCACCATCCCGGCCTTTTATAATGGTTTGTCAGAAAAACTTTTGCCAACTTTGTAACTCAAGTCAGGAGTGTTGAACACTTATTTCTAAGATATATTATGAAACTTGGCACACTTTTAGAGACCATACTAAGCAATATACGTGACCAACTGCAGACCTCTAGCTTCAGCATGGTTGGACCGAGTTACAGCCAATTAAAGAATGTCAGAAAATTCTGAAAATGTTCACGCAATTTTGCAAAAATTCCGCCCAGCTCTAATTCTGTACATTTAATGGACTGTGACAGAAAAAAAGCTGTTGAAAGACTTCTTACTGAGCAGCAGTGTGGATTGCTTTTCTCTATATTTTCTACAATCGATCTCCCAGACAAACCTTACATATAAGTCTATGTGAGAAGTAGCTGTAAAAAACATATTTGCACATTTTATAGTGTAAAGGTTAAAACTTGCAGCAGCTATGCTTCATAGTTTTGAGAAAATATTTTTGCCAGCAACAGAGTAATCTAGGGATAAAGTTACACCTCAGCAGGAATGCTAGGCAGGCCAGTCACTACGGGAAAATAACACCTTTAGTATGGACTATACTGGGGGGGGGGGGTATCATTTCTTAATCACCTTCTTAAAGTCCTCAAAACACAACTCTTACAACAGCTTTATTTCGGTCATGCATGCACCATTATAAATGCCTGTCAGGCCTGTTTCCTCAAACTGGGAGGCATCATTTCCACCCCAAACCCCATACGTCTCCTGGGTTGTGCCTGAAAACAGGCATTCAGTGGTCTAGCGTACTTGTAGCCCCCCGCCACCACCAATTTGGGGGCTTACCTTCTGCCCGTTCTCCCGTTTCTGCTCCTTCTCAAGCACCTCCCAGTGTGCCTGCTATTTCTCCCCACACTGGCCAGAGACATTCTGGTGCCCTTCTGCCCCAAAACCAGTCCCAGTGCAAATCCAGCTCATCTCGGGCTCCAGAAACTTAAGCCACACCTCCCTGCGGTTTTCTTCAGCGCTCCGGTGCCGCGGGGATGACTGTGCATGTGCAAAGCTGTGCCTTTGATCTTCCGACCGCTTGGTTTGCAGTCAAGTGGAAGAGTGCTCAGTGGTCCTGGCCCCCGTGTTAGACAAAGTGGGGACCAGTGACCAAAACAAGGGCCAAGAGAGTCCTCTTCTAAAAGTAAATAAAAAGAGCCACAAAGTGCTAGTGATCGGGACTCGTGAATATTAATGAGCCAGAGCCCCGATCCTCATGAATTTATGAGAGTCTGTGTGCCCTCGGAGAACTAATATTTTTCCGCGGCTGCTGCAGGGAAACAAATTGTAAATAAATAAATAACAGCAGCCGCAAAGAACTCTAAAGGGCAAATGTTTATGGGGAACAAAGATTTAAATAAATAAATGTATTTTTCCTGGCTGCACTAGTACTGTTGGGACTCCGATAATCAGCCTGCCTGCTGCAAAGGGGGTTACAAAATACTGGCAGCAGAGACAGAGTCAGGACTGAACTAAAACGGGCAGCGAGCTCAATGATACACAAGTGGCTACTGAACTGTGGGGCAAATCTAATAATTATTCTGGCTGCACCGCGACACTTATTTGGCACTGTGTTAATTCAGTTTAAGGAACTGTGTGTTTAGCAGCCATTACAGAGCAGCAACAGCCAATCGGAAAGCTGGATTATCGAGCCAGGGCTTGTGGGACTTTTGCCAAAGCTCATGGGAAACTTCCAAGTGCTTATGGGGAACTGCAGGGACTTAGATTCAGGCATTAAAATAGCAAACCAAC
Source organism: Neoceratodus forsteri (assembly GCA_016271365.2). Classification (NCBI taxonomy): domain Eukaryota; kingdom Metazoa; phylum Chordata; order Ceratodontiformes; family Ceratodontidae; genus Neoceratodus; species Neoceratodus forsteri. The sequence goes on along the minus strand of JADMNL010000037.1, from coordinate 22,656,934 downwards.
TGTGCATCGAGAAGGCTTTATGAAGAATTCATTTTTGATGGACAAGCACTTTAGCCAATCAGAACAGGAGCAACCAATATGGAGTCTCAGGAAAGCCCCATAAAAGACAGTGTTTTAGGCAGATTTAGAGATTCGAGTGGGAGCCCCCCACAGGGGTGGGGGCTCAGGCCCTCAGCAAACTAAACAGGCCTAGAGATACAGTGCAAGCCCTCCATAGTGGAGGGGGGCATTTTCCTCTGCCAAAAGGGGAAATCAGTGGTAGACTAAAGCAGAACCTGCTAGCCTGGGGGTTGCCAGAAAATGGCCTCCAGGGGCTACCTCAAATCCTTTCCACATTTAAGGAAAACGTAGGTCTTGCAACTTGATACCAAGTCAGCTATGCGAGAGCGGAACCTGCCTCAGTAGTGAGAGTACTGGTGTCTTCAGGAACTTCAGATGAAGGAGAGCCATTCCTGTGAAGATGCCCGAGTGAGTAAAATTGTACCTGCACGTGCAACTAAAAGGAAAAAACTTAACGGGGCCACAAAGCCCCAGGAAACTGTTTGAAACTTCGTTTGTCTGCACCCTGCGACTGATCGGTTTTCAGAAAGGACAGACTCATATTAGTTAAGTGACTGTGGATGGTCCAGTGTACAGAAACATGTTTGAATTGAAAGAGCCCAAGTGAGCTAATGGAACAGTTATTGCCAACAGCGTGGTTTGTTTTAGAAGAAGTAAAAAGAGAAGTCCTTGAACTGAACAATTGCTTTAAATAAGTAAATGTGCTGAATGCAACTTTGAAAAAATATAAATGTGCTGGAAGATGGCCTCAGTTTGGACAAGTTTCTAAATAAGTAAAAGTGCTGAATGTTCAGGAAATATAAATGTGCTGAATGTAAGGTAACCGCCTGGTTACATCGCAAGTGCATTTGGCCCAGAAGAGGGGCTCAGTTTTCAGAATGTTAAAGTGCTGTTTCCATTGTCAAGTTTTAAAATCTCTGCAGTCAGTTAATGTGAGAACTGGCTGTTGGCTTGCCTGCAAGTTAACCTTTGTGGATAGTGCCAGTCTGCTGGAAGCACTCAATTCTAACCTGCTTACAGGGAATCCTACTGTGAGTAAATGCAGGGCCTCCCCTGCACCATCTAAAGAGACTGCACATAGTGAACATGTTTAATATTTCAAGCCTAAGCCTTACTCGTCCCAATCAGCTGGCCAACGTACAGCTGTACCATCCATCAGGCCTGCACCTTTCATGGACTTCGGTTACTGGGTAACCAGGTTACGGCTGGGATTGCAGGACCTTGTACCAACTGTTGAGGACTGGTACCAGTGTAGGTATTTAATGATCACTGCCTGCTTTACCCTTCCTAACTCTCCCCATGTAAATACACGCTGTTATTGTTGTTTTGCAAGACATCTGTGTCGTAAGCATATCAGTAGTATCCAGCTCCTGAATGGAAAAATTTATTAAATGTGGGGAAATGTTTATCGGGTCATGTTTGGGGTGGCTGTGTGGTAATGTGGGTGGGTGCAGCATCCCAGAGGGTTGTATCAGGTTAAAGCTAGCCCACTTAAAGCTAAACTCTGGATGGAGGCACTGCGCAAAAGTAATAGCTTGGGTAAGAACCAGTTTAAAGCTAATTTTAGGAACCCAGTCCCCTCAACCTATATCCAGGGTAGTAGACAAAGGTAGTAGCCCTTGGAGTAACACCACCTAGGGGTTACATACTTACCCCGTTACCAAAAACCAAATAAATAAACCAACGGCCTGATCCACGGGTAAAGCACAATCCTGATTCCTTTCTTCCTGGCAGCTCTCTAAGGTGGCCCGAGACACAGACCGCTTTCCACAGTCAGTTACAAGTGGCTAAAGCCAACAGCTCACTAGGCTACTAAATGCAAAAGGATTAATGAAAAACAACTATAGGGCCTTTTTCGAAAATCCAGACTTTTCAATCCCACACTGCACTCTAACCCTACTCACAAATCTCTCATCCCTACAAACTTACAACTACATCAGCCACTTACCAAAGATTTCAGAACGCTGTTTGACAAACCTATACACTCTGTCCACCAGACTACTACAAGCTACTACAGAGTTCCTAAAGCATTACCCCTCAGTTTAAAGTCAGCAATGGGAATAAATCAATCTGACTTCTACTGAGCAAAGAACAAAATATTTATCGGCTGTTAAAGTTGACCAAAAGACCACCATCTGTATTTACTTCATTTATTTAAATGTTGGTGACTAGGACAGAAACACAAAGTAATGGCTGGTTTTCAGGTATAATCCAGAGTAGAAGAGACACACATTATGAGAGCATGCATGAGATTTCACAGGCTGAAAATAATATCTCTGTCAGTATGAATGCTGAAAATACTAAAACTGTTTCTTGTCTAAGTGCTCTTTTTAAAACTTGCCTCTCCCTAGCCCTCTCTTGCTCCAGGAACTGATCTTTCCACCCCCCCTTTGTTTCCCCAGTTCCTGGCCAGGCTACTCAGAGTGACTGAAAACGCAGCTGTTTTTTCATTATGCCAAGAGGCCGGGAGAGAAGATTCCTACTTCTTGCAAGTATCAAATGGTGCCACGCCCGATTATTTTTCTCCTTTTCACTGTAATAATCAGCAAGAAAACTCTCCGTTTGAAATAGGCAATTTCAGTTTTCTCCCCCGAGTATAAAGGTTATATTTAATCAGTACTTTCTTTCTCAGCTCATTCATTGTCATTCTTTTCATCATAGCGATGTTGGGGGGGGGATGCATGAGACGGTGATTACTTGCTCAGCAGGTTCTCATGCACTCTCCTCTGCAGCAAACAGAAAGGTAGCAAAGCGTGACAGACAGCTGAAGGGAGGAGTAGTAAGGCACAACTCTCACTGACAGCCCCATGTCAATAATATTGTCAGTGCAGTCAATAAAAAACTAGGTGCACCATACAGGCAAAAGCATCTCACCGAGGAATCCAAGCATGTTGCTGTGCTCAGTAATATCCTCCCTGTTATCTACTACGGCATCACAGTATATGGTGCGGCCACAGACACTGTTCTCAGTAGGGTCAGACTTGCCCTAAACAAGGCGTGTCATTTCGTTCCTGACACCGATAGGCTCACCCACACACGTTCTTTCTACTCTCAGACCAACTGGATCCCCCTACAGGAAAGAATTAAATTCCACACCTGCCTTCTGGGCAAAAAAGCTCTGCTGGGCCTCATACCACCGGCTTTACAAAACCTTCTGCATCCTGTCCTAAACCAGTATTCTACCAGGAACATACCCAGATCTGCTCTTACTGTGCCTTTTCGCAGCACAAGCCTTGCCACGTGCTCTTTTGCCGCTAGGGCTCCACAGTGGTTGAATGACCTACCAGAATCTCTGATGGGCCTCCCCCAAATCGGCCAGTTTCGCAGGGAATTAAGACAAGTCTTTACCCCCATGCTAAACGTGAGTGCCACTGATCTCCCTCAAGCTCTGCTTGTGCAACCTTCCCAGCAGATCTAGGGGTGCACTGCACCCTATCCAAAAATTTTCAGGGGTACAAAATAAATTATAAGGGTTGATTCTACTATTTGTGCAACATTTTTGTGGGATACATATACTTCAAACAGAATTATGGGGGTACAGTGTACCCCTTCACACAAAAATGTACTTGAATTTCATAATTTGTACTTGAATCAAGTAGAAATGGGGGTAAATAGGAACACTGCTTCCCAGCACCCAACAAAGCTCTTGTAGTTTGCTACTGCCTTGCTTCTAGTACTCCCTCTACTGTGCTTGACTTGCAGTTAGACAAAGCCACATGTGTGCTGCCGTGTTTCTACCTCTACTGTCATGTAAGCTCTTTATTATTTGAAACTGTGCTTTAGTCTTCTGATGACAAGGAACCTTTGTAAATGAGCACTTGTGCTCAAAGGTGTATGTTCAAAAACGAACAAATAAATACATAATTAAAGAAAAGCAGCAGCAGCAGTTGAGAACAACAGCTGGGATACCCCAGGATCGCTGTGCGATGTTAATTTTGAGGGTTGTGGACTCCCTGTAGGAAAATGTGGGGATCCTAGGGAAATATTTTGAGAGTCCCAGCGTGTGCATTGTGATAAAATGTGCCAAACTGCAGAAATTGTTTCATGCAATTTGGCATATTTTTTTTTTGCCATAATTGCACACCTGGAAAACACCTGCATCTTGAACTGACAGAAAATTGTAAAGGACATAGTTACTGTACCCACATCCTTGAGAGCTCTGAAACAAGAGAGTGGACGTTTTTTTGGGGATTAAATAAGAGTGGAAGAACCTGTAAACAATAAAGTAGGATATAATAAGCGAGTGAAGTTAGAAAGTTTAAAAAAAGAAAAAACAAGTGTGGGAGGATGGAGTCTGGGAATAGCAGAACAGGAATTTGCTGAGCAGTTGCTAACATCTCTCTGCCCAGAAGGAGGCAATGCCCATCGAGTCCATCCCACTGGTCACTCCAGTGCTGCAGCCAGTGATTCACTGCTCCACCAAAAATACTGTTCATCCAAGTCTTACTTTAAAGGCCCCAGTGCTACCATCATCCAAGACAGTCGCTGGTTGAAAATTCCAGAGCCTCTGGACTCTGTGGAAAAATTATTTCCAACCAGTTAACTCGACGTCTTTTTTTTCAATCTTGTCCTGTGACCTTGAGTCCTACCATGCTCCATCGGCTCCCCAAATCCTCTCTGTTTACCATATCCCATGATCTTATATAGGGTTTTCACATATACTCTCAATCTTCTACATGCCAGTGAAAATATCCCCCAGTTAATGTAATCTTGCCTCGTATTCCATCCTTGGGCTGCCGTACTCCGTGTGTGCCCTCACAGATGTTCTGTACAGTGGTAATAACGCTGTTCATGCATGCGCAGGCTTATCAACAACAGAGCTAGTGGACGTACACCTCGGAGCTAGACGCAAGCACAAACTACCATTAACTAAAGGGTAAATCCTGAAACCGTATTCTGCTAACACAACTTGGGACTTCAGTTAATATGCTGTTTCAAGAACCCTGCCTCACCCCACAACCTAAATGACTGCAATTACTTCCAAGTCTTGGAGTACCAATACATGGAAATGACTTGCTGTTGAGAAATAGACATTCGTCCCCTCAGTAGCTGTTAATCTGTCAATCACCTAGGCTCCTTCATTACGCTGCCGAACAGGACTTTGGCTGAATAACGAGTTTACTTTTCCTTACTCATGCCCTTGTCAGTAACTGGCTATTCACTGACTAACAGATGTACCAATATGATAGGGCCATATCTGAAAATAGAGACCAGCGAGCGAATGCATCCACCAGCTGTATCCCCCCCTCGCTATTTAGGAGACTGCTATGGCACCATTGCACGAGATGTATGTCAAAGTGGTTAATCAGCCTCCAAGCCTACTACTGGATCTCTTCTGAGCAGACTGCCAGCTGTGCCAACCTGGAATACACTGTGAGGGCAGCAACTTTGTGATGTGGGCTGTTTGTGTACAGAATACACAGCTGAGACTGACAAACTAACTCTATTCAAATATGGGATACACCATGATTCTCCCCAGGTCTCCAAAATGGAAGGCTAGAAGAGCCATCCAGTGGGTCACCCTCCCCAAAAGCCCTTTAGGGGATGTACTGGTGAATCTTTAGATTAGCAATGTGCCAAAGGTAGATTACAGGGGAAAAAAAAAAAGACTCCAGTAAATTAAAGGTCTAATATTACCGAAATACTTCAGCTGCCAAAATGGTGGATTATACTGCCTTCCTTTTAAACAGACACTGTGATTGATGGCAGAAAGACCTTCCTAACTGGTCCCCATAATAATAATTTGTTAACTACACTAGAAGGCTTTCAAGAAGTGAGGTGGTGACTGTAACGTTGAGACTTTTAATATTATTATTATCATCATTATTAACACCCAGATGCCAGCACAAGCTCTCTCGTCAGTCTCTCCTTAGCGCTACAAGTGCCTCCGGTGGAAGGATCACAAGGTGATGACTTGGGATCTAGGGATCACGTCGGTGGTGGGCTCGTTCCATCATTGTACTCACCATCCTGCCTCAAAATGTCTCACCGGAACACAATCTCAACCCTCCCTTGCTGGAGCATGAGTGGTTCCTGCCCAACAGTCTACCTGGGCCCACTGAAGGGATTTTTAAGGTAATAATCAAACCTAGGTCCAAGGCATGGTGACAAGCAATGTTTTGGTAGCTACTGCAAATTTCAAACCTAGGTTCTGCACTCTGCTGGGCAACCGATGTCACTGTCGTCGGTGTAGTCCACAACTGGGCAAGTAACTTCAGAATCTGAATTTACTACTAGCTTAACTAACTCAAACAATTCAAGAATCACTGGGCTGTTTGTTTGCTGTTACTTTAAAGAAGCTGCATGTTCAATGTTTTCCTAAACATCTGATGTGGGTGTCTGGCTAGCTACATAAACATGGTACTAGGTGCCTGTGGTTGTGGAAGACTCTTAAGCGGTTTTAAGCGTTTGACATCATAACAAAGATTTTAATAAACTATGACGGGAATGCATAACTCCAGAGCTCCCGCCCTAAAATGCAAGGTACTGTTTAAAGCTCTCTAGTGACATGACGGATGGTGCACTGGTACCCCTCTTATGAATTCCATACTGTAATTGGTGCAAAACAAATTAACTGGTGTACAGACTAGTAGAACATTAAATCATGCTCTAGAACTGTTAAAAATGGTAGCGGTCCCAAACTAGAACACTGTATTTATGTGTAACTCCAGAACAAAGGAAACCCATAACCCACATCCAACCCCTCAACCTCCAGTCCACTGCTAGTTTCCAAATGAACACTGAACATTTCAACATGACAAGTCTCATTAGTCTCACAATGATGCCTATTAAATATCAAGACAAAGGGGTCAACTCCACCCACCAAGCAGTCATACATTAAAGACCCCCACTACTTTCTAGATTAGACAGCCCCATGCAAAGTCTCCAAAGCCATCCAAGCTCAGTAGGAACATGTGCGACGTCCTGCCCTTACAAAACAACCGCAGCAGCTTCCTGTGCTCCCATGTAATGCAGCTAAGCTTGCACGTTAGACTCCCTTCCTAATCAATACTTGTAGCCAGGGGAGCAGCTTCGAACTCGGTCCCATTTTCATTCACCAGTTACCAAGCCTTACCTGGGGTTCTAGCTATGGACGGCCATTTTAGTTTCTATTCTACTTGGTGCATTGTTCAGGAGACCAAATAAACAATTATCAGATAGCAAATTATTTGGACCTATGTAGAAGTAGTTACATGAAGGGGACAACAGAATTTCCAGCTCGAATTGTAAGTATCTATGAACCACCGGTCTGACGGTGCAGCTGCAGCACTGCTGCTTGGATGCTGGCAACCCCGCTCGGGAAGAAACCGAGTTACCAGGAGGACCAGTGGGGGGGACAAGAGTCCCAGAGAACCTCGCCTCCATTGGGGGTGGGCACTGTCCAGGGACAGCCATATGAGTGCATCCTAGCGAGGGTCCAGCGTGAGCAGTGTGGCACTAGAAAAGGGGGTGGGGGACACAAGGCTGAGGCACTGCTTATGCCCATGGTGTGCACGCTCTGGAAGTGTATTGTGTCTCTGTCCCAGGGAGGGGCAGAAATAAGAGTAAAAACAACAAACAATGGAAGAAGGATGCCCATCCTCTGTAGGCTCCACACTGCCGACAAGGCCTGCCTCCACAATGGAGCTGGTCTACCTCAGGGCTTGGTCCACCCTGGCAGCCCCACCATGAAAGAGGGGAAATGGGGGCTTCAAGGAGGTCCAGTAGGTCCCACTGAAGGCCAGTGATGGGGCAGAGTTTGAAGGATAAATAGTAATAATAAAAATAAATAAATAAAAAACAAAGGAAAAAAACAACGAATCTCTATGAATCACAATCTTGTCCTTAACAACTATACACTGAATCGCATGGCACTGTAAGACGAGATTCCCCTGCAAAATCTTCCCATCAATCCCCTACAGGTTTCAGAAGATTTCCATGTCCCTTTCATTGTAGGAACCACCACCACCAACCTGGGTAGTGACACACCACTATTACTCAGCCTAGAATGCTACACTTCCAGCCTGAGGGTGAGGGGCCACTAATTTGGGGGAGGGGGGAGACATTGTGAACTACTCACAGTTGAGGCATCACTGAGAAAGGAAAACTCTTAGTCAAGATCTGTTCAGCAATAAATATCATATTATTCTAAGTGCTATGTTTCTTTTTTAAAGGAGTAAGTTGAGCTTCCACAATGGTCCTGCCAGACTATAAGAACACCAGGCTCAGTAGCCAACTGGGTTATCCCGGCTTTGGAAGATCACTCCAGCGATACCCTCTACTGGTATATTATGTAACTCAGCTAGCTCAGTCTCAAAAAATCATTAAAACCTACAAACACCCTTCTGCAAAAATGAAAAGAAGTCTTGCAGAGAACTCAGTCTTGTCCCACTGCAGTGCCCACTGGCACGGCTCCTTCTGCAGTAAGACCATGGCTGTATTTGATATTTTCCATACTGACTTCACTCAGTAAGCTTTTGGAAAATCTTCAGAACCTACATCAGGTGAGGGATGATAGTTCAGCTCTACACTCTCACAATCAGCATTGGTAAGAGTCACAAGGCTGCTCTGAAAAGCTGTTTATAATACCTTACCAAAAGGACAGTGCTTTCTATATCCTGGAACATACCATCCTCCCTGTTTTGGGGGGGGGCCGGGGTGCAGAGGTATTCCAGGTTACTGTCTTTGGAGCTGATTAAAGAAATGCTTTCCATATTTTTAATCCTGTCTGGTTACAACATGGCCACAGGACTGTTCGCATACTTCCTACATTCTTATGTCAGTGTAGCTTTCATTACATTCCCTCATGTCTTTCAGTAACTTACGAGGGAGAACAAAAAATTAAGAAATCCAGATTCTTGTTTCAAGAATACTGGTGCTCTCAGAAATCCAGTGGTGTCAGGTCCCCAAAATCACAGTCAAAGAGTTCACTGATCCCCTCGCCTTCTTCCAGCCCGAAGTGATAATCATGGAACTGAGGAGGTGACAAGTTTATGAATTCGTCTGGTGAGATGGAGGCAAACTCATCTCCCTCAGCCTGCTCCAGAAGGGTGTCCGTGGAGGTTAATGGCGAGAAGTTGACTGCCCCAGGACTGCACTTCAAAGACAGCAAGGCATCCCCAGAGAGGACGGAGTCTGTGGACAGAAAAACATCAGTGTCAATAATGCATTCAGTTAAAATATGAAACTTACCGGGGGGGGAATATGACTAATAGAAGTCTGCATAAAATGCCAGGAATCTACAACTTACAAGACTGTATAAGCCTAATGGTTCAATTTAGGATTGGTTTTCCCTGGATAGCTGGGCAAAATATGCAAGATATTGTTCTAGAGAAGGAAGTTTACAACTGGAAGTGAAGCAAAACGAGGACGAGTGGTTGGCTTGGGATATCAATATTTGTAACATGGCAACTTTTCCTATCACTTAATAGAGCAATGTAATAGGGTAAAAGACAACCTGTGATGCAAAATGAAGCAGGCATTAATTCCCTAGTAATGCCCACTTCATTTTGCAGTACTGTGACTCTCCACACTGGAATTACTACACGAGCAGTATCCAAAATAGTGATCTCCCACCCAGCCGCCCAGCGGTCACCATTTCATCCATGCTGATCCTTGATCGCAGCAGTATTCAATTCAAGCCCTGATGTTCCAGATACAAAAAAATTCCTAACAATTACCTGGTGAGAAGCAATTGTAATGTGCGCTGCAAAACAGACAGAGTAAAGGCCTATGGCACATTCATATGGTAGAAAAAAATGGGCAGACTGGATGGGCCTTGCGTTCCTTATCTGCCATCAACTTCTATGTTTCTATTTAGTAAAAGTTCTTGATGATTTAATATGCCCGCTAGAGTTGTTTGTGTTCGTAATCACTCGTGTTAGTTAGCGAGTGGCAATGTTACCATGGACTATGGTAATCAGCAATCCCAGAATACAGCACTCCACAAATACCTACAAAAACAACAAGTTACGAACACTTTTCACAATGCAGAACTACCTTCTAGAAAAAGTTAACAATATACAGTACTGTTTAGTACCGTGTCTCACTCTTGCAGATGTTATATGTTTAAGTGGTAGAGCGCCATGTATCAATCACAATATAAAACGATGTTGCATGTGTCAAAACCACGTTCACAGATTTAAAAACATTGTGATCAGCCAAAACGTACATTTTTGTCTTATTTTCAAAATCCAGTTGGGTGAAAGCAATTTTAGTAGCACTTGTTATGTTACAAGCACATTAATGCACTCCAGAGTTGGGCTCTACTAGGGAATTACTGCCTGGTTGATGGTTGGAACCCCCAACGGGGCATTAATTCCCTAGTAGAGCCCTTCTCTGTCACGCATTAATGCTTATGTGTTAGAAGTCAATAGAAAATGGTTAGTACAGTACCCTCACTGTACCCCGGGTGATCATTCTCTATCAGGTTAAGCAATGGATGATTCAGATTTCAAATGGAGCTACTGAGTACAATTTAACTTTCAGAAATGGTACAGAATTAAAAAAATATGTATAGAAAAGATTAAAAATGGTAAAAGCCCAATTAGTCTGCCTTGTTGCCCTGCTGTGCATTACTATGGTTTAACCTCCCCTTCAAGGAGAACTGCGCTAAATCTATAAGTCGGCTTTCCCAGGAGAAGCTGTTTTTTTTTTTTTTAAATACTGGTTCAAATTCTATTATTGCTCTAGCTATCCCGGATTTTCAATTATCTCAGTGGGTGCTTCTGGTTTACATGCTGCTGGTAAGAACCATTTTAGAACAGTATAATGTAGTTTATATCCCTGTTCTACTCTTCTATTGTTGGGACAATGTAGTTATATTCTACTATGGAACTCTGAAGTTGTTTGGGACATAAACGATATCACACAGTTCTAAAATGGTACCACCAGATTGTAAAGCAGAAACACCCATTGAGATCACCAAAAGGCCTGTTTAGATGGAACAATTACAGAGTTTTAACCGGTACTTAAAATACAGCTTCTATTGGAAAAAATGACTTGCAGGTTCAGCGCAGTTCTCCTTTCAGAGGCCTTCCCACCTTTTTCACTCTCGCTTCTGATAACATCCTTGAAGATGTCCCATCGTGGATGGCTGGGCAAAATATGTGCAATACTGTTCTAGAGAAGGAAGTTTACAACTGGAAGCGAAGCAAAGGGAGGATAAGTGACTGGGAAAAGTCAGTGGCAGGTAGGGAAGGGGTTTTTGATTGAGAATCTCATGAATTACTGCCCTTTTAAACAGTTAAAATACTGTGGCCTTTGAAGGTCTTTATGACTGACTTGGCCTCTGATTGTGTTCAGTAGAGTTTGCTATGTCAGGCACCATTTCCCACTGTATGTGTTTAATCTCTGAATCTCTCTCCTACGTGTCCGTCACCTCCCACTGCTAATGGCACCTTTTCACCCCCACACCCTTCCCTTACCCTTAGACCTACCGCACCAACTAATGCAGCTATGTCAGTCCTGAAGGTATTACAACTGCCCCTCCCACCCCTCCTCCCTCCGCTATCCTTGGTGCATCCAGTGCCCTTGCTTTATAGTCTTCGTCCAGGCCACGTAATACTTTGCTGGTCTAGACCTCATCCAATATAATATTGTACTCAACTGTCTATCAGAGACCTGCCTTGCACAGAACTCTCACATAGCGGTATGCTGACTGCCTTTGGTACCATGCCTGTAAATTATGCTGCCTTGTTCAAACAACATGAAGTCTTGCTATATTATGACAAATGCAGTATAACCGCAGGTTAGAACTGCTCTGGAGGTGAAATAGTTAACTTTCCATGCAGGCATGGAACTTAGAGCGCGAGCTCGGTTGAAAACTCTGTCTGTTGTGCTTCAAACGCAAACTGTCAGATTCTTTACTCCGCCTCACTGAACAGTCGCTCCGGAGATTTCTCCTTCTGCTCGGTTCATTTTGTCGGTTTAAAAGTATTATTTTTCGGTTTTTAGCCGAAATTAAACCACAACCGTCGGTTCAAGCTCTGTCTGTGGTAATGTAAGTAATAGATAGGTTTTCATTTATTTTTCTGTGTGGAACTTGTAATTCTTTATCGGTTCGGGTTTGAACCGATCAGGTTGTATTTAAAATCTACTAGTCCTTTTTTAGAGTGCAGTTCCCGGTTCTTATCGGTTCTAAAAAAAAACAGATTTCATTACGGTTTTTTCCACGACCCGTGACACGGTTGGGAACCGATAAGGGTGTCTTGCTAGGTGGATTGCCATAAACAGTCAAGTTGGTTAGGCTGGCATTATGTCTGAGAAACCCAAAAGAAAAACCGGACTCACTGGGTTTCAACACTGTAGTGTTTGTGGGGAAGCTTTTGCTAAGGCTGACCCACACACCACATGTGTCTATTGTCTGGGGTTTGACCACCTTAATTCAGACTGCCAGATTTGTCACAATTTCCCTGCTGCCACCATAGATAAGAGAGTTGGTAGGCTCAGGAAAGCGAGAACCAAAGGTCATGACCGGATGGCCAGCCCGGTTCGGTGCCAACCAAACGGAGGGAGTGCCCTCTGACCAGGGCGATACTTCCTCGGGCAAACGAAGAGCCGGTTCCAGCAAAAAGGACTAGAAAGTCAGCTAGTGTAGAGCCAAAAGTTCTCTCCCCAACTGCTGAGGAAATAGCTAAAGCAATTCAAATTGTCCAGTCTCTCTCTCCGGTTCCGTCCGAACCGACACCTTCAGGTAAGCGGTGGGTTCGGCCGGTTTCACCAGTTCAAGATTATGATTTTGAGGATTTTTATGAACCGGGGGAAGGGGAAGAGGAATATGAGGAGAGTGAATATGGTTTTGAAGATCTGGATGTGCCCATTGATCCGGACATCTCTCCAGATAGACCCCTAGGGGTTTCTCCTCCAAGGCTTTCTGAGTCCCCTTCTCATTTCATGTTTTATAAAAAAGTTGCTGAAACTCTCCAGCTCCCTGTTGAGGAAGCTGTTGATGACCAAGAGGAGCCAGACTATGTAGAAATGATGGATATTCCAGAGTCTAGGAGACTGTCTATTCCTTGCATAAATCTTTTCCGAAACAGACAGTAAAAGTTTTTAAAAACTCCTCACACTATACCTCCTGTGGACAAAAGGATGGACAAGAGGTATACCTTATCAGGCTCCGACACTGATTTCCTCACTCAACAATGCAGCCATGTGGGGGTAGTGCAGGCTGCAGCCTGTGACAAGGCTAATATTCCCCTAGCTTCACACACCCCTGAGAAGAACTCCAGGAAGATTGATGCTATGGCAAAGAAACAGTACATGGCAGCATCTTTGGGACTCAGACAAGCAAATTATATGGCCTATGCTGCTAGGTACCAGAAATCTAGATGGGATACTGTGCTGGCCCTAGCAAAACAAGTCCCTGACCAGCTGCCAGGGAGCTGGAACAGGTGGCTATGGATGGTATTGAGGCATCCAAGGTGCAATTTCATGCTGCAGTGGACTCTAATGATGTTTCATCAAGAGTCATGGCTACATCTGTGGTACTGGGGATGTCTTGGCTCAGATGTACTACCCTGTCTCAGGATACCCAGTCTAAGGCCATGGATTTTCCTGTTGTGGGAAATTCTCTATTTGGGGAGCAAACAGAGAATTACATGAAGAAAATGGATGAATATAGGACCACCTATAGGAGTGCACAGGCCAAGGAAAGGCAGGCCACTCCTCAAAAGCAGCTTCCTAGAGGCAGGGGCAGGCCTTTTCATAGGCCTTTTTACCAAGCCCAAGCTTCCTCCTCCGCCTATGCTCAGAGGGGGTTCTTTAGAGGGAGAGGCAGACGGGGTACAAGCAGGTCTGCTTCCACCCCTCAGCCCAAAGCCCCTGCCAAGCAGGCACCTGATGGGATTGCCAGGGCCGATTCTCCTCTACCTGTAGGAGGCTGGCTTTACTTTGTCCAGGACTGGAAGTCTTTAACATCAGACAAGTGGGTCCTGGAAGTAGTAAGCGGGACTGGTTCTCAGCTTCAAAAATTTCCAAAGCTGAGAACCAGATCTTTTCCACCTGCAACTCCATCAGAGGCACTCGCCCTAGAGGCACAGGTCTCTACCCTCCTGGCTCTCAGAGCTGTGGAAAGGGTTCCTCCCCTATACCAGGGCAAAGGTTTGTACTCCAGGTACTTCCTTACCCCAAAAAAGACAGGAGAATGGCAGCCCATCCTGGATCTCAGATATTTAAACAAGCACCTTTTAAAGCCAAAGTTCAAAATGGTGACTCTGGGAATTATCCTACCCTCTCTAAGGCCAGGGGACTGGCTAGCTTCCCTGGACCTCAAGGATGCCTACTTCCATATTCCCATCAGAAGCTCCCATCGAAAGTACCTCAGGTTCGAGCTGCCCTCAGGCCACTACCAGTTCAGAGCAATGCCCTTCGGCCTCACTTCTGCCCCAAGGGTATTCACCAAATGCCTGGCTGTAGCAGTTGCTCACCTAAGAAGGCAAAGATTGCCATCTTTCCTTACCTGGACGATTGGCTCTTAGTAGGCCAGTCCCCAGACCAGGTCAATTTACACCTTCAGATAACGCAGCAACTGCTTACCTCTCTAGGTTTCCTTCCGAATCTCTCAAAGTCAGTTCTAGAGCCGGTCCAGCTTCTTACCTTCATAGGCGCAGAACTGAACACACAGGAAGCCAGGGCCTTCCTCCCCCTGGATAGGGCAAAGACCCTAGTCTCCCTGGCCTCCTTATTTACCCTGCAGATCTCCTGGCCAGCAAGGCATTTTCTGGAGCTCCTAGGACACATGGCTGCTTCCACAGCAGTTGTGCAAGGAGCAAGATTTCAGATGAGGGACATCCAGTTCCATTTGAGAGCTTTTTGGACTCAAAGAAAGGATAACTCGAACCCTGATCCAAGCCCTACAGTGGTGGCAGGATCAGAGCAACCTGAGACAAGGGGTTCCTTTTGTCACTCAGTCTCATTCTCTAATCCTTACTACAGATGCGTCCCTCTTGGGCTGGGGAGCTCACATGGGTGACCTCACCACCCAGGGTCTATGGTCTCCCCAGGAATCTCTGCTCCACATCAACCTATTGGAGCTCAGAGCAGTTTTTCTAACACTTCAAGCTTTTTCCAAATCTGTTCAGAACAAGAGTATTCAGGTCAGAACAGACAACACCACTACAATGTGGTACATCAACAAGCAAGGGGGCACTCGGTCTACAGCCTTGTGCACCGAAGCGATGAAGTTGTGGTCTCTGGCTTACTCCCTGAACACCTCCCTTACGGCAGTTCACCTCCCAGGCAAGGACAATGTCCTGGCAGATGCTCTCACAGCAGGATTTCCCAGGGCCACCACGAATGGTCACTGGATCCCTGGTCTTGGGAGTAGTATTTGCCAGATGGGGCACCCCGCAGATAGATCTTTTAGCAGCCCCAGACAATCACCAACTTCCTTTTTTTTGCTGCAGGCCCCCAGTGTTGCGTTCACTCCCACTGGATGTCTTAGCCCTCAGTTGGGAGGGGAAGTTTCTCTATGCCTTCCCTCCCTTTCCTCTCCTGTTCAAAGTGCTAGTCAAAATCAGATCCCAATCATGCAAAGTCATTCTAATAGCTCCGGATTGGGCCAGACAACCCTGGTATCCACTCCTGCTGCCCTTAGCAGTCCATCCTCCCCTGTCCCTTCCCAGGAATCACAATCTGTTAACCTGTGCCCAGGGAAGGGTCTGGTACCCGAATCTCAAATCTCTCAATCTCAAGGCTTGGTTCTTGAAGAGTTAGAGTTTGCTGATTTACACCTTTCCCAGGGTGTAATGGATATATTGAAGTCCGCAAGGAAGCTTTCCACTAGGGCTACTTACAATTCCAAATGGAAAAGGGTTTTCCATATGGTGCTCGGAAAAGCATATTTCCCCAGTCTCTGCTGATCTACCCACAGTCCTGGATTATATGGTCCACCTGAATTCTTTGGGGCTGAGACCAGCTACCCTGAAGGTGCACTTGGCAGCTGTGTCTGCTTTTATTTCAGCAGGTAAATCCTCTTCCCTTTCAGCTCATCCTGTATTTTCCAGTTTTTAAGGGGTTGTTTCACACCAACCCTCCATTCAGGGATCCTGCCCTGCCTGGGATCTTAATATTTGCATTGCTCAGCTTATGCAACCCCTTTGAGCCCTTGTCTTCAGCTGAGCTCAAGTACTTGACTTGAGAAAACTCTGTTTTTGTAGCCATCACCTCTGCCAGACGCATAAGTGAATTACAAGCGTTGTCAGTGGAGCAGGAGTTTATCTCTTTTCACAGAGATAAGGTGGTCCTTCGGACTAACAGAAAGTTCCTGCTTAAGGTGGTTTCAGATTTCCACCTTAATCAATCTATTTCACTTCCAGCATACGTCACTGACCACTCCTCCTCTGGGGAGAGGATGCTGCACAGCCTAGATGTGAAGAGAGCCCTTAGTTACTACACAGAGCGTACCAAGGATCATAGGTTTGACTCCCTTCAACTGTTCCTCACCTATGGCGAAGTTGGTAAAGGGAAGCCAGCCACTAAAAGATCCATTGCCAGGTGGATTGTCTCTTGTATCCAATTCTGCTATGAGAAGTTGGGTAAAAGTTCCCCCCTCAGGCCTGAGGGCTCACTCTACCAGAGGTACAGCTGCTTCTCTGGCTGCTGCCAGAGACATTCCTATTCTAGAAATATGTAAAGCAGCTACCTGGAAAACAGTTCACACTTTTACCAAGCATTACTCCCTGGACATCCAGGCTAGGAGTGATGCTCGATTTGGCACAGCCGTACTTCAGAGTCTATTTCTTAGGTAGGTTCTGTCCCTCCTCCATGGGGGTACTGCTGTGTAGTCTGCAATTGTCATAATATAGCAAGACTTCATGTTGTTTGAAGAAAAAAATTACTCACCTTAGTAATGTTGTTTCTTCTAATGGAGTCTTGTTATATTATGACCTCCCTCCCTGCCTGCCCCTCTCAGAACCTCTGTTTTGGGGATGTGGGTGGGCAGTACAGGGTTGGCACTTTTTTGATGCCCACCTTGTTGTTTTCACCTACCTTTTTGGGTGAATTGGTGTTGTGTTTTTGCATTTTTGGGTCTCCTGACTTGAGTCTTTGTTTTAGGCCATAAATGAGTGTTTATGTTAGTAGCCAGTTGGCTAGTGTAGGTTTACAGCTTCCACACAGAACCTTAGTGAGTTTTAGCTCGTAAAGATCTGACAGTTTGCGTTTGAAGTACAACAGACAGAGTTTTCAACCGAGCTCGCGCTCTAAGTTCCATGCCTGCATGGAAAGTTAACTATTTCACCTCCAGAGCAGTTCTAACCTGCGGTCATACTGCAATTGTCATAATATAGCAAGACTCCATTAGAAGAAACAACATTACTAAGGTGAGTAATTTTTTCTTCTGTTCTCAGTGTCAAGCCTTACACTGCGATTTGTAAATTATTGTACATCACCGTGCCAAGCCACACTTTTCTCACTTGTAATGACTGTACATAGGCTACTAATGTTACTACGCCTACTCCAAATTGTTGTACTGTGACTTCTTGTTTAAACAACCAGGTCCACCTTGTAAATGAGCCCTGCTCAATGGTGTTCCGCCTGGCTAAATAAAGGTATTGATTAATTGATTAATGCCTTGAAGATAATTTAGTTAGAAGTCTATGGAAAATTATTTCAAAAACAGTACAGATGATTAAAAGTCCAACTAGTCTGCCCTGTTGCACTACTAGGTATTACTATGGCTTGATCTCCCTTTCAGAGTTCCTCCCGCCTTCTTCTTCACTCTTGCATCTTGAAGGTCCTGTCAGACGAATCTTTATATATTTATTTGACTGGGTAATCAGGGAGGGACTGTGGATGTAGCCTACCTGGATTTCAGCAAAGCCTTTGACACCGTCCCGCACAGGAGATTGCTAAATAAATTGGGAAGCCTGGGAATGGGTCCTACAGTAGTAAAGTGGGCTGGGAACTGGCTAAGGGACAGGACTCAGAGGGTGGTAGTAAATGGCATGAAGACTGAAGAGAGGGAGGTGACCAGTGGGATCAGTGCTGGGGCCAGTCCTCATTCAGTGTCTTCATTAGTGACATTGCAGAGCATCTGGAGGGAAAGGTGTGCCTCTTCGCACATGACACCAAGATCTGCAACAGAGTGGACACACCGGAGGGGGTGGAAAAATGAGAAAGAACCTAAGCCTATTAGAGGAGTAGCTGGGTGTCTGGCAGTTGAGTTTCAATGCTAAAAAGTGCAACATCATGCACCTGGGTCACAGGAATCCAAGGGAGGAGTACAGGATGAGTGGTGAAATTCTGGCCACACAAGTCAGGAGAGAGAGAGAGAGAGAGAGAGACCTGGGAGTTATCATATCTGATGACCTGAAGGTGACCAAACAGTGTGAAAAAGCGGTAGGGAGAGCGAACAGAATGCTGGGGTGCACAGGGAGGGGCATAACAAGCAGGACAGGAGGAGAGAGGTGGTGATGCCAATGTACAGATCACTGTTGAGGCCTCAGCTGGAGTACAGTGTCCAGTTCTGGAGACCACATCTCCGGAAGGAAATTGACAAAATAGAGGCAGTCCAGAGAAGGGCAACAAAGATGGTATATGGACTGATCATATGCCGTACGAGGAAAGACTTAAGGACCTTAATATCTATTCACATGAGGAAAGAAGGGAGTGGGCAGATATGATGGAGACTTTCAAGTACCATAGGGGAATAAACAGGTGGAAAGCATATTTCAGAGAAAACTCTGCACAAGAACAAGGAGGCATGATATGAGGCGGAAGGGTGAAAGGCTCAGGGGTAATGTTAGGAAGTACTTTTTCGCAGAGGGTGGTGGAGCCGTGGAACAGCTTTCCAGTAGAAGTGGTGGGTGCAAAAACAATACAGGGGTCCAAGAGTGCATGGGATAGACATAAGGGTACCCTGAAGATGTGTAGAGCAGGACAGCCGCCAGATCAACTAGGATCTGGGGCTGCAGCAGTGAGTAGGGAAATGGGCAGACTAGGTGGGCCATATGGTCCTTATCTGCCGACAGATTCTATGTTTCTTTAACACCCTTGAAGATATTCTATTGTGTTTTGAACCCTAATACAGTCTCAGCATTGACCACGTTGCTGGGCAGTCTATTCCATCCATCCACCTCTCACTCGGTGGAAATGGAGGCTACTTACGTGTAACCATATTTCAACTACTAGTATTCAGTTCACATCCACACTTGGGAAGTTTTCCACAGAGCATGCTCAGCCACCAGAACAGTCTTCAAAGCTTGACTATTTAAAACCCAACCATGTGGTTTTTATTTTATTTATTTATTGAAATATTTCACCAGGAGGGCACACTGAACAACAAGTTGCTTGTCTCACGGTGCGACCTAGGGGGAAGGGGTTACATAGGGTTGTGAAGGATGATCAATTACAGTAGTATGTCGGTAGTACAAACAATACAACACTAAGATTGTGCAACAGTTGTAATACAAGGTATTGTATAACAAACAGTAGTGGAACATTGCGTAAATTACAATACATGTCCAAAAACATACAAAAGAACATATAAACGTACAAAACAGAAATAATGTGATAGAATAATTTATAGTGCATGAGTGTACCAGGAACAGGCTCGAGGTGGCACACAAGTGTTGTTGGAGCAAAAAGGATGGGGTAGGTTGTGCACACGGGTGACCCAGAAGGGCAAGGGGAGAAGAGAGGGGAGAGAGGCAAGAACTGAATATGAGAAGGGGTAGCCATTTCCTGATTTCCCCTTCAGGATGTTGAGAACCCTGCCTGGTTTCCAGTAGTTCTGTGGCTCCAGAGCCAATGCATTCCGATCTGCATGCTGGGACAGGAATCTGAAGCAAGCCTTGCCAATGGAGGCCTGTGGGTCGTGTGGCTATGAACTGAATACTAGTAGCAGAACTATACTGTATAAACATAGAAATGTGACGGACAGAAAAGGACCTGAACAGTCCATCTAGTCTGTCGCAAGATTCCCTACTTGGAGATGCTCTTGTCTCCATCCTACTCCCAGTCACCCCTTCCCTCATTCCACTTCCTGTCTGATAACTCCCTTATGTGTGTCACACTTCCTCTTGAATCCCACTATTGTCTTTTCCTCCATAACCTTGCCAGAAAGTTTGTTCTGCACATCCACGACCCTTTCTGAGAAGTCATACTTCCAAATGTCCTTTCTGAACCTTTCCCTCCCCCCAATCCAGCTTGAGTGCATGCCACCAAGTAGACACACGGTTTCTAAGCAAAATGGTACAAATGATCAATATGTGTAAAGTACAGTTATGTAAGAACTTACCATAATGGTAGATCTTCGAGAGGATCTCTTGCAGCAGGCCATAACTGGTAGAACTTAGCCATGAGGCACCAGGACCACACGGAAACCTTTCTAGCTAGCAGTATACCAGAGGGGGCTGCCCACCTCCAACGTCAGTGGCTGACATCAGCCTAGCTTATATAAGGTGGGCAGCCCCCACACCCTCCTTATTTCTCCCACTGGAGACCATCAACAGGATAACGGAAGGGGAGAACCGAAGAGGACTCGAAGGTAACCCTGTAACAAAGGAAAGTAAAAGCAGAAGGCTCGCCCTGATGGAAAGGAGAGAGGCACAGGAAAAAAGGGTCGAAGGAGGGAGGGAAAGCAAGGCCTGCAGCAAGAGATCCTCTTGAAGATCTACTGTTATGGTAAGTTCTTACATAACTGTACTATCTTATTTCAAGAGCATCTCTTGCAGCACGCCATAACAGATAGGACTGACACCCAAGCAGTTCTGGTACTACAGACAGACAGACAGACTGGGCAGTAGGCTAAAAAAAATAACAGCCTGAGAGAGGTGGCCTTGGAGGACAGCTAGGCCGAAGTTGGCTTGATGCCTAGAGGCAATGTCCAGACTGTAATGCTTGGTAAAGGTGTGGACAGTTACTCCAAGTGTCAGCAGCTGATACATTATGGAAGTAAAAACGGCCATAACGCTTGTGGAATGGTCCTTAAGCCCACCAGGAAGTTCTTTGCCATACTTGTGGTAACAATAAATGCACAGAAAGCCAGACCACGAACACACCAGTGGCAGGCACTCCCCACCCACTCATCCACTTCAGAGCCATCTCCTCACAAGAAACACTATAAAAAGAGATTCTAGCCATATTGGTCCTTGGGAAAACAGGAGATGCTAGAAGGTTTGATACCTTTTATTGGGCCAACAAGTGTCTTGTACAAAGATGGAATTATACACAAGTTTTCAGGGCCTCACAGGTCTCTTCTTCAGGTGAATAGCAAAATTGAGCAACATAACCAGATATAAGCAGTATTTATATCTACTGTGGAGCAATTTATAAAAAAAAATTGAAAAGAATTACTTAAAGGGTAGAATGGCAGGAAGTGTAGTAAGAAAGTGATAAAAGGGGGCTTGAGATCAAAGTCTATGTAAGTTGCAAAGTAAAAAAGATGTGTGAGAAGAACTAGGGTGGGGGTACAATTAATGGGAACAGTTGACCAGGCCCTGGATCTAGCCAGCAGAAAAGCGGCAGTTTTGCATTGCGTGGGGACGCAAAAAGGTCCAACTCGAGCAAACCCCGCCTGTCGAAGAGGTCTTCTACCACTGAGATCAGAACATACATACGAACATATGAATAAGCCAGAAGAAGGTGGTCATTTGGTCTATCTAGTCTGCTCGTATTGCAGGGTCCACAGCTTAAACTACTGTCCCTGCCCTCTCGTGAGCTCTTGACTACGACCAACTTAGGCTGTCCGCAAGGATGCTGCAGCTGAGGAGCGTCAGACGTCAGCGTTCCAGGCCATTCTCGATGGCCCAATACTAGACTCTCATCGGTTCTCTGCACAGGGGATAGGAATGAGTCCCCCCACTTGTTTATGTAATAAACTACGCACATACTGTCGGTCTGAACCAACAGTGAACCTGGGGACAGCAGAGTCTGGAAGACCTGCAGGGTGTACAAGACTGCCCACATCTCCAGGACATTGATGTGGAGATCCCTCTCTATCTCGGACCAAGTCCCATGGGTTTAGAGGGTCCACATGTGGGCTCCCCAATTGAGGTTGAAGGTTTCCGTCGTAAGGATCTGCTGAGGGGGAGGTACAGAAAAGGGAACTCTCCAAAAGAGGTTGCTTTGCTCCAGCCACCACAACAGCACCTTCTTGACTGGACCCACCAGCACTGGTTGATTCAGGATGTCCATGCGTTGGTCCCACTGGACCCGTAGTGTCCTTTGAGGGATTCTCATGTGCAGCGTGGTGAAGGGAACTGTAGCAATGGCTGCAGCCAAGAGATCCAAAAGCCTCAGGAACTCCCTCGCTGGAACATGGTGGTTGGAGAAAAGTAGGCGGACCTGAGCCATCAGGCCCTCCGCCTTGTCAGAGTGTAAAAAGGCCTTGCCCCGAGCCATGTCCAGCACTGTCCCTATGTAAAGAAGGCACTGGCAGTGGGTGAGGAATGATTTGGGAAGACAGATGGTAATGCCCAAAGCCTGGAACAGACTGCAAGTACTTGCAAGAGTCTGAAGCAGCCGGTCCCCGGACAGGAATGCCAAAAGCCAGTCATCCAGGTAGGGAAAGACCTAAAAACCCTGTCACCTCAAAGCTGCGGCCGTCGCCACCAGGCACTTTGTAAAAACCCTGGGGGCTGAGGACAGGCCAAAGGGGCAGAGCCCGAAACTGGAAATGCTCTCCCTGAAAATGGAAGCGTAGGAAGTGCTGGTGGGATGCAAAAACCTTGATGTGCAGATAAGCATCCTGCATATCCAAAGAGCAGAGCCAATCCACCTGGTGAAGCAGGGGGCAGCAATCCCTGAAGGGTGAGCATCCAGAACAGTTTGCACTATATGTAGAGGTTGAGGTAGCTCAAGTCCAGGATGGAACGGAGATCCCCTATCCGCTTGGGGACCAGAAAGAATTGGGAGTAGAACCCCCTTCCCTGTTGGGACCAGGAAACAGGCTCTGTAGCCTTCTTCTGAAGCAAGTCCAGAATCTCTGCCTGTGCGTCTGCACTTAGCAAACTGCAATTAATCGGTGCCTAACTATTGTTCTCTCGCCTTATACTGTCTCTCATATGGCTCAAAGTTAATTTTTATTTTACACTTACTGTATTTAACTGTGGTTACCAACTGACTCTCCCAATCCACTACGAACGTGGAATCAGAACCAAATGTTAGTAATCTTCCACAATATATTCACTTGTCTATACTGTCTTCCTCATGCCGTATGTACTGTGGTTACCAATTGATTCTCAATCCACTACTGACTTGTAATCAATCCAACTGTTAGTGTTCCTCCCACTATGTATTCACTTGTCTATACTGTTTTCAGCTGTCTACCTATGTTCCCCCCTTCCCCAGGACACATCTGAAATCGAGCAGTATTCTGCTCAGTATGCCTTCCTGGTAAAACGCTTAAATAAATAAATAAATAAATAAATGAGGGGAACGTGGTCTGGAGGATATGTGGACAGACCTGGGGGATTTTCTGGAGGCCACTCCTGGAACTCTAGAGTGTGGCCATGCTCAATGAGATGTAACACCCAGCTGTCTGTTGTAACCTCCCTCCACCTGTCTAGGCACAGGGAGAAATGACCCTGAACTACTGCCTCCTGAAGCCCTATTTGGGAGGGGTCTGGCAAAGACACAGGAGGTGAGGGCAACCCCTGGCTGGGCTGCGGATGCAAGGAGGGTAGCACCTGCCTTACATTTGCCCTGGGCCGTAGAAGGGGGTCAGGCCTGTCTACGGGCAGAGCGGTGAAAAGGAAGCCCTGTGACCGGATTTTGGCTGGGTGTGGTACATGGCGTGGTCCAACTTCAAGGCCCGCCTGGAAGTTTGGAGCTCAGAGATAATGTCTTGAACATTTCCGACAAAGGAAACCCAGGTAGTTTGGAGAGCTGGTCAAAGATATGGCAGATGGGTTTCAATGCTAAAAAAAATGCAAAGTGAAACATATTTGGAAAAGGGACCCAAAAGTGCATTCTGAAATGGGGGTGGGTTGCTGAAAAATATCATGGAAGAAAAGGACCTAGGGGCTATGGGGCATATCAGAGCGCTTGAAAACAACAACACACTCTAATAGAGATATAGATAAGGAAAACAGGATGCTGGGATGCAGAGGGAGAGGGATAAACAGCAGACTCTGGGAAGTGCTCCTCCGACTGCACAGGTCACTGGTGTGACCGCATCTGGAATAATGCGCAAGGTACAGGAGTCCACACCTGAGGAAGGACTGCATCAAGTGGATGCACCACAGGAGATGACAATCAAGACGGTTCGCGGACTAGGAGGCACAACATAAGCTGCAGGACTTTAACAGGTACACCACTGAAAAAACTGAGGGAAAGGGGATAAATGGGGTGGATGCCTAGCTAGCTTCTTTTTTTCTTGAATTTAAATACAGGGATAAGGGGAACTCATTAAAACTTGCAGGGGGAGACTCAAATCAGATTTCCTCCAGCACTTTTATTTTACTAAAAAGAGTGGCAGGTAAGTGGAACAAGCTGCTGGAGGAAGTGGTACAGGCCAAATCAGCGAGCAGCTTTAAAAAAGGACGGTGCAGACATTTGGGATTAGTTAGGAAAGCGGTGACCACTAAGGCCAATGCAGACTAGTTAGGGAGGGCAGACTGGATGGCCCTACGGGCCTTTTGCCGGCTTTATCTATGTAGATGCTGGCCGCCGGGTCTATACCAGCCAAAATGGTAGGGAAGGATATCCCCAGTAAGGAGTACTGTTTAAGAATATCCATCAGTGGGTAGGTCTCCTTCTGGACCTCCTCCAATGAAGTGTCCAGAGGCTTGGATTTGTATTCCATAAGAACAGTGATTATGGAGAACTGGTTCTCCACAGGGGGCCTTATCTGTCAGCTGACTACCATCTCGCTAAGGAGACAACGTGATGGATGACTCATCCTGACTCATCTGAATCAGAGTCGGGAAACAGAAGCATAGACTGCTGAAAGGTACAAACAACTCTCTCTAGATTCCAGCCTAGAGCTCTTGGTCAGAGCACCCTCTGCCAGCTATGGAGTCTGGGGCTCCACCTGTGTCAGCTACTGTGGCACAGTCAGGAAAGCCAGAGGTGGGGCTGTAGAATGGATGGCTGGGGTCAGCATCAGAATGAAGAGCAGCTATGGCCAGGTCCAGCAGCATCACTGGTCAAGCCGGAACCTGGGCAAATGCTCCACAGATCCAGTGCTGCCAGGCAGTCCTTTCCTACTTGCGATGGACTCTACATAAAAGTGGCAGATGTCAGATGAGTAAGAACTCTACGTCAACTGCTGATGGCAATATAGACTTCAGTGTCGAAAACGGGATCAAACGCGTGAGCCAGAGGACCACACAGCTGGGCTGTAAGAAAAGTCAAGCGACTGTTCCAGTGAATGGGAGACTGCCCAGGTGTGGATTAGTAAACTGAATCCAGATAGTTAGAAAAGTATTTCCTAATGTCCTTTCTGAGTATCCCCATCCAGCTTGATGTTGTTCTCCCTGATGAATATACGGTTCCTCAACTTTAACAGCTCCACAGAGTTCATCTTGTTCTGCCTGTTCCCCCTTTCTTCCTCCTGTCCTCAAGAAGATGCATACTGAGACTGTTCAGGATGAGACTTGGGAGACTCCTTAGCCTTGGACAGCGTGGCTTCTGAAAGGTTTCCAGAGGATGAGTCGGAGTAGTCAGCCTCAGAGTCCGAGGATTTCTCCTTTTCAGATGTTTCTGGCTCAGTCAGAGTGACCTCTGGAGTAGCGCCTCCAGAAATGTGCACCGTGGTGGAACTGCCTGACCTGTGAGAACCCACGGGAGACAAAGAGCGTGGGGTGGGGGTCGCCACCAGGGCTGGCAGTCTCTTATCCAAATCCGCCACCAACTTCAATCTTGCCTCCTGCCATCAGGTCTGGAACATGGCCTGGAGGTCCTGCTGAGGCTGAGGTGAAGGCTGGAAGCACTGGTAACCCACCCCTGGATAATGGGGGGGGGGGGTAACCTGGAGCCTGAAATGGGGGCCCCATCGCCCGGCACCCAATATCCATGGTAAAAGCCGTGGGTAAAAGGAGCAGACATCAGATAGCCTGGCATCGGCAGGCCCGGGTACTGTGAGTAGCCCAAGAGTGTACCATGGGGAGATACCCTGATGGTCCAAGTGGGTCGCCGGAGGCCTCAATGGAGGCGGAGCAGAGGGACCTGGTAAGTTATCCGGCATCGGGAGTCCCGACGTCAGGATAGCTGATGTCAGGGCCGGTGCTGGGAAGTCTGGCGTCTGGTTCTCAGGCATCAGAAAAGATGGCGTCAGACTTAGGGGGCCTAACGGAGGCTCCGACGGCAGTTGGCCCAAGGAGCCTGAAGTCAGTGACCCAGAGTCCCGCGTAGGGACTCCTGGCGTCAGGGCTGAGGGAGGGCCTGACAGGGTAGCAAGAGCCCTGGGAGACAGTGGAGGAACCGACTCCGACACGAGAGTCCCAGGAGGGTGGTCCGCGGGGTTCTGGAGGGTTACCAGTGCTGGAGTGGGAGAAGAAAGGACCACTTCCAGGGGACCCACTTCCCCCTCCGTCCCGGGTAGAGAGTCGGGCACAGGCGGTTCCACCGCAAAGGTGGAGGGCAAGGTCCCCTGTCAGGGGAAACCTGACTGGAGGGCTGGCCTTGGGAGGTCAGTGAGCTCAGCTGGACGTCGTGTGTTGGCATCAGCCCCCGATGGGCAAGCTTTGACCGGGCGGACACCAGAGTCCCCTGCATCCAACTTACTGGCTGGTGGAGGATGAGCCAGGCGGGCGGGGGATGAGCCCCCGACCGGCTTATCGGCTGATGTCAGGCTCCTTCTGGGCGAGAACCCGACTTATCAACTACCAGGCAGGCTCCGGAAGAACTGGAGTCTGACTTACTGGTGGTGACCAGGCGTCTGCTGGAGGTCCCGGTGGGCGACTTATCGATCGAGGATCCTGTCTTGGAGCCCATCTTAACAGGCTTAAGAGAAGCAGAGGAACTGGATGACGACGAGGCCTGGACAATCACCAGGTGAGGCGGCCAAGGAGCAATCTTGTCCACAGGCTTGATCCCCGCAACCTTACTGGTAGCGGGCCGCTCTCGGTCCTCCAGGTGCTCCCAGTGCTTCTCTTTGTCTTTCTTTTTCTTTACAGTCTCCGAAGAAGGGGAAGAAGCGGAGTCCCTCATCTTCTGCATCTCTTGCTCTAAAGTGGCCATCCTGTACTTCAAAAGATGGGCTTCTAGAGCCTGCTGCCTGCATGTGGCCTAACTGAAGGGCTTGCAATCTGGGCAGACCTCAATGTCATGGGCCGGGCCTAGGCAGAAAAGGAAGAACTTATGGCTGCCTTTATGAGAGATCTGCGAGACACACTTCTTCTTGGTCTTCGGAGGATCGGATGGAGAAGACATAAAATTAAAGAAGAACAGACTATTATTGGAAGAAATAGCTGTAATACTTATTAAAATGGCGATCAACTAGGAGCCGGCCCAGTAGGTTGAGGCGCTGGACGCCACACCTCGCACTAGGCTGGTGACCTCAAATCGGGAGCAAGCTCGGGCGCCGGGGGTCGGGCAGGGGAGGGAGACGACTGAGCGTCCGATGGACTACTCTTCTCTCTCGGGGGGAGGGTTACAGGGTTGTCCGGTGTCCCAGCGACCCCTGGTGGAGTTCAGAGGCACTGCAGGAAGCAGACAAAAAGGCGTGGGACAGCATGGCAGATGCCAGCAGGGTTGCCATGCGCCATTGCACACCATGCTTGGGAGGGGTGAGCAGCACAACAGAACAAGGAAACAACCAGCTCTGCAGGGTAGGCGATGGCACCTGGCCACCATGCCCACCACCGGATCTCACCCAACCGATCTTCTCGTTCCTCCACCCGGGCCCTCACCTGCAGCTTGGCCAGTCTATAAGTAAGCACCCAAGAGGAGGGGTGGCTCCGCCCCAGAGGGGACAAACCAGGGGTACTGGTTGCAGGAGGGGGGGTTGGGAGGAGGCTTGGGATGGGGAGACCTCAGGCGGGCAGGATCAACGCCAGGATGCCCGAGAAGCCGATCGACTGGAGTAACGTTCACCGCGAGTTCCTTGCGCAGGTCAATGGCAGGGAAAGAACTGGAAGGCGGGCACAGGAACCGCCCACTTATAGGGTCATGCTGACGTCTGTCACGTGACGTCGGGTGGGCAGTCCACCACCAGACATTGCTAGCAAAAGTTTGCCATGTGTTCCTGATGAGAAAGGGTGCAGTCCTACACGTTATGACCTACTGGTGTCAGCGTGGCTGAGTTGGTAGCACATCCGCCTCTGGACCAGAAGGTCGTGGGTTCTCATCCCACACCGGGATTGGACTTGTACCTAAAAATCGCTGGCATCAGAGTGCAGTATTGGTGGGTGCTGTACTACTGGGGTGTGCCGTCCTTCGGATGAGATGTTAAACCGAAGTTCCTTCTGCCCATCTTGGTGTTGTCCTGGTGGGTGTCCAGGTGGAAGTAAAAGAACCCAGGGCACTCTTCGCAAAGAGTAGGGAACATTCCCTGTGTCCTGGCCAACACTCCCCTTCCCATAACCGGTTCATGCAATTATCCAGGCTGTGTGTGGGTGATGATGTGCGATATGGCTGCCACCACACATTCAGTTACTTCACTACCAGTCTAGCGTTGCTTGTAAAGCGCTTTGGATGTATGAAAAGCTCTATATAAATGCTTCTTCTTCTTCCTCTTCTTCTGCAGGAACCCTCTCGAAGTAAGATCTTTCCATTCCGAACCACTCTCTGAGTTTTACCAGTCAACCAAGTTCCAGTCCAGTTAGTTACCCCATCATCAAGTCCCACGACCCCTAACTTCTTCACTAGCTTCCTAAGCAGCACTGAATCAAAAGGGGTCGTAAAACTAGCATAAAGCTAGCAGGCTAATTTGGGAAAAATTCCTAATACCAGTCAGAGGGAAGGAAACACTAGAAATTCACATACAAATTAAAACACTCTGCACAACATATATTTTTTCAAGTTTAGGGTGTAGTTTTCCTTTAACTGCCTAGCCTCCATCCGCCCTTTGTGTCACCAAAGTGGGGGAAAAAAAATCATGTTTGTTTGACATGATCTGTCCCTAGTGACCCATGCCGATTTTAATTAATTTACTTATTTATCTCCATGAGTTTAACCGTTCAATCTTTTTTTTTTAACGTTCTATTTATCCCGACCTGGTTGCTTCACTGGCTTGAAGCCCCCATCTTTAGACCCCTTGGCTGCCCCAACCCCCTTCACCCCCCCCCCTTCTCAGGGCCGACTGGTTCTAGCCAACCTTGTGGTATCCCTCCCCACGATGGAGCCCTTCAGACTGGGCATGGTCCCGCAGGATCCAATATGCTGATGCAGGGAGATTTCATCTGGGTCAGTAGGTGCAGGCTCACCAGCAGCCCAGCGCCATCATGCTGTGAAGGCCAAGGGTTTTTCTACTTTTCCTCCCCTACCCTGAGGGAGGGACGCTGGTTGTGACAGGTGTGTACACATCATGCGTCAGGGCCTATACAGCCAACCTGCACCCCCCCCCCCCAAGCTAAGTGTACTTCAACCTGCACTGCCACCTGGGGTCACCCAGGTTGCAGCCACGTGAGTGCTCCCCCAGAAGAGGAGGAAAGCGTCCTATGGGACCCTCAGTCCTCCTGTCCTAAACGATCTTCCAGTGGCTTACGCCCGTTTCTGAACCCAGGTCGCTGGCACTGCGAGCAGTAGCACTACCACTGAAAACATAGGCCCGCTAACTGCCCATTAACTTCTTGACTGCAGACATTAAGCTCACGGACCTCTAATTTCCCTGGATTCTCCCGATCCTCACTGTTGCGCAGAATGACCATGTTTGCCACTCTGCTGCTAGTGATTTGTTGAACAGATCTGACAGAGGTGTTATGAAGACCTGCCTAATCTCCTTCAGCACCCCTGGGTGCATCTTGTTTAGCCCAGGAATTTTTTAATCTTTAGGTCTTGCACACGTAAGTACTTTTACTTCAGTTATCCGTCCCATTACTAACCTACTGCTATCCGTGCCCTTGAATCTTACTTTCCAGTACTGGTCCTGTATCTTCCACAGTGAACACAAAGCTGAAGCGCATATTTAATATGCTCACTTTCCTTAAGTCTCCCTTAATGCTGGATTAACAATACAGCAGACAGGGCATTTGCCAGGGTCTGGAGTTAAGTGCCAAATGTTTTTCCCCCTAAGACGCGGTTTCTTGTTGTGCTAAATGCACTCAGTTCTTGCCTGCTGGGGGTGGAGGGAGTACCCGTTATCTTTTTCAGTCCCCCAGCTAGGCTGTACACACTGCACGCGCGATTCCCCCTCCCCTTCCCCACACGATGGCAGACTGTGCCATCCAAGACCCCAGCTATGAGTAACTCTATCTCCTAGTTCCACTGCTCGATACCTGCTCCTCACCAGCTAGGCCGCCTGACACCAAACAGTGGGAGATTGACTGACAGTGTCAAGTCCTCATTCCGCTGAGCAACCATAAAACCGGAGGCGGGGGGTTGGGGTGGGTGTTAACTTCATATCAACGCACGGCACTGCATGCATGAACACTAACACACTGTGTAAGCACTGATGCGATGCGCATCATCTCAAACGATCCCTCCCAGGCTCCAGTGGATGCAGGCCCAGGCGAGCAGCACATAGGCCTAAGCCAAGTGCAGCTTCTTTACATTACTAAAAGACTCAGCCTTCACAGTAGTCTCGTCAGTCACAGATTCGCTGAATTACTATCCACAATAATCCACGAGTCACACATTCAATCTATCACAATCACTACATATGAGAGGGCCCAGGGCTGGGCACTTGACCTTCTTCCGTGTAAGTGTCAGTCTGAGTGGGCCATCCATCCACGTTCCAGTGTCTAAGAAGCACTATAATCTTCCAGAGTCCTGAGTCAACCATCCACCTCCTGCAGGGACCTGGCAGGAAGCACAGCACACTGACGTACACAGAGAGGAGGGCAGAGGGCTACTCCTCCTCCTCCTCCTCCTCCAGGTGGTAACTAAGTCAGGAACTGTAGGTAAAAAAATAACCGTTAACTGCTTTTTATCCATCTTATGGCATTTGTTTTTTCAGTAAAAATTATATGTAGAATTAGTATGTAGCACGGTCTTGGGCCCTGGCAACCCATCTGGACCACTGGCCATGGCCTGCTGGCGGTCATCTTTCTGCTTTTTACTGAAAACTCAGCAAGACAGTCAGAATAGTTCTAGTCTAGCAGCAGCTCGGGGTAGCTGGCCTGAGACTAGGAACACTCCCTGTCTGTCTCACCAAGTTATAGATAGGAACTGTTTTAGTAGTCATACTGCATTTGTTTGGGGGCAAAATAAGTGTGGCGCCAGAGCACCTGGGCTGGTCCATCAGTGGAGTGGTAGCACTACTGCTTGCAATGACTGTGACCCCAGTTCAGGAATGAGCTTAAGTTCTTGGGACTGGCCTATGGAAGGAGGCTGGAGGAGCGTCTGGACTGCTGTTCTCTTGGGGGAATAAGGAGTGCAGTAAGGGTTCATGATAGTTCCATGCTGCTTGACAGCCATCAGCAAAAGGCTTGGTGGCAGTATGACTAAACCGCTCAGAGCAGCTTCAGTGAGGGGCATGACTTATGCATGGGCAAGTTCCTGCCCTGGGTGTCATTCATGGTCGCATCTACTCCCAGGGGTAAATTTGGCACTGGATGAGTAGATGAAGTCCTGCCTACCCCTGCCCTCCCCCACGCCAAGCTTGGGTTCCCTCTCCTGATCACAAAGGGTATTTTGAGGCCTCACCTCTACCGTGGGTGTCTGGATTGTATGGGAAGGAACCTGCCATAGTGGGTGCGTGCAGCGGTGTGTCGTGGGTGGCCTGTGGAGTCCCAGCGGAACAGGTAAGGGGAACCTCAAGGAATAGGTGGAGGTGCTGGCAGCAGGTGGAAGGAGTTCCTAGCAAAATGCCAGGGGGGGAGAATTTGTGTTTAAAAAAAAAAAAGGGGGGGGGGGACAACTTGGACCCAGGTGGCTGGCCCCACTGCTGCTGCCATGCTAGCGGTAGCTATGTAGCAAAGTGGCAACATTTTGTATTCAAGTCTGGGCAGCCTCTGCTGATTGTGGATTCTGACATGAAATATAAATTTACTTTTGCCACACAAATTCAGAGATTATAATTCTCATTTCCCAACTGTATTCAGAGTAGCTGGAAATCCCTCCAAATGCATTGTAAGGCATCTAAAACCCTTCAGCTTTCAGGGGTCTAGGCAGCCCCCAAATCCCCAGCCAACTGACGAAGTCACAGAGGGACCCACCATTACATGTGCAAACAGGATCAGGTGTGATTGAGCCGAGGAAAGCCAGTACCAGGCAGAAGCTGCTCTCTCCAAATAGGCATCTACTGTCACTGACCCTACTCCATGCACCACCTGTACTGCTTGGGATTACTACAATAAAACATTTTTTGCATCAACTTCTTTTTTTTTCCTTATTTCTTTATCCCCCCAAGGGCCACCGGTCTGCCTTACCTTCCACGTCTGGCATCTCCCCAGGTCTATCTGGCCACCATCTCCTCGGGCTACCTCCGATGTCCTCATTCGGGGCCTCGCAGCTACCCCCACAGCTTGCCCTCCGCGGCGGGGTGGTGGGGAGCACTCCCTCCGGAGCTCAACCCACCCCAGTCAGGATCTGGTACTGCCACACACAATCAGCGCCGAGAGAGTCCGCTACAGAAGACAGCCATCATGCCGCCGCGACTAGTGCCCCAGTTTTTCTGCTTTTCTTCCCCTGAGCCGGCAGGCGTGCACTGACGCCAATGGCCATGAGTGTGCGCGCATCCGCCCACGTTCTGGCCAGGCGTCAGCCTCCGACTCTGTACTTGTGCTCCCAGCAGCAGTAGTACCTCCGGTCTCCACCGGGGGTCCCCCCTGCACCGGGATGCCCCTGGATTCCCCCCCCCCCGGGAGAGGAGAGCTGTCCTTCGGACGCTCGATCCTACTCCCTCCCTGCCGACCCCCAGCACCCGGGCTCGTTCCTGAATCCGGGTCGCTGGCGTGACACGAGGTGTGGCGTCCAGCGCCTCAACGCTCAGCGCCACCGGGCCGGCTCGCATCAACTTCTTTGTGTCAGAGTCCCTTCAAGCTCAAAAGCACAGCCTCCGTGAGTGTCCAGCAATTCCTGTGGACAGGGACCTACCATTATATACTGCCCATGGCCTCAGAAGTTGCTAATCCAGCCCTGATCCCCCCTCCACGCTCATCCCATCTTTCTTCATGTTACATAAAATATGGGCACACAGAGACCCACGTCTAGGGCAGTACAATATGGAAATATACTTTATTCTAAAGAGACAGAAATGGGGCTGGGGTGGTAGCACTGATACAAGGGACAGCATAAAAACAATAGAAAATAGAAGGTTGTGGGCATGGGGTAGGGAAGAAAAACAGTTTGGGTTCAACTGGTAGTGGAAGATGGGAAGAACCTCAGAGTGAGGGTGGCCTAGAGGTTATCAAGCCAATCACAGGAGAGTGACAGTGCATTACAGGAAGAAATATGAAGGGCAGCTACTATGGTGAATGTGGGTCCTGAAGGAAGAGGACTAGGAAATACCAGTAGCAAGGAAGGCCTGGAGCAAGGTGCTTGTAGACTTGATTCAGGACATTTTCCTTCAGTGGGTTAAGGAGTCAACTAGAGACGAAACCATCTTCGACCTAGTGTTGTTGAATTAGTACAAGTTGGGGGAGGTCAAAGTGCACGAGCCTCTGAGGATAAGCAACTGCACTTGGTTGGATTTAGCCTAGCCTCGGATACCCACCATCCCAAGTCCAAGACAATGGTTCTGTATTTCGGAACAGTTGTTTTGGGGGAAATAGGGAATCTCTCAGTGAAAAACTGAAGGGGTAAAAAGAAATACGGGTGTAAAAGTGGGAAACCATCAATACGGGCCTGCTGAAGATCACAAAAATATTGTCCGAAACAAGTACGAAAAGCAAGAAACATAGGAAACTAACTGTTTTTTTCAGAGAAGTGGGAGATGCAGTCAGAGCAAGGAGGGAGCCATTCCAAAGGTACAAGGATGAGCAGTCAGAGGACAGTGGTGGGATATGCCTGGACAAGCTGACGGTCAACAAATCTGTTTGGAAAGCAAAGGCAAAAACAGAACTAATGATAGCTGAAGGCGTGACAATGAAAGAGGAGGCCTTCTTTAGCTATATAAAGAAAAAGAAAAAACAAATAGTGTGTATTGAGAAATTTTAAATCAGGGGGTGATTGGGTAGACAACAGATAGGACTGTCATCCTAAAGGGCATGAACAGCTGCTAGGACACCCGGCCAAACCTGGACCAACAATAGGTCGGCACGGCACAGGCAAGGGGAAGGTAATGAATTTATTTATTTATTTAAGTATCTCGGATAACACCTGTGAGCTACAAGCTCTTTTAAGTAGGTTCCACTTCAAAACACAGAAGTACACTGTACAGACAGGATTGGTAAACAAGTAGGTATTACAGAGAATATATTTTGATTAAGGACAACACACAAATTGTAACTAACATAAGGTAGCAGGGGGAACAAATAAAAAGGAAAAAAACTAACATAACTGTTACTAAACACAAGCAAAGTTAAGGTACAATTTCAAGGCTTACATCAACGTTGCTAAGTGCATAACAAGTGGGGAAGTGAGAGGGACAGATACGAGTAAAGAGAAGGTAGAAGGAATCAGCCCAGGGGCCTCGTCAGGTGGGAGGATCACAGCGAAATATGTTCAGTTAAGAGGCAGACCGGTGCAATTTACTGAGAGAGGATCGTCCCAGAAATCCTGGACAGCAAGGTGTGGGGTGGGGGGAGGGAAAGAGTGGGGGAGGTCAGGTAAGGGGTATTAGGGGAATCCTTAAGTACCTAGGTAAGCTGGGAGAAGGGTTAAGGAAGACAGATTAACATGGGAGTAGGTCTTGGTTAGTGGTAGCAGTCACAGATGGTATTGAAGACAGGTGATTTTGGAGAGACCGCTTTAAAGAACCCAGTGCGGGTAAAGAAGCTACGTCTTCAGGGAAGGAATTAAACCAGAGAGGAGCCCGGTAGGCGAACAACCTTTGGCCTTGGGTGGATCGACAATGGGCAGACTCCATGGAATACTGGTCTTCCTCAGCCTGCAACCTTCTGTATTTCTTTGTTTCGTCCTTTCTCTGCTAGAGGCCATAAAAGCCCTGGTTCAGGAGTGCCACAGTGCTGAAAATTCTTCTCTTTGGAGAGGACTGGACTTCTCATCAACAGACATGTCAAATGGCAAGAAATGCTTTTTCAGCCAGGTACCCTTCATGTTTAACTTTGTACCCAAGTATACTTTAGTAGCCAGTTGGTACCTTTTATAAACTTAATGGAGTGTAAACCAGGCAAGGCAAGCAACGTTAGTAACAACAATCTTGTTTTCGGCTGTGTTCTGGAGTTGGAGTAAAGCAGTTAGTGAAGCAATAAGAAAAAAGAAATAACTGTATTTACAAGTGGTACACGTGGACAGAAAGGACTGTCAGAGATATAAAAACTATAAAACGCCACAGAGGGACGTGTGGAGGCTATACACAGTCATGTGCGCTGTGCCCAGTCAGCTCATTTTTCCTTTTGTTCTGCATGCTGCATCAACATAACAAGCCGGCACTTGCAGAGTGCTGCTGCTCTGCTTTCATGGCAGAATCGGGCTACGCCACACAGTCCAAGGGCTCCACTCTGTGGTCTAATCTGGTAACTGCTGACTCTCACATACAAAGGCTCTCTCTTTCTTGGGGCAAAGGAGACATGCTTCTCAAGCCAGTGTTGCACATGTGGGCACAGACTTTAAAAACTTCAATACTGGTTGATACTTGTGCTAAACGAAACCACAACATTTCATCACACTTATTTTCCACCAGTACTGGGACTTGCTAACTGTACCACATTCTACAGTAAGAATTTTTTTTTAATTTTTTTTTTTTATTCATAGTCACTCTCCATTTGTTTCCCCAGTTTCCCGCCCAGGCAGCTGGGGTGGCCATGACTTCAGCCCTCCTCCAGGCCAGGGGTTGATGGCGAGCAGATGTTAATACTGCTCCTTGGTCGGATGGCTGAGGGGTGGGAGTGATGAATGCTGGCCAGCTTGTGCCCTCCTCAAGAGCCAAGCGTCTCACCTCCATGGTGCTCCTGGCTTCCAGCGTGGCATTCCAGAGGTCACAAACAAATCCTGGTCTCCCAAGTGCCAGCAGAATGTACGGTCACCAGGCCCCTGGGCCAGACCACGGTAAGATATAACAGCAAAACTTCATCATAATATAGACACACTGAACAGCAAGCTTTGTAAACTTGAAATCACTAGTTTCCAGAGTTCTGTAAGTTAATAGGGTCTCTTATGGTACAAAATCACTTCTCCTAAGAAACTCACCCTCTCACAACTGCTTCAAATACCAGATTCAACAACTTCTACCCCCTACCTGCACCTTCGCCTAGCCACTCACAGGCCCAACCTCATGCCAAATGTTTTTTCTGGACAGTAATCTAATCCTAAGAATTGCAGGATACTGTTTGTATATAGTCTATCTGAATGTACAGTACTTCACTGTATATCTTATGCAACGGTATATTTATCTCATGTATCGATTACATGTTTTCTGCTTTATATCCCTTCCCCGGGTTGCACCTGGAAATGACACTCGGCTCAGTGTGCCTTTCCCAGTTATCAAATGGTTAAATAAATAAAAATAAATAAATAAGACACTCCAATGATGAGGTTTGGGGGAAAGGACCAAAAAGCAAAACTCACTGGTTCTGGCTGCCTAAACCTCATTAGAGGAGTCTCTCATGCCATAAGAGACACCCTGTGGAGGCCCTTTTAAGTAAGCAATAAGACATAATGGGGTGCACGTTAGACAGTTGTCACGCACGTTTGGGGGGGGGGGTTCTGAGGTATGAGGTCATAGGCAGAGTGCATTCAGTCCCCTAGCAGTATGTTAGAACTATCCACCACACATCCCCGGAGTGGCTTCTTGCACTTGTAAAATGGGTCTGTGTATTCTACATGGGGTTTCTAGTTTTAGTCGTGCATTAGACACGTCTAATGCACAGATAACAACCAATCAGATTGCTAATCCATTGCCCATTTTATAATGTACCATACATAACTCAAATTAGCTAGAGTGATTTATAGCAAGTCTACTTTTTCAGTTTTTTTTTTTTATTTTATTTCATAAGTTCAATGACATTACCCTCACCCTGACTGTGAAGTGGAATACTCCACTCCTAACGTTCCTGCATGAGGCACCACAGTACTCGGAATAAGAAGTACAGTGGCTCGGTATGACCACTAGCTAAAGTTATGCAAGTGATTTATTAACATCTCGAAGACTTGATGACATGTATGTCATTTTTCCTCTCCCCCCAATATCCTGAGGGACAGTGCCCCACATCTGGCTGATAAAAGTTTTGCAGGAATGTTTTTTGTACGTGCATGCATTATTAACCATCTGGACAACACCTGCCAGTGTTGATACAGTGGGGTTGAGTAGTTACGGCACCAGCTAGGAACTTACAGGTTCAAACCCTCTCTAGAGGCCAACACTCACTAGGTGGTCTTGTGCATGTCACGTGGCCTTACTGTGTAGAAGCAGGACTCCAGTGAAAGTGAGATACTGCAGATCAGCTAGGCTATCCTGGAAAAATAAATTGCAGAACAAAGGCTGTGATGATGCCAGAAACCATGGCAAATGCTTAGGGAAGGCAGGGTGGTTCAGTGGATACAGCACCACATCTTCAGTTTAGCTGCAGCACTCCTGCACAACCAGAAACATTCCTTCTCCCTCTTCCCGACTTCAGCCAATGGCCGAGTGGCCAACATAGCTTCACACGCAAGACCACGGCTGGGCCATTACTTCAGCTGCACACCACAGCAGTACAAGGACCTGCTGGGCTTAAAAAATATACACCACTGCCATTGACCCAAATTTGTCCGCAGCAAAACCTAGTCTTCAGAAAAAATTAGTACATTTAAAAGGAACTTTTTTTTTTTTTAAAGTAATGCATATATACCAATGTTACAATGGCAACAGTGACAGGGCTGCCACTTGCGAGGCTGGCAACCTGGGTTTGGGAACAAGCAGGAGGCAGGCCGGGAAGAGGAGGCTGGAGCATCACAGGACATTCTCCTCCAGGGAGGGAGGCAGCCCAATCACCACCACTTGAGTGCCACCTGAGAGTGCCTAGAAGAAGGAAGCTCAGCAGTGACAGCAGTGTGAGTGAAGACGTAGGGAGCCTTGTGGCTCACACACCTGTTACATGCTTGGCTACGTGTTCACGGCCCAGCATCTCGATGGAGGGCCAAAGTGGTAAAGAAAACCATCCCAGCTTGGCAGAATAAAGCCAGCACACTCGGGTCTCACACTGCCTGCCCAGGATGAAGAGTCCTGCTGCCATCAGATTCGGATTCCGGTCAGGGGGAGTGTCCCCACCCCAGCCTAACCAAGTGTGAGGGTTACCCCACGAGGAAGGTAAGCAGGACTCTGTGGAATACAGGCAGGTTACATGGCTGGGTTGCTGCCTGGCTGAAGGCCGGGGGGGGGGGATAATTTAATTAAAAAAAAAAAAAAATTTACAATGACAAATGCTTCAATCCAGTTGTCTCGAGCTGATGAAGCCTGTGTACCATATTAAACTACATACTGGTTAAAATTATTTTCTCGCCACATTGGATTTAGCAGAATACATTAACCTTCACTTGCACTGTGCTACTAAACAGGAAATTTAAGTTACTAGCCTGCAGCAAGAGGCGGGTCTTCTGGAGTATGCCACCAGGAAATACAGAAGGGGCAGATCTAGAATGTTTTCAGTGGGGTAGTAATTTCAACTAGAGGGTAGCATTCCCCCCGAAAAATGTATAGTTTTAATTAGGATAAAACAGCTACTGTTCGCTGGCCTAATGGGGTACTAGGTGCTAGTTTGCTACATAGCTGGGTCGACTAGTGGGTGGGAGGGAGAACTGTGGCTCTATGGAGCAGATTCTCTCAAAGATCTATTGCTACGGGTAAGTAACAACTATTTTCTTAGAGAACATTTCCTTCCAATGAGCCACATATACTGAATGATTCCCAAGCTATTCATAACAGCGGGGTTGGGGGAGGATGCCAGGTAGGGGGGGAGGAAATGTAACAGCTGGCTATGGAGGATGGCAAGGCTAAAGCCAGCCCAGCTATAGAATACCAGATCCAAATTGTGAGGTTTAGTGAAGGTATGGATCCAACAATGCCGTGCCAGAGTACTCATTGAAAGTGGCCATGGCACAAGTGGCACGGGCACAATCAGCACGCCCTTTACCATGCTTCTGGTGGCAAAATGCAATGCAAGAGGCTAACCACAAAGGCACTGCTTGGAAACAGGGGCACCCACCGTCCGGAGGAGTAGGAAACTAAAAACTGAAGGGACTTTCTACAGTCTATACTGCAGTTCAGAAGAGCAATGTTCTCCGGGCATCCAGAGACTGCAGGATCGTAGCATGAAACTTCATCGAAAATATTACAGCTGCCGGTCGTTTAGAGCGACAAAACAACCGGTCGCTGTAATGGTTGCGCGGGACCCTGCACAGCTCTCCCCTCCCGAAACACCTCCGCTGTGGAGGTCATTATAATAAAACACACTTCTGTTCTCGGCATACAATGCAGATCGTGATCAGCAGTTGAGAATAATATCACTGTAAAGCTCGGCGGCAGGTTTCCTGTCTAACCATGCAGGATAACTTCTCCAGCATTTGGGGGGGGGGGGGGGACACAAAAAAAACAGGAAGGTGAATAGTCAGATTTAAAGTAAAAGCAGACACCATCTTAGGAAGGAACAGAGGATGGGTCCAAATGGACATCCTATCCTGGTGGAAAACATAGTATAGATGTAACCAATTCACTAAAAATACCACCAACACCTTAATCTACTTCAAAGTCACTCGGTTTCCATCTGTATCCCCCCTCCCCTGGGACGAGACTGAAGATAGGCAGAATTGCCTAGTCACTCTTTCTCAGTCAACAAAAAATAAATAACACCTGCAGCTCCAAAAACATGCAAGCTGAGGTAATGGCCAACAGACAAAGTGTGTTCTAAGAGAGGGAGCAAGGATCACAGGTGTTAATCAGTTTGAACAGAGTCAGAGTAAGGGGCAATGGAACAGAGACTGAGATGCAGGAGACCTTTACAGAACCTGCCAGATTCCTCCAACTGTGCCTCAGTCTTGCCCTCTAAGTGGGCATGAAAGGCAGAAACAGCAGAGAGATGCATCTTCACCAAAGAGAACTGAAGGTCAGAGTCAGAGTGACAGGAGGTAGTACAAAACACTGGACTGGACAGGAAAAAGGGCCGAGGCAAGCCGGATGCAGAAACGTTTCCACTTCAGAGAGTAGATTTGCCTTGTAGAAGGCCGACTAGCAGCCAAGAGAGCATTCAAAACAGTAGTGGAGGCCCAGTGGCACTGTGGGCTGAGGCGCCTTACCTCGTGCTATGCTGGCGACGTGGGTTCGGGAGCAAACTCGGGTAATCAGAGAGCTGGCATGGGGGAGGGGGGGTTGGAGCAGGACTGAGCTGCCTAACGGCAGCTCTTCTCTCCCGGGGAGGAGGGGTCACCCGCCCACAGTCATGCCGCCTCCGGGTGGAGGTCCCGGTGGCAGCGCAAGTGGAGTAGCAGGCGATCAGTAGGGTGGTGCGTCCGCGGTGCACAACACACATGTGCCCCATCCACCTTGCTCACGCCAAGGATACTGAGGCAGTGCAAAAACGGAAAAAACTGATGCACATAATAATAGTGTAACCACCCAGTCCCCTGGGGTTACTAGAATCCCATCAGTGTCAGTGCTAGGTAGGGAAGGTATCTGGTGATAACTAGTTAAATGGGGTTTTCACCTAATCACGCTCTTGTTTGCTGGACTTCAGCTGAGATGAGAGATGAGGTCATTTAGAACTTTGGCAGCAGCATAAGCCACAGCAGCTGGCTGCGAGTGGGGAGTTTTTAGAAGCTTGGTTCAGTTGGTAGTAGTTCTGTGTCAGCAGTTGAAGTGTGAGGAGTGAGAGCTGCTGTGGGCTCTGCGAGGAGAGCCTATTTTCTCACCCTAGTCCTGCAAGTCACCAGCCTGCCAACAGAAGTGGTGGAAACCGCTGTATACAGCAGGATCTCCCGATTTTCATCCCAGGAGGGACGAATAGGACTGTTAGAGAATGGATCCTAGGGGCGATCCCCTATTTGATCCAGGACAATTTGAAGCTGCCTGTACTGTTCTAACTGTGAGTAGATCTGACGTTGTGCTTCCTGAAGAAAGTACCTGTACTTTGGTGTTTCTCTGACAGAGGGAAAGGTACACCAGTTTCTGTTCTAACTTTGAGACTTTTCTCAGTTTAAAGTTGGCTGACAATTGTGGGGTCCAGAGGCAGACTAATGCACGTTGTTCAGGACTTTTAATTTCTTACACTCCCATAGTAGTGTTCCTAATGCTGCACGTGAAAGTTCATTCAAAGATGCATTTTCCTAAGGTTTTTTCCAAGACGTTTCAAGGTGCAACTCTGAAAGAATGGCTGGGTATGAATATGGAAGTGAAGGGTGGACAGCCCCTGGGACTAACCAGTTCAGCACTACAGGTTCTGAAAGGGTGCCTGGTTATTCAGGACATGGTGGCCAATGTCTGAAGAGAAGTTTACCCCCTGGAGTGGGTTGTGCTAGTAATGAGCCCCAGTGTGCTCAGTTGTGGCCATTGCCGCTAGAAGAAATGGTTCAGCTGTGGCCAGCTGCCACTTGAAGAAGTTTTAAAGTCCTATGCCATATGGGAAATGTGTGCTCAGTTGTAGCCAGCTGCCACTAGAAGAAATGTTCAGTAGTGGCCAGTTGCCACTAGAAGGAAGGTTCAGTTGCGGCCACTGCCACTGAAGAGAATTCAGTGTCTTATGAAATATGGGAATATGTAGAGTTTCTGTCAGATACAGTCGTTCTGTTGTTCTGCAAATGCCTTGTGACACAATGTGTAAACCTTGGGAGTCCACCCTTGCTTTAGAGAACATCTTTTAGAAAAAAAGTCACACTGTAGAACCCCAGCCTGGTTTGGACATTCATGTTACTGCTTCCTGTGTGGAGTTACTGGGTACCCCTCCAGAAGTATAGGTCTATAGCCTTAGCGGGAGGGAGGGAGATGGGGGAGAGAGAGAGAGACAGACAGACAGACATAAGGCTCATTTGCAATTTGCCCCAGCAGTGGAAACCAAATCTATCTGGGCCAGAATGGGGCCACTAGAATTACAGAGGTGGATTCCACCATCAGCTTCACCAATTTATTTATTTTATTTAACAGACTTTAGGATTACAACCTTTGAGGTAGGGACTCATTTACAAAGGCTCCACGTCAGAAAAAAAAAACAAACACTTAATACATATAGACATAGAATGGCAGTTAAAGGTTACAGTTTTTTTTATACAATATTGCAGAATCAAGAGTAGCTATACATTGCATTGAACGTGTTACCAAGAGCTGTATTTTACAATTTTCAAGAGAACTATAAGTTTGCTAATAGAGGGAAGGAGTAACAGGTTTGATATTTACAGCGAAGTAGAGAATTAGACAGATATCTTGTGAGTGCAGCCAAAGGAGGCATTGTTAATAGGTAATGTTTGGTAGCCCTATCGGTAGGAGCTCAGTGGCAGTACCCACCAGATGAGAAGAACTGGGAGAGGAACCATGCAGAGGAAATGCAGTTACGCAAGAATTTACCGCAACAGTAGATCTTCGAGAGAGGTTGTTGCAATAGGTACTCACATATAGGACTAAGCCACCAAGCACTAGGACCACACGGAAAACTTCCAGCTAGCAGTGTCTGGCAGGGGACTGCCCCTGATGTCAGCGTGGCGCTATACAGGGAAC
This sequence comes from Neoceratodus forsteri, assembly GCA_016271365.2. Classification (NCBI taxonomy): domain Eukaryota; kingdom Metazoa; phylum Chordata; order Ceratodontiformes; family Ceratodontidae; genus Neoceratodus; species Neoceratodus forsteri. The sequence continues at coordinate 22,614,105 of JADMNL010000037.1, read as the reverse complement.
AGTCCCCACGCCCGCCCTCCAGTTCTCCCGCCAGAGACCTAGAAAGGTGCGGAAGGAGAGAAGGAGTGGGCTCCTGGAACTAAAAGCAATTACAGGAGAAAGAGTAGAAGAAACCTAGGGGGGTAGGTGGGAGGGAAAGCAATACCTACTGCAAGATCCTCTCTCAAAGATCTGCTGTTATGGTAAGTTCTTACGTAACTGTACTATCTTACTTCAAGAGGGCTCTTGCAGTAGGTACTCACATATAGGACTGAGTCCCAAACAGTGATCCAAGACAAGTCTGAGACATGGGAAGTAGGAACGGGTTTGCAGAAAAGAACAGGGTACTCATAGTAAGAGTCCCTGCAGAACAGCAAGGCCAAAGCCTGCTCTGCACCATGAATCAATGTCCAAACTGTAATGTTTGGTAAAGGTATGGACAGAACTCCAAGTTGCAGCCATGCAAATGTCTGTGGCTGAAACATTCCTGAAGCAAGCAGTAGAAGCAGCCATGCCTCTGGTTGAATGTCCTTTGACCTCCCCGAAAGGGGTTTGTTGCAATTCTTTTAACAGAAGGACAAACACTGTTTTGAAAACAGCAGCACCCTCTCTTTTGGGCGCAAAGGAAACAAACAAACAATCGGTCAGTTTTACGGACAGGCTTTGTCCTGTTTGTGCAGTACTGAGGAATTCTGTGTACAGCCAGTGTGCAGAAATGCTTCACCCTGGTTGGAGTGCTCCAGGTAGTACACTGGCAAGTCAACTGACTAGTTCAAGGTGGATTCCGATACCACCTTAGATAAGAACTTTGGATTGGTTCGTAGAGCCACCCAGTCTCTGTGAAAAATCAAGTAAGGTATCTTACACATTAGGGCCTGAAGCTCGGAAATCCTTCAAGCTGAAGTGATGGGCACTAGGAAGAGTGCTTTCCAGGAAAGGTAGTGCATGTCAGAACTCACTACCGGCTTGAAAGGAGGCAGAGTGAGTTTCTCTAGGATGAAATTCAAGTCCCAGGGTGGAGCAGGGCTCCGTACTGGTGTTTTCAAATGGAGAATCCCCTTTAAGGAGGTTTTGGATTCCTCCAGCTGGGCCACAGTCTTGCTTCCCACAGGAATGTGGTAGGCAGAAATGGCAGATAAATGGACTTTCAAAGTCGAGTAACTAAGATCCAGATTGTAGAGATGCAACATGTAATCTAAGACCTGTGTGACTGAACAGGATAAAGGTTCTAGCCCCTTCGAGTCTGCCTATATGGAAAACCTTTTCCATTTCATGGCATAAGTGGCTATACTGGAAGGCTTGCTGGCCTCCACCACAATTTGTGCTACCCTCGGGGGAGACCCCAACATGTGCAGCAGCTATGTCAGTAGGTGCCATGCATGCAGATGAAGGGACCCGAGACCTGGATGTACCAGGGTCCCATGTTCCTGTATCGAGAGATCTTGAGAGACTGGCAGTGGAAATAGAGGCTCCAATGACAGTTGTTGCAGTAGAGAGATCCATATTTGCCTCGGCCAGAAGGTAGCAATGAGAATCATTTGTGCTCCTTCTGCCTGGAGTTTCATTAGTACTCTCTGAAACAATGGAAAAGGAAGGAAGGCATACGCAAACCTCCCCTTCCAGCATAGAGACTGTGCGTCTCGCCAGAAAACACCACGCCTTGGAGCGAGCAAGCAGAAGGTTGGTAGTTTTGCACTGAGTGGGGAGGTGAACAGGTCTATTTGTGGCCTTCCCCCACCTTCTGAAGATGTCGTCTACCACTGACTGTCTGAGCTCCCACTCATGTGCACTGACTTGTGTGCTGCTGAGTGAGTCTGTCAGGACGTTCTGAATGCCTGGCACATGGACTGCTGTTAAATGAAGGTTGTGGTTGGCTGCCCAGTACCACACTCTCATCGCTTCCTGACAAAGGTGATAAGAGCGGGTTTTGCCCTGTTTATTTGTGTACCGGACTAAGCACATGTCTGAATCATGAGTTGACCCGGTTGGATGAGGTGTTGGAAAGCCTTTAGGGCATCCAACACTGCCCTCATCTCGAGTACACTGATATGAAGGGACAGTTCGTCATGAGACCAAGGACCCTGTGTCCTGTGGTTTCCCAGGTGTGCTCCCTATCCCAGGCCTGAGGCATCCGTCATCAGGATTTGGGAGGGAATGTCTGCATGGAATGGGATACCTTTGGAGAGGTTGTCCTGGTTTTGCCACCACAAAAGGTCCCGAGTCATCAGGTCTGAGACCAGGATCTTGTGGTTTAGATCATCTGATCGCTGGTCCCACTGCACTCTGAAGGTCTACTGAGAGACTCTGATGTGCAGTCTCTGGCTAAGGGGACTGAAGGGATGGCCGCAGCCATGAGCCTGAGCAGTCAAAGGATTGATCTGGCTGGTATTCTCCTCTGCAATGCCACCAGGCGTACTTGTTGCTGTAATGTTGCCATCCTGTCCTGCAGCAGGAAGGCCTTGCCCTGGACTGTGTCCAATACTGCTCCAAAAAATTGGAGCTGTTGGGTAAGAAAAAGGCAGGATTTGGCATGGTTGACTGTAATGCCTACCCGTTGAAAAACATCCAGGGTAAGGGCCAAAGAGTTGGCCAGAATATCTCTCGATGGAGCTGAAATCAGCCAATTGTCGAGGTATGGGAAAGTATCTGACTTCGAGGGTGGAGCTCTTGCAGCAAGTAATACCATTAGGACTGAGTCCCAAGCAGTACCCAAGGATAGGCCCAGGTCTGAGAGGGTGGTAGGGAGAGATGCTGAAAACAGCTGAAGCTGATGAAAGGAACTTAAGAGAGTACGCCCTGCAGGATTGCTAGTCCGAAACCTGCTCTCCTTCTGGATGCAATGTCCAGGCTGTAATGCCTGATGAAAGTGTGGACTGAACTCCATGTAGCTGCAGCACAAATATCTGCCGAAGAGACATTTTTGAGTGCTGCAAAGGAAGAGGCCACTGCTCTGGTAGAGTGGCCCCTGACTGTTCCCGGAAGTGGTTTGTTATGATGCTGGTAGCAGAAAGTAATACACTGCACCAGCTATCGGGCTAGTGACTGTCTGGAAACAGGAGCCCCTAGCATTCACTTGGCAAATGAGACGAACAACTGGTCTGACTGTCTGGAGGAGCAGGTCCTGTGGAGATAATACCTCAAAATCCTGTGAACGCCCAAGGTGTGCAACAGCACTTCACCTTGACTAACGAATACTGGATAACAAACCGGAAGGTTAATGTCCTGATTAAGAGTCAGCACGGACACCACCTTCAGCAAGAACTTAGGGTTCGTGCACAGAGTCACCCTGTCCCTGTGGAAAACTATGTAAAATTTCTTACACATCAGGGCCTGGAGCTCGTAAACCCTTCGAGGGGAGGTGATAGCTATCAAAAGGAAGGTCCATGAGAGGAAGCATAGCTCACAGGAAGCTGCTGGCTCGAAGGGAAGCAGAGCGAGTTTCTCCAGGACGAAAAGTAAATCCCAAGGAGGAACGATGTCTCTCCTGAGAGGTCTGATATGTAAGACCCCTCGTAGGAATGTCTTACAGACAGTGCCAGTGTTCCATCTCCGAAGGGATCATGATATACGGAAACTGCACACATGTGCACCTTAATGGACGAACAGCTCAGTCCTAAGTCCATAAGGTGATGGAGATACTCTAGCACTTGCCTAGCCTGACAACCCAGGGGATCTAGGGCACGGCCATAGCCCAAAGACAGAAGCGTTTCCATTTCAGAGTGTAGATGGCCCTGGTGGAAGGCTTCCTCGCTGCAACCAAGATCTCAGCCACCCTGATTGACACTCCTAGCCTCTCTCTCTTCTGCTAGAACTGCAAGAGCCATGCGTGCAGGTGAAGAGAGTGAAGTGCAGGATGGACAAGTGTCCCCTGCTCTTGTGAGAGCAAGTGGGTGAAGAGTGGCAACTGTATTGGAGGTTCCAGCGACAGCTGCTGGAGCAACGGATACCAGATCTGGTGGGGCCATAAAGGGGCCACCAGAATCATTCTGGCCCCCTCTGACTGCAACTTGAGCAGTACTCTCTGAATGAGGGGAAAAGGAGGGAAGGCATACAGGAACTGCCTTGTCCAAGAGAGGGATAATGCGTCTCGCCAGAAAACACCAGGCCCTGGAGCGAGCGAGCAAAACATTTTGCAGTTTGGCATTGTACGGGGTCGCAAAGAGATCCAACTCTGGACGGCCCCAGCGACTGAATAGGTTGTCTGCGACTTCTTGGAGCAATTCCCACTTGTGATTCAGAGAGGTAGAGTGGCTGAGACTGTCGGCAAGAACGTCCTGGACCTCTGGCAGAGGAACTGCGATGAGATCCAGTTGGTGTTCTACTGCCCAATCCCACGCTCTCATGGCCTCTCTGCAAAAGGGGGTACGAATGAGACCCTCCTTGCTTGTTGATGTAGAAGACCACGGGTGTGTTGTCTGTCTGCACCAGGAGAAGACCCGTCAAGAATTGGTCTCTGAAAGCGATAAGCGCATTCAGCATGGCTCTCATTTCCAGAACATTTATATGCAGAGAAAGCCATCTATGGCAGACCAAGACCCCCGGGTCCTGTGATCCCCTAAATGAGACCCCCAACCAGACAGAGAGGCATCTGTGGTTAAAGTCTGAAGAAGGGTGGGGCTCCAGAATGGGACCACTCCCGCTAGACTGTCGTGATGGATTCACCATTCGAGAGAGCAGTGTACCGCACAAGAAATCCGGATTCGGAGATACAGATCGTCCACCGATTGATCCCACTGGACCCGGAGATGCCATTGGAAGGTCTGCATATGCAGTCTGGCTAAGAGTACTGTGGCTATGGCAGCTGCCATATGGCCTAAGAGTTGGAGAACAACCTGGTAGGGGAAGAGGAGGCCTTCCGGAGCCTGCTGGCCAGATCCCGAAGGCGGTCTGCTCTATCTGGGGGCAGAAAAGCGCTTCCCCTGCTCGGTGTCCAGAATAGCCCCTATTGTGTTGGCCAAGGATGTGATTTTGGCCAGTTTATTGTGATCCCCAGGGAGGAAAATAGATCCTGCATCTGTCGTAAGGAGATAAGAATCTCCTCCTCCGATTGAGCGGAGAGAAGCCAGTTGTCCAGCTAAGGGTAGATGAAGAGGCCTCTTCTTCGGAGGGCCGCTGCTACCACCGCTAGACACTTGATAAAGACCCAGGGAGCGGATGAAAGGTCGAAGGGGAGCACCCTGAATTGGTAGTGCTCGTCCTGGAAGCTGAAGTGCAGAAACCTTCTGTGAGACTTCAGGACTTTGATACGCATGTAGGCGTCTTGTATATCTAGGGAGCACTGCCAGTCCCCTTGACGCAGCAACGGGAAGAGTCCTGCCGGAGTGACCATCCGGAATCTCTGGTATTTTACCTAGAGATTAAGCCGACTTAAATCCAGGATGGGACGAAGGTCTCCCGTTTTCTTTGGGACAAGGAAGAAAGGGGAGTAATAACCCTTTCCCTTCTGGGCCTGTGCAACCCTTTGAATACCCCTTTTTTCTAGGAGCTGTTGGATCTCTGCTTCTTGAAGGAGACTGCGTGCCGGTGGACAACGGGCCGGAGTTGGGGGGAGTGGGATTATCCAGCGGGATAGAGATAAACTATATTGCGTACCCTTTTTGAATGGTGTCCAGTACGCATTAATCCGCCGTTATACTGGACCATTCGAGGGGGTAAAGCACAAACCGCCCTCCTACCTTCTCGCTCTGCCTGTCCCTGAAGGGAGGAGGGGGGGAAGAGGGAGTCGGGCTGAAGGGGTGGTGGGGCCCTGGAGTTTTGGGGTACTTGGGACCCTGGGAACCTTGCGGTGCAGGGTGACCCCACCTCCTGAACCCCTTATCGTGGGACTGTTTGCTCTCCTGTCTCTGCCCGTGTCCTTTACAAAAAGGGCGTCGGCGGGGTTCCTGAGGCTGGGATTTATACATCGGGTGCACGTCGGCCACCGCTTTCCCTGACTCCTGAAGTTGCTTGATCATCTCTTCAACTTCCGGGACGAACAAAACGGGACCCTGAAAAGGGGAATCCAGGATAGACTCTCGCAAGTCCAGCTGGAAGCCCGTGAGCCTAAGCCATGACCAGACCCCCGAGGCAGCTGCTCTGGAGGCCATATGTACGGTGCCATAAGAACACCTCAGGGCGTGTTTTACGACATCTAATCCTGACTAGGCACACGCCAATACTTCCTGCTTCGAGTCGGAGTCTGGCATAGAGTTGATGAGGTCCATTGTCTTCTTCCACTGCAACTGTTGATAAGTAATCATGTGGGCCATGAAGGTCAAAGACCTGATGACCCCAGTGACTGAGGAGAAGACTTTTCAGCCCCAACTATCTTAACTTTTTTAGAGACGGGATCTGGAGGTTGGGAACTCAAATGCTTTGGCTGGGAACCTCTGTCATGAGCAGCCGTGAGGACCAAAGAGTTGGCCTTCGGTTGTTCGGCTAGAAAAGATTCGGACCTCGAAGGCTTATAAAGTCTGTCCACCTTTCGAGGGACTGCGGGTACAGAGGACAGTGTACGCCAGGTCAGGCGGGTCACGCCCTGGAACGGTTCCACGAACGGTGGAATAACCAAAGGTTTGGGTTCCTTCTCTCCAAGGAACTTGGCCAAATGCTTGCGCTCTGGATCCAAGTCCTCCGTGTCCCGCTCGTATATAGCCTGGATGTGCCTCATAATGGCCAAAAAAGAGGGATCGGGGGGGGGGGACAAAATTCCCCATCTGAGTAAAGCTCTGAATCAATGTCGCCCTCATCTGAGGACGACGTGAAAGGAGGGGAAGAAGGAGACGGAGACTAAGGGCGTTCCTTCTTTTCCCCTTAGGATCAGGACATGGGTGCTCACCCTCACCCCTGAGGTCCTGGGGTGGGAGGGGGACCCATGGGTGGCGGAGTAGGTACAGTGTCTGGGGGTCTATACAGGAGATCCCCTTTTACTGTGTTCCACCAGGTAGTAAACAGACTTACGATGTCTGCTACCGGAACAACCGCAGGGCCCGGGCATCTGATCTATAGGCGCGGGCGTCTGAGGCTCAGGTTCTTTGGGGTCAGGCATTGGGTCTGGGATCCCGACATCAGGGGGCCGACAACTACTAGCGCCTTTGTCTCGTGATCCGGCGTAGCCCTGTCAGGCATCCGGTCCCTCGGATGAGGGGCGGACGGCTGATCTTCATCTGGTGACCACACTGTGTCAGGCATCGGGGAGCGAGACGACAGAGTAGGCAACCGGCTAGGCTTGCGTGATCTGGGGGAAGGTGCACCTTATCTGGGGGAGGGGGAGGCGTCCAAGCCCGGGTGGCCCACCTGCATATCTGAGGGTTCTTCAGAACACTTGCGTTTGTCCGAAGAACTGGGCCTGTCCTGAGCCCTGGACTGGCTTTCCTGGGTCAAACCTGAAGGTTTGAGGGGTCGTTGAGCCAGGAAAGTGTGGTGTCCCGACGTGGCCGACTCCCAATGTTTGTCCTGAGAAGAGGCAGGAGCGGACTTAGACATATGGGAAGGTTCGGACAACTGGGCTGGAACCAAACCAGACCTCCGGCTGGAGGTCGAGGAAGACAAGGCCTGCTTGGCTGGTGACTTAGGGCAGGATTCAGACCTGGCCCGATCCCTATCCCTGTGGTGATGCTCCCCGATGACCCATCTTTCAGTGGGGAATCCCTGCCGGGAGAGGATGAGCTGGCTCCTGATCCTCGCTGCATGGCCGAAAGCTTCTTCTCGAACAGGAAGGTCTTGTGTGCATTGGCCCTCCTGACCCGAGTCTTCTGATTAAACTTCTGGCAATATGTGCAGGCGTTAGGCCAGTGTTCTGAGCCTAGGCAGAGGAGACAGGCCACGTGGCCGTCTTTGGCCGGGATCGGCTTACCGCACGCACACTTTGCTTTTCAGCCACAGTGGGAGGGCGACATACACAGGGCGTATGGTTGAAAATGTTGAAGAATAAAAAGAAACTTCTGTTTTCGCTGGCTGTCGACTGCTAAGGAGCCGAACTACGTGGGTCGACGGCGGGAAAAGAACTGAGTTGGTGCCAGGGGACCACCTCCTATATCCCATGTCTGATGTCGGGCATAGCCGATGTCGGGGGAGGTCCCCTGCCTCAGACTGCTAGCTACAAGTTTTCCGTGGGGTCCTAACGCCTGCTGGCTTCAGTCCTAATGGTATTACCTGCTGCAAGAGCTCCACTCTCGAAGTCAGATTACTTGTACCCCGTCTGTGTAGAAAGGCTGCCACCACCGTAAGGCACTTCTTGAATACTCTGGGTGCCGACAAAAAGCCAAAAGAAAGAGCTTTGAACAGAAAATGCTCTCCCTGAAAAGAAAACCAGAGGAATTTACGGTGCAGCTGAAAAATCGGGATATGCAGGTAGGCATCCTGCATGTCCAAAGCGCAGAGCCAATGATACTTCTGTAACAGAGGAAGTAGGCTGGGAAGAGATAACATTCTGAACCTTTTGTATTTCACACAGAGGTTCAGGGAGCTCAGATCAAGAATGGGTCTGAGATTGCCTGTCTTCTTGGGTACTAGGAAGAAGTGCAAATAGTACCAGTTCCCTTGATGTTGTTTTGGAACTAGCTCTAGTGCTGCCTTTGCCAGCAAGGAGTGTATTTCCTCTCTTAGCAAGGGTATGTGATGAGGTGGGTAGAATGAGTGACCTGGGGGAATTTTTTGGTGGTCTCTCTGTGAATTCTATTGTGCGGCCTTTTGCCACCAGTTGCAGCACCTATGAAGCCGTTGCGATTTTCTCCCACTCCGGAAGGTGGAGGGAGAACCTTCCCCCTACCGGTTCCTCTGGAAAGCAATCCAGTGGAGGTGGGAGATCAGACAGGCAGGAGGCAGTGGGCAGGCAGAGGCGGCCATGTTGAGACCATTGAGTTTGGCCGGGGGTTCTACCACCCAAAGACGCCCAGTGTTTGTTTTGGCATCGGTTTTGCGGCTGTCTTTGCTGATGACGCTGTTGTCTCCGAAATGGCTGCTTTTGTTTCTGGGGTGGCTTGTACATAAATTGTACAGAGCGCAAGGCTTTGCCCTTGTCCTGTAAGTCAGTTACAATGTCCTTGACATCTCCCCCGAAACAGAACTAAGCCTCTAAAGGGGGCATCCCATGTGGTTGTCTGTACTTTGGGTGCCAGGCCCAACATCCCAAGCCAAGCATGGCATCGGAGGCCAATGGCTGACGCCGAGCCTCTACCAGCAGCATCTACCGCATCATAGGTAGCACTTAGCATATGTCTGCATGCAGATCTAGCAGACCTGACTAGATCTGCCATTTCTCCTTTCGAGGATGAGTCTTGGAGGGAGTCTATTTTGGACTCCAGCTGTCCCAAGACATAATTTTGGTAATCCCCATGTGGGCGACATAATTTAATGCCCTAATCCTCAGTGTGGAAGAATAATAGATTTTTCCCCGTACTGGTCAAGAACCTTAGACTCTTTGTCGGGAGGAGAAGCACTGAGGTGTTTAGGTTTTGTGGATCTATCGTGGGCCACGCTGATGACCACTGAGTCAGCCTTGGGATGGAGGCTAAGGTGGTCCTTGCCCTCTGGGGTCTGGTAAAGTCTGTCTGCCTTCCTGGCCACTGGAGCCAGGGAGGAAGGTTGCTTCCAAATTGTTGTGATCAAATCCTCATGTGGCTCTATCCAGGGCGGAATGAGGGTTGGTGAGGAATCTGCCAAATCCAGGTGTGCAGCCAATCTCTGTCTCTGTGGATCCTGGGTGACTGTACGCAAGTAGTATGCCACTTGGATCTTCCTAAGGAGCTCCAAAAAGAAACGGTCCTCAGGTAGGGATTTGGGAGATTCTTTTGGTCCATGGTCTTCCGGCGTAGGGGACTCAAAGTCCGAGCCAGAGGGGTCCGAACCGCTGTCTGAGTCAGACGATCAGCCTTCACCAGGTGAGCTGATCGTAGGAGGTGCAATATCCACTGGCCCTGAGAAGTCAGATGGCCAGGAAATATCCAGAGGCCATGGATTAGGCGACAATGACTCCATTCTTCTGTCAGACGTCTGGATCCGAGGGCCCAACGGCGGAGGTGGCGACAGAGAAAAAGGCCTAGGGACGGTTGGCAGCTGGCATTTCTCCAGCTCCGATGTGAGCTACGACTTGACTTCCATCCACCACGATTTGAGGACCACCTGCAAATCCACTTGCAGTTGAGAGGGCGGTGGGTTAGGATATCCGTAGCTTGGGTACTCGTAGTAAGGGTAATTAAAGCCCGGAGGATAACCCAGCAACGGGTAGTGAGGCGTCAGGTACCCCGGCATGGGGTAGTGCGGAGTCAGATAACCTGGCGTCAGGAGCCCAAAGGGGTTGCCAGATGGTCTCGGCATAGGAACAGGCGGAGAGACTGAAGGGCCCCGCGTCAGTCCTGACGGTGGGATTGAAAAGTCCAGAAAACGCCCTGATAGGAGTGCAGAGGGCCCTGACGGGGGATCCGGAAGTGGGGTAGGAAACTCCGAGGGTCCTGACAGTTCAGGTATCGGGCCTGATGGCAGTCCTTGAGGAACCAACAGGCTCTAGGGAGTCGGAAGGACCTTCGTCTGGTCTGGCGGTGGCTTAGGTGTTTCAGGCTTCGGCATAGGGGGTGGCGAGGCCCCTGATGGTGGGCGATCTCCGAGCTCCATTTTCCCTGTGGGGGGAGCTGGAGGTGCCATCTCAATCGGCGGTAAAGGAGAAGTCGGAGTAATCTCCATCGTCAGCTAAATATCTATCATCAGCTGGGGTATCACCCCATCGTCAGGCCTGTTATCAGGGCCTGGCGGAGGAACCGGGGTCGTGCAGCTGTCGGAGAAACCGACAAACAACTTAGCAGCCGTAGGCATATGAGACCCGGTGGAGTCAGAACTCAACTTACCGGTCCCACTCGTACCGCTAGGCCTTAGAGGAAGTGGGTGCCTCCTGATCCCCAGAGGCTCCCGTTGGGCCCAAGCCCGGGCCAGATTGGGGGGGGCTGACGGCCGTTTGGTAGCCACCAACATGGTCGTCGAAGATGAATCCCGGAAGGGGAAGTTACCTTCAGGGCCGCGACTCCAGCCGGAGGCAGGGGGTTTGATGGAGACCCTTCCTGGTCCCTATGTTTTTCCTTGTCCTTTTTCTTCTTATGATGGCCCTTTGAAGAGGAAGAAGCGTGCCAGAGTTTCTTCAGCTCCTTTTCTATATTTGCCATCTTTTGTTTCAAAAAATGGGCTTCCAGAGACTGCTGAGAGCGTTTACGTGTGGCCAGATTGAATTTCTGGCAATGCTTACACCCCTCGATCTTATGGCCTGGGCCCAAGCAAAGAAGACAGAGGGAATGGCCGTCCTTGTGAGGGAGCAGAGTTCCACAGGAGTCGCACTTGTTCTTATGCAATTCTGAAGGCGTCGGAGACGACATGCACGATCAATACAGATATACTTTTTAAACAAGAAAAACAATGATGAACAGTAATTTAAACGTTGCATTTAAGCGATACTCATCCAAAAATGGTGTTGACAGTAGTAACGATCTTCAGTGAGGTCCAACGTGCATAGGTCAACGATGGGGAAAAACTTGGAGGGCGGGCGTAAGGACCGCTCTCCATACAGCGCCACACTGACATCGGTCACATGACATTGGGGGCGGTTCCCCACCAGACACTGCTAGCTAGAAGTTTTCCGTGTTGTCTTAACAACTGACGGCTTAGTCCTGTAGGTGAGTACCTAAAGCAAGAGCCCTCTCAAAGTAAGATCCTCCTCTTCCAGGAGGAGGACAACGTATCTGGCTAAAAAAACTCCAGATACCAGAACAAGTGATGCAGAAAACAAAAAGATTTGCACTGTATGGGGATGCAAAATAGGCACGCTCAAGTTAACCACGGCAAGAGAAGAGCTGGTCAACCACATCGTCTGGAAGTTCCCATTGGTGGGACTGCAGGGCTCCAAGGCTCCAGATAAGGGGAGTACCAACCTGTTTTATCTCATTTTCGGAAATACTCTTCGGAAACATTCTCTGGATACCATTACTCACCAATATTTGTAAATACTCCACACCTAAGAATAGTGCTTCACAACGTAACTGGTGATTCAAAAGGAGCATTTTATTTTATTTATTTATTTATTTATTTTAACAGGTTTATAGCACTTGTATGCATCCCAGTTTTATTTTACTCATTATATTTTAAAACTGGTGAGTGAATTACTCCCACCTACCAGCACTGTCTGGAGCATTACTGGTACTTGATCAGTTCTGATCTAGAAAAAAACTATGTTGTTTTTAAAAATGTACTCCTCACTCCACTCTGTCCAGACATTTGTATTTGTAAGCCCCCAACCATTGTTGGGCTTACCTTTGTGGCACCCATTTCTCCTGCGGCACCGCTGGCTGCCTTTTGCACTTCAGTGCAGCCTGGCGGTCCGCACATGCATAGTGAGTGCATCTGTCTTCCTGCCGCCGCCGTAGCCAAAGGAAAACCTCTCCGGTGCTTCTGATCCCCAGTTTCAGCAAAGGGGGATCTGGACACTTCGGTGAGGCAGAGTTGGAGCCTCAAAAGTATTTAGTTTTAGGGGAACAAATAGCGCTTATAATCAGGACTATGAATAATTCATTAGAGGGCACATGAATATTAATGAGCCTGACGGATACCTGGGGGTAGTTTTCGGCAGCGACAGGCTGAGTGCTAAATGAAAATATTTAACTTTGCAATGCTGTAAGAGGGCAGGGGGCTGCTTCTAATCTATGGGGGAAAGAAATGTAAAATGTGTTAACTGTGGCTGCAATGTATATTATACAATGGCAATTACAAATCCTGTAATCTGATTGGCTATCTGCATTTGGCAACAGTGAGGTTATCTGAGCATGCCTAGCATTAGCATTGTTTGCATCTTCTCTTAAGAAACAAAGATATATTTCCACACCAAAAATCTACTAAAACATTTTTTAATTTTTTAATTTTTTTATTTTGTATAGCAACTAACCATTGTATAATAGCAATAATGCACTCCAGGGTGTGGATCGTGCTGGGAAAACCTCACTCCTGGGACGCTGGAAACACGTGCTCAACCACCCATGAGGTTATCCCCTTACGACCCACACCCTGTCATGCATGATTTAAGCAATATACCATGAGAGGGTATTGGTGATGCCAGGACTAACTGACACCCTGGTGTTGTGCCACAAGGCACAGCCAAGTGGCCAAAACACCCCAGGGCATGGGTAAATCCTGGCATCACCAACATTCTCGAGTGGCATATTGCTATTATACAATGGACATCTGTATAGTTTGTGTGTGAAAAATTAACAAAAAAAAGCTGGTTTAAATGTTTTATTAGTTTTTATTAGATTTGTTGTTACACTTGGTAAAATAGTGCTTTGTTGGTAGGTATGCACATGTGCAGTGGTGTCAGCAAGCGGGCGAGGAGATAACCCTTAATGGTTACAGTTTGGGGAAAACCGAGACTCGAGGAGACCAGTCATGTAAGCTGTAGTGCATATTTAAAGGGAGCAAAAACGAAGCGAGGTAATTTTGTTGTGGAATGTTTTCTACAGTGTGGATGACAAACTGTAAAGGCAGGTTCCTGAAAGTGAAACGGAAAGAGAGCGCCCGGGGAAAGAGCAATATTTTTTTTCAAAAGCCTGAAAAAAAAAAAAAAAAAATAGTTTCCTGTGACTAGAGTTTTTTTTATGTTGAATTCATAGCTGAATTACATTTTTTGAAACTTGTATTTTTCATGTTGTTTACTCGGACGTCAACATTGTGGCTTTGTGGAGGTTTTGCCCTGCGACTGTCTGTGTTTTTGCTGGGTTTGTGTTCCTAATGGTCGCATTGATTTCAGGGGGGCCCTTGGTGCGGCTTACTGGAGACTGGCACCTCTTCCCGTGGGGTGATTGTAGCTTTTACAACTGAAGAAGAGTGCCAGGTAACCAATGAAATTACAGGATTTGTGTCCGATTTTAATGCCCATTGTATAATTAAGCAATATACCACAAGAGGGTGTTGGTGATGCTAGGATTTACCCACGCCCTGGGGTGCTGTTGTACAGTGCAGCTGAGTATTAAAACACTGCCCAGGGCATGGGTAAATCCTGGCATCACCAACATTCTCGAATGGCATACTGTGATTATACAATGGATGTCTGTACATTCTGTGTGTGAAAAAGTAAGGAAAAAATAAGTTGGTTTAGATGTTTTATTAATTTTTATTAGATTTTGTTGTTATGCGTGGAAAAATAGTGCTTTGTTGGTAGGTATGCACATGTGCAGTGGTGTCAGCAAGCGGGCGAGGAGATACCCTGAATGGTTACAGTCTGGGGAAAACAGAGGCTTGAGGAAACTGCGGGTTCAGCTGAAGTAACAGAAGAAAGAGTTCAATAGCGCAGGTGGTTTGCCATTAGGAAGTACCAGCGAGGAGTTCGGATCCGTACCTTAGAATGCAGGTGGAGGGGCAGCTTCAGCACGGCTGATGGCTCAGGAGCAAGCTGCAGCTGCTTACATGAACGGGAGCCCTGTTCAGGGGTTGAATCTTAGAATGCAGGCAATGGGGCAGCTTCAGCGCGGCTGACGGCTCATGAGCAAGCCGCAGCCGTTTGCTGGAATGAGAGCCCTGTTCATGGGCTGACTCTTAGAATGCAGGCAGAGGGGTAGCTTCAGCGCCACTGACTACTCAGGAGCAAGCCACAGCCGCTTGCAGGAACGGGAGCCCTGTTCAGGGGCTGAATCTGTAAGAGGTAATAAGGTGGCAACCTGGATAAGAAACTGGTTAGGAGATAGGAGGCAGAGGATGGTGGTAAACAGAGTTTGCTCTGAGGAGGGGACAGTGACTAGCAGGGTACCGCAGGGGTCAGTACTGGAGCCAGTGCTCTTTAATGTTTTCATCAGTAACATAGCAGAGGAACTGGAAGGGAAGGTCTGCCTCCTTGTGGATGACACTAAGATCTACAACAGGGTGGACACTCTAGAGGGGCCGCAAAGGATGGAAAGAGACTTGAAACGACTGGGGGAGCGGTCAACAGTTTGGCAGCTAACGTTTAATGCAAAAAAGTGCAAAACAATGCACTTGGGTCACCAAAACCTGGGTTGCAGTGCAAACTGGGGGGGCACATACTAGCAGCGACCAAGCAGGAAAGAGACCTGGGGGCAATCATATTGGATGACCTGAAGGTGGCCAGACAATGTGACAAAGCAATCAGTAGAGCTAGTGGGATGCTGGGATGTATAGGTAGGAGTATTACCAGCAGGAAGAGGGAAATTGTGTTGCCACTATATAGGTCTGTAGTAAGACCCCACCTGCAGTACTGTGTCCAGTTTTAGAGGCCACATCGTAGGAAGGACATAGACAGCATGGAGGATGTCCAAAGGAGGGCTACCAAGATGGTACAGGTACATCAAATGTCCTATGAGGGCAGCCTAAAGGAATTAAACATGTTCACCCTGGAGAAGAAGATGGATATGACAGAGACCTTTAAATCAATCATGGGAGTGAATAAGGTACAAGTGGGAGGCATTTTTCTGAGGAAAGGGTGCTCCAGAACAAGGGGCCACGATATGAAGCTAGAAGGGGGTAGGTTTAGGAGAGATGTGAGGAAATACTTCTTCACAGAAAGGGTTGTGGAGGATGGCGGATGTCAGGAACGGTCTTCCAGCAGAGGTTATAGGGGCAAAAACAGTGGTGGGATTCAAAAAAGCATGGGATAAGCACAATAGGGCCACAAGGGAGAGGATGGAAAGTGCTTTAGACATGGAAAGGTCTACAGTATAAGCAATGCAACAAAAAAGATCAGACTGGATGGGCCATGCAACCCTTATATTCCGTCAGCTTCTATGTTTCCATAGCCTACGTCCAACTGGCTTGTTTCCCTTTCTACAGATCAAAGGATATGTACATTCCTGTACGATAGAATGCCCCCAAAATACTCATGTCTTCACCGACTGCTCAGCATACTGGAAGACATCCCAGTAGCCTCTTTGATTTCCTGCCTGTATCAGGATCCATCAGCCCTGCATCCACACTCCACTGAGTATATTAGATCGCGATGGCAAAATGACCTTAATACTCCAATCATCGTGAAACAATAGGATAGCTACACCTCATATACCCACTTCCCTACCTTTTCCCATATTTGGAAAGAGTTCTGTTGGTAAGTTTATCACACGGTACTTTCGCACTCCCACCCAACAAGTATACACTTCAACGGGTTTGGGGGGCCGAGGACACGTAGAGGCAACGCATGGTCACATATTTTGGCAGCACCTCTCACTGCAGAGATACTGGGCACAAATCCAGGCAGACCTTCAGGAGATCTTTAACCTTTCCTTCAATTACAACTGAACCTTTACTTCTTTTTAGATCTCCCCAGAGGATTCGGAGATAAACATACTAGAAAACTGCTGGGCATTAGTATGCTAATACTCAAGAGATCCATCACAAAAAAAAAAACTGGCTCTCTGCTACACTCTCTACTGTAATATTACGGCCGGATATTATGAATGACATATCATACAGATAAATTAACGGATGGACTTGATCACACTTCAGAACGCTTTGAAATTATCTGTTGTAGATGGGTGCTATATATTATGACTAGAAGACAACATTTTGTACCTCAGTCAGAAGGGCATAGTCATAAGCATAATCAGACTTCTGAACTACTGTATTGAGGCCCCGTTTCTTCTTTTTCCCCTTTTCTCAATCACTGTAATTATTCAGTATACTGAATCACCATAAGCCCGTACTCTATCCAATTCAAAGCAGTACTGTTGCTGTTTATATTGTCTTTGAAACTGTAATAAAGATGATCTTTAAAAAAAAAAAAAAGACTGAGGCGGTATTGGACCACCTACGTTTTACAAGTGCCGCCAGTGTTGACAGCAGCTTGTCAACATGGGTGGCTTCAAATAGGCAAAACGTTTCTCAGTGGTCCTGATGCCGATGGCTTAACAGTTTAAGTGTGGCTCTATGCAGCGAGCTGTCCTTGAAAAAGATACATTTTTATACAGCATAAAAACCTCCCAAAATAAATTAAAACCCTAAAATAAAAGCTACATAAGCTCCCTATTTTCACTTTCTTTTTACAACACCTAGAGAATCCATTTAATAATCGCAAAGAAGCACTCCAAGGTGTGTATTATGGTGGTTAATGTCACTTCCTTTGCAGCGCGACACAGGCACGTTATCCTAGCATCCCAAACAGTCATACCTTACTGCTTTACAGTCTCTTGAAAACATTCTGCAGTACTTAACAAATGGTGTTCACTAACTTTGACCATTTTGTTCTAGATGACTACAATTTCTACCACATTTGAAAAGGTCAGGAATGAGAGATACAAGGGCAGCAGCTGAGGTCCAACATGTCACAATGAAGTCAGCCAGAATCTGAAGATTTTTAATGGTCAACTGCAGTTTTGTACAAAAAACAACACAAGAAGAAAAACCTAAAAGACAATGTCTGTTAACACCATTTGTTTTGTAGCTGTCAAGTTTTTGCTGCAAGAATCCAGCATGTGAAAGAAGAGTCAGTCCCATGAATGGCACTGTACTGAAAGAAAAAAAAAAAAAAAAAAGGCAGTCTCCTTGCAAACACTACCTACCCAACTTGCTCATGGGCTTGACAGCTCTAACGGTGCTTAAGGGAATATCAAAAAGAACCCCCTTCCCCAACCAATCCAAGGGCGCAGTAGCAGGGGTGTCACTTGCCATACTGGTGACTTGTGGAAACTGGCAAAGCTCAGGAATGCCTCTTCAGGCTGGCAGAAAGTGGCCCACCTCTGGGTCGGGATGAAGCCATGTCCCACTCCACATTTGCCACTGGTGGCCCAGGGGAGTACAGATATACAAGCAGGCACTACTGACACTGCAAACTACATAGGGTGGAGGTTTGTCAAACATGCTGGCATGTTTCCTTAGTTTAAAATGAAGACAAAATGTTTAAAAACAGGCCCAACTGGGTAGATAACGCTAATCACACGGACATCGTTAGGGTCATCCGAATCACGGAGGCCTCCCACATGGCATCTCCTTCTCCCCGCCCATTGACAGATTTACTTACTGCATTCTCTGGCCACAGAGTTAGGCTGAGCACCACTTCAACAGTAAAGCCGGGAGGCAGATGGGAGTTCCATCTGGCCAGTGAATCAGTGGAAAGTCTGTTCTTTGGATGGTGGGGGGGAGACATGAAACAGCTATATGTAAGTCCTGACACTGCCAAGTATAAGTAGATACACATTAAGTTACAGCAGTCTGCAAAGTCTGACACAAAGAACAAGAGAGTGCCGAACACGGAATCAGCGGATTCTGCTGCCAGAGCCACAGCATCACTGCACTACCAGTAAGAGTAAAGTGCAGCTGGGGAAAAAGCTGTTGAAGAGGGGAGCATGATATTGGGGTGGGGGGGTGGCACAGTGAGGCCAAACAGTACTGGCGACACTGGCCTGTATGAAAGGGGAATGAGTGCACTGCTGCTATGCAGAAAGTCTAGGTTAGGAAATGCATGCCGGACTCCCCATCCTCATTCCCAGCCCCCCCTGCTGCTGATAGGTTCTGCCTCTGGAGCGGGATGGCAGCTGGCCATAGCTCTACTGAATTCTTCCTGCAGGTTGTTTGGAAACATACCGACTACAGACTAGATGGAGTGGGTGAGTGAGGCTGCTATTCTGTCCGGCTAGGTTTTATTTAGCAGAGGTTATCAAACCAGAGAAACAACTGTCCTGGAACAGCAGGCAAGTGCCTCAGCTGCTGCACTGGAAGTAAGAAGACTTCCACTTGGGTAAGATGGGACTATGACAAATCACCCAGCCCAACACCAACAGAATGGATTGTTTGTAGACTGCTGTGTTTCTAATTTAAATTCTGAGCAGTAGCACCCAATTTGGTAAGCTGTTTGGGGGTACATCCCATTATCTTTAATGCTGCTAGTATCATGTACTGTGGGAGTCTGCCTATTGTACATGTAACCCCTAGATGGCGCTATCCCAGGAGCTACTACCCCTGCCTGATTTGCCACTAACAGGTTGAGGGGCCTGGATCCAATGGCGGGTGCCTCCACCCAGAGGTCAGGGTTTGCAATAGTTAAACTAACTTGGTCACAGCCCTCTGGGACACTGCAACCCCCCTTTCTTCCCACTAGTGGCCCACACAATATATCAGAATTACCTTCACAGTATACACTTACCCCCAGGTCTGGTTCCGGCACTGGGACCTCCTGTGAAATGAGATACAGTGCAACAATCACAGTACAGTACTTTAACATAGACAAATACCTCAGGCAGTATAACTTTGCTGAAACAAGCAGCTCTGATTTATTTAGGGGATATAACAAGGACAGGGGAAATCAGGTTAATTAGCTTATCACTCTAATAATCTACCTATGGCTCTGTGCACAGGCCTATCCCTTATCAGTTACTGTCCCTGGGTACCCAAGCCCTAGTGGCTAGTCCAAACCGGTGGCAGCTGGTAGGGCCCTTTCACACAGAGAAAAGGAGAATTAAACAGTCAGCAGTACAGTAATTCCATTTGGATTTAATGTGGCAATTCAACAGGAGCGACCCTGAATTAGTACTCACGACCTCCAAATAAGATAGGGTCCTTCAATGTCAGCAGGGCTCACTTGAGGTACACAAACCTCTTCACACATCCATAAAAGAAAGCACTATACCAGGCAGGCTGCATCTGTATCCCGATCGCAATTACTGCACAACACCGGGAGAACACACAGCAGATTCAGTTCCTGACAGACCGAGTGCAATTTTCAGCAATTCCTCCAGTCTTCTACAGGGTGAGCCTGGTTTCTACTCTTCAGAGATCCTTTGATTCTTTTCACAGGATGGATTCAGTCCTAACAAGCTGTTACACAAGCTGCAGACCGGAACTCTGGGCCTTACACGTTTTTGACTAAAACTGCACACTGAAAAAGCACAGGGCTCCTTCCTTCTTCACTGCCAAAGCTCAACTGGAAACTCCAACCGACAAAACCGGGCACTCTTTGAGTTCCTCCCAGTTCTTGACTGGATTGCTGTCACACAATAGACTGCTGCTGTCGGTCCAAAAGGCACTGAAGTCTAAACTACATCTCCCAGAGTCACTGCCCATACAATCCTCTTGTGGCTGGCTCAGATTATGAGTCCAAGTTCTGATTCGTCTAGGCACCATTTTAGAGCTAGCTTACCCACACTGATTGGTCCAATTCAGCAGTTCAAAACTAGAATGGGAACTAGCAGACACAGTTCTGACTGCAAAAGAAAGCAGGTTAGACAAACTGTAGTTTCATTATTACTCTAAATAATTTCTGGCAAACAGTTACATCTTTCAGATAGGTTCCTTTGCACTCCTAGTGACTGCAAAATGAAGTGAATTGGCAGCAGCTCGAGTGGTACTCAGAGAAGCACACAGTCCCCCATACAACTAATTATGTCTGCAAGCAGACAGCTCTTAAAGAGACAGTACCAGAGGCTCTAAAACACTCACAGATAAATGGCTTAAATGCCAAACACCATTCAGGCTTGGAGCATTCAAGCAAGCTCCTGAAGTCTTTGGGAACCCCCATTTGCAGAAGTTACACCCTTCCTGGCCTGGGAAAGCTTGACGTCCGCCTCAAACCAAGTACCCCATAAGTTTCAACTGCAACCATATACATTTGCATTAGGCTCGCACATGTAATCATCAGTCAATATATCATTTTACCAAGAACACATTTCTGAAACATTGCAGTACGTCACTCTTTACACAGTATTACATACACATTGTACCATAACTCAAGTTATTACCTCTTGTACATGAAACCTGAAGAGAGGGGCCTTCCTATCAGTTACCTTGGGCTGGATGGGGCAAGGGCACCATACTTAGAGGGCAACACAAGTAACTTGAGTTAGCACTGATGCTCAGTTTGGGCAATGAGCTCGGGGACACATACACTCCTTTATGGACAACATTGAGAGGCAAGTCCACAGGCCTCCAAAGTGAATCATAACTGAGGTGCACCACAGGCTTTACAGCTCGACCAGTCTTTCTAGGGGAACTGTTATAGTCTCTGCACTCTGAGCCTCATTTTCAGCATTGTCCTCACTTGTCAGGGAGTCTCCATGGGGTAGAGAGGCTAGAACTTGGGGCACTTTCAGCTCCAGGAGTTACAGTTTCTGAGTCCACAACATTTGGCTCGCATGGAGAGCTTTGGGACACTGGCAGTGGACTGTCAGGGCACTCAAAATACTATTCTTGTTCGGTGTATCACCAGTCTGCCCCAATCTATCATTTTCTCCCTGAAAGCTCAAACAGTTCAACCATGCACAATGATTCCATTTCATCTGATCTGATGCTTTGCACTTCACTTCTGGGAGCATTGGCTCCAGGGATGAAGCTGGGGGCTTAGACAGTCCAGAAGGCCCAGCTTCATCTCCAGTATTGACTAGGGATTGCCCAAACAATTGACTCAGTTCGTAAGAAGGATAGTATTCAAAGTCACTCTCACTTTCTTCCGATATGGACTGACAGTCATGCTCAACTGGGACTTGTGGAGGGAACACTTTAACTTTGCTTCTGTAGGTGCAGACTTTCTTGATCTTTTCTTAGCAGCAGCTCTAGTCACTGGTCCAGAGGGGGCATCTTCTAGGGCTCAGACTCAATTAAGATTTGTCCAATGGGCAGTAAATGATTTCTATGCATTGTTTTTATATCTTTTGAATTATTCTCAGGCCTTACTTTGTACACTGGCAGATCATCTAGTTTGCCCACTACAATGTGAGGGAGATGGTGCCATCTGTCAGCAATCTTGTGCTTGCCATGCAGTCCCAGATTTCTTAGCAATACCCGATCTCCTCCTGAGTTCCTATGCTTTCACCTTTTATCATACCTCTTTGTTGGCCAGATTTCTTTTGGCAGCCATGGTTTGAGCCAGTTGGTACGCATGAGTTAGCTGGGCCTTTAACTTTTGCACATACTGTAAATAGTTGTCAGCTTGAACCCCATCAGGAGAGACCCCAAAACACACATCTACTGGTAGTCGAGCTTCTCTTCCAAACATCAGGCGGTGGGGAGAATCCAGTGGCATCACTTTTGGTGCAGTTATAAGCATGTACCAGGGTGCTAATTTGTTGGCTCCATCTAGGCTTGTCCTTTGGGTGCAGGGTGCCTAGCATATCTAGCAAAGTGCGGTTGAAACGCTCAGGCTGTGGGTCCCTGGGGTGATAAGGAGTGGTTCTGGACTTGCACTCCCACAGAGAAAGCATCTCTTTGATCAGACGACTCTCAAAGTCTCTCCTTGATCAGAATGGATTCTTTGTGGAGCCCCATAGTGAACAAAAAGTTTTCTACAAGTACTTTGGCCACAGTGGATGCTTTCTGGTCTTTGGTGGGAAAGCTTGGGCATATCTCGTGAAATGGTCAGTGACCACCAGCACATTACTGATATTTCTTTGATCTGACTCCAAACTCAGAAAATCAATACAGACCAGCTCCATGGGTGCACTGGTGGTGATGTTAACAAGGGGCAGCCCTCTGGGGATCAAAGCTTTCCTCTGTATGCAAGCGACTACAAGTTTGAATGTGTTGCTCCACATCAGCCCCCATCTT
This sequence comes from Neoceratodus forsteri, assembly GCA_016271365.2. Lineage (NCBI taxonomy): Eukaryota > Metazoa > Chordata > Ceratodontiformes > Ceratodontidae > Neoceratodus > Neoceratodus forsteri. Next base: position 22,591,647 of record JADMNL010000037.1, on the reverse strand, counting down.
AGGCCAATAGAATCTGGACCTCACCAAGTCAAGTGTTCTGTCTATACCAAGGTGCCCCATGTGGTTGTGCAAGGACCTCAGTACTGAGTCTCAAAGGCAGTGGGCAGCACTAGTTGTTGTTTGTCTACTTGTCCCCTCTGTCTACTGTTTCTCTGTATAACAGTTTATTGATCAGTTTCAACTTAGGACCTTCTTTGTATAACAGTGCAGTTCTCAAATCAGTGGGCGTAATTTGACACATCTTTTCCTGCATAGAGGGCTTCTAAAGCTGCTTTGATCATGGGATCGCGGGATTGAGCCCGCCAATACTGTCATTGTCCAGCTGAGGCAGTGCACCAATGTCTATTGCAGAAAAGTGGCAATAAGCAGCAGGTATGCAATTCTCAGAGGCTCCCAAGCAATCCACCATGCAGTCCACTGCGTCCGTGGGACATTGTTCCTCCCTGTCAAACTTCGCGCAGAGTGCCCGAATGTCAGGTTCTGCCAATCGGACCCAATCATTCTGGGGAACAGGCCTCCGGGAGAGAGCATCAGCATCTATGTGGTTCAGACCTGCTCGGATTTAGAGCATAGTCATATGTAGATAATGCAGAAAGCCACCTATGGCCAGTGGCATCCAACTTAGCTGAGGTCTGCACATAGGTCAAAGGATTATTGTCAGTTTTACTAGTATTTTAGCCCCATACAAGTACTCATGGAATTGGTCAACAATAGCCCACTTCAAAGCTAGGAACTCTAACTTATGTACAGGATAGTTCTTTTCAGATGGGGTCAGGCTTCTACTGGCAAAGGCCACTGGTCTCAGGCCATTCTCGTGTTCTTGGTACAACACAGCCCCAACCCTTGCAAGCTGGCATCAGTGTGCAGGACGTAAGGTTTTCTTGGATCGGCATAGGCCAGCACTGGAGCATGGGTAAGTTGATATATGATCTCATGAAAAGCAGTCTCACAATCAGGAGTCCAGCGGGCCCCAATACTTCACTCGGATGAAAATACACTCTTTCAGTCTTGAGGGACGCTTGACTTTGGTATTTTTGTGGGTTGGGGATACCCTTGAGTAAGGTTAAGTAAAGGGCGGATCACTCTTGAATAGTCCTTGATGAAGCGCGATAATAACCACAGAATCCCAGGAATCTTTGCAGTTCTTTTAGATTTTTGGGCTGTGGCCAGGTGGTCAAGGCCTCAACTTTACTTGGGTCGGTCTCTATTCCTCGGTGGATACTATGTGTCCCACATACTTTACTGATGTTTGAAAGAATTGACACTTATCAATGGACAGTTTAGGTCAAAGTCCTCCAGTCGGTCCAATACCTTAAATAATCTGCTCTCATGTTCCTCCAGTGAGCTGCCAAACACAATAACATCATCTAGGTATACCAGGCACTCTAGTAAGTTCATGTCCCCACTGCACGCTCCATCAATCGTGAAAAGTGGCTGGGGCACCTGAAATCCCTTGAGGCATCCTCATGAATTCATAGAAGCCAAGCGGACAGATCAAAGCCGCTCTCACGGTCCTCTGGGGTCATCACGGGATCTGGTAGTACCCATCATGGAGATCCAGCACAGAGAACCACTTCCCCTGCTTAGGCAGTCCAAAGCATCCTGAATGCGGGCATTGTGTACTGATCAGGGATAGTCCGCGGTTTAAGGTGCTATAATCCACACATCCTTACTGTTCCATTCTTTTCCTCACTACCACAATGGGGAAGCATAAGGGCTTCTGGATTCTTGTATTACACCAGCAGCTAACATCTCTTGCAGATGCCGTCTCACATCATCTATGTCAGCAGGTGCCAGACGTCGAGACCTCTCACGAAATGGTCTTTCATCATGCAGCCGGATATTGTGCTCAGCCTCTGCACGCATCCTACATCCCATTCCTTTAAAGAAAACACCTGGTCTCTCTGGGCAAGCTTCTCACTGATCCTCACTTTCCATTCAGCTGGCAGCGGAGAGCCAAATCAAACAAGTCAGGCGTTACTTGTCATTCTTCCTTGAACTCTTGCTGCTGGGTAGCACTGCAGTGTCTGCACAATGCACATTAGCCAGGATGCAACCTCTGTTTACTTGAATGTCTCTTTCAGACACATTATGAACTTGGACCATTACCCTTCTGGCATAAGCATGGGCTCTAGCGGCAAAATACTAGGCTTGACCAGCAGTCCCTCTGGCAATTTTCCATCGCCTGGTGCATCCAACATTAATATTTTATTCTTAACATCCTTTCTGATCTGGACCTCTCCTGTAAGGTACACTGGGCATTTGGCACCAGGATCAGAGACTCAGGATCCTTCTTCCATACAATTCGACCGGTTCCTCTGGTTCTGTTTTTCAGCATCTCTCTGTGCCTCATAGGCCTTCTTAATTAAAGCCGAACTCTTAAAGCTCTACTAGTCTTTGACCCCTGTTTTTCATAACACAACTGTGCCAGCCTTCCGAACATATGAGCATTTGTTCCAATCAACAAAGGGACACCATCATACAGTCCAGTGGGGGACACACTAAGGCTAGGGTCTCTACTTGTTCGGCCACTCCAGCCACGGAGGTGGGGAAGAAGCCAAATTGATATACCCGAATAGGGGTAGCCTTCACTTAACCCCATACATGCAGTCCTTCTAATGGTTGTAAGGGTACGCCTGACAAATGCTTCTGATACCAATCCTGGAACATAATTGTCACTTGGGAGCCACTGTCTAATACAGCTCTTGTAGACACTCCATTCACCTTTACAGTGGTCTCCATGGAGGGACCCACTATTCTGGACCAGTCTGAGAGGCGGTAGTGGGGGCCTGGGCAACTGACCTTGCCACAAAAGGACGTGAATTAGCATTTTGGTGCCCTCACTGGGATCATGTCGCACCTCTTAACCACTGATTTCTTCTCCGAAGCTCTCCTTGTAGCCTATATGCAACTTTGTCAGTGTCTTTGGGGACTGGCATTCCTTTCATGTGCCCATCTTTCCCACAATTATAGCAAAACATACTTTCTGGAGTTTGAGCTGGCCGAGGCGCCACACTGGGAGCCAGGGAGGGGTATTACTAACTGGAAACCTGGGTGCCATCTCTGTCTGCGGCGTGATAAGCATTTGGAGACATCTCGTCAGTTTCTCCACTTCCATGGTCAAGGAATTGAGTTTGGAGCTGTTATCAGCAGGAGATACATGGGTGGGTACCCCACCCCATAGCAGATGCAGTCGATATAGGTCAGGGCCTGCACTTGCAGGCGTGACTTCATAAAGGGACTGTTTTGAATTCCCCGGATCTCTCTCAACAGTTCGCCCCATTGTGGCATATCTTTTCCTTGTCAGAGCACTCATTGACTGTCAACCTCTGCCCCTGAACTTCACTTGATGGGTCACCCTCAGTCACTGGTCGTAGCCGCCAGCTGTTGGTGCAGGTACCTCCCGAGGTCGCCTTTTCTCAACTCCTCGAATTTCTCTCATTAACTCATCATAGGAGGGTGGGATTCCAGTCGATTTGCCAGGCGTAACTGAAGAACAGCAGTTCTGGAGAAGGGGCAGACTTATGATTCTGTCCAGTCTGGTTCGGGTCCAGTTCAATCGCTGGCAAACTACCCTTTCTGAGGCATTCTTGCAACAATTTTTCCAGCCGAGAGACATACACAGACAACAACTCCCTTGGTACTGTTGTGCATTTCTTACTCTCCACCATAGGTCCTCATCAGAATCTGGGCTCCCATACACATTCTCCAAGGCCTCAAGATAGGCCTGTGCAGTCGCTTCAGGGTTACTGGCCCGTTTAGGATGAGTAGCCAGGCAGGACCTCGGAGGCTCTCACTAACCCTCTTTCGCTTTTCGCCTTCCGAGCATTGCCATTCTAGCACTTGGGGGCAACATAGTCTATCCAGGTCTCCCAGTCATCCTCCCCTTGGGGGGTGGGAGGTGCCAGAGAAGATCCTCAACCTTCGGTAAGAGTCGTGACTAATGGCAGGTGCAGAAATAGGAGTCTGCATTGGTTCAGCCACCATTACGGGCACTGGAGCAGGAAAGGGTGTTGGGGGAGGAACACCCCCAGGTGGCAAGAATAGTTTCTTCAAGTCCTCCACAGTTTTCCCCTCCCCAGCAACCATTCAGCAAATTTCTCCTCAAAAGTTTCAGATAGTGGTGGGGCTGATTCTCGGTCTTTACTGTCCTTAGTTATCACTCTCCAGCAGTGAGGGTCCTCTGGGGTAATGGTCTGTGGCACTTTGGAGCTATCTATGGGATCCTTAAACTCTACTAGGGCCAGGAAAGTGTGGGTGAGCAGATTAGCATGCCGACCCACCACCACAGGGTTTTGTAAACCTTCCACCTTGGAAAGTACTCCCTGCACAGTGTCCGTATTGATACCCAGGGGGATGTCCAGGATAAGCATAGCATTTTGGGGGTCGATCTCCTCCCCAGTACACCACTCCACCAGCCGTTGCACAGCCACTTCTGTCGGGGTACCCATTTTTTTCTTAACAGTGGTTCGTAAATATGGCCACTAGAGGACACACAATCCCAGCGGTGAGCCTCCAAGATGTAACCCCTAGATGGCGCTATCCCAGGGGCTACTACCCCTGCCTGATTTGCCACTAACAGGTTGAGGGGCCTGGATCCAATGGCGGTGCCTCCACCCAGAGGTCAGGGTTTGCAATAGTTAAACTAACTTGGTCACAGCCCTCTGGGACACTGCAACCCCCTTTCTTCCCACTAGTGGCCCACACAATATATCAGAATTACCTTCACAGTATACACTTACCCCCAGGTCTGGTTCCGCACTGGGACCTCCTGTGAAATGAGATACAGTGCAACAATCACAGTACAGTACTTTAACATAGACAAATACCTCAGGTAGTATAACTTTGCTGAAACAAGCAGCTCTGATTTATTTAGGGGATATAACAAGGACAGGGGAAATCAGGTTAATTAGCTTATCACTCTAATAATCTACCTATGGCTCTGTGCACAGGCCTATCCCTATCAGTTACTGTCCCTGGGTACCCAAGCCCTAGTGGCTAGTCCAAACCGTGGCAGCTGGTAGGGGCCTTTCACACAGAGAAAAGGAGAATTAAACAGTCAGCAGTACAGTAATTCCATTTGGATTTAATGTGGCAATTCAACAGGAGCTAATTCTGAATTAGTACTCACGACCTCCAAATAAGATAGGGTCCTTCAATGTCAGCAGGGCTCACTTGAGGTACACAAACCTCTTCACACATCCATATAAAAGAAAGCACTATACCAGGCAGGCTGCATCTGTATCCCGATCGCAATTACTGCACAACACCCGGGAGAACACACAGCAGATTCAGTTCCTGACAGACCGAGTGCAATTTTCAGCAATTCCTCCAGTCTTCTACAGGGTGAGCCTGGTTTCTACTCTTCAGAGATCCTTTGATTCTTTTCACAGGATGAATTCAGTCCTAACAAGCTGTTACACAAGCTGCAGACCGGAACTCTGGGCCTTACACACATTTTTTGACTAAAACTGCACACTGAAAAAGCACAGGGCTCCTTCCTTCTTCACTGCCAAAGCTCAACTGAAACTCCAACCGACAAAACCGGGCACTTCCTTTGAGTTCCTCCCAGTTCTTGACTGGATTGGCTGTCACTCACAATAGACTGCTGCTGTTGGTCCAAAAGGCACTGAAGTCTAAACTACATCTCCCAGAGTCACTGCCCATACAATCCTCTTGTGGCTGGCTCAGATTATGAGTCCAAGTTCTGATTCGTCAAGGCACCATTTTAGAGCTAGCTTACCCCACACTGATTGGTCCAGTTCAGCAGTTCAAAACTAGAATGGGAACTAGCAGACACAGTTCTGACTGCAAAGAAAGCAGGTTAGACAAACTGTAATTTCATTATTACTCTAAATAATTTCTGGCAAACAGTTACATCTTTCAGATAGGTTCCCTTTGCACTCCTAGTGACTGCAAAAATGAAGTGAATTGGCAGCACTCGAGTGGTACTCAGAGAAGACACAGTCCCCCATACAAACTAATTATGTCTGCAAGCAGACAGCTCTTAAAGAGACAGTACCAGAGGCTCTAAAAACACTCACTGATAAATGGCTTAAATGCCAAACACCATTCAGGCTTGGAGCATTCAAGCAAGCTCCTGGAAGTCTTTTGGGAACCCCCATTTGCAGGGGGGTTACATACATAAATACTGCATCAGCTGAAATATTCTAAAAAGAACCTTAGTGATCAAAGAACATGTAGTCTCAGCACACCTCCAAATGCCATCCCTTGCCATCCCACCATACCTTGTTCTGCCACCGGCAGCAGAGTCTGAGGAGCAGTTACTAATGCTGATCGTGCTTCCTGTGAAGTGCTGGGTGTGGGTTCCTCGCTAGCCGTTTTAGAGGGACTGATACTCTTGACTGGACTGCAGACACCAGAGCCATCTTCTGGACAGAGAAAGACACCTATGGGTCCTTTTGTGCTCTTCAAGGAAATCCACAATGACTGAGAAAGAGGGAAAGAGACTTTTTTTTTACTGAGAAAGCCTTAATCATCCGATTCCCAAGCTGTTAAGAGTAGAATGCTTCAATACTAAAGTAGCCCCCGCACACCTGGCTATGATTACAAAGGGCATCCCCAATTCCAGCTAGAAAGTCCCCTTTTCACAATATAATGTACAATTACGTTAAGAACTTACCGTAACAGTGGATCTTTGAGACGAGCTCTTGCAGCAGGTTACACCATTAGGACTGAAGTCAGCACGTGCCAGGACCCCACAGAAAACTTCTAGCTAGCAGTATCCAGTGGGGGACCGCCCCCCCGACGTCAGCCCACCCCCGACATCACGCATGGTATTAATCGGGCAGTCCCCCAGCACCACCTCAGTTCTCCTGCCAGAGACCCCGTCACAGATAGAAAGAACAGAGAGCCGAGGAGGATCCTCTATGGAGGAGTTCTAAATGTCAGGCTGTGAATGCAGAAGGAATCACAAGGGGAAAGGAGGGAGGGAAAGCAACACCTGCTGCAAGAGCTCTTCTCGAAGAGCTACTGTTACGATAAGTTCTTACGTAACTGTACTATATGTCTTCGAGGGTGAGCTCTTGCAGCAGATAACACCATTAGGACAGAGTCCCATGCAGTACAAGGATCACCTCGACTCAGGGCGGAGGATAATACTATGAAAACTGAATCTCTCAAGAAAGGAGGCCCTACAGGACAGCAAGGACAAAGCCTGTCCTGCGTCCAGAAGCAATGTCCAAACTGCAGTGCCCGATAAAAGTAAGGACCGAACTCCAGGTGGCAGCCGCGAAGATATCTGCAGAGGACACATTCCTCAAAGAGGCAAAGGAGGCAGAAACTCCCCAGGTAGAGTGACCTTTTACCGGGCCTGGTAAGGCTTGTCGTATTTCTGGTAACAGTAAACAATGCAATTAACCAACCATTTAGATAAGGTTTGCTTAGAAACAGGCACCCCTAACATTCTGGGGGTGAATGAAACAAACAACTGGTCAGATTATCTGGATTCCCAGGAAAGATTCATATAATATTGGAGAGCCTGGTAGATATCCAGAGTGTGAAAGAGAGCCTCCCCTCGACTGGAGTACTCTGGGTAGTGTACGGGAAGGTGAATGTCCTGGTTAAGAGTAAATTCGGACGCCACCTTAGGCAAAAACTTAGGACTGTTCCACAAGGGCACCCTGTCCTGTGAAAAACCGAATACGGCCCTTTACACATCAAAGCCTGAAGCTCAGAAATCCTCTGAAAGGAAGTAACAGCAGCCAGAAATAACGCTTTCCAAGAGAGGAAGCGTGACTCGCAATCTGCGGCAGGCTCGAAGGGAGGCACAGCAAGTTTCTCCAAAATCAAAAAAAGATCCCATGGGGGAATAGGGTCCCAAACATGGGTTACTCACCTGTAACAGTAGTTCTAGGAGTGGTATATGTTGTTCATCTGCACTTGTTGGCATGTCTCTTTCCCTTTAAATCTTGCCAGAAGGTCTAAAAGCTGGCTCTTCCCACCCACCCACCCAGGTGGTATACACCTCAGCTCCACCTCATGATGCCAGATCTTGCCCACTGGAGAGGTTGTGCGTCGAAGCCGGGGAGGTCGGGTGGGTCAGTGTGGATGAACAACATATACCACTCCTAGTACTACTGTTAAGGTGAGTAAACAGTGTTTCTAGGGATGTGGATATATTGTTCTTATCCATACTTGTTGGCAGACTCCTAGCAGTTCTCTGGGAGGAGGGAGGCAAGGCGCACACCCCCTACTTAGGGAACAAAGATTGGAGAACTGAGGCCCCAAAACCAGCATCCCAGCGTGACTCTAGGTCGATGTGGTAATGGGTAATGAAGGTGTTTACCGACTTCCAGGTAGCAACCCTGCAGATATCCTTGATAGGGACGTTTCTAGAAGTAGCCACCGATGCAGCAGAATGGCAGGTAGAATGAGCTCTTATCCCTCAGGGAGGCTCCTTGCCTGCCAACCGGTAGCAGAGATTAATGCAGGATGTTATTCATCTGCCAATCGTCCGCTTTGCTGCAGGTCTTCCAAGTGCGGCTTCAGCGTAGGTGACAAACAGCCGGCGAATCTCTCCCTGAACTTCCGCCGTTCGCGCCTTATAATAAGAGTGCTCATCTCCAGCCCAAAGTACGGAGCCTCTGAGGTGTAACTGGGGAAGTACACTGGCAGAATCAACACCTGGTTAAGGTGAAACTCTGACACCACCTTCGAAAGGAATTTCAGGTGGGGGCACAGGACAACCTTGTCCCTGTGGAAGACCAGATAGGGAAACTCAACACAGAGCACCTGTAGTTCCCTAGTCCTTCTGGCTGACATGATAGCCACCAAGAAGGAGGTCTTATACAACAGGTGTGACATCTTGCACCTGTGCATCAGTTTGAATGACTTGCCCATGAACTTTGTCAGTACCAGCAATAGATCCCACGGTGGTGGTGGTTCATGCACCGGAGGGGAAATATGGTTGAGGTCTTTAAAGAAGCGCCAGACCACCTTCTCCTGTGCCACCATCTGCTGACCAGCCCACGCCTGGTAAGCAGAGGTAACTGCCAGGTGCACCTTAAGAGTCGTAGACCAAAAACCTCCTTTAGAGACAGACCAAAGGTAGTCGAGGATGCTAGCCACCGGACAGGACACAGGGTCCAGGCCCTTGCCCCGACACCAAATGTTGAATCTCTTCCATTTGAAGGCATAGCACCTCCTGGGCGACTCCTTCCTAGATGCCTTACCTACAGTCAGGACATCATTAGAGAGAACCAAAGCCTGGAACTCTAGCCGCTCAGGAACCAGGCTGTCAGGTGCAGGGATTGAAGGTCCAGATGGAATACCTTCCCCTGATTGACAGAGAGCAGGTCTGGGCGTGCTGGAAGACGCCTTGGGAGCCTGGTGCTGAGGCTGAGGACATCTGGATACCAGAACTGCCGGGCCAATCTGGGGCTACCAGGATCACCCTTGCTTTGTCCTTCCTCACCTTGAGGACCAAGGAAAGTGGAGGGAAGGCACTGAAGAGGCCTGGGGTCCATGGCCTCAAGAAGACACTCCCCTGCAGTGAGCCCTGCTGAGGGGGCAGGCATGAAACAGTCTCAGCTTTGTGTTCTCCCTGGAGGCGAACAGGTCGACCTGAGGGTTGCCCCACTGGGAGAACAGGCTGTGAGCTACCTCTGGAAGGAGAGACCACTCGTGGGACACCTTGCCCACACAGCTGAGGGCATCCGCCAGCTGATTTGAGGCTTCTGCCACATGAATGACTAGGAGATCTGCCTCCAGTCGGCTCACAAGGGTCCAGATGCAGAGCGCTTCCCTGCAGAGGGGCCAGAAGTGCGTGCTGACCTGTTTGTTGAGGTAGTACATGGTTGTGGTATTGTTCATCTGGACTTGGACCACTTGACCCCGAAGGAATCGAGTGAATGCAGCCAGCGCCAGCCAGACTACTCGGGAGTTCCAGCAGGTTGATGTGGCATCGGGATTCCTTGGGGGTCCAGAGCCCGTGGACTCTGTGGTTCCCTGTGTGGTCACCCCAGCCTGTGAGAGAGGTGTCGGTCGTGAGAATGACTGTCTGCTCGGGCGGACAAATGGGATCCCTCCCTGCAAATGTTCCCGGATGGTCCATCACTGGAGGGCGTCAGACATCTTCTGGGTCACTGAGACCAGCTGGTTGAAATGACCATGTCACTGAGACCACTGGCTGGCCAGATCCCACTGAAGGGGATACATATACCAGCAGGCCCATTGGACTACGGTGGTGCAGGCCGCCATGTAACCCAGACGTCGCAGAACGTCCCCGGCAGGGCACAAGTGCCCAACCAGCAATGACTGAGCAAAGGAGGACAGAACCTCCATCCTGTCCGCCGAGAGCCCCAACAAAGTAAAACACCTGTGAAGGCATGCATTCTGATTTTGCCTCCTTGACCAGGAGGCCAAGGCTGAAGCAGGTGTGGAGGGCCAGATCCCTGGACCTCTCCACCTCCAGTCTAGAGGGACCCGCTATTAGCCAGTCATCGAGAAAGGGTTACACTCTGACCCTTCGACGCCAAAGATGGTCCACCATCACTGCTATGCATTTGGTAAAGACTCTGGGGGTCAATGACAGGCGAAGCGGCATGGCTTGGAACTTGTAGAGGGTTTCCTCAACCCTGAAGTGGAGGAACCTCCGATGGGACGGATGGATCGAGATGTGGAAAAACACGTCCTGTAGATCCAGTCAGCAGAACCACATGTTCTGCTTGAGGGATGGTATGATCTGGGACAGAGTTACCATCCGAAAGGTGCGCGATCTGAGGAACTGATTCAGATTTTGCAGATCTAGAATGGGGTGCCAGACCCACATCAGTTTTGGGACCAGGAAGTACCTGGAAACGAACCCAGGGTTGACAGGGGGGTCCGCGACTCTGACCACTACCTCCTTGCAGAGGAAATGGGCAATGTCATCTCTAAGAGCCGACTGAGGATGGGCGGATACCTTTTCCTACAGTGGAGCGTGGGCTCGGCTTGGAGGGTACTGCTCGAATTCCAGAGGAAGATCCTGGCTGACCACCTCCAAGACCCACTTGTCCATTGTGATAGCAGACCAGGAGGAAAGGAAGTGGTGGAGCCGGACCCCCACAGGAGGACCCAGAGTGGTCGTGATGGGCATGGGGGTGGCTGCCCCCATCGCATCACTGTGCAGGCTTGGAGGATGAAGAGCCAGCAGCGGAGCCATCGAAACATCTCTCTCCGGACTTACAGTTCGCTGAAGCCCCAGACTTGTCTGTTACCTCCGCCCAGAAAGAACCCCAGGGTTCTAAGAACTCACAAAAGAAGAAACCCTTTCAGCCTTCTGCCCCTGTAGCCATGCAGCCCCAGTACCAAACTGGGCATCAAGGCTAAGCCTGCTGCTGCTGCCCAGTTTGGTACTGGGGCTGCTTGGCTACAGGGGCAGAAGGCTGAAAGGGTTTCTTTTTTTGTGAGTTCTTAGAACCCTGGGGTTCTTTCTGGGCAGAGGTAACAGGGTCCTAGGTGGTACTGGACTTCGATACACTGGAGGGGACTATCAACTCCTGGACCGAACAAGTCGGTACACAAGAAAGGAACGTCTGCCAGTTTGTGCTGGGTGTCTGACCCTCAGCCAGGCCCTGTGACGCAACGCGACTGCAGCTGCCACTGAATGGGCACAAGAATCCCTGATGTTTAGGGCCATCTGGAGTTGCTGTTTAGCAACGGCCCAGCCCTGATCACAGACCTGCTTGACCGTGGTCTGAAGATCCACAGAGAGATGAGGAAGCACCTCGTCCAGAGAGCCCAAAAGGGCGTGGGAGAAATGTGCCATAATGACAGCCAAGCTCGGCTGTCAGAGGCCGAGCGAGGAAGCAGCACAGACCTTTCTGGCTGCATGGTCCAACTTTTTGGACTCTCTGTCCAGAGGTCTATCCGTACCTCTTGAGTTGCCCGAGCGCCGGAACACAGACTCCATCACTAGTCCCTCAGCCGAAGGATGTTGTGTTATCCCTGAGGGGGAGCCAATGGGAACCACATACTTGTGGGCCATATGAGCAGAAGGTGCAAGGCAAGAGGCTGGATGCTGCCAAAGCTCCAAGGCCAGACCAACGATGGCCTCGGCCACTGGGAAGGCCTCAGATGGAGAATCCCCTTTTCTGAGGATATCAGTCAAGGGGTATTCTGCCCGTTTTTCGTCAGGTTCCAAAGGCATCCCAGTAGATTCGGAGATGAGATGGAGGATGCCTATGTAGGACGTGGGACCCTCCTCCGTTGACAGACTCATGGAATCTTCGTCACACGGACGCAAATGCAAGTCTGAATCCTCGGACCCTGGGTCCAGGTAAAACGCCGACCACCAGAATCACTCTCGACCAGCCGTGGACGATTGGGAGTAAGGGTGACTGACAGCCTGCGCGGGAGACCCTGATCGGGTCAAGACTCCTAGGAAAGAGCCCCCGACAAAGGCTGCTTAGGTGGTGGCTCCACCAAAATAGGTGGAGAGGCCAGCTCTAGCTGAGCCGGGAGGGTCTTCACCAGTTCCGCAGGCAGAGGGATGGTGTTAACTGGCTCCAGGAGAGTCGGCGTCTATCTAGAGGGTGACAACCAAGTGATGGCCAGAGTGGAAGCCAGGGTTGACTTCGGACTGGACAGCTTGAGCTGTTGCCACACGAGGTCCTCGTAGCAACGACATATCTTTCGTCAAAGCTTCTCCTCACCCGAGGAGGACGAGCATGAATGGCGGTGGCGCCACTTCTTGGAGCACTGCTTGTGAGACTTCCTCGGCCTATCGGTCAAGGGGGTCAGAGATCTAGAAGGTAACTGCAAGGGGGGCAGACAGGGCTTCTCAAAGGAGCCGGGGAGAACAGCGGCTCCTCCAGATCAGGGATCGGGACCACAGGTGGAGCGCCGGCAAGCTGCGTCTCCTCATCAGTTGGTAGGACAGAGTCCTAAATAAGGGATTGTCAGCCTCAATCGACAACGAGTCGATAGTGTCGATTATAATTTTGACCAGGTCGTCGTCCCGTGTCTGAGCTGGCCTGACAAGGGTACCATGAAGCCAGCGGCAGAGGTCACAATTTCAACCAAAGTCAAGACAAGAGACTCCTGTGATCAAGATCTCTCTCTGTCCCAAGAGCATCAATGTTGTGAAGACAGTACTCTCGGCCCTCTGTCCTTATTACAGGACCGGGAGGAGTGTGAACTAGACAGACCCTCTCCTTTTGCAGGGAGAGACTGGCACATCTCCTTGAAGGAACCAGAGAAGGAAGTGCCCAGTTTGAGCAGAACAAAAACCAATAAGGAAGAGGATTGTTTGGTGGCATGAGCCATCTCTTCCTTGAAAGCTTTCATCTGCTCCAGTTGGTCCGCAGATCCTGCGGCCACGGAGACCACATGACTGGCATCTTTAGATTTGACCGGCAGGTGCCGTTTTTCTGGTCATCCTAACTGTAAGCATGCAAGGCGATCATCCAAAACCTGTAGATGGAAGGCGCGGCAAAGATTGCAGGCCTAAGGGTCATGCGCATGGCCCAGGTAGTAGACACTCGTTGAATGCAGATCGGTACAGGGTATTTTCTGCCCACAAGGACACCGGCAGAACCCGGCCAAGGACTTGTCCTCCATCGCGGTCGCAATCATGAATTTATGTGGAGAGACTCGAACAAGCTTTCATTTCGGTAAGCTAGCCCAAGAATTAAGCACCAGTGTCTACTCAACATGGAGAGGTAAGGCGGGAACCTGGATCTTCCAAGCAGAAAGGAAGATCTGGCATCATGGGGCAGAGCCGAGGCATAGACCACCCAGGTGGGTGGGAGGAGCCAGCTTTTAGACCTTCCAGCAAGATTTAAAGGGAAAGGGACATGCCAACAAGTGTGGATAAGAACAACATATCCACATCCCTAGAATGGGAGTTTTTAGGTGTAAGATGCCACTTAGGAAGGTATGTGACAAGTCCAGTTTTGCACAGGTCTTGCCCTGTATTGGTGCATAGTACGCTGACACAGCAGAGAGGTGCACCTTTATGGACGAGCAGCTCAGGCCCAAATCTGAGAGCGAAAGGAGGCACTTGAGAACCAAGTTCACCAGACAGGTAAATGGGTCATAGAAACACAGAATTTGACAGCAGATAAGGACCGCTTGGCCCACCTAGTCTGCCCATTTCCCTACCTAACAGATAAGCTGCAGATCCTAGTTAACCAACAGCTTACTTCCTCCTAGGGTCAAGGTGGTGAGCAGTGGCCCAGAGGTAGAACCGCTTCCACTTCATGGCACAGGCCACCCCGGGTGAGGGCTTTCCGGTGACCACCAAGACATCAGCCACCCTAGCAGAGACTCTGAACCAGGACAAAGCTAGGTCTATAGGAGCCATGTGTGCAGGTGCAAAGATCTCAGATCTGGATGGACCAACATCCCGTTCTTTTGAGACAGCAACCGTGAGCTCAGAGGCAGGGGCAGTGGCGGCTCCATCACCAGCTGTCAAAACAGAGGGAACCAAATCTGATGAGGCCAGAAGGGAGCCACCAGGATCATCTCTGCGCCTTCTGACTGCAGCTAGAGGAGAACCCGCTGGATGAGTGGAAAGTGGGGGAGGCGTAAAGGAACCTCCCTGTCCAACAGAGAGACAACGCGTCCCGCCAGCAAACACCAGTCCCTGGATCCAGCACGCAGAAAATTAGGCACTTTTGCACTGCATGGGGACGCAGAAAGGTCCAGCTCTGGTTGGTCACATCTGATGAACAGGTGGTCTGGGACGGATTGCAGGTGCTCCCACTCATGTGCTTTGGTTCTTGATCAACCGAGTACGTTGGCAAAAGTGTTCTGAACACCTGGGACATGGACTGCCAAGAGAGCCAGGTGATGATCTATGACCCAGAACCATATCCTCATGGCCTCGCGGCAGATCGGATATGAGTGGGTTCTTCCCTCTTTGTTGATTTAGAGCACCACCAACATGTTGTCAGTCTGAACAAGGAGGTGACCTGGGATCAGGTCAGTCTGCACAGCCTGCATGGTGTATAAGATTGCCCTCATCTCCAACACGCTGATGTGTAGGGACTCCTCCAATGCCGACCACGTGCCCCCCCTCCCCAGTCCTGCGATCAACGAGGTGTGCTCCCCAGCCAGTGCCCAAAGCATCTGTGGTCAGAAACTGAGCGGGGGGTGACCTCTGGAATGGCATTCCCACAGAGAGGTTGGACGGTGTAAGCCACCACTGAAGGGTCTGGTGGACCAGATCTGAGACAGAGACGAGTTGATCAAGGTCATCCCAATGCCTCTTCCCACTGGACCCTCAAGTTCCACTGAATCACCCTCATGTGGAGACGCACCAATGGCATGGTAGCGATTGCTGCTGCCATGTGGCCCAGGAGTCTAGAGGATCGATCTGGCTGGGATCAGATGGATGGAGATGTTTCCGGCGAGATCCTGAAGTCGATCTGCCCTGTCTGCTGAAAGAAAGGCTTTGCCTTGGATGGTGTCCAGAAGGGCTCCTATGAACTGAAGCCTCTGGCTGGGCCAGGGGGAGGACTTCTGAAGTTTCCGCATGATCCCTAGTTCTTGCAAGAGAGAAAAGATGTCTTCCATGGTGTGAAGCAGTCTTTCCCTGGACAGAGCTGTAAGAAGCCAGTCATACAGGTATGGGAAGACATAGTGGCCCTTTCTCCTTAGGGCCACTGGCACTACAACCAGGCACTTGGTAAAGACCTGAGGTGCCAAAGAAAGGCTGAAGAGCAGAGCTCTGAACTGGTAGTGTCGCCCCTGGAAGCCGAATCTCAGGAATCTTCTATGGGGCTTGGCTAAAAGGATGTGTAGATATGTATCCTGCATGTTCAGGGATGACAGTCAGTCTCCCGGATGAAAAAGGGGTATCAAACCCGGGAGGGTCACCATTCAGAAGCGCTTGTACTCCACAAACCTGTTCAGGTCGCTGAGGTCCAGGATGGGTCACAGGTCCCCTATTTTCTTGGGCACCAAGAAGAAATGGGAATAGTACCCCTTTCCCTTCTGAGAGGGAGGAACCAGCTCTATAGCACGCTTGTCCAGCAGAGTCTGGATATCCTCTTGGATCAGAAATGTGTGAGATGGGGAATAGTGAGGGTGTAGTAGAGGACTGTCCAGTGGTACCTCCAGGAACTCTATCAAGTGCCCCCTTTCAATCAATTGCAGAACCCATTGGTCAGAAGTGACTTTTCTCCATCCCCCTACACAGAGGGAAAAGCGACCTCCTACCATCTCCCCTGACAGCTCTGCAGGAGGAGGAGGAGGAGGGTTTGGCAAGAAGTCAGGCATTGGTGGAGGTGGGCAAGGCAGCCTGGGAGAACTTAGCAGCTCTAGGACCGAAGCCTCTGGAGTGCTGGGAGGGGGCCCTGCGCTTATAACCCCCTCGCTGTTGTTGCTGCTGGTTACGGGGTAGTTGACCCAAGGTACACCAAAAACACCGTCTCCGAAATGGTTTTTGGCTCGGTTTATACAGTACATGGTCTGGACTGACTGAACTGCTCTGCCAGAGTCTTGCAACCTAGTGATGATTCTCTCAGACTCTTCTCCGGAGAGTATGGAGCCCTTGAATGGGGTATCCATGATGCCCGCTTGGACATCCTGGGCGAATCCAGAGACTTGGAGCCAGGAATGCCACCTAAGGCACACTCCAGTGGCAGCAGCCCTGGTTGCCGTATCTGCAGAGTCCTAGGCCAATCTGAGAACATGCGTGCCTACGTATGAGCCTGTCTTCAGGAGGGTCTGCAGCTCGGACTTCTGAGGACAGTCTGAAAGAGCTAGAGCCAGCTCCATGCCCTGTTCCCAAAGGGCGTTTTGAAACTACGCCATGTGTGTCAGGATGTTGAGAGAATGTATGGTGCAGGTGGCAGAGGAGTAGACTTTCCTGCCCAAGTTATCCAGTTGTTTGGGCTCCTTATCAGTGGGCTGTGAGCTCAAATGCCTTGGTCACTGAGACCTGTCATGGGCAGCCATGATCACCATGGAGTCCACCGCAGGTTGTTCGCCTAGGAAGGGTTCATCCCTATATAGGCGATCTGACTTTTTTGGTACAGCAGAGAACATAGACAGGTGCTTCCAAGTCACCTTAGTCACGTCCTGGAATGTGTCCACCAGTAGGGACACTACCACCCGGTTTAGGGTCTTTCTGGTGCAGGCATTTAGCCAGACGACGCCTCCTCTGTGTCCCATCTCATGTTTGCTTGGATATGACGCACGGCCTCCATAAATAATGGGTCATCAGGTGAGGATCTGGGGGTTTCTCTGAGGTCAGGAGAGGGAAGATCTCCAGGTGAAGAGGACCTCAAGGAGGAAGAAGAGGTACGGACTGACTCCTCTGAAAAAGATGACCGGGACCTCGAACGACGGTGCCGGTCGGTGTCGCTCAGTGGATCTGGAGGAGGAGCTGCAACTTCTGTGTCTATGACCCGAGCGGTCCCTGTTCACATCTTCTGGAGGATGGGTAGCTACTTTTAGGAGGAGAATGCACTCCCTGGTGGTAGGCTCCTCCACTGGGGCAGCAGGCTTTGGTGGGAATAGATCACCCTTAATGGTGTTCCACAAAGAGGAAAAAGGTCCTTGACATCAGACAGCAGGATTCGGGGTTCCTGAGGGATGTCCAGTGTCAGGAGGTTCGACGGACCCGGCACCTGACTCAGAAGCGGCGTCTCAGCCTTAGGCGGTAGCCCGGTGTCATAGTTAGCAGTGAAGGTCAGGATGAATGACAGGGTACCTGACGTCAGTCTTCATCTCGAGCATTCTTCGGCCGGTGGCGGGTGCGAGGCCAGTGATGCTGGGGTGGAGGTCATGAGAAGCTAAGCTGGGGATGCCAGTTTCGAGATGACCTGGCTGGGCAGACGCCAGTCTGAGATGTCGACCAACGTCCGCTTAGGGATGAATGCTCGGGGGCTGTGAAGTTGCTTTCCTGGAGGTGCTGTGAGCCCCGCCTTCGGTCCAGGAAATCAGCGCTGGTGGTAGTTGCTGACTTGGATGACGACTTCACCGGTCTAAAAACAGCAGATGACCTGTCACCTGAGAAGGACCCAGCGGTGCAACCCAACTGCCGGCCAGGGGTCTGTGAAGACGGATGGAGTTTCGGGGCTGAAGGGCCGGACCCAGAGTCTTTACCACCTGACACCCTGATCAGGGCAGGTGGTCTCACTATCCTTTATTTATTTTATTTATTTTTATGTAGTTTTTGTTGACCGGGTAAGTGCGCTAGACAAATCCTGCCTATTTTCAGGCACGACCCGGGGAGGATCCCTGAGCGCAGTAGGAGAGCGAACTGCCTGAGATGCAGAGTCAGAGCTCCCGAGGGAGGCTGATCTGGAATCAGAGCCCGACTTGTGCTGGGCTAGGACCTAGAGTCTGAGGACTTCTCCTTGTGCTTGTTCTTGTGGTGATGCTTCCTCGGAGATTTCTTGTGAGAAGAGACCTCCTTTTGTGAATTTTTCTGCATGGCACTGAGTTTTTGTTCTAGTAAGAAGACCTGAAGTTTTTTTTGGCAGCGAATCCTGGTCCTGCTATTAAACTTCTGGCAATGCGGGCAGGCCTCGGTGTTATGGTCTGGGCCTAGGTAGGCCAAATGTCCATCTTTCAACAGTATTTGTTTGCCGCAGGCACACTTCGACTGGTGCCAGTCGATGGAGGACGTTGGGGAAGTCGACATGCAGGTAAATCCCCAAAGAAACTGTGGAATAAAGGAAAATAAAGAAGACGTTGTAAACACATTCAATATGGCGGTAGAACTAGGCAGAAGGTGTCCGTGGAGCAGATGTGCATGGGTCAACGATGGGAAAAGAACTGATGTGGTGCTGGGGTTCCCCACTGGATACTGCTAGCTAGAAGTTTTCTGTGGGGTGTACAGTATCTAATCCCCAGTTCAAACCCTAGCACAGGAATATACTATACCACTGTATGCTTAGTAAGTAAAAGATCTCTATTATCACAACAGCAGCCCAGAGTTTAAACTGAAAGGCAGTATTTCACAGATCAGTATGTGCTTAGCAGGGAGACCATCTATTACTAGAAGGCCCCTTCCACTTCCTAGTTCAAGCAGCAGCAAAGGAATTAACGACGCCTATACGGGTGCTCAGTTAAATGACACAATGTGACTACACCAGAGTTCCAATCCCAATCCCAATATGTTGAATCAGTACATGCAGATTTTTTTCCTGCAGCCAGGTGCCCATATTCCCATTCAATGGCACATCCCCGTTAATTACCCCAATCACCTCTAAAGTGCATCCCACACCTATCAGTCTATAAGGGGTAAGGGTAGGGGTCTGCTCTGGGATTCTCCAAGTCACACTAGTAACGCCGCTGCGGGGGTGTTTCAGGGTGATCTGCTCCAGCTCTCTCTCCTTAGAGAGTCAGTGCATCACCTCCACCAATGCACCCCACCCCCAGTAACCGAGGCAGTGCAAGACCCAAGGCTGTTCCTTGATGTGGCTCTGCAATTCATTAATGGCATGTCACTGGGCCAGCAGCACCACCGTCTACTTAGTGGGGATGCACTGGGTTTACAAGGACCTGGATTTGAAATCCTAGGTTGGGGAAGTAATGTACAAATACCCTTGTATGAAGAAGTTGCTGCTGTTGGTCTCATTTTTCAGTGTCCACTGGTCATCAGTAGGGCTAGTGGCTGGGAAAAACTACTAGCCTAATTGCTATATTATTTCCCCTAATATAAAGCCAGCAGGGCTAAAGGAAATTTCTTTCTGAGCAGGTAGGGCCGATGCTCATTTAGAATCCTGCAAGGATATGCATTTAGATTTCAGGTTTTACTGTAAACGCCACAAAAGAACCCAAATCATTATCAAGAACACAAGCTAACTGGGGCCAGCTCACCAGTGGTAGCACTACTGTTTGCAGTGCCAGTGACCTTGGGAGTCGAAGGGCGGCCAGGGGAGGGGAGGGATCAGTGGCCAGTGTTAGCCTGGCCCCTAGCAGTGGCTGGGGGCTGGCACAGCAACATGGTAATGGGGCGCGTGGAGGCGGGGCAGACATCCAGCATGATACGCGCAGGGGTGGGTGCGGCACCGCCACTGGTGCCATTGCACACCACTTCCTCCGCGCTACGGGAGAAAACAGTGGAGGAAAAAAGGCTGCTGACCGGTAGGATGACACCAGTCCTCCGCAAGCTCCACACCCAGCTAGCTGGGCACTTCTGGCGAATCTGGATCCTGTTCCGGTGGGGCTATGGGGGACTCCGCTGACACCGCCGGTGGGGCAAGCCCTGGAGGAAAAGCCAGGTAAGGTAAGTCCTAGTGGATGCCACAGTGACAGGGCTGGGGGGAACGGTGAATAGGGGCCAGCTGGCAATGGGAGCATAAAGAAATAAATAAAAGGAAAAAAAAAAAACACAAGCTAATCACGGATTGTTTTACCTCACTTGGGTCCGAGACTTGGAGCTGTGTCTCCGGAGGAGCCTTCACCACCATCACCATCTGTTCAGACAGGTCCGCTATACTCCGGAGGTCCTGGCAGGTCACATATGCATATGTACGTCTGTTAAGAAAAATGTGTAGCAATGCTATTTTTTTGTCCTTGGTGGACCAAGCAACTCTTGGAAAGGAGATGAATGTGGGAGTAGCGCATTTTCAGCAGATATCCACAGAGCAGCACAAACAAAAGAAATCAGCATTCTCACTGATTAAGTTTCATTAAAGTGCCTTTTTTTGGTTTTTAAACACGCTGTCACTAGCCATAAGAAAAAGCATATCTTATGCAAGTCGATACCCTACGTGGTGTTTGACAGGTGTTGAGAAGAGATAACCAATAAGATGCCAGGACCACCACTCTGTGGCTACGGATGGGATGTTCCACATGATTAGTACTGGGCCTCTGTCATCTTACAGGATACTTCGCCAAGAGATGGGCGGTAGGAGACGGCCACACAGGACCAGGGACTAAGCTGGCATCTTACAGATTGTGAAACCATGGCCCTTGCCTGCTTAGTACTGTTGCCAATGATACCGTGTGCACTGGGCGAGGATGATGCCTTAGATCGGGACACTCATGCCAAGTCGCTCCGCTATCTCTGTGGCGTAGCAGGAAGGAGCACAAGGCTACACTCTTGATTACAGAAAAATAATTTGCTGCTGGGAGACCACAGGAGCCAGCCTTGAAACCCAGAACCTTGTGTGTCACTTCTTTCACACTAGGGACCCCAAGACCACCTCTCCTTGAAGGCAGCATGCAAATCTTACATGTTAAGGAAGTGCTTGGGCCCAATTTTCAAAGGGCTTACAGGAATGCAAGGGGTTTGCGTCCCAAGAGTTTGATGCAAGAGGTGACTTGCATCATAACTTGCGTCAAACGCTATTTTTAAAGGCAGCCTGCATCCAGAGTAGATGCAGCTGCAGCAAAAACCCCTCGCCACACAGCCAGGTCGCCAGGTCAGGGGGCTTCGCGCATGTTGAGGATGTAACATCCCCTTATTTCGGATTTTCAAAGCCCCGCCATGGATGCAGGAATGGCCACCACTTAGACCAGCCAAGAAGTGGTCTAAGTGAATTGCGCCTGTGGGGTGCCTAGACCAGGGGGCAGAATGGGCACACTAGGGCCATGAGAGGAGACAATGGGGTCATCGGGGCTGTGGCACACTGCAGAGTGCCATGGCAGTGTTGTACAGTACAAAATAAATGTACACACAGCCCATACTGTCCCTAGATACCCTGGTGACAAGAATATGCCAAGGTATCCCCCACCCCCATTCCCAATCTCGACTGCCTATACGGGATAACCTGCCCCAGTCCAATAGCGCCCACCCCCATGTCACACATGAATGCGGTAATTTTACCTGGTGGTCAGTTGGCCCCCTTCCCAATGTATCATGATATGCCCTGTTGGTGTAGTTGACCCCCATCTCGGTCCCACCTGCCTACAATGTCAGATAATGCTCCCACCAATCCCGCTCTCATCTGCAGATACTGCAAATAAGGTAAGATTGCGCTCCTCGACCCGGATTCCACCCAAATGCAGGGTATTAATTTTATTCCTGGTGGTCTAGTGGCCCTCCACCCTCCCTACCCTGTCTGGCACTGCCCACCCACCCTGCTTTTCCTGTTTGCACTCCTGATGCTGCAACCAGCACTGCCCTCCGCTCACCACCTCGGCTGGTTGCAGAATGCTCCATCAAGGAGCATGTACCATATACAGTACTGATTGTATATTACTGTACTACAGTAGATTGTATCAGACTAATTTTGCTTGCTTCTGAGATGACAAATTCTGTTAGTACAAATCCCCTGCAGCTGACGTCAGAGCTGGACAACAGCAGTTGGAGATTCAGTAGCCTGCAGTGCATGGTAGAGCTTTTATAAGCTCAGTCAGATGTTTTCCTGATCTGCTTTTCTCCAGGGGCCAAGTACTGTCCTCTGTGACTGTACTTGGCCCCAGGAGGACAGTGGGATCAGCAAACAAAAATTCAGAGCTTATATAAAGCTCTACCATGCACTGCAGGCTAATGAATCTACAGCTGCTGTTTCAACCTTCTGGCGATCAGCACTATCTGAATTCGAACAGTTACGGAAGATGTCAGCCCAAAAGTAAGCAAAATTAGTCTGACACAATCTAGGATACTACAGTAAACAGTAAGTAAACCAAAATGTTTATTGCACATTAAGTGCACACTGGGGCCAGTCCCACACTGGTTGTGGGGCCCTTTGTGCCAATTGGTCCCTTTTTATGTTAACAGATGTACGTGGAGTGCTACTGGCAACTTAAAAAGCATGGACAACACCGGCTATTATACGGAAGGCATTTACTTATAATTTTTTTTATTATTATTTATTTAAATCCAAGCGATAAATCCCTTACTGAGCATATTATATTATTAATATTACATTTCTTTTTAGAAGGTGGTTTATGTTTTACATTTCTCACAAGGGACCACCGTCCCATGATGAAGCCCAACAGGGTGAAACATTGGGCACAGAGAATGGTGAGATTTGGAAATGAATAACCATATAAAGAATTACAGTTTTTCGTGTGGCAAAGGTCTTCGCTAGCATGGGAGGGGCTGCCAGGGAGGTAACACAGAAACACAATTTGTCGACAGAAAAGGACAGGTAGGCCCATCTAGCCTGCCCTATTTTCCCTACCTGTCTACACCCTGGACCCTATTTTGTCACAAGTGTCCCGCTCTCCTCCCTTCCCTCCCTCTACTTATTATGCCCATGTGCCTGTCTTACGCATGCTTGCAGCTCACCACTGTCTTCGCACCACCTCTTCTAGCAGGCTATTCCAAGTGTCCACCACCCTTTCCGTTAAGAAGTATTTTCTCACATTCCTCTTAAACTCCCTTCCCTCAAGCTTCACTGCATGCATATTCTGGTGGTATTCCTCCTCTAAAAACTCCCCTCCTGCACCTTGTTCAACCCTGTGAGGTATGTATTGGTCTCAGTCATGTCCCCCCTCGTTCTCTTCTCCTCAAGGGTGTACATGTTGAGTCTTCCTCAGCTACTGAAATGTTAGACTAACATAGTCTATATATTTAATAGTCATGTATTTTATTTTGTTTTTAAATTGTGTGGGATTTCTTATGTTTATCATTTTAAATTATGTAAAGTGCCCTGAAACCTTGGAAAAGGGCAATTTATAAACTTGCGTTGCCCTACGTTTGCCTCCCACATCCTCTCCTCATATGGTTTCTTGTGCAAGCCCACACCATTTGGTAGCCCCCCTCTGGATCGCTTCCACCCTGTCAACATCCCTGCAGAGGTACAGCCTTCAGAACAAGACACAGTACTCTAGGTGGAGTCTCACTAGTGAGTGTTAAATGGCCGCACCACCTCCCTCCTCCTGTTAAGAAATCCCCTTCATTATGCACCCCAGCATCTGGCTAGCCTTGCTTACTGCCTTGTCACACTACCCTGCCACCCCCGAGGTCATCAGACAGGACTACCTCAAGGTCCCTCTCTTGCTTAGTGACTGTAAGTACCTCCCCCCATCTTATGCACAGCCCTGTGGTTCCCGAGCCCAGCTGCACAGGTTTGCATGTTCTGGCATTAAATCCCAGCTGCCAAACCCTAGACCACTCCTCTAGTTTCTTCAGATCCCTTTGCATTCTCTCGACCCCTTCCTGATTGTCCACCCTGTTACAGATTTGTGTGTCATCCACAAAGATATACATCTTCCCCTCCTGTTCCTCAGCAATGTCACTTATTAAGAATACTGAAGCAAAAAGGACATGGTACCTATCCCTGTGGTACTCCACTTGTCACTCTCCCATCCCCTGAGTAACTGCTATTTAACACCACCCTCTGCCTCCTATCCTTTAACCAGTTTGAAACCCAGCTTACCACATCCTCTCCAACCCGCAGGTTGACAAGTTTCTTTGTTAGTCTGTGTGGCAGTGTCAAAAGCCTCACTGAAGTAAACATAGGCCACATCCACTGCACAGCCTTCCCCTGATCTACCTCCTTAGTCACCAAGTCAAAGAAATCTAAAATTTGCTTGACATGACCTCCCTCCTGTGAACCACGCCCTCTGGTGGTCCTGCAGTCCCTCTGCCTCCAGGTACTCTGTCAGTCTCCCCTTCAGCAGGGTTTCCATTAATTTCCCCACCACTGATGTGAGGCTGACTGGCCTGTAACTGCTAGCCTCCTACCTACCTCCACCCTTGTGCAGAGGGACTACATCGCCCTCCTCCAGTTCTCTGTAACTACCCCATCTCCTAGGGTGCCCAGCACCACCCTTCTTCAGTGCTTGGGGCCCCTCCCAATGCCAGCATGATCACTATCACAGCAGCGTCCTGGAGTGAGGACCCTTGACTGCGTGCGTCAACACACTGCCAAGAGCACCTCTGTGATGCCACCACCAGTAGCCAATATCGAAGTGAAGAGCAGCCACCCACCCTGCGAGAGACATGCATCTTACGGACACTCTGAATCCCTCCCTGCTCACCTCCTTCCCTTACGTCCCCGGCTTGGAGTCTGAATTTCTGCCCATGTCTCAGATCTATACTTAAATAATTATACAGGCATTTTATCAAGGCCAGTTGACTTGCCCTTCTTAAATTTCTTTATCACCGAAATATAATATACATATTAACTCCCCCCGCCACCTGACCCTCCTTCTCAGCTCCCCCCTCAAATAAATGCAACACTGACACTGGGGGTGCCCAATCCCCCAGTGTCATCACCTGAAATACAGAAAACCGTCCCTCCTCGTTTTTTTTTTTTAACCCTGTAAAACAGAAAACCATCCATCGTTGTTTGTTGCGTGTTAGTCCCCCCGCCCAACGTGCCCAAATTTTCAACATAGCCTTTTCTTCACAGCACCTCATTAATGTGACAGATGTCATTTTTCAAATCCTAGCCAAAACGTGTTTTCGCATTCCGAAAGGTGATTTTGCATTTGCTGTGCGAAATCACCTTTCGGGCAGGAGTTGAAAGTTTTCTCTGCACTTGTTTAGGTGGGGTCATAGGAAGGCTATGCTGAAAATCTGGGGCAAAAATATTACAAAACAACGATGTTATGAGCCTACACTGAAATTTACCAATGGAGCCTGGTAACTTGGGTAATATTCCATATTTCAACCCCAAATTTTCAACACAGCTATTTCTTCACAGAACTCATGAATGTGACAGCTGTCATTATTCAAATCCCAGTCAAAATGTGTTTTCATGCTTGTGGCATGAAATTACTTTTGTTGAGGATTTAAACATTTTCACCTACCACGTTCATTAGGTGAGCTAACAGGACAGCTATGCTTAACATCTGGTGTACAATCACAGTAAAATGCCCAGGTTATGACTGAAAGTTACACCATTTCAACGTTCAGCCATAACTTCACTAATTTTCAATATTTTGACTCCAACCTTTCAACATAGCCATTTTTCCACACCACCTCATAAATGTGACGTCATTTTTAAAATCCCGGACAAGATGCGTTTTTGCACCTCTGGTGTGAAATGGCATTTTGGCCAGTAAACAACAAATGGCACATGTCAAGTCTATATGGCAAATCCTAAAACAAATATCGTCAACATTTGGGGTCAGAATTGCAAAAAATAAAACTGTTAAACAAGCAACCAACGTTTGGCATTGACAAATGCTTGTTTTTAACTGCCATGAAGTTACTACAGCATTCCTGCTGTCAGGCTGCCCTTGGGAACCAAGCATTTGACTGTGAGGTGACCATTACAAAAAGGGCGATTAGAATTGCATTTATTGTAATCACCATGCAAGGGGCCACAGCTTTCTAACACAGCTTTCTAGAAACGGCGCTTTAGAGATGGGGCATATAGGTCATGGGATTCTGTTCCACAGAAGGATATTTTTGATTTGCTGCTTCCTCGGTGAGCAGTTTGAGCTGCACAGTACATTTCTGAATCAGATCATCCAGCCTCCTCTCTGCATCTCCCAGCTGATTCACCTCGGTCACCATCGCCTGATACCGGGCTGCATGCTCACCAGCTAGACTGTTTCCCCTGAAAAAAGGAAAAACAACAACAAAAAACAAAACACCATAATATGCTGGGTAATGGACCTACACCTTACAGGTAAAACAGGCCAACAGACTCTAGCTCCCCGTAGCCCCTCGTTTGACATAAAACACAAGTGACTGAATTTAGTGCTGGTGAAAGGTGAAGGGCAGATACCACATGAACATGAAGCCCTTTATTTACATACAATAAAAGGAAGCTTCCTCTCTCGGCAATGTATTTTGTGCTGAGCAAAGCTGAAGGACTGGTACCAGCAGAAACAGAACCCCTCTTTTTATGTATAGGCCAGGTATAGTGCGGGCTTCCCAAAAAGGATGAATTATGTGCTGCACAAAGATGAGGGACTAGGAACACTGGGATCTGAGAGCCTCGGTTTATGCATATACAAGGTATGATACAGGCTTCCCTTCAAACTGATCTCCAATTACTGGCCCTAATGCACCACCCTTCCCCAGGGCAAACAGTATTAATTCAGTCTCGATGCTCATTCAACCACAGACCCTTCTTGAGCCTAGGCTGCTAATTATGTCAAGTAATGCCAAACTATGCGGGGGGATGTGAGGTGGAATACTGCCTACTGGGGACCGAGTAGTGCCCCAAAAAAAGAAACACGTTACATATGATCTGTGCCAAAGTCCAAAACACGTGCTTTATTTAACAAGCTCCTCTGTCCTGACAGAGAAGTAACCCCTAACCGGTTCCAGGTGACATTAACATGCTCACACCATATGAAATAGATGTTACAGCATGCAATGACCCTCAGTCACTTTTGAAAGAGAACAGAAAGCTGTCATCTTTTGCACGGATACACTATTTTAGGATCTGAAATTACCGTCTGTCCTTTGCAGATTACAAATCCCTGGGGAAAGGTAAAAAAAAATCCTGGCTGCCTCTAATCCAAGAAGCTCCACTGAACTCCCTGACAAAGTGCAGAGGTTCAGATATTTACCAGACCATTGGGGGGCGGGGGGGATACTACACTGTTTACCCTACTGAAGCTCAGACTGATCTGTTACTGTTCAACTGTTCTGACTCTGGGGACTACAGAAGATACATAGATACATAGACAGTGTCGGCAGATAAGGGCCTATGGCCCACCCAGTCTGCCCATTTGAGCTTGTAAGTTCAGTTTATGTTTTCCTAGAAGTCTGTTGCCCCTTACCCCTGACCTCCAAAATTCCTTTATGTATATCCCATGCATTCTTAAATCCCGTGATTGTTTCAGCCCCCACCACTTCCTCTGGCAGGGTGTTCCACTTGTTCACCACCCGTTCTGTGAAGAAATTCTTCCTCACGTTTCCTCTGAATCGTCCTCCCTCCAACTTCATCCCATGCCCTCTAGTCCTGTAACATCTTTTAAGCTTAAAATAGTGTATTCCTGCACCTTGTTCCTCCCTGTAAGATATTTGTATGTCTCTATCATATTCCCTCTCTCCCTCCTCTCCTCCAGGGAGTACATATTCAGTTCCTTTAACCTGTCCTCATAGGACTTGTGATGCAATCCATGCACCATCTTTGTTGCCCTCCTCTGAACCTTCTCTACCCTGTCTATGTCCTTACGTAGGTATGGTCTCCAGAAATGTACACTGTACTCCAGGTGGGGCCTCACTAGTGTCTTGTATAGTGGAATTATGAATGACCTCCCTTTTCCTGCTGGTGATGCCCCTGCCTATGCATCCCAGCATCCTATTTGCTTTACCTGCTGCCTTGTCACACTGTTTCCCTTCCTTGAGGTCATCTGAGATGATAACCCAAAGATCTCTTTCCTGCTTGGTGCATGCTATATCCTCACCCCCCAACTGATATATTGTGCCAGGGTTTTTGTGCCCCATATGCATTATCTTGCACTTCCTTGCATTGAATTTCAACTGCCAAACCCCTGACCATTCTTCTAGTTTCTGCAGGTCCCTTCTCATTCTGTCTACACCCTCTGGTGTGTCTACTCTGTTACAGAGCTTTGTGTCATCAGCGAACAGGAAAATTCTGCCTTCTAGGTCCTCCGCAATGTCACTGATGAAGATGTTGAATAGGACCGGTCCCAGCACTGATCCCTGTGGTACCCCACTGGTCACTCTTCCCTCTGTGGAGTGACGACCATTTACCACCACCCTCTGTGTCCTGCCGCCCAGCCAGTTAAAGATGCCCATGTACTGTTATGCACACTGAGCTGTATATGACAGAACTTTCAAATAAGAGGGTGTCCGATGTCTCAGACTTCTGCCGCCACTTAGAGGCCTGTCTCAACACGATATTTTCTCTGTTAGCGTGGCTTGGTTTCATATACTGAACAACCTGTTCACAACACCATGTCACTCAACTGCTCTAGCGCAGTCAAAGTGCTGTTAGGGAACAGCTGCTCGAATAGGTGTAGCATATCAGGGTACCGAGTAGATCACTGACAGCTGTCATTGAAGTATGCAGTGGGGGCAGTTAATTCCATGAAAATGTAAATGTTGTTATGCCCCTCGGCTATGAAATAGTAGAAAAGGACAATTGCTATTTGCTGATGTCATGCCAGCTCCTGTGTGTGTGTTTGGGAGAGAGGGGCACAAACTAAGACAAGGCCTTACATGCATGCTCAAATTTCACACACACATATACACACACACACACACACACACACACACACCCCCTCCAGGATGGATTTGGTAGTATGACATTTACAAACATTACAAATAATCATCAACGTTTCTACCAATCGATTAGTGGAAGGGGCAATGACCATTTGCAGACATTATGTTAGCTCCCATGTCGGGGAGAGGGGACACAAACTCCGACTGGATGATGACTGGTCAGAGGTCTTACATACATGCTAAGATATACCTTTCCTCAATACCTTTCCTCACTACCTCCTTCCGCTGATCAAATTCTGGTGGGTGACTTAAATGTCAACTGGCTCAGCCCCCCCTCCTCCTCTACCCGAGACTCCTTTTCTGCAATAGACCTAACGCAACTAGTTACCCACCCTACCAGGACTAACCCCAAGAGAGGCTCCAGTACCCTGCTTGATGTGGTACTCACCAACCGCCCTAATCGGATCCCCAATGTACAAGTCCTCCCAGACTCTCTCAGTGATCACTCCCCATTCTATTCCACTGGTCATCCTCAGTCCCAAACCCATAGCACAGTCCACATGCTGGCGTCTAATACCTGGTGGACTGATAAAATTTAAGGAACTTCTGTCCCAAATTGACTGGTCTCCTATACAGGCAACTCCTGACATCGACACAGCTCTCTCCTTCTTTACCCGAACTTTTAATAATGCCTGTGATATCTTTGCCCCAATGTTGACCGCGTTCTGAAAGGCAGAATGCCCCTGGGTAACCCAGCTTTGATCCACCAACTCAAACATAGGGACAGCCCTATGGCACCGCGCCATTGAGACTGGCCAGCCCAGTGACAGGCAGTTATATGCTGTCACCAAACAAGTGCACTTGGGCCATCAGAAAGGCCAAGTCTGAGCACTATCGGTCCTCACCACTGCCTCATGGGGAAACCCTAAAACCTTCTGGGATAACATTAAACAGTTAAATGGGGTGCACACTCCCCCCCACCAGATCAACATTAATGGCGTGATCTCCTCAGACCCAACCCTCATAGCCAACCACCTCAACACCTCATTCACTGACCTTAGCCCTATCCTCCCTACAATTTTTTTTAACCCTCCTCCCCCAGCACCTGCCGTAAATCTTTCTCGCCCTTATTTTCTCCTCCGCCGTGTTTCTGCCCAAGAACTTAGGCTGCATCTTGTCACTGCCCTCAAGAGTAATAGTACAGGCAGTGACACCCTGGATCGGTGTATCCTACGGCTGGTCTTAGACACAGTCCTTACCCCGATCACATGCCTCATCAACCACTCTCTTTGCCTGGGGAAGGTTCCAACTGCCTGGAAAGTCGCCACTGACACCCCTATCTTTAAAGGTGGTGAAAGGACTGTGGCTGGAAACTATCGGCCAATCTCCATTCTCTCTCCTCTCTCCAAGGCCTTGGAAAAAGTGGTGGCCTCTCAAATCTCTGACTACCTCTCCACCTACAATGTCCTATGTCTGAGCAGCATGGCTTCCAGGCGGACCACAGTACCAACACAGCCCTCCTTGAGTTCTCCAACTTTCTCCCTCCTCCTTAGACACTGGTTCTCTGGCTGGTGCGGTCTTCATTGACCTCTCTAAAGCTTTCGACACTGTCTCCACCCTCCTTCTTGATGCCCTTAGTCTCTCTGGTTTTGCTGCTGGGCCTGTCTCCTGGTGCACCAGTTATCTGTCTGACCGCTCACAGCGTGTAAAAAAATTAATGGGACCTACTCAGACATCTGTCCCATCTTTTCTGGGGTTCCCCAGGGCTCCATTCTGGGCCCCTTACTATTCTCCTTTACCTTAACACCTTCACGTTCTTGCTCAAAGGGAACACTTCTGTGTCGCAGCTGATGATGCAGTCATCTTTGCCTCAAGTCAGAATAACCCTACTGCCCTCCAGGACTCGCTGCAGAAGTCCTTCGCTGAAGCCGAGGCTGGTTCAAGGAACATAGATTGGTGATAAATCTTAAAAACAAAACCATGTTCTTCACTCATCCTCAAAACAAGTCCTGCAACTTCAAACTCCTCATTCACTCTGGGTCCTCTTTCCCACTCAAACAAGTTTGCTCCTATAAATACCTAGGGATCCATTTTGACCCCTCCCTCTCCTTCCATGGACACATCGCTACCCTAGCCACTGCCACTAATATCCGATTGGGCATCTTACATCGGTATAAACACTGCCTCCCCCCGGAGGCTCTTCGACTCGCAGTGACCTCCTCTGTCCTGTCCCTAGTGGACTATGGACTGCCGGTGTATGGTGCTGCTGATCAGACCGCACTCCATAAAATTTGCACTACTCTGAATAAGGCCTGCAGGTTAATTACTTGGGCACCTAGGCTAACACACCTGTCTACTGTGCAGCTAAGCGCTGGTACTTGATCTTGATGACGCCTCAAATATCTGACCTGTACCCTCACAAAAAGACCCTCCTTGGGCTATCCCGCCAGGATTGACCACCACCATACGCCGCTCTGTCCCACACTAGTTCATACTCGGACCCGGGAAAACCTCTTGTTATCCCTAGAGCTAGGACCTCTCACGCGGCCAAGAGCCTTCAGCTTTAGGGCCCCTCCTGGTTCAAACACACTGCCCCCTCCATCTCCGAAGCACCAACTATAGTGTGCTTCAAAACTTCCTTACGTAACCACCTTATTAACACCCGAAGCTGTAATTGCCACTAGTCAAAGCCGTACTCAATACTTATGACAAAGCTTACTACTAAGCTGCTAAGGACAACATAATTCTGGTATTGTTTGCATCAAACCTACCTGTACCAGCTTGTTTGTATCTATGCCTTAAGTTACTGTTATACTGTGTTGTACTGTTATACTGTGTATTTTCGTTTGTCTTACTGTGACAAGGTACCTTTGTAAATGAGCCTATGGCTCAAAGGTTTTCCAAACTGCTGTTTAAATAAATAAATAAATAAAGATCCCCCCCATCAAGGATGGATTTGGTAGTATGACATTTAGGAACACTACAGATAAGCAATAGCATTTCTACCAATCAGTTTGTTGTAGTTCTTTGGATTACAGTACTCTAAATACACAGTATGCCATGTTTACCAGCAGGGGGCGTATCATTTTGTTTTCTGCTTTACCTTTCTACCAAATGATGAAACAATACACTAAGAGCCGAGGCCAGGTGTCTATTACAGTGGTAGAAGTGACTCCTGCTTCCTTTGGCTGCCAGAACCACTTCACAGTTCTTTCATCCAAAGAATGCACAACCAGCCAACCTTACAACTGTAAGGGATGAGCAGTCTCCGCAGGCTTATCAGCACGTCCCACCACCCCGCGCTTTAGCCAGAGATTAGTCTAATAATAGATTCCAACCAGTGCATTTCTCGCCTGGGGAAAATGATGCACGTACAGCCACTGAATGTGATTCTTGGATTTCTTGGCGATAAGCTGGATGCCTTCCAGTACGTTGGTTATGTCATAGATCCGCCTCTTCTGAACCTTCAGCTCCTGTGCAGCCCAGTTCAGGTCCACCACACCATCAGGAGACTGGCTCAGTAGCTCCAAGAAACGCTTTGTGGTCAGATTCAAGGAGGTATCATAACGTGACCGATCTCCAGGAGACTTGCCACCTACAAAAGGGTTCAAAATAGGCATTCAGTTTAAAAGTACTGTTCCCACCACAAACTCAAGCTCTGCAGGACATTGACTGACTCAACCCTGCCTGTGCTAGGCGAGCTATTTCATTACTTTCACTTCTCGTATTTCACAGAGTTCACATTAGGGCAGTATTCTTCAGATGCCCCAGTAGCTATGCAGCACTCCAACTGGCTTAGGCAAAGTGCCAAGGAGGGTTGCCGGATGTGCTGCACACGCTGTGACCGGGAGCTCCTGTCACTCTTGAGAACTGACCTTTTCTTAAATCTGTTGCAACAGTTCTTCTATTTCTAAGCCTAATCTGTCCTTTACTATTTCTAGTCCATAAGGTTGGCCACCTATGGGCACCCCTCTCCTTTCTTGGCTATGCTATAGTGCCCTCTTTCATTTTCATTTTCCCTCTCAGGTCCTTGTACAGGGAGGTTATTGTGGTGACCTCCAACTGTACATAAAACAGATTGTGTTTATTGTTTTTTGGATTAAGTATGTAATAGCACTATGTTATAAAATACCTTAATGTATAAACCTTTTGTTTATGAAACCTGTAAATATTGAAAATACCATGACTCTTGGTGTTTTGATAATAGTAAAAAGTACTAGGTGACTATTATAGAAATTAAGCTAGTTGTGTTATTTAAAATGCATGTATATTGTTGCAAACTTAAGTAAGAAATGTCATGATGATTTACATATATCCCATGATGCACTGCATTATAGAAGTATGTATGATGTATTTCTTTGAAACTTGATTTGTTGCCAATGCCCTTTGGGGTGACCCTTCTTTCAGTGATTCTGCATTGAGGGTCTTTGTTTATAGCTTGTTTTGTTTTTTTTCTTTTTGAGCCCCCACTACGCAAGCAAATAGGGCTTGCATAGGGGTTGTCGCCACATCTCAACTAGTAAATTGGATCAGAGATCAGTGGCAGTTGGTGCTGACTAAGTGCAAAGAAAAGACATTCATAGTCTGTTGCTGCAAACTGATGTACTGAAGAAAGAATATGGTATTGCAGAAGCTTATTTCTTGTATTCTGAATAAACATCACACTGAGATTGTGTGTTGAACTTAAAGTTCGGTGTTTGGTCCATCTGTTATCCCACAACCCCTCCACACACGACCCAACACTGGCAACCCATGTTCAGAAGGGAGGCCAGGAAGCTGGTTGGGCAACCTCAGAGGTAGGGAGGGGCTGCCACGTAGAAGTGCTCCCAGCCAAGGAAGAAAGGAGAGTGTTGGGATCTGCTGCACTAGTGACCATTGCAGTGGGCCAAGGAGCCTGAGTCCTCCACAGAGACACACTAGTTGTGTGCGAAGTCACATGGGACAGGCCCAGTACCAGGGAAGGTGGGCAGAGCAAGAAAATCAAGAAAAAGAGCATCCCACTACCAGGATAAAACCCCCACTCATTCTAGGTCCTGCATCATCAACCAGGCCCCAACTCATCTGGATGGGGTCACCGGGGGTGGGGAGGACAGACATCCTTCCCCAGGCCCTACCATATTGGGGGGGGGGTTTGAATCCATGGGGTCTTACAGCCAGGTAAGTCCCAAGGATGGTGGATAACCAGGCTGGGCGTGTGGAGGGCAGATATGGGCTGGCGGAGAAAGGGGCATAAAGACATGATGGTAAAATGAATGAGTGTAAAGGCAGGCCTGCGAACGGAGCAGAAACAAGAAACGGAACAAAAAAAATGGTACAATGGCGAAGAGAAATCCTGACAGCCAGTTGGTGGAAGCAGTATGCAATGTCTGACCCAGGATGATATTTCGGTACACCATCACAGAACTAAACTTAAACGGTAACATTATTTGGCTGGATTAATTAAAATGTTGGATCTTGCCCAGTTCCGTGGTGCCAAGCGATAGGGGATCGCTCAACACACTGGCAACCCGGGTTCATGCCTGCACCTGGGATGACAGGAGCAGAGACCAGCAGGAAGGGTTAGGACCATCCGCTTGGATGCTCTCCTCCCTGGGAGGAAGGGCGTGAAACTGCACCGCTTCTAGAGCGGCTCCGGCAGTCCCCGGTGGAGGAGCACTTGGCATTGTGGGTAACTACATGCCACTGTGCATCCTTCCCAGGATGCCGCATGCATGTGGCCGTACTGTGGAAAGGGGGTGGGGGCAGGGAGAAAACAGAAAATTGCCCACTCGGCTGACCAGACGATAGTCGCCTGGGTCACCTCGCGCCATGCAGCCCTGGTGAGCAGCCTACAGAGCAGATCCAGTGCCATGCGCTCGGCATGGATTTGGACCCTATCTCTCCTCTTGTGGGCCCTGGGAAGAGCCCCCCTGGTGAAGGGATACGCTGGGTCAGCTGGTGCACGGCATAGTGGGGGACCACACAATGGCAGTAAAGGGGATGACTTGGCAAGTTGGGGGGGGTCCCTTGGCAGCCTGCAGGAGTGGCCAGTCAGGGAGTGCAGGGAGGAGCAAAAAAAAAAAAAATGTTGGGTCTTAAGGCTACATTTATAAACTGACCTTTACAAAAAGATTTATGACAAAGATTGTTTCTTTCAGCTTTGAGTGCCTACTGGCCCCGTGTAAACGGCTTATGAAAAAGATAACTGGCACTGTGGAACTGGATTTTTAAAATAAGTTATGGTCATCTTCAATCCGCTGTTTCTGAGGTTAGTATATTACATGTATTGTCAAAGTGTGTTACACTTGTTTTATATTACTGATTTTTTTTTTTTTTTTACATGTTGCAACTTTCAACTGGTATACAAGGTGCAATTAGTAAAATCAAATCAACCAATTACCAAGCCATAGCCTAACGTTAGTGAGTCGTGGAGAAATACATTCCGGGATGTGGTATATCACAGATATCACACTCCTGGGTGGATGAGGATACTCCACTGCACACAATGATATGGAAGCAATTAAAAAGGGTAAGGCATGTAATTAGGAGCCAATAATCCCATGCTGAATGCCTGTAAACACACGCGAGAATGGTCTTATTAACGTCATAATTTCTTATACATACATCCATTTCTTGTGACAAGGCAGTTATTCACTTCTTCAGGTCTACCTTGCGCTGTCCAAGGATCAATACATCCCCTTGTAGGCTCTTATTACCACCACCCCCGGGGGGGCCTGTTGGTTAATAACCACATCCAGTCGTGGGAGGACAGTTCCAGGCAGGAGGTGGCCATCAAGGACTCCCCAGTTTCTTTTTCTCTGCCGAGGGAGAAATCACTGTGCACTCAACTGTAATGCCAACATGCCCCTCCCACCAGTGTTGCAAGCTGCCCAGAGTCTCTGTGGAGGAGACAGGCAAGCCGATGTCCAGAGCCCTCCTGGGCCTGCAATGGGGGGGGGGGAGGCACAGCAGCACTCTCCTCCATGAGCCAGAGAGCACTGCCCATGACTGCACTCCTGGCTCTGTGCTGCCAGACAACTGGGGTCTGTCACAGAGGCAAAGGCCAGGAAGCAAATGCAAATCAGAGACGTTATAAAATTCGCAAGTAGTGTGTATTATTATCAATAACACAATAGAAAAATAAAATGGTATAGGACAGCTCTTCCTAAAGGCAGTACTAACAAACATCCTTCATCCGAGTCTCAGTTTAAATCTCAGTCTATCTATGTATCTGTCTAAACAAAATATTATTCTCTTTTTACAAGATATCTTTTCCTGGAAGTTCAAATTCTGCATCCTGTTGTAAATTACACCTCCCGTGTTCCACAAGATGTATTAAGACTGACAATGTCTTTCCTGTGAATTGCCTGAAAAGCCCATCTAGTCTTTAACAGGTGCAACAAGATAGAATATTCCATCCCAGAGATGGTTTCCTGTTGACAATTCTGTGAACAAGCTTGTGGATTCAAAATACATGTGGTTAACCCCTTGTACTATAGACCGCCACCTTCTTAAGAAACTCAAATAGCTTTCTGCAATCATTTTGTAAACCCCCCCACCATGGGTGGGTGGGGCTTACCCTGGTGCCCCGGGGGTGCTGCTCATCCCCCTGCTGTCTACTTCCAGTCTCTGGGTCCTTTTTTTTTTTTTTTTTTTTTTATATAGAATTTATTTCTTATTCCCTGTCATCCAGCAGCCCTCCTCTCTCACCCATTCAACCCGAAGGCTCACTCGCATCCGGCTAGCACACACAGTACCCACAGAGGGGTCCCCACTCCCTCCGCCGGGCCCGGATCTAAAACCGGAGTGTGATTCCTGTCGCATCCCCTGGGTGGAGAGGCACACCAATCAAGTCATCATGACCAACCGCCATTTTCCTCTGAGCTTTTTCCCCTGAAGTGCAAATGTGCAACGATGTTCAGGCACTGCTTGCTGATCTCTGCCGTCCTTTCCCCTGAACATACTGCACCTGCAATGTCCTAGACATCCATCGGGGGCCACAGCAGAGCGATGTAAGCCCCATACCCTCCCCAGGGAGAGGAGAGCAGTCCATCGGACGCTCAATCCTCTCCCTTTCCAGCCAACCCCTAACAGCCCGGGCGCATTCCCAAACCCAGGTTGCCGGCATAGTGCGAGGTGTGGCGCACAGCGCCTCAACCCTCAGCGCCACCAGGCCGGCTCAGTCTCTGGGTCCTGAGCTTCCTAGGTCTCCATCCAGCCCCCACTAGTGATTTTAGCCATTTGGGGCCAGCGGTGCAAAAATGGACTTCACGTATGCGCACAGGTGCCTGTCCATCTTTTCGCTGCTCCAGTGGCTAAAAGCCTCCCTGGTGCTCTCAACCTCTTGTATAAGTTAAACGGGGGTTGGACAAGGAGGCACTCAAAAAGTGGCTACTAAATTTATTTTAAGGGTGCCTATAAGCGTTATGAAAAAAAACAGGTTACTCACCTGTAACAGTAGTTCTAGGAGTGGTACATGTTGTTCATCCACACTCTTTGGCATGTCCCCTTCCGCTTTAAATCTCACCAGAAGTCTTCAAGCTGGCTCCTCCCACCCACCCAGGTGGTATATACCTCCGCTCCACCCCATGACGCCAGATCTTAGCCCGTTGGAAGCCAGGTTGTGTGCGTCGAAGCCGTGGAGGTCGGGTGGGTCAGTGTGGATAAACAACATATACCACTTCTAGAACTACTGTTACAGGTGAGTAACCAGTTTTTCTAGGAGCGTGGATATGTTGTTCATCCACACTCTTTGGCAGACTCCTATCAGTTCTCCGAGAGGAGGGAGGCAAGGCGCACACCCCCTACTTAGGGAACAGAGACTGGAGAACTGAGGCCCCCAAAACCAACATCCCGGCGTGACTCAAGGTTGATGTGGTAGTGGGTGATGAAGGTGTTTGCTGACTTCCAGGTAGCAGCCCGACAAATTTCCTGGATAGGGATATCCCTGGAAGCAGCCACTGATGCAGCAGTATGGCCGGTAGAATGAGCTCTTATCCCTCTGGGAGGCACCTTGCCTGCCAACTCGTAGCACAGACCTATGCATGATGTAAGCCATCTTGCAATAGTCTGTTTGGCTGCAGGTCTGCCAGAAGCGGCTTCAGCGTAGGTGACAAACAGCTGGTGAACCTCTCCCCAAATTTCCGACGTCCTCTCCTTATAGTAGGAGACAGCACGTCTCGGGTCCAAAGTATGAAGCCTGTACTCGGCCTCCGAGGTGTAATTAGGGTAGTATACTGGCAGAGTCAACATCTGGTTAAGGTGAAACTCTGACACCACCTTTGGAAGGAATTTCAGGTGGGGGCATAGGACAACTTTGTCCCTGTGGAAGACCAGATAAGGGGAGTTCACCGAAAGTGCCTGGAGCTCCCCTGTCCTTCTGGCAGACATGATAGCCACCAGGAAGGCCATCTTCCATGACAAGTGTGACAAGGCACATTTGTGCATTGGTTCAAATGGCTTGCCCATGAGCTTTGCCAGTACCAGCAGTAGATCCCACGGAGGTGTAAGTTCATGCACTGGAGGAGATATGTGATCCAAGCCTTTGAAATAGCGCCCGAGCATTGTCAGCTGACCGGCCCACACCTGGTAAGCAGAGATGGCTGCCAGGTGCACCCTACGGGTCGATGACCGCAGACCCCCCCTTTGGAGACAGACCAAAGGTAGTTGAGAATGTTAGCCACTGGACGAGACACAGAGTCCAGGCCCTTGCCCGACACCAAATGGAAAACCTTTTCCATTTGAAGGCATAACATTTCCTGGTCGATTCCTTTCTGGATGTCTCCACCACGGTGTAGACATCCTCAGAAAGACCCAAAGCCTAGAACTCTAGACGCTCAGGTACCAGGCTGTGAGGTGCAGGGATTGAAGGTCCGGATGGAATACCTTCCCATGATTGAGTGATATCAGGTCCGGGCGTGTGCAAAGCCACTCTGGGGGCCTGCAGCTGAGGCTGAGGAGATCTGAATACCAGAACTGGCGCGGCCAGTCTGGGGTTACCAGAATCACCTTCCCCTTGTCCCTCCTCACCTTGAGGAGCACCTTGTGGATCAAGGGAAATGGAGGGAAGGCATACAGGAGGCTTGGGGTCCACAACCTCGAGAAGGCATCCCCCTGCAGTGAACTCTGCTGGGGGGGGTGGGCATGAAACAGTCTCAGCTTGGTGTTTTCCTTGGAGGCAAACAAGTCCACCGTCGGTTGGCCCCAGTGGGAGAACAGGCTGTAAGCTACCTCTGGATAGAGAGACCACTGGCGGGATGTCTGGCCTAAGTGGCTGAGAGCATCCGCCAGATGGTTTGAGGCTTCTGCCACATGGATGGCTAGGAGATCTGCCTCCAATCGACTCACGAGGGACCAGATGCAGAGCGCCTCCTTGCACAGCAGACGGGAGTGAGTGCGCCCTGTTTCTTGAGGTAGTACATGGTCGTGGTATTGTCCGTCTGGACTTGAACCACTTGACCCCAGACATTGCCAGTCTGACTGCTCTGAGCTCCAGCAGGTTGATGTGGCATCAGGACTCCTCGGGGGTCCACAGCCCGTAGGCCCTTTTGTCCCCCATATGGGCTCCCCAGCCCATGAGAGAGGCGTTGGGTTGTGAGGACATCTGTCAGCTCAGAGCGGACAAACGGGATCCCTTACTGCAACCGGTCTGGGGCGGTCC
This sequence comes from Neoceratodus forsteri, assembly GCA_016271365.2. Classification (NCBI taxonomy): domain Eukaryota; kingdom Metazoa; phylum Chordata; order Ceratodontiformes; family Ceratodontidae; genus Neoceratodus; species Neoceratodus forsteri. Next base: position 22,552,048 of record JADMNL010000037.1, on the reverse strand, counting down.
ACCATTGGAGAGCGTCCCACATCTTCTGAGTTACAGTGATCAGCTGGTCGAAATGACTGTGGCGCTGAGTCCACTGGGCAGCTAGCTCCCACTGCAGGGGGCGCATGTGCAATCAGGCCCAACAGACCACTGAGGTGCATGCTGCCACGTAACCCAGAAGGCACAGAAAGTCCCGGAGAGAGCGCAAGTGCCTAACCAGACATGACTGGGCAAAGGAGGAAAGAACCTCCGCCCTGTCCGCTGGGAGCCATGCTCTGGCTTGACAAGAGTTGAGCTCTGCCCTGATGAAGCCCATCACCTGAGAAGGCACAAGTTCCGACTTGGCCGCATTGATGAGGAGGCAGAGTTGGGAGCAGGTCTGGAGGGCCTGGACCTCTCCACCTCCTGTTGGGTGGAACCTGCTAGGAGCCAATCGTCGAGGTAAGGATAAATCCTGACCCCCCCCCCCCGACGCCTGAGATGGGCCGCCACCACTGCAATGCATTTGGTGAAGACCCATGGGGCTGATGACAGTTCGAACAGCATGACTCTGAACTCATACAGGGTCCCTTCGATCCTTAAACGGAGGAATTGCTGATGGGATGGACAAACTGGGACGTGAAAGAACGCATCCTGCAGGTCCAGTGAACAGAACCAAATGTTTCACTCCAAGGATGGTATGATCTGGGACGGAGTGACCATCCGAAAGGTGCATGACCAGAGATGTTGATTCAGGCTGTGCAGATCTAGAATGGGGCGCCAGTCCCCCATCTGCTTGGGCACCAGGAAGTACCTGGAGACAAAGCCTGGGTCTGCTGGAGGATCCACCACTGCAGCTACTGCCTCCTTGAGGAGGAGCTGAGCGATGTCGTCTCGGAGAGCCAATTAGGTCTGAGTGGATACTCTTTCCTCCCGAGGGGTGCGGGCTCGGCTTGGAGGGTACTGCTCGAATTCCAGAGGCAGTCCCTGACCGACCACTTAGAGAACCCACCTGTCTGAAGTGACAACGGACCAAGCGGAAAGGAAGTGGCAGAGCCAGCCCCCCACGGGAGGACCCAGAACTGAGGTGACGGAAAAGGGGTTGACAGCCCCCGGCCCGTCACTGAGCAGGCTTGAGGAAGGAGGCTCCAGGACCTGAGCCTCGGCCTCTTTTTCGGGCCTGTTGGGGTCCAGGCTTGGGCCGAGGGTGCAAAGCTTGAGCCTGCTGCTGATGCTGGTGCTGCTGTCCCCCTTGAAAGGAGGACTGATGAGCCACAGGGGAAGAATGCCAAAAAGGCTTCTTCTTTTTCTTTTGCTGGTTCTTGCCTGAAAAACTCTTGGCAGAAGTAGCATCCAAGGTGGCATTGGATTGCTCGATGCATTGAAGGTAACTGGCCACTCCTGGGCTGAACAAGTTGGTCCTGAGGAAGCGTACGTCAGCTAGTTTGTGCTGGGTATCCGACGGAAAGGAGGAGAGCCTCAGCCAAGCCCTGTGATGAGAGGCAACTGCGGCAGCCATCGAGCGGGCACAAGAATCCCCAATGTCCAGGGCCATCTGAAGCTGCTGTTTGGCGACAGCTCGGCCCTGATCCCGGACCTGCTTGACCGTGGTCTGCATGTCCGCGGGGAGATACAGGAGGACTTCATCTAGCGACCCCAGAAATGCGTGAGAGAAGTGTGCCATGATGACGGCCGAACTTGCCTGATGAAGGCCCAAGGAGGAAGACGCATAGACCTTCCTGGCTAAATGGTCCAAAAGCTTGGACTCTTCATTAGGAGGTTGGTCAGCGTCGGCAGAACTGCCAGTATGCCTGAACACAGAGGCAGTCACCAGGCTCTCAGCTGAAGGGTGCTCTGTGAACCCAGCAAGGGACCCCATGGGCACCGCGTACTTGCAGGCTATGTGGGCAGATGGTGCTGAGCAAGAGGTAGGACGCTGCCAAAGTTCTAGGGATGGGCCAACAATGGCCTCAGCCACAGAAAAGGCCTCTATCGGGGTATCCCCTCTCTTGAGGATGCCCGTGGGAGGGTACTCCGCCTTTTTCTGGATTGGCTCCAGGGGCATCCCTGTAGATTCAGAGATGAGGCGAAGGATCCCTTGAAAAGATGAGGAACCTTCATCCATCTCTAAGCCAATGGTCGATTCTTCATCACCTGGATGTGAATGCAAGCTGGTGAGGTCTGAATCAGAGGAATCCGGGTATAAGGGCCTACCGCCCAGGTCACTTTCCACCCACCAAGGGTGGTCCGTGGTGACCGTGACTGACAGTCGCCAGGGAAGCCCGGTGTCTGGTCTGTCTCCCTTGGAAGGAGCCCCTCCCACAGGCTGTTTGGGCGGTGGTTCTACCACAATCGGTGGAGAAACTGTTTTGGGCTGAACCGGTAGTTTTATCGGCTCTGTGGGCTAAGGAACCGATTTGATCAGCTCCGAAGGAGTCGGTTTTGGCCTAGGAGGTTAAAGCCAAGTAATGGCTGGTGTAGAAGCCGGAGTGGGCTTGTGCCCATTCAAAATCAGCTGTTGTCACATGAGGTCCTTGTAGCGCCAGAGTTTCCACCGGAGCCTCTCCTCATCCGAGGAGGACAAGGACGACCAATGGCATCACCTCTTTTTTGAGCACTTATGGCTCTTCCTCGGCCTGTCGGACGAGGGGGTCAGAGACCTTGATCGAGATCGGGCGGGCCGACTCGGTCATTCAGGAGACACCGGTTGGACCGGTGATTTCCCAAGATCAGGGACTACATCTTCGATTGGAGTCCCAGCAGGCTGGGTCTCATCATCTAGAAAGACCAGATTAGGTGTTCAATCGAGGGAATCGTTGACCAGAGTCGGCAATATCGGATCGATAGGATCGATCACGATCTGAACCTCATCGACAGATAATTCGGTCGACTGACCAGACGACAAAGCCAAAAAGCCAGCGGCTGAAGAAGCGACCTCAACCGAAGTCGAGACCACATTCTCTCGGGACCGAGATCTCTCCCGCTCCCAAAAACGTCTCCATTGAGACGAAGACACTCCTGGGTCCTTCTCCCGCTTACGGGAACAACAGGAGTGCGAGCCCGCAGGCGCCTCTCCCTTGGTCGAGAGAAACTGGCACAACTCCCAGAAGGAACCAGAGAAGGTGGAGCCCAGGTCGAGTGGAACAAAGAAGCTCTGAGAGGAATCCGCAGCACGAGCCGCTTCCTCCTCGAACGCTTGCATGCGTTCCAACTGCTCGGCGGATCCCACAGCCACGGAAACCGCCTATCGAGCCTCCTTGGATTTCACCAGAGGGTTCCTCTTCTCTGGCCTCCCCAGTTTCAGGCGTGCGAGATGGTTGTTAAGGACACTGGGATGAAAAGCCAGACACAGACTGCATGAACAGGTGTCATGGTTGACACAGAGACAATAGACGCACGCGTGTGGGATCAAAAGGATATCTTCTGGTCGTGAAGGCGCACTGGACTAAATCTGGGGGAAGACTTGTCTTCCATAATCGAGGCGACAAACTTGCAATCGCTAATGCAAACAATGCAAATTTTCAGTAAAAACAAAGGTCTGAAAGCCAGGGCCAACGAAATGCGTGAGCATGGGGGAGGCAACCTGAATCTTCCAACAAAAAGGAAGATCTGGCGTCACGGCGTGGAGCCGAGGTATATACCACCTGGGTGGGTGGGAGGAGCCAGCTTGAAGACGTCCGGTGAGATTTAAAGCGGAAGGGGACGTGACAAAGAGTGTGGATGAACAACATATCCACGATCCTAGAAAGGAGGCTTATATACATATGTATGTGGGCACTATGAATATTAATAGCCTGCCTGGCTGTTCCGGGGGACTGTGTTGTCGGAGTCAGTGACAGGCAAACAAAAGACTGTAAATATATAATTGTGCAGTTGCTTGATAAAGGGTAATGGCAGCTACTGGACTATGGGGCAAATAAATGTTACGACTGTATATTTTGGCTGCAGGAACACTTAGAAGTGGGGACTGCTATAAAACTGTGTGGGACTGTGTATAATGGCAGCTATCTTTCCTACTCTGAGCCCCTGTGCCAGTCAATCGTTAGCTTAGGCGCCCAAAGACTGGTGAACTGCCTTATGAGAGAGGTGTGAACCTTATTTCAGGCACCAAAACCCATTTACTAATCAATAATCGAACCAGGTTAATGTTTATTAATATTTGTGAAGGACAGCAGGATTTAACCAGTCAGAAGCTGGAATTTGTGTGAGATTCCAGGGACTTTTGCAGTTTAGGGCAGTCTAGTCTGGGCTCTGATCAGGTCAAGAGGGGCTCATACTATGTGCTGAGAAGATGTGACAGGGCTGAATAAGACCCTGTCCCATTTGTTATGCAGACAGAATTAAATGCAAGGATCTGTTTTATCTGCTTCTATTCTGTTTCTTGTCTATCTGACTGCACAGTCAAATTTCTTGTCAGACCTAGGAATTGGCCACTCTAACAGTCTTGCTATCCCTCCACTCCCCGCCTTCACTTGTTGTTTCTGTCTTTTCTTCCCCCTTGCGTATCTGAAGTTATAAAATATATGTGAATTTTTCTGTGAATCTTTATGTGAAACTGGGAGCCCTTGATTTGAAAACGTATATGGTTATATTGTTGAAATGATTGTAAAATGCTATCTGGAGATCAAGGTGTGAACCTGAGATGCTCAACTGCAAACACTTTGAAGAGCTGTAAACAGGAGGTCAGTTCTCGGACACCATATACCGTTTTGTTGCACCTGCAAACAAGGAAACTGACAAGAACATTTTCTGAAAAACAGAATGTCTTCTTAACGAGTTCCCAGACAAAGACTTGGAATTAGAAATATCCTCAGATGAAGGACTTTGTTTTCCCTGTTTGTACTGCCTCTGTAAATAGTTATACTAAATACATTTTTATTTTTTATTTTACTGTTATTTGAAAAAATAAAACGCTACTTGCGAATTTTATATCTGCTCCTGGTCCTCCTATGCTTCCTGACCTGTGCCTCGATGACAGAAGGTTGGAAACCTTTCCAGGACTCTCTTTGGTCAAGCAGTCACTCTCCTGAAGAAACTGTGGTTGCAGCTGAACGACCAAGGATTGGGTGAAAGCTCCTTTTTGTTTGGAGAGCCAGAGCTAGCAGTGAGCCTGTAGCAGTATGGTAAACCCTAAGCCTGTAGGAAGGATTATTCGGAATTGTGTGTGCCAGAGCCTAAAGTTGGCACTTTGTCTGAAACTCAGGACATTTGTGGAAAATGTCTGCAGGTATCCAGAGCTCAGGAACCTATTTGTCTTGCTGAAATCCAGCTGCGGAAAGGTGGAGGCCCACTCCAGAGGCTGAACTTTACTAGCCAATAGCCACTGGCACGGTGGAAGCTGGAGAACTTCTTGCTGCACCCAGGAGCGGACTATTTCTGATCAGGCAAAAGGCAAAAACTGTAATCTATACAGCTGCAACTTGGAGCCAGGTAGGGGAAAGTACGGTTATGTAAGAACTTACCATGACAGTAGATCTTCAAGAGGAGCTCTTGCAACAGGTAACACCATAAGGACTTAAGCCAGTAGGCACCAGGACCCAAAGGAAAACTTCTAGCTAGCAGTCTATAGTAGGGGACCACCCCTTGATGTCAGCTCGCCCCCCCCCCCCGACGTCCCTTATGGTATAAAAGCGGCGGTCCCCAGCCCCACCTCAGTTCTCCCGCCGGAGACCGGGGCAAGCATAAAAAAGGAGAACCGAGGTGTTCCTCTGGAGCAGAGGAAAAGATCAAGAAGCAGTCACCAGGGGGATGGAAGGAGTGAAAGCATCACCTGCTGCAAGAGCTCCTCTCGAAAATCGACTGTCACAGTAAGTTCTTACATAACTGTACCATCTCATTTCGAGGGGGCTCTTGCAGCGGGTAACACCATAAGGACCGAGTCCCAAGCAGTGAAAGGACCGACCCCAGTCAATTGGGAGGAGGTAGTAGAGATCAGAATAAAATTCTCAAAAGAGCAGGCCCTTAAGGACAGCCAGTCCAAAATCTGCCCTGTGCCTAGAAGCAATGTCCAGACTGTAGTCCCGGATAAAGGTGTGGACAGAACTCCAGGTAGCCGGTGCAGAACTGAAAGATGCAAACTAAGTAGCAACCCCCTGGTACAGTGGCCTTTAACCAAGCCCAGTAAAGGCTTGTTGTATTTGAGGTAGCAGCAAACAATGCAACTGACCAATCATTTGGACAAACATTGTTTAGGAACTGAATGCCCTGCTTTTCTCGGGACAAAGGAAACAAATAACTGATCAGTTTTCCTAATGGCTCGGGTGCAGTTTAAATAACAATGAAGCATCCAGTGTATATAGCAAGGCCTCCACTGAGTTAGAATACTCTGGGCAATACACAGGAAGATGGATGTCCTGATTCAAAGTAAACTTGCACACCACCTTAGGAAGGAACTTAGGGTTGGTTCTCAAGGAAACCCTGTCCTTGTGAAAAACTAAATAAGGCTCTTTACACATCAGAGCCTGGAGCTTGGAAATCCTTCCAGCAGGAATAATAGCAACTAAAAATAACGCTTTCCACGACAGAAAGCAAAGCTTGCAAGTTGTGGAAGGCCCAAAGGGAGGCAACGTATGTTTCTCTAAGATGAGCAACAGATCCCAAGGAGGGACAGGGTCCCATATGAGAGGCTTCAGATGCAGAATACCCTGCAAGAATGTGCGTGATAGATCAAGTTGGGCAAGCATCTTGCCTTTAATGGGTGCATGATATGCAGAAATGGCTGACAGATGCACTTTAATGGATGAATAACTCAGGCCCGAGTTAGATAGAGAAAGGAGATACTCTAGAACTAGATTCCCCAGACAAGTAAAAGGATCCAGGTGATGAGCGGTGGCACATAAAAACAGATCTAGTGGAGGGTTTTCTGGCAGCCACTAGAACCTCTGCCACCTGGGGGGACACCCTGAAACGGGCAATTGCTAAATCTGCAGGAGCCATGGAGGAAGGTGCAGAGACTTTAGATCCGGATGGACCAGGGTGCCCCAACTCCTGTAAAAGCAGGTCGGACCACACGAGCAGGGAGATCAGGGGTTCCACTGCAAGCTACTGGAGGAGTGGCAACCAAATCTGCCATAGCCAGAATGGGGCTATCAGGATCATTTCCGCCCCTTCTGACTGCAATCTGAGCAGAACTTTCTGGAGCAATGGAAAGGGAGGGAAGGCATACAGAAACTTACCTGTCCAAGACAGGGACAATGCATCTCACCAGAAAACACCAGGCCCTGGCTCTAGCGAGCAGAAATTGGGCACTTTTGCATTGGATGGGGATGCAAACAGATCCAATTCTGGTCAGCCCCATCTCTCGAAGAGATCTTTGGCCACTGCGAGAAGAAGTTCCCATTCATGGACCTTGGACGGAGAACAGCTTAGACTGTCAGCCAAGGTGTTTTGGACGCCTGGAACATGCACAGCCGTCAGGCTTAGGTAATGTTCTATGGCCCAATACCACACTCTTATGGCATTCCTGCAGAGGCGATAAGTGTGCGTTCCCCCCTGTTTATGTAAAAGACCACTGACATACTGTCCGTTTCGATCAAGAGGTGACCCAGGAGCAGATGAGTTTGAAATGCTTGGAGAGCATACAGCATTGCCCGCATCTCCAAAACACTGCCATGGAGATGCTACTTCAATGGGGACCAACCCCCCGAGTTTGACAGTCTGCTAGATGGGCACCCCAGCCCTGGCCTGACATGTCTGTGGTCAGAATTTGCTGAGGTGACTCCAACTGGAAGGGAACTCCCTTGGAAAGGTTGAAGGAGTTCAGCTACATCATGGTGTGACGGACTGAGTTGGACACCGACACTGGGAGGTCCAAGTTGTCTGAACACTGGTCCCACTGAACCTGGAGGTACCACTAGGCCACTCTCATGTGCAGGCGAGCCAAGGGTATGGTTAGGATGGCCGCTGCCGTATGCCCCAGGAGTCAGAGAACCATTCTGGCTGGGATCTGCTAAGATGATGAGACCAGATGAGCATGTGTCTGAAGGCGTTCTGCCAGCAGAAGAAAGCCCTTGCCTTGCTCGGTGTCTAGGATCGTCCCTATGTAGTGGAGTCTTTGACTTGGCCAGAGGGATAATTTTGGAAGATTTAGGGTTGTCCCCCGATCCCGAAACAGTAAAAAAGTAGCCTCCACGGTTCTGAGCAACTTCTCCTAGGTTGGAGCAGGCAGAAGCCAGTCATCTAAGTACAGGAAGATGTAATAACCTTCCCTTCTTAAGGCTGCTGCCACTACCGCTAGGCATTTTGTAAAGACTCGCGAGGCTGAGGACAGACCGAATGGCAGGGACCGAAAACTGGTAATGGTCTCCTTGAAAGCGAAAGCTCAGAAACCTCCTGTGGGGTGGAAACACCAGTATGTGGAGGTAGGCATCCTGCATATCCAGGGAGCAGAGCCAATCCCCTTGATGCACTAAGGGGAGGAGCCCGGGGCCCGTGACCATCCTGAACCTTTTGCATTCTATCAACTTGTTCAGGTGGCTGAGGTCCAGAATGGGGCACAGATCTCCAGTTTTATTGGGAACCAGGAAGAAATACAAGTAGAACCCCTTGCTGCATTGTGCTGGGAGCACAGGTTAGATGGCCCACTTCTGCAGAAGGGCCTGTATTTCATCTTGAATTAATTCAAGATGGTCCTGAGGGTAAGGGGAGGGAGCTGGAGGGTTGTCCGAAGGAATCTCCAACAATTCTGAATACGTCCCTGTTAGTTATCCTGCCCCAACCTTCCCTGTAAAGGGAGAAGCAACCCCCCACCACCTCCTCCAGGGATTCTGCTGGAGGAGAGGGGTCGATCAAGTAGTCAGGCTGAGAAGTCGGGGAAGGGCAATGCGGCCTGGGAAGTTCTAGGAGCTCGGGCACTGAATCCCCTGTGGCCTGGGAGGTAGCCTTTCTTTTAAAGGCACCCCTGGGCTGCTGACCTCTAGGTTGCTGCTTGGAGTTGCAACGAAAAGGGGTTGCCGTAGGGAAGAGTTAGGCTGAGACTGACATAGGGTATGAACGGATTGGATAGCCTTAACCGATTCCTGCGAGTAATTACGTTTCGAGAATCCGCGCTGAATAAGAAGGAGCCCCTGAAGGGGGCATCCAAGATCTTGGACTGGACGTCTGGGGCAAACTCCAGAACCCTAAGCCAGGAGTGGCAGCATAGGCAAATTCCCGTAGCCACAGCCCTTCCTGCAGTGTCCGCAGAATCACAGAAGGCTCACAGGACATGGGTCCACACATCAGAACCTGACTTAAGAAGGTGCAGCAGCTCAGTTTTCCCGGGAGATATGGCTGAGCTTGAACCACCTCTAAGGCCTTCTCCCACAGGGCGTTCTGCTATTGAACCACGTGGGCCAAGAAGTTTAGGGAATGAATAGCACAAGTGACAGAGGAGTAGACCTTTTTGCCAAAATAGTCTTATCTGCCTGAAGTCCTTGTCAGGAGGCTGAGATGCCGGGGTTGTTTTGAACGGTCATGAGCCGCACTGGTAACGACAGAGTCAGCCTCCGGGTGCTCCCCACAGAGGGGCTCATCCCTAGGGGTGTTATACAAGCAGTCTGCCTTCTTGGAAGTCACCGGTGTGGAGGACAGATGCTTCCAGGCCGCCCTGTTGACATCCTTGAAGGAGTCAATGACAGGGGGAACGACTAGAGTCAAGGACTCCTTCTTACGAAGAAAAGTGGCCAACTGAGGCTGCTTGGGGTCCAACTCTTCAGAGTCCCAGCCCATGAGGGCCTGGATGTGCCTCTTCACATCCATGAATGTTGGGTCATCAGGGGGAGACCACGGAGTGTCCTTGGTGTCCTCCAGCTCCAAAGGGACATCTGAATCTCCAGAATCACCATATGAGGTGGAGGAAGAACAATACCCTCCTGATTCACCTGAATCAGGTGAGGGACAGGGCGAGTGCCCAGGCCTAGGCTTATGAGGCCTAGAATTACCTATATCTGGCTGCAGTGTCGGCTTCCGAGCGGTAGGCATTGGAGCCTTCTTAGGAGAAACTTGAGGAGTTTGGGGTATCCATGTCATTAAAATATGCCCACCAGGCAGCAAAAAGTGCATTAATCTCTGCAGGTTTGGAACCAAGCAGCGGTTGGGGTAACCGGCACCTGGGAGGTTTGTTTGGAAGGCCCCATCATCGGTTCATCTGGCTGCAGTAATCCTGGCATCAGCTTAACTGGCGTCAGGTTAACAGGTGTTTGATCCCTAGGTAAACAACCCCCTGGTGTCGGTGCGACTGGGGTCGAAAGATCGTGCATCAGTCCCACCAGTATTGGTTGTGTAAGGTCAGGGGATGATGGTTGTGGTGTTGTCGGGGTCACCGAGGCAGGAGTTGGCTGATGCCGGTCTGTAGAAGCAGCCTGCATCAGCCTAGAGGGAGAAGTCCGAATAGAGGAACTAACTCCCAAGCGGGCCAGAGGCGTTACTATCCCGGGGGAGGTGACTGCATGCCCTGGGCATTGCGAGGTGACATCAATCCTAGATTTAGGAACCAACTTCGGAGACGCCTTGACCAGGAGGGCAATGGGCATGGACTCATCGCTCAAGGCAGAAGACCCAGTCAGCCCACCTGACTGAGAACCCGTGTTCTGAATGGGTCTGGGGTTCAGAGGCTGAGAGACTGAGGTCGGAAACCCAAGTCCCAAAGAACCACCGCCTGTGATAAAAACCAGAGTGGGTGGTTTAACCACTGGCAGCCCGGAGGAAGAGAGTGCTGACAGAGTAAAGGGGGCTGACCTCCCATAAGAGGAAAACCCACGGTCAGAGTCAGACTTGCACAGGGACCTGGAACAGGAAGAGGATCGGGGTTTGTCTCTGTGCTTCTCCCAGTGTTTGTGCTTTTCTGAAGATTTCTTCGACTACATCGCCCAAAAAATGGAAGACTGCAGGCCAAGGAAGAGGAGGTACTCTGGTGAAGCTCCTTCTCCATCTAAAAAAATTTCTGCTGCAGCAGGAAGAATTCCAAGGTCTTCTAGCAGTGAAGCTCAATGCATTGATTGAAGACTTGGCAGTTCTGGCAGGCCTCAACATCGTGACTCGAGCCTACACAAAAGAAGCATGCCGAATGGCCATCCTTGTGGGGCAGCTGCTTCCCACAAGCACACTTCGTTCCCCGACGTTCAACAGACAAAGAAGGAAAAGAAGGCATGCACAAAATACTGAAAAATAAGAAAGCGTGGGTAATGAGGAAATGGCGGTTGACTTGAGCAGATGATGTCCATGGAGATCTGACTTGCATGGATGGATGGTGGGAAAAGAACTGAAGCAGTGCTTGGGGGACCACCCCTTTTACACCATGTGGGACATCAGGGCAGGCCAACATCAAGGGGCGGTCCCCCGCTATACACTGCTAGCTAGAAAGTTTTCCGTAGGGTCCCAGCACCTGCCAGCTTCAGTTCTTGTGGTGTTTCCTGCAGCAAGAGCCACCTCGAAGTGAGATCTGCTAACTCCCATCGAGTGAGGCTGACTGGCCTGCAGGGAGCCACAGGCACGTGCATGAGTGCTAGGGTACTTTGGACCCATTTGGGGAGCTGGACCATGAGGTCACTTCTGGGTTTGGGTTCCTTTGTGGCCTAGGAGGCCTTGCATTTGTGCTCTGTAATCCGGCCTACTTGGTGGGCTGAAGGTGACAAGTTGTTACGATTCCACAAGCAAGTTAGATGGTGACAAGCTGCCAGCTTGGTGGCACGGAGGATTGAGGCGCTGGATGCCACACCTCACACCATGCCAGTGACCCAGGTCCAGGAACGAGCTCAGGTCAGCGGGAGGAGGGGGGCTGTGGACTTGGATTGAGCTGCCAGCTGGCAGCTCTCCTTTCCTGGGGAGGGCGCAAAGACTTTGCATAGCTTTGGCAGCTCCTGGTGGTGACCAGGTGAAGTGGCTCGTAAGGTTTGGGACTAGAGGATTGGGAGCTGCGGCGAGACGTCCTGCAGGTGAGTGCGAGAGCGTGCCCACGTGCACTGGTAGTCACTGCACGCCACGCTCCTCAAGAGGGAGTGTTAAAGTACAAATACCCCCTTCCCATTGGTAGGCGAAGGTGGGTCTGGGGCACCAGGCATCACATCCACTTCCGGCCTCTAGGCTCTCTCTATCAGTCGCCCATCCAGATAAAGAGCTGGTAAGGAGATGGCGGTCCTGCCACCAGGGACTTAGATGGGGAGTCGGGGACCTAGATGAGTTGGAGGGTGCCTCCCCGGCGTGTCATCCGGACTTCAGGAGGATGGATAAGCCTGATCGCCGAATGGCTCGGCTGGAGAGAGTCCAACGGATAAGGGAGAAGAAACGGAGCTGGGGAAAAGGAAAAAAAAAAAAGAAGAAGAAGGTGACAAGCAGCAAGACTCTTCAAGCAGGTCCAAGGTCGATCAGCTGCCAGCCTTTGCTTCATTCTACAGGCCAGTAATTGCTGCCTATTCGTTTGCTGCCCCACAAAGCGGTTGTTTCCTGCTTGCTCGAACCCACTGTACCACTTCTTAAATCTCAGCATCTGCAGAACAATGAGTAACCCAGGGCTTGCCCTGCCAGGGGGATTACTTTAAAACTGTTAACACTTTTTTTGGTACAATCTATTTATGCACTGGGGGACCAGAACATCTCTCGGGAGTCCCTACGTAGCCGTTGCCTTTACTCCCAGCCTGAAACCACCTTCCCCAGAAAAAACATTGCCAAGCACCCCCTTCCCGGACCCACGGACCTGTTCAGCCCCCCAGATCATGCCCCTCCCAGGAAGGGCCTGCCTCACCTACCTGATGGCCTTTCTGGAATTAGAGGGGAGGTCCTGGGCTGGGTTGAGGGGTTCGTGATAGCCAGTGGAAGACTTGCTGGGAAACTTTAGTCCAAGGGCCCAAATGCCAGCCAACCCACGTCAACTAGCAGGCCTGTGTTAAAATCTGGGTACCCAGTCAGGACAGAAAAGGGGATTTACACTGGTACCAGTGGGGAAGGGCACTGTTAATGTTTTGGCCTATGGGCCTTGCTAATTCAACCAAACCTTTCATTCCTAACAGTAATCCCTTATTCAGGTACCCCTTCCCTAGCCCTACCCCTAAACGTAAAGCTGTGTTTTGTTCTTGCCAATTTCAGTGTTGTGAGCATATTAACTATAGCCATTAAGTACATGTATTTTACAGTATTAGCAAACAAAGTGGTAGTCAGTGTGTGGGGTGACTGGAAGGGGAGGTGGGGAGGTACAGCATCCCAGGGGGTTGCACTGTTCAAACACCTGGCCCACTGCTATCTTACTCTGGGTGGAGGCACCGCACTATTTTATTTCTGTTCTGCGAAGGAACCCCCAATTACCATCGAAACAGAACCCATGCCCCTTAACCTGTGTGGTAGTCAACAGGTAGAGGCAGTAGACCACTGGCACACGGCCCCTGGGCTACAATTTCAAATAACATAACTATATAACTTTGCATACCAAGGGATCCCAGTTTCACATGCAGAGTCACATATATTTTTTTAACCACAAAGACACAAGAGAAGGAAGGAAAGGAAAGACTGTAGAACCATCGGAGTGGCCAGTTCCTAGATGCCACAAGAAAGATTTGATTGCACAATCGGACAGACAAGAGACAGACGAGTGGAAGAATACGATAGGACAAAATAGATCCTTGCTTTTAACTCTCTCCTCTCTGCATTACAAATGGGACAGGGTCTTACCCAACCCTGTCAGAGTCCCAGGCTCGCTCCTGATCCAGTGGTCTATGTCATAGTGCAATATGCTAATACTGTCTTTCTTTTTGTAAAAGAAACATATGTAACTTTTTTGTTTTAGCTTACAATGCATTTCTTTGGTATGTCTGATGAAAATCAGGACCTATGTAATTAAAGTGAGTTAACTGAACAGGTTGTGCTATTCATTGTCCAGTCACAGTATTTAAACTACTACAAGCCACACAGTGTTTGCAGCAATTGAACTGCAACTACACATCGTCACAATGCATTCCAGCATAAACACTGCAATCACATTCTCTGGTCTGTCTTTGTCATTTTGTTAACTCCCATTTTAAAAAGGGTAAGAGATATCTAGTATTCCGAACATACGAAAGTCAACTGAAAAAAAGGCCATTAGGTCTATTGAGTCTGCTTGTTACTGCAGGGTCCCTAGCTTGAGCCACTGGCCCTGCCCCCCATCCCTGTCTGACTGTTCCCTTATACATATCCCAAGCCCTCTTAAAGTCGCCCACTGCCTTCTCTGAGACCACTTCCTCCAGCAGCGCATTCCATGCGGCCACCACCTTCTCCATAAAGAAATGCTTCCTAACCCCCCCAACCAGCCTAACTGTGCCCCATCATGGATCATCTGTCTCTCAGCTTGAAGAGACTTTCCCTATCCACTATTTATCCCCTTCAAGTATTTGAAGGTTTCTGTCATATCCCCTCTCTCTCCTCCAGGAAGTACATTCTCAGGGCTCCCAGCCTATCCTTGTAAGACTTACCTTGCTGACCCACGATCATCTTGGTTGCCTTCCTTTGGACTTTCTCTAGCAAACTGATGTCCATCTTAAGGTATGGACACCAGTATCTTACCCCATATTCTACATGCAGCCTTACCAACGACCTGTACAAGGGCAGTATAACCTCGCTCCACCGACTGGTGATTGCCCTGGCTGAACACCCCAACATCCTGTTTATATTCGCTGCTGCCTTTCTGCACTACGAAGAGTGCTTCAGGTTGCTAGTAATCACCACCACCAGATCCTTTTCCTCCTCCATTGCTGCTACCCGGAACCCCCTTCCTCCCCCAGTAATACTCGGTCCTAGGATTCCTGGCTCCAATGTGCATCACTTTGCACTTCTTGGCACTGAAGTCAAGTTGCCAGATCCCTGACCATCTTTCAAGTTTTCCGAGTCTTCCCGCAGGTCCTGTATCTCATCCACTGTGTCCAACCTCCCGCAGAGTTTAATGTCGTCTGCAAACAGGCACATCTTGCCCTGGATGCCCTCCCCAATGCAATTTATTATGACATTGAACAACACCGGCCCCAGCACCAAACCCTGCTGGTGACCTCCCTGGTGCTGGATAGCTCTCCCCCCCACCACCACTCTCTGGGTACTGTCCCTCAGCCAGCTTTCTACCCACATGGTCATTTTCTGCCTAACTCCTAGATCTGCCAGTTTCCTGATCAGCCTCTTATGGGCACAGACTCGAAGGCATTGCTGAAGTCCAGATAAATGAAGTCCACCACCCGGCCCAGTCCACTGCCTTCGTAACCCAATCAAATTAGTCAATCAGGTTAGTTTGACATTATCTTCCTCCCACAAATCCATGCCGCCTCTTGTCCTGGAGACAGTTCTCTTCTATGTACCGTACCAGCCTCTTCTTAAGTATGGTCTCCATGAGTTTGCGTACGACTGGGGTCAGAATGACTGGCCTATAGTTCCCCAGGTCATGCCTGGGTCCACTCTTGCAGAGAGGCACCACATATGCCATTCTCCAGACCTGCAGCACCATACCTGACTCCAGGGAACTACTGAAGAGGCCCGCCAGTGGCCACCCCGCGCTCCTCCACTAGCTCTTTTAGCACCCTCAGATGTATGCCATCCGGTCCTGGGGTCTTTTCTACCTTCAGTGCCAGCAGCCCCTCACTCTATCCACTTCTATTACAACCTCTGTGCTCCCTTCCCCCTTGCCTTCTCCCCTCAGGTGGCACTGGCCCATCTATTTCCCTAGTAAAGACAGAGCAGAAGTAATTGTTCACTACCTCCACCTTGCTGTCTTCTTCCTCCACCCATACATCCCCATTCCTAAGCCTAACTATCCCGTCATTCTTCTCCCTCTTCTTGCTTATGAAGACAGAAGGCCTTCTCCCCCTCTCATACTGGACTGGTGGATTTCAGACACATGGCTATGCAATTATTATAGCAGAATAAAGTACAGTTACGCAAGAATTTACCGTAACAGTACCTCTTCAAGAGAATCTCTTGCAGCAAGCCACACCTATGGAACTATAGCCGCTAGGCAGAAGGGGCATATGGAAAACTTTCTAGCTAGTAGTCTACTAGGGGCGTCCCATGACGATGTCAGCTGACGTCGTCCCTCCACATAAAAGTGGGAGACCCTCCTCAGTTCCCCTGCCGACCATATATAGAGGACCTCCTCCTCCTGGGGAGCAGATGGAGACCCAGAGGTTCCCGCCACTGTGCAATGTGAAACAGAAGGTATACCATCCTGGAGAGAGAGAGAGAGAGACAGGGAACATTGAGGCAAAAGCGGATTGGGGTGGGGACGGCATGGCTTGCTGCAAGAAATTCTTGCAATCTACAGTTAAGGTAAGTTCCTACATAACTGTACCATCTTCTTTGAGGATATCTCTTGCAGAAAGCCACACCTATGGAACGAGTCCCAAGCAGTTCTGACACTGAGATAGTGTGGGTGGCTGGAGGCAACAGACCTAGGAACAAAGGCCTTGAAGCACAGCTAGGCCGAAGCCTGCCCTTCTTCTAGAGGCAATGTCTAGACTATGGTGTTAAGTGAAAGTGTGGACAGCAGTCCAAGTGGCAGCGGCATCAGCTGCTGACACCTTACTGAAGCAGGCAACAGAAGTGGCCATGCCTCTGGTAAAGTGGCCACAGACAATGCCAGAAAGTTCCTTATCATACTTCTTCCTATATCATACTTCTTCCTATAACAAAATCATAGGATCTTTACAGAGCTAGGAGACTTCCATCCATTGTGCTCGCATTAGCCGGTTTACCCAACATCTTCCTGGACAGTACTGATCTAATCCATGTTTGAATATATGTGTGGTCTTGCTGGCCACCACCTCCAATGGTAACCTATTCCAGTCATGAACCACCCTTGGGTTGAACCATTTACTGATCCTCACTAAATTTGTTGGTCAAGCTTTTAGCTGTAAGGAGTGAGACCATGTTTCATACACGTTTTCAGTGGCTTCTAGGCCCAGATTCTCCTACAGATCACTAATCGGCCCATGCCTTATGTACTAGACACATGTCACCTCTTTTTCTCCTGTATTCCAAGGAAAACAGGTTTAGCTCACTCAGTCTTGTTTCACAGTCTTTCCTTGCCATATTTGCTATACTTCTAGTCGTCCTCTTCTGGATTCTCTCCAGCATTGCAATGTCTCCTTATTAGGGCTGTAGGCGGAGCCTACAGCACTACTGGGATCAGACTGTAGCTCTAAAACAGCTGATAGTAGAACTCCCTTTCTGGACATTTGGAAGTATTCCTCCACAGCTGCAAAACAGTGCACTCTCCTCTGATTTTTGCTATTTGCTGCTCTATGTGAAAGGCATCTAAAGGGAGTGGGAATACTACTGTATTGTACCTCATAACATCTCAGGATATTAACAAAAAAAAAAAAAAAACTTTCTAAACTGCTGTTTCTATCATCTGTCCAGCTCAGTCTAACAGATTTATTATATTTCTTTCAGCAACCTAGGGGTTAACTCATATGTTGTCTGGAATTTACTGAACCTCTGAAAGTCAGACTACAGTGTCAGATTGCAGACAGTGCAGTTTGCAGCCTGTGTTGGCTATCTCATTCCTATGGGCACACACACACACACACACACCAGCATGTACTCAGACTAAATAAATTCAAGAGGACTGAATTAGCAGCATGCCATTACTGAATCTCTGAAAGTCAGATTACAGACAGTGCTATTTGCAGCCTGTGTTGGCTATCTCATTCCAATGGGGCACACACACACACACACACACACACACACACACACACACACACACACAGCAGCATGTACTCTGGCTAAATAAATTCAAGATGACTGAATTAGCAGCATGGCAGTTTTTGATGATTGTGACTAAGCAGCACTATATGGCACCAACAAGAAAATAACTTTGCCCATTTGGTAGCTCTTCACAGCTCTATTGGCTCTGACTAGAGTTTGTTTGTATGGCAACCAGACCTGTGCACCATACTCCCAAGACTGGTCTAACCAACGATGTATACGTGGGCAGAATGACCTACCAGACTTGTGCAACAACAAAAATCAAAAGGGACCTAGGAGTAATTATATCAGATAACCTAAAGGTGAGCAAGCAATGTGAGAAGGCAGTAAGGAGGGCTGGGGGGGATACTGGGATGCATAGGGAGAGGCATCAACAGTAGAAAACAGGAGGTTGGTATCCCTCTGTACAGACAATTGATGAGACACCATCTGAAGTACTGCGTGTAGTTCTGGAGACACCATCTCCAGACATAGACAGAGTGGAGGCTGTTCAGAGGAGGGCAACCAAAATGGTGCAAGGTCTGCACCAGAAGACATACGAAGAGAGACTAAAGCAGCTTAATATGTATACCCTTGAGGAAGGGGGGGGGAACATGATAGAAACTTTCAAGTACCTCAAGGAAATTAACGAAGTCCAAGAGGGCAGCATCTTTCAGAAAAAGAGATGTGCAAGAACAAGAGGCACAATTTGAAGATAATGGTGGCATGGCTCAGGGGTAATGTTAGAAAGTATTTTTTGACAGAGAGGGTTGTGGATGCACGGAACAGCCTTCCTGAGGAGGTTGTGGAGTCAAGAACAGTGGGAGAATTCAAGAATGCATGGGACAGACATAAAGCAATTCTAGTGGGAGGTAGGATGAAGTAAGCTGTTGATTGATTAGAATCTGCAGCTTATCCATCAGGTAGGGAAATGGGCAGACTAGGTGGGCCAAGCGGTCCTTATCTGCCGTCAAATTCTGTTTCTAAACTCCAAGACTGGTCTAACCAACAATGTATAGATGGGCAGAATGACCTACCAGACTTGAGCACCGTACTCCAAGACTGGTCTAACCAATGATGTATACATAGGCAGAATGACCTACCAGATGTTCCTGCAATGTGCTGTAAACTTCATGTCTTGTGACACCAGAATCCCCAAAGTCTCTCTCCTCCACCATGACTCTTAAGGTTTTATTGTCTAGTGTGTACATATATCTTGGGTTATTCCTCCCTAGGTGCATTACTGCGCAGTTTCAAGTCTTTTGTCCACCTTGAAGCATGATCAAGTGCAGTTTGAAGTGTTGCATTTTTGTTATCTACCACTGCCCCCAACCTGCAGTCATCTACAAATTTATAAAGCCAAACATCCTGTGCTTCATATTGTAGTGATGCCATATACAGGTTGAAGAGGCCTGGGCTCAACACCAAGCCCCAGGGCACTCCACTTGTCACCTCTGCCCAGTCAGAGAATGAATCCTTAATACAAACTCTTTGATATCTATCCCTTAACCAGTCTTGTATGCAGAGGGTTATGGTACTTTGTATACCCGTGTTATGCATAGCTGTTAATAATTCCGCATGTGGTAGCTTGTCAAAGGCTTTGGAAAAATCCAGGAATAGTATGTCCACGGATTTGCCTTCATCGAGTTTTTGAGCTACCCTGTCGTAAAACCCTAGCATGATCTCCCCATAGTGAATCCAAGCTGGCTGTTATCCATGAGCTATTTTTGGTTAATACGTGTTAGTATACTGTCTTTTAAAATACCTTCCAATATTTTGGATAGAACTGATGTGAGGCTGACAAGGCAACAGTTGGAAGGGTTGTGTTTTTATCCCTTTTTGAACAGGGGGATTACTGTTATCCCTCTCAAATGTTCCACCACCTCTCTCTATCTACTGATGCCTGATAGATGTTTGATAAGGGTAATGCAATTTGTACGCTTAATTCCCTTAAAACTCTAGGGTGTAGGCCAGCAGGTCCTGGAGATTTATAGGATTTATATGGATTTACCCTGCTTAATCTAGATTCCACCTCCTGAGGGTTGATAGAAACATAGACTTTGATGGCAGATAAGGACCACTTGGCCCACCTAGTCTGCCCATTTCCCTACCTAGAGGATAAGCTTCATATCCTATTTAACCAACAGCCTATTTCTTCCTACCCCCCACAAAAATTGTCTTATGTCTGTCCCATGCATTCTTGAATTCTCCCACAGTTTTTAGACCCCACAACCTCCTCAGGAAGGCTGTTCCATGCATCCACCACCCTCTCTGTGGAAAAAAAATACTTCCTCACATTGTCCCTGAGCCTTCCCCCCATAATCTTCAAATTGTGCCCCCTTGTTCTTCCACATCTCTTTTTCTGAAAGATGCTACCCTCTTGGACTTGGACTCTGGATAACCAGCCTTTGCTGTTGTTTGTCTAATACTGATACAGTTAATGCCATGGTATTTTTACTGTTAAACACTGATGAAAACTATGAGTTGGTTAAATGTGCCATGGCAGTGTCGTCAGATATTAAATTCCCATTTTGGTCCTTGAGTGGTCCCATGCCTTTTGAGTTACCTTTCTTTTTGTTTATGTATGAATAAAACGTTGTGTAGTACTCTTTTACCACAGATGCCAATTTTAGTTTGTAATCTGTTTTTGAAGTTTTATTTTTCACTTTCCTTGCTGCTTTTTTTGTAGTCCATCTTGTTTTCTTCATTACTAGTAGCTTTCAATTTTCTGTACAATTTGTTCATTTTGTTGACGAGTTTATTTTTGGTGTAAACCACTGAGGCCTAACCTTAGTATTACTGTATTTTTATTTGGTATATATTTTTTACATACTTCCATGTGTATTTTATTACAAAATATTTCCCACATTGTGTTTAATACAGTTGTCTAACCATTTGGACAGATACTGTTCAGAAACCAGTATGCCCTCTTTCCCAAGGGTGATGGAAACAAACAGCTGCAAGGACTTCTGAAGTCTCTCGTGCAATGGACATAATATCTGAGTATCCTATGTACAGTTAAAGTATGGAGTAATGCTTCCCCTGGATTGACATGTTCTGGGTAATAAACAGGCAGAAGGTTGGCCTGATTCATGGTATTTATTTATTTGAAAAGTCAGATTTACAACCTTTGAGTCATGGACTCATTTACATAAGCACCTCGCTGCAGGGGAGGTAGACAGAGTTATAGTGTGGTTACAACAGTGAGAACAGTACAGGTGCAGAACATTAAACACAGAGTGTCACAAACTCGCTCAGCCGGTCAGCCCTCTACTCCCAAAGTGCCAACCTCTGAGCGTATGATTTGTGGACAGTGAACAGAACAAGGTAACCCTTGTGTCTGTTTTGTGGGTTCAAGTCACCTTAGTCTCAAGTTCTGGAGGGATTCAAACTGATAACCTCTTGTTAGCGTACCTAATTATCAGGCTCAGATAATTCTGTCTTCAGGGGGACCAGATATCTTTGCCTACGGGCACCTAATCAGGTATTTCAAGTGAACCCTTAGAATTCTATGCAAGGCTTTAGAGAACTCTATCCATTTCCCAGTTTGGTATACAATAAGCTCATACACAGTGTTAACTGTAACCTTTAAAAGCTTCAGTTAAATAAAAAGAAATGTCAAGGCACTTCAGGCAGTTTCCGTTTTAAAATATACATCTTTACTTTAAAATAGGAAAATAGGAAAACAGTAAAATTACAGAACAAAATATCCCAACTCATACAGCCTTAAAAACAAACAGGTTTGAAGTGCAAGTTTCTGCAATACATACATTCAGACTGGTCTAATCTTACTCTCTTTCAGTGCTGTGATGTTTCTTCCTCAGTCAGATAATATGAAAAAGTGTGACTGTCAAGTTTCTCTCAGCAATTAAACACAGTTCTGAGACAGCCTTCTCTGAGGTCACCAGATTCCACCTTAGCGCAACAAAATCTATATTTATTCTAACACAGGATGTCTAAATAAAATATTTAAAAAACATAATAGGTGACCTCACTGACTTTTCTCTCCTCAGGTTAACCAGACAAAACCGGTTTGTGCTCTGCTACACATACATATCAAAGTTTCTTTGATATTAGTCACTGTATTCAAAGCAAAAAGTGTTTTTGACTCTTTAATCCTGTCTGGGCCTTGGTATCTACACATCAAAGGTCTCTCTGATGTAATCCAAGAGTTTCCTGGGAATGGATATTGGATCTTCCAAATTCGTCTGGGTCCTATTTGGCTCAGACATCAACCTCTTTGATGAAATAAGTTGGTTCCTGGGCTGATACCAAAATCATATGCATGCTCTTTCCATTTGACACCTAGAGCAAAATCAAAGGATTTCCCTGGGGATGCCATGAATGGCTAATTTCATTTCCTGGAATCAAAGCAAATCTAACATGCTAATTGAGCCTCAGATCTCTGTAGTTTAAAATACCTCCTGTCCTTTGAACTTATCTCTGGGGGGATTGATGCGTCAGTTCAGCAAGACTGTAGTTTCCTCAAACTGACCTTCCCATCACTTAATTTATATGTAATAAACAATTGATACAGCACTCGGACCTGGCTGTCTACATCACACAGAGTACACATAGATTACATAATAATGTTACTTATAATAGTTTATAGTCATATACAAAGTACCCAAGGGTTACACTAGGGGTACAGCCCTGGACATATCTAGATAATACCTGGAGAGGGTGGAGATCGGGATGGGGAGTGGGTGGGAGGGAGAGAGGAGAGGATAGGCTGTCCGGAGGACGTTGTCCAGTCAGGAAGGCCTGACAGGAGATAAACCCTGTGGTAAACTTGGACACCTCCTTTGATAAAAACTTAGGACTGGTATGCAAAAACACCCTCGTTTTTGTGGAAAACCAAATAAGGAGACTCTCACATCTGAGCCTGATGCATGGAAATCTTCTGAGCAGACATAATAGCAACTAAAAATATTGTTTTCCACGACAGAAAGCATAGCTTGCATGTCACAGTCAGCTCAAAAAGGAGGCAAAGTAAGTTTCTCAAACAGGAAATTTATGCCCCAAGGCGGGACTGGATTGTGGATGGGAAGCTTCAGGTGAAGAATGCCTCTCAAAACTGTATGGGACACCTCCAGTTGTGCCACCGTACAGCCATCAACAGGCACATGGAGGACTGAGACAGCAGACAAGTGCACCTTAACGGAGGAGTACTGCAGACCAGAATCAGAGGGACAGCAAGTACTCCAGAGGGCCAGGGGACAGGTAGTCCTGAAAGGCTTGTAGGCCCTCATCTCTATGAGACGGCCCTCATCTCTAGTATGTTTATGTGGAGGGAACTCTCCACTACAATCCAAGTTCCCTGGGTCTGATGACGGCCCAGGTGTGTGCCCCAGCCCATCCCTGAAGCATCCGTGGTGAAGATCTGATGAGGGGAGGCAATCAGGAGGGGACCCTCCTGTGAAGACTGCTGGGTTCTATCCACCACTGAAGCACCTTCCTTACCGGCGAAGTGACTAGAACCTTCTATTGTAGATCGTTCATGCGCTGATCCCATTGGACTCTCAAAGTCAATTGAAGAATCCGCATGTGCAGCCTTGCCAGAGGAACCATGACAATAGCAGCAGCCATGAGGCCCAGCAGCCGCAGGAATGTCCTGACTGTGACATACTGGTTACTGTAAAGAAATTATGCCAGTTCTACCAGGTGTTCCACCTTGTCCTGAGGCAGGAAGGCCACACCCTAGGCAGTATCCACCATGGTCCCTATGTACTGGAGACGCTGACAGGGAGTCAAAACTGACTTGGATAGGCTGACCGTATCCACAAGGCATGGAACAGCTTTCTGGTATGTGCTAGGGTGTGAGTGAGTTGCTCCTCGGACTGAGCTTCGAGCAACCAGTTATCCAGCTATGGA
This sequence comes from Neoceratodus forsteri, assembly GCA_016271365.2. NCBI lineage: Eukaryota > Metazoa > Chordata > Ceratodontiformes > Ceratodontidae > Neoceratodus > Neoceratodus forsteri. Next base: position 22,528,546 of record JADMNL010000037.1, on the reverse strand, counting down.
AAGACATACAGTCCCTCCCTCGGCTGCTGCCACCACCACCATGCACTTGGTAAAGACTTGTGGTGCAGAAGATAAGTCAAAGGGCAGTGCCCTGAACTGGTAGTGCTTCCCTCGGAAGAGGAAGCAGAGGTACTGCCAGTGGGGCACACAAATCTTGATGTGCAGGTATGCATCCTGCATGTCCAGGGAGCACATCCAGTCTCCTTTGTGCAGTACAGGCAGCAGGCCTCAGAGGGTTACCATCCTGAACTTCTTGTATTAGATGAAGAAATTCAGGTTTCTTAGATCCAGGATGGGTTGCAAATCCCCCGTGATTTGGGAACTAGAAAGAAGTGGGAATAAGACCATCTGATCCTTTGGAACTGGTTCTGTGGCCCTTTTCTGCAGCAGCGTGCAAATGTCCTTCAGCAACTCTAGAATGTGATTTGGAGGGTAGCTTGAATGAACTGTTGGAAGATCTGGAGGGCACTCCAAGAGTTCAAGCGTGTGGCCCTGCTCTATGACCTGCAAGACCCAAGCATCTGTTGTGATCTCCCTCCATGTGTCTAGGTGGAGGGAGAAGTGACCCCCTACTACCACCTCCTGCAGTGCTGGAGGGTGAGGGTCCAACCAGGAGTCATGCTGAGGTAGGGCCAGTGGCCCAGGCCCCACCTCTACTTTTAGGAGCCTTCCCAGTGGTGGAGGTAGGGGTAGGCAGGGCTGTGGCTGCTCGGTGCTTTCCCTGCTGTTGGGCACCTGGCTTGGGCCTGTGGGAGCCCCAACAAAAAGGCACCTTCTGGCCACCTCTCAGCTGTGTATGGTCAAGGAAGTAAACATAAACCAAATGCAGCGTTCTCCCAGAGGCCTGTAGCTCGGAAAGGATGCCCTGTACATCCACCCTAAAGAGCTTGTGCCCTGTAAAGGGGTCATTCAAAATTGACTGTTGAATGTCAGCAGTAAAACCAGACACCCTGAGATATTTTATATATCTATATCTATCTATGTATATAATGCACTATAACATAAATGTGCGTTTATGTACATGGATATATGTACATAGAGTATATCTGATGGCGAGTGCTGCCTGCCTACCCACAAAATGCTTGATATAGCCTAAATGTATTCAGTTTATGTACAGATTTACCTCTTTGTATATTTCTGTTTTGTTTTGCATCTGTATTTTATATTGTATCCCCTTCCCCCCAAAAACGCATCTGGAAACGACCTATTGTAGCTTAGTATGCCTTTCCTGGTGAAACCTTTTAAAATAAATGTCTTCGAAGATCATCATGAGTTAGTTAAAATGTCAATAGTCTTTTGGGCATTTGATGCATCTCCGCCAGTTTATAAGTGGGACACACCAGGCAGTACCACACACCAGGCAGAGGTTGAACATATTTCTCATTGATAACTAATCCAGGACCCAGTATTCAGCAAATAATCTCTAGTTCTAAAAATGGTTACACTTGTCAACTTGATATTTAAAAAAAAATACTGTAAGACTCTTGACATTTTAGGAATTAAACAAAAAATTAGAGGGAATCTGTACAACTAATTGTTCCCTACCATTATTTCAATCCTCACCATCCGATTCAGCCCTATATTTTCCTCCTGAAGAAACCTACTGTTTTTAAACGTTTCTCTACCACTGATATCCTGAAGCCAGGTGCCATTTTCTATAGCAGCGGTTGCACTTTGCAATCTCTTGGCACAGCGTGTGATGTCTGCCCCTTACCAAGTGTGGCCAGTTTTTCGCAGTAATAAGCATTATTTGTAAGGCTGTAATTATTTCATGGGGGTCACGTATTTCAAGATTACAGTGAAATAGATAGTCCCCTGTGAAAATCCCCCCTTTTTTTGTTCTTAGTACCTCTCCCTCAAACACAGAATATCCTTCCAATTCACACCTAATCCTCCTTTCTACTACTTCTGGTATACACAGTACCGAAGGATGAGGTTGCTGCTAGGCACTCACAAGCAGGGCTACAGAATGTGTATTTTTAATTTAATTAGCCTTACCGGATAGGTGAAAAGTAGGTAAACAGTTAAGACGGTGGCCAGCCAGAGATGGGAGACTCAGAGGAGTCAGTCAGGTTGGCTGAAAGCATGGAAGTGGTGTTGCACCAGACAGTACAGTTACGTAGGAACTTACCGTAACAGTAGATCTTCGAGAGAGGTTCCTTCAGTAGGTCATCACATATAGGACTGGAGCCACCTGGCGCTGGGCTGCACAGCAGACTTTTCTAGCAATCCCTGATGGGGGACCGCCTACCCAACGTCACGTGGCTGATGTCAGCGTGGCTGTATATAGTGGGCGGTCCCCACGCCTACCCTCCAGTTCTCCCGCCGGAGCCAGGAAAAAGTCTGACAGCAGGAGCAAACAGGATTTGGAGTCCCTGCAAAACACAAAATGAGGGAAAGGAGGGAGGGGAAAAATATGACCTACAGAAGGAACCTCTCTCGAAGATCTACTGTTACGGTAAGTTCCTAAGTAACTGTACTATCTTACTTCGAGAGGGTTCCTTCAGTAGGTCATCACATACAGGACAGAGTCCCAAGCAGTCCCTCCAAAGAGAGACCGAGAGAAACTAGGAAGAAGGAGGAGAAATAACTACAACAGAAAAAAATGGAATCCAGAATGGACCCAGCCTAGGGCAGAAGGCTTGTAATATAGCTAGGCCGGAACCAGCCCTCCTCCTGGAAGCAATGTCCGGACTGTAGTGTTTGGTAAAGGTATGGACAGAACTCCAAGTGGCTACGGCACAGATATCCGCCGCAGAGACATTTCGCAAAAAAGCAGCAGACGCAGCCATGCCCCTAGTAGAGTGACCTCTGATGGTACCCAGCAGAAGTTTTTCATACTTCTGGTAACAATACCTAATGCAGCTGCCTAACCGTCTGGAAAGACCCTGCTTAGAAACCAGTTTGCCCTTCGATCTGGGGGCAAAAGAGACAAAAAGCTGATCACAGCTACAGAATTCTTTAGTCCAGTGAGTGTAACACCGAAGAATCTGATGTACGTCCATGGTATGGTGGAGTGCCTCACCTCTGTTAGAGTGGGATAGATAGCATACAGGAAGCTCTAGTGATTGGTTCAGCGTGGCTTCCAACACCACCTTGGGAAGAAACTTCGGATTCATTCCGAGGACCGCCCGGTCCCTGTGGAAAATCAGATAGGGCTCCTTACAAACCAGAGTGTGAAGCTCCGAAATCCTCAGAGTTGACGTGATGGCAACCAGGAACAACGCCTTCTAGGAAAGGAAGTGCAAATCACAGCTCATAGCTGGTTCAAAAGGAGGAAGGGTGAGCTTTTCCAAAACGAAGTTCAAGTCCCAAGGAGGAGCTGGACTGTGGATGGAGGGGTTTCAGATGGAGAATCCCTTTCAGAAAGGTTTTAGAGACTTCCAACTGAGCCACGGGTTTGCCATCTACTAGATCATGGTATGCTGAAATAGCTGAAAGGTGGACCGTCAACGACGAAAATGAAAGACCAGAGTCTGACAGGTGAAGGAGGTATTCCATGACTTGAGGGGCAGAACATGAGAAGGGGTTCCAACCCTTGGTGGTCGCCCAGCTGAAAAACCTGTTTCCATTTCATGGCATAAGTGGAATGGGAAAAGGTTTTTCTGGCCTCGATGAGGACTTGAGCAATCCGGGAGGAGACCCCAAAGCGAGATATCGCTATGTCTGCAGAAGCCATGCATGAAGATGCAGAGTCCTGAGCCCTGGATGTAGCAATCGCCCTTGATCCTGAGTCAGGAGGTCATGAGTCACTGAAAGTGGAACCGGTGGTTCCCTGAAAAGCTGTTGCAGCAGCAGGAACCAGATCTGTCTCAGCCAGAGAGAAGAGATGAGAACCATCTTTGCCCTCTCTGCTTGAAGTCTGAGGAGGACCCTCTGGAGAATGGGAAATGGAGGGAAGGCGTGCAAAAATGTCCTGTCCAAGAGAGAAAGACGTGCCAGAAAGCACCATGCCCTGGAATAAGCGAGCAAAAACTGGGAAGCTTTGCGTTGAATTTGGAGGCGTAAAGGTCGATTTCTGGACGCCCCCAACGTAGAAAGATGGATTTCGCCACTTTCTGAAGTAATTCACACTTGTGAGCTAGGGTCCAAGATCTGCTGAGACAGTCCGCCAGGACATTCAGAATGCCCAGCACGTGCACAGCCACGAGGGCTAGATTGTGCTGGACTGCCCAGTTCCACACCCGCATCACCTCCCTGCACAAGGGGTTACGAGCGGGTTCCTCCTTGTTTGTTGAGGTACCAAACTACCGACATGTCCATTTGAACCAGCAGTGATCCCTTGGGAAGGAGGGTCTGGAAAGCCTATAAGGCGTACAAGACAGCCCTCATCTCCAGAACGTTGATATGTAACGAAGTCTCCAAGCTTGACCACTGTCCTTGGGCTTGGTGCTCCCCATCCCATGTTCGAGGCATCCATGGTTAGGGATGCTAAGGGAGCAGAGTTCCTGAAGGGAAGACCCAAAGAAAGATTGCGGGGATCCCTCCACCAAAGCAATTCCTTCTGAACTGCTGAGCCCACTAGTATCAGATGGTTCAGGTCATCCAGGAGTTGATCCCACTGTACGCATAAGGACCACTGTGCGACTCTCATATGAAGCCTCACGAGGGGAACAGTGGTGGTGGAGGCCGCCATCAGGCCGAGAAGGTGAAGGATCTCCCAGGCCGGGATGGTCCTGGAAGAAGCCACTCGGGAAGCCTGACAGATCAATGTCTCCACCCTGTCTGGAGGGAGAAGGCTCTGCAATGAACCGTATCCAAAACTGCCCCAATGAACTGAAGTTTCTGAACAGGGATCATAGAGGACTTGGGAATATTGACAGTAATCCCTAGCCTGTTGAAAAGGTCCAAAGTGAAAGACAGAGCCTCTAGTCCCTGGACAGGGCTGAAATCAGCCAGTCATCCAGCTAAGGGAAAACCGCAATGCGCCTGCAGCCTAAGAAGGGCGCAACCACTGCCAGGCACTTAGTAAACACTCGGGGTGCTGAAGACAGATCAAAGAGGAGCGCCCAGAATTGGAAGTGTTCCCCCTGGAACTGAAACCGCAGGAACCGGCGGTGGCTGTCGAAAATGGGGATATGCAGGTAAGCATCCTGCAAGTCCAGACCACACAACCAGTGGTTCTCCAGAAGGAGTGGAAGGAGGCCCTGGAGAGTCAGCATCCGAAATTGTTTGTACTCGACAAACTGGTTTAAGTTACTTAAGTCGAGTATGGGTCTGAAATCCCCCACCTTTTTTGGGACCAGGAAAAAATGAGAGTAAAACTCCTTTCCCCTTTGCCAAAGGGGAACGTGCTCTATTGCTTCCTTGACTGTTCACCTCTTCTCGGACGAGAAGAGCCTGATCCCTTGAATAGGAGGATCTTCTTGATGGAGTTTCTGGAGGAAAGTTGAGAAACTATCGTGTGTCCAACGGACACTAGCTGTAGGACACATTCATCGGAGGTGATCGCCCTCCACTCCTGCATGTGGCGGGCGAACCTCCTGCCACCTGCTCCCCGTCGGGAGACTGAGGAGGCAGTGGGGACGGGAAGTCAGGAAGTGGCCGGACATTCAGGCGGAGGACCCCCTGCATGTTTCTGGTTCTTGGAGGCAGGAGGAGTGGCTGAACCCGTGGCCTCAAGCTTTCCCTGGCGACGTGCCAGGGCCTGCTTTCTCTGCCACCAGGTCCTTTTCCAAAAGGGCTGCTGTTGCTGGTTTTCCAATCGGTACATGGACCTCACCGACCTGAGGACAAGACCTCTGTCCTGCAGGTCAGTGATAATGTCCTTGGTGTCCCCACCAAAAAGTACCAAGCCCCTGAAAGGGGCATCTTGAATCACCAACTGAACCTCATTAGCAAGTCCAGAAAGGCGAAGCCAAGAGTGCCATCTAAGGGCAATGGCAGTTGCTGAGGTGCGAGCCACAGAATTGACAGAGTTATATGTGGCTCGCAAAGCATGCCTACAAGAGAACTTGGAGAAGGGAAGATCCTTGACAAGATCCTCCTTTAAAGTCAAGGGATCCATAGCCTGGACCAGAGCTTCTAACCCAGCCAAGGTAGCTTTCTGGTGAGACACCATATGGGCCACATAGTTAAGGGACCGGAGAGCTTATGTGGCCGAAACATAGATTCTTCTCCCGAACTGGTCCATCTGCCTCAACTCTTTGTCCGGAGGACAGGTGCTCATGTGCTTGGGTGCACTGGAGTGGTAAAGAACAGCAGAAATGACAACAAAGTCATCCTTAGGGTGCGTTTTCAAGAACGGGGCATTCTTTGGTGCCCGGTAAAGTCTATCCGCCCTCTTGGGGACAGCCAGGAGGGAATGAGGCATCTAGGTGAGGTCCTGATAAGGTCCAATCCATGGAGGAATGGGGACCAGAGACAGGGACTCTTAAGTCTGGATGCTCTGAGAGTCTCTGTCTCATAGGGTCCTGATCCTCTGACTCCCAGTCAAAGAAATTCTTCATAGACCTCAGAAGGTCCGAAAAGGCAGGGTCCTCTGGTGGGGATTTCGGGGGAACCTTGCCTGACGGGCCCTCAGGCTCCTCCACGATGTCCTCTGTAGAATCGTTGGCCCCCTCATCATCGTCGTCATCCTCATCATCTGCCCCTTCGTCAGGGCGGTGATGGATATCAGGAATAGCGACGTCCCGACGAGTCTTCCCCAAGACATGCACCGTAGCCACAGAAGAACTGCTCGGGAAAGGGGACCTACGAGACCGTGGGAGTGGGAGTGGGAGTCTCGTCTCCAGGTTCAACACCAACTCCGACCAAGCTCCCTGCCACCAAGACTGAATCAGAAGCTGGCCCAGTGGCGCTGAGGGTTGAGGTGCTGTATGCCACACCTCGCACCACACCGGCGACCCGGGTTCAGGAGCGAGCTCGGGCCACCGGGGATCGGCCAGGAAGGGTTGAGGATGAGTGCCCTTGTGGTGCTCTCCTCCCCGGGTAGTATGGGGTGGGTTGTCCCGGCATGCTGGTGACCCCGGTGGAGGCCGAAGGCACTACAGCAGCCAAGACAAGCATGCATCTAGCGTGGACAATGCAGGCAGGGTTGCTGTGCGCCGGAGTGTCGACATGCACCACGCAGGGAGGGAGTGGGATAGCTCACAGAACAAGGAAACCAACGGTGCCACTGGCAGGCGACGGCACCTGTCCCCCATGCCCCCCGCCGTGCCATCCCTGACTAACCTTCCAGGTCTTCTGTTCCCTAGACCTTCCCCAAGCCAGAGTCTGTCTAGTAAGCGCGCCCAAGAGGAGAGGGCGACCCACCCTGGGCAGGTCAAACCAGGGGTACTGGCTACGGAGGAGGGGGGAGGAGAGAGGAGGTTCAGTTCGGGGAGGCTTCAGGCTGGGCAGGAAACAGGACTAGGCTGCCTGAGAGGCGCTCCATGGCGATGCGACCGGAGGGAAAGAGAACTTAAAAAAAAAAAAAAGACTGAATCAGAGTCTTGAAGTGCGGTGTAACCGGAGGGGGTTGGGAGGTGGAGGAGGTTGGGGCTGAGGGGTGGAGGAGGCGGCATCACCGGTGGGGGTTGGTAATGATAGCCCTGGAATCCCTAGTAATGAGAGTAGGGACTGAACCCAGGGTAGAACTGTCCATAGTGGCTCCAGTCCAGAGAGGGACCAGCCGGGTAGTGGTCCCCAAGGAAACCCAATGGGTAGTGGGGGACAGTTCGGAGTCTACAGCAGATCCCAGTCATCGGGTCTGGCGGCGGGGGGACCCACGTCAGACCGATACGTTCATATATATATGTATGTGTGTGTATATATATATATATATATAGAGAGATAGGCTGGGGGTCAGGTGTCAGGACAGCCCACGTCAGGGAAACCAGCGTTGGAACCGGCACCGGCATCAGAACCGGACAAAGGGGCCCTGACAGCAGGACCGGATCTGGCGTCGGGGCCAAAGGCTGAGGCCAATCGATAGGTCCTGGCTGAGGAACCGGCGCTGGGACGTCCGGCATCGGAATCAACGGCTGAGGCTGAATTGCTGGGTCCCAGTTGAGAAACAGTAGTCGGGACATGTGGCGTAGGATCAGGGTTCGCCAGGCTCACGGGCAGGATCTTCGCCGGAGTCGGCTCTACAGGGATCCCACCCAAAGGAGGAGGGGCCTCCACAGTAAGGTCAGCCGGCCGAGGAGGAGTCTCCTTCCCTTTGACCCCAAGGGGAGAGCGTGGAGTAGACCCCGTAGAAAATCGACAATGTCAAGGGGTTCTCCGCTTTCTTCACTAGAAGTACCCGCCGGTGAAGTGAGGGGCACGGGCGAAGGAAGGGGGGGAGGGGCCTTCTCGTCCTGGTTCCGAACGTCGGGTGAGGCGCCGTTAGGCCCAGACGGGGGAACCACACCTGAGCGGCCGTCAGGAACGGGCGTCTTAGCAGGTGGTGTCAGGCGGGCAGGGGAGGAGCACCAGGCCGACTTATCGACTGGTGCCAGGCGGTTTCCCACAGGCTGGTGAGCCAGCTTACTGGCTGCTGCGCAGTCCCCGGAAGAGCCGGGGGCCAACTTATCGGCTGGCACGGTGCGGTCATCGGAGCAGTCGACAATCAACTGACCCGCTATGGTTTTACCAGACTTACCATCCAATTTCCTGGGTGGCGGCTGGTTCTTGGGTGAAGACATCAATGAAAACTGAATAAAGGTAGAGAATTTTAGTGAAGGAAATTCCAACACAAAACACTTTCACGACGATCGCTATATGGAAGTCTGCAATGCGACTGACACGAGGCGACGGCGGGAAAGAACTGGAGGGCAGGCGTGACGACTGCCCACTAAATACAGCCACTTTGACATCAGTCACATGATGGGTGGGCAGGCCCCCCATCAGGGATTGCTAGAAAAGTCTGCCGTGAGGCCGACACCAGGTGGCATTAGTCCTATATGTGATGACCTACTGAAGGAACCCTCTCGAAGTAAGGTCTACAGGTTTTAAGAAGCCACTTGCTGTGGTGCTACAACTGAATACTCTGTTTGCGATATGATCTGATGCAAATTGCTGCCTGTCAGAACTTTATGAACAAAGTCAGTTTGCCGGGACCAGCGGAGGGAAGCTCGGAATATCTGTACAAGCAGATGAACTAAATGTACCTCACTACTTCCTAGTAACGTTCTTGAAAACTTTAAAACTAATTGCCCAGCTTCGTAATACAATGTTGCAACATAGAAAGGACGCATTACACGGATCTCTGGAAGCACAAGATCTGTTGGGAGCACTTGGCGTGTTTTTTCTGTTTTATAAAATACCTATTTTTGGACCTCGAAGCGCTGTGAAATTGACCAGTTTTTACCATGAAAAAATGACAGCCCTAATTATTTAAAGTGACAGCATAGTGTGGAGCACTACCACTGAATAATGATAGTAAAACTACAGTTACAGCTGCATAACCTACATTTTTAACAACTATTCACTATCCACATTATGGCAAACCCCTGCAGTCCTCCGGGAGGAAGCAGCAAGGTGTGTGCCCCTATTTGGTGATCCAAAAGCGGCATTACGATGACTGAGCACATCGATGCTACAGCAGGAGATGAACGTGCATTTTCAACAGGTAACAGCGCTACAGATCTCATTGATCGGGATGTACATGGTAGAACCACGTAGACAGCAGTGTGCCTGGTAGAATGAGTCTTCAACCCCTTGGGCGATTCTCTACCAGTCAGCCTGTAACACAAATCAATACAGGATCTGATCCACCTGATAATCATCGGCTTAGATGCTGGTTTGCAAGAGACAGCTTCACTGTAAGTGATAAGTAGCTGGCAAACCTCGCCGCAAATTACTGCTGTACACTCCTTACAATAGGAGAGCACCCGGCGTAGGTCCTGGATATGGAGCCTACATTCGCTATCCGAGGTACGGCTGTTAAATGTAGTGAAGGGGATACATCACCTGCTTAAGGAGCAACTCACAGACCAGACCTTCTTGGGCAGGAACTTTGCCTGGGAGCAAAGGACGGCCTTGTCCCCGTGGAAAACCAGGCATGGTGACTGCATCAAGAGTCGATTTTAAAGTTTTTGTTCAGACGTATAAAAGCCTTGATTCCCTGTCTCCCAAATATCTGCCTGAATTATCCGTTTATATTCCCCCTTCCAGATCAACACATGCCACTTTACTGAAGGTCCCCAACTTTAATCTGAAAACAGTTGAAATATTTACTTTTTCTTTAAGGGTACCTACTCTGCAGAATGCACTCCCCTTACCTAGTTGGTAGGCTGGGTCTTTAGACTATAAAAGAGAAACGTAAAGCAAAAACGATGCCACCCCTTAGTGGTGGGACAGTCCACAACGAGGCTTTTTGCATACATTGTCAAGTTTTACCGGCAGACGTGCTTTGGTAATTCTGTTTTTATCTGTCTGACTCTACTGTCCCTGCTGTCTGACATTTTGTAACAACCACCATTGGCGGCACATCTTAGAACTTCCCACAGCTGACATCAGAGCTAGTTATTGCCCACAGGCGAGAGCATGTAATGCATTATTAGTAGGCGCCTCTAATCAGGTACTGACCCACACTAATATGTAGGGCTGCTTTTGCTGGGTGTTTCACTTTAAATTGTTATTAAAACGCATTATTCTGAATTGGCATATGAGGCACCTTGAAGGTCAGTGCTGGTCATATCTGTACTGTGGTTGCATTATATCTGCACTGTACGTAATCTGTAATTTAACTGCATACAATTATGTTGTCCTTTACTTAGATTTTATCATGATGTACATGTTTTTATTGTTAAGCAAACCGAGCCTTTTGGAACAGGCACTATATAAAACAACATGGATTGGATTGACTGGTTAGGTACTGCACATTTCAAGTGATGTTTGAACCCCATCCAAAATCTTTTTCAGACAATGTTTGTTATCTTCCCAATATATGAGGCTATCAGAGGGATTTTACACTTTAGCTTGCTGCTTTACTTTGGTTTCGAAGCTCTTTATTAAACCAACTATCAGCTAGAGAGATTCCAATTTTCTATATTTAGCTCTAGCCATATTCCTAAGAGTGAACAGTTGCAAATGTTCCTTAGATAGCCAAAGGTAGTGGCAATGACCTTTACCTTAAAATGTCCTAACTGGGACATGTGAGGTGCAATGGGGAAAAAACATTGAAAATCTGCATTAAAAACAAACAAACAAACAACACTTCACCAAAATAGTTTTTTAATCACATGACGCTGAGAATATGAATGGCTTGTACCTCTAGTAGAGCTCTTTGTCTTCCCCCGAGGAGTATGACAGCCCTCAGCAAGGTACTGGTGGTCTGTCTCCAAGTCCAGCCTCCTCTTCACCTATAAACAGCAAAGCATTACACATATTAAATAACAGAGAAGTCAGTCTTAGGCAGCCAGGACTGCTGGGTTCTAAACATTCTAGTACCTCAGATTTTGATAGGAGGGTCTCTAGTCCTAGCAAATTCTAAATTCTAGACTTTGAAGTTCATATGGAATACTCAACGTTGCTCTTCGAGGCCGTTTTTGTTTTTTTTGTCGTCGTTGCTGTTATTTAGTATTCAAGTAATTTTTTTTCTCCTCTCTGACCTGCACTTCTAGTCTGTCCCTGTCCAGCCCCACCACCCACCTTTTCCAGGAAATTACCCAGACCTCCACCCCCCCATGGCTTGACCCCCATTAGTGGAGTCTTGGTTACTCTATCGTAGAACTCCATCAAATGCTCCTGTGGAGACTAGGACGTGATGGCAGTAGGTGCCGTGGTCATTGCTGTGCGCCTGGCCAGGGGGGAGGCAGACCTTCATTCAGCTGTGTTTTTTTTGTTTGTTTCTTTTTTGTTTTCTCATCTCCATTTTTTGTTTCCTTAGTCTCAGGTGGCAAACCCTGTGTTGGGGGAGGGGGGTGCCATGCGTGCATGCAGTGTGCTCTTGCTGGGACTGCAAGTTCCCAGACCCACCAGCAGAAGCGCTTTCGGTGCTGAAACGTGCCGCCTCCCAACCCCCAAATGGGACTCACTACCATAAGTAGAGTATTCTCCCAGCATGGCTGACCAAGTGCAGACTCCCAAGCCTGGGACATTAGCACGGAAGCACAACAGGCTTCCGCTGGCTCATTGGTGGCTCGGTGTGTCTATATTCAACACCACACCAAGATTATGTAAGCATTAAGGTATGCCTAGGGGTTGAGTAAATATTAGTTAATCTAGCCCTATGAGGGTCATGAGGCGCAAAGCAAAGTACCTTATGTTACTATAGGTAATGAATGTAACCCAACTCATGTAATTAATGCTATTATAAAACTAAAATATACTTTTTTTAAATAAATTGTTCCATAGTTAGAACTGCAATTCTTTTACTGTGCATGGCAGTCTCCAGTCATTAACTTAACCCTATAGAATGCACGTACATACAAAACAAAAGCATTGCCATCAGCGTGTGGGCCGAAAACAAAATAGAACAAAAAAGTAATAGTAAATGCACACTGAAAATAAGAGACAGAATCAACGTTTCAACCATAGGTCTTCAGGAAAGTTAGTCAATGCATGCCTGTAGAATGCACATCAGCCAATCAAGTGCTCAACTCTCAGTCACTGTTTCATGTTCAGTTCTGTAACAGCCTCATTTTCCTGAGTGTAGCTCCTTCAACACATCTGGGTATTGCCCTCGTCTGGAGGCAGTATAGCGCAGTGGTCTAAGGCTCTGAGCTGCAAATTTGGTGACATCCAGCAGACCAGACCTAGGTTTGAATCCCACAGCTTCCACTTGCATACTGTGTGACCCTGAGCAAGTCACTTAACCTCCTTGTGCTCCCAGGTCACTCCTGTAAAAAAGCTTTCAGCTTAGTGTGCTATACCTGGTTAAACAGCTAAATAAATACAATAAAAATGTACAGCTTATCAGAAGGGTTCAACCCCAACCTATGACATCACCCTTAACTTCCTATGCAACATGGTGAAGCTTCAACAGTAGTAGGATTGCTCTCAAACATGTAAGTGGGAAAGCTTTCCTCATGACCAGATGAGGATGCTACGCATACGTGTGGAGGGAGCAATGGAAGAAATGCGAACACTACAACAAAGCTCCGTTTAAAAACATTAATAAGATGCCGTACTGTCAGTTGACTTGCAGAAGTACTGTTTATTTTAAGGTTGTAAGACTGGCTTTGTCCAGTGGTTGTCAGAACTGCCCAGCTTCACTTTGTACTTTTCTCTCACCCAAAGAACTCAGAGAAGACGCTTCTAAATCCACACATCAACAGGGACACAGAGGCATCTCTTGATACTACAAGTGTCGCCTTGTGTGTTCTTCGGGTAAATGACTGAGTAACCACTTCCGACTCTCGTGTTTAGGGTCAAGAAATATCTTTGTGTTAATGCATCAGTTTGGGTTCAGAATAAAGCGACAAAAAGTAAGGAAACGTGATGTTAGGGTCTAACCCTAACACCCCTGCCCACCTCTGAAGCAAATGAGGAGGTGGAGTCTTCCTTGGGGTTGTGAACCCCAACGCTCATCCCACTGCAGTGAACAGAAAAGCTGAGATGTGATGGAGACATGTGTGTATGTTTCATGAATGCATAGAATGAGGTGAGCGTTCGGGTTCACAACCCCAAGGAGGACTCCACCCCTCATTAACTTCAGGGGGTGGGACAGGGGTGTTAGGATTGGAAACCCTAACATCACATTTCCCTACATTTGTTGCTTTATCCTGAGCCCTGACTGATGCATTAACGCAGTTTTGTCAAAGAAGTTCCTTACTTTTTGAGATAGTATAATTGTACCCTTATCCCATCCATCCATAGTTTTTGAGATAGAGTAGTCGTATCCTTATTTGCCTATGGGACCGCAGGACCCTCTGGGCCCTGCGCTTCCATCCCTCCATTGATGCGTATATGTACAGTGGTAATCGGCGCAAAGGTTTTACAGGTGGCGTATAAAATATTGTGCAAGCGCGGTACCCACTGAATAACATGTATATACTGCTACCGTGCAATGAAGCGCGGTGCGCAGTACCAATATACTTTTGTGTGAATGCCACTGTATGTTACGGTGGAAGCGCAGGACCCTCCCATTTGTAGGACAACGGCATTTAAATTGCCAGAAAAGCCTTCTTACTCCACCTCATGTACCCGGTACTGAAAATGTTCAAATCCCCACCAAAACATGATTCCACGCTCCCGCAACGTCATTACACGCGACAGGTGTGAATACACAGTTTGCCCAGGATTTCAAAAAGGACAGCCATCACGTTCCTGAGAAGTAAAAAAAAAAAAAAAAAAAAAAGAGAGACTATGTTAAAAATTTGTGGTGAACATATCTACCATTTCCAAAGTTAGGAGCAAGCGTAGGCAGATTTCAATGGATGTGCATAACTCTGCCATTTTTACATATTTTGACCCCAAATTTTCATCATAGCCTTCTTATGACCCCAACTCGTGAACAAGGATGGTGAAAATGTTCAAATCCTATGCGAAAGGTGATTTGACCAATCAACCACAAAATTGTCTTTTGGGCCAGATTTGCCAGGGGTGCCACTAGACACCAAGGAAAAATACAATACAGATGGGGACAGCAATCCGAGGGTGGTGGTGGGGTGGTTGCCACTAGACACCAGGGAAATATGTCATGCTTATGGGTACGGCCATCACAGGGTGGAAATGCCACTAAACACCAGGGAAAAGTACAATTCTACGTAAGAACTTACCCGTAACAGTAGATCTTCAAGAGAAAGTCTTGCAGCAGGTAACACAAGTAGGACCCAGTACCACCTGGCGATAGTTCTGGTAATTTTTTCTTCCAGCAGTACCGACATGGGGAACGCCCCTCACCGACATCGGCTCCACCCCTGACATCACCATATATAAGGGATGAGTTCCCCATGTGCTCCAGTTCTTGTACGCCCTCTACAGGCAAAGAGATCGCAACAAGTGATAATCAGAAATCACAACCCAAACTTTTTCCTCATAACGGAGGAACAGTCAGCCTGGAAAAGGCCTGATCCCTGGAGGAAGAAAGGCGGGAAAATACACCTGCTGCAAGAGCTTCTGTCGAAGATCTACTGTTATGGTAAGTTCTTATGTAACTGTACTATCTTACTTCGAGAGGAAGCTCTTGCAGCAGGTAACACAAGTTGGACTGATTCCCAAGCAGTATACAAACTTATAAACAACCCCTGGGAGGGGGAATAATACGGGAAAAAACAGAAGGAACAGGAAAGTACAGTTACGTAAGAACTTACTGTAACAGTAGATCTTTGAGCACAGCTCTTGTAGCAGGTTACACCATTAGGACTGAAGCCAGCAGGCACCAGGACCCCACGGAAATTTTCTAGCTAGCAGTATCCAGCGGGGACCGCCCCCGATGTCAGGCATCATACAAAAGGGGGCGGTCCCCCAGAATCCCTAGTTCTCCTGACGGAGACTCCCAGCCGCTAGATGACATCAGAAGTGGAGACTGAGGATCCGCCTTCAAAGAAGGTATTCAGAGCGGTGTTACAAACACCTAATCCTAGGTAGTGACTTAAAGGAACAACTCTACCTCCAGAGGGGATGGCAGGAGGGAAACTACCTGCTGCAAGAGCTGTTCTCGAAGATCTACTGTTACGGTAAGTTCTTACATAACTGTACTATAGTGTATGGTAGAATGTTGTTATGAATAGAAATCCATAACTAGAATGGAGTTGTTATGCTGCAGTAGCTATGTCATCATAGCTGTTATGCTGCACTAGCTGTGTCACTACTGCAGCATAACAACTTGGAATGCTGCCACATAGTTGCTTTCCTCAATTCAGTTAAGCTGGATGTTGCTTTTTTTTTTTTTTTTTTTTCAAACTTGAACTTACAGAAACATCTGCAGCACACTGTGTCAGTTAAAAAAAGAAAATATTAAAATTTCTATTTTCTGTTGTCTTCTCCAGCTGGTTTTTTGTAATTTTCTATGCTGTGACTGCTCATACACTATAAAAGATTATGTACGAGCAGTCATACACAAACAAGGAAATTCTTCTATCTTGAGGTTCCCTTGGTACCACAGTACCTCTCGAATCATCTGTTACCAAGGAAACTTCTCGACACAAGAATATCCTTGTTATGTATGACTGCTCATACACAATCCTCTATATCTTATTTCGAGAAACAGCTCTTGCAGCAGGTTACACCATTAGGACGGATTCCCAAGCAATTCTGGTAATCCCTCTTAGATGGGAGGAGGCTAGTTAGAGATCGCGAGTTGAACCAAGGCCTAGGACAGTAGTCCCTGAAGGACTGCTAGACCAAAACCAGCTCTTTGCCGGGAAGCAACGTCCAGGCTATAATGCCTGATGAAGGTGTGCACGGTGTTCCAAGTAGCTGCTGCGCAGATGGCTGAGGTGGACACGTTCTTCAAAGCAGCAAAGGAGGTGCCACCCTCCTTGTGGAATGTCCCCTTACCGAGCCCGGTAGAGGCCTGTTACGTTTTTGGTAACAGAATGTGATGCAATGTATGAGCCATCTCAAAAGAGATTGTTTGGAGACCAGAGCACCCAGCATCCTATGGGAGAAGGAGACAAAAAGCTGATCAGATTTACGGTGTTGCCTGGTTTTGGTCAGGTAGTATCACAGACACCTATGCACATCTAGAGTGTGCAGCAAAGCCTCTACTCTGTTGGAGTATTTAGGAAAGTACACTGGTAGGTCGATATCCTGATTAAGGGTAAGGGCTGAGACCACCTTAGGTAGAAATTTTGGATTTGTCCTTAGGGACACCCTGTCCTGGTGAAAAACCAAATAAGGTTATTTGCACATAAGTGCGTGTAGCTCAGAAATCCTTCTGGCTGAAGTAACAGCAACTAAAAATAACGTCTTCCATGCCAGAAGACGTAGCTCGCAATCCGCGGCTGGTTCAAAAAAAGGCAGCGCAAGATGCTCCAGGATGAAGGGTAGGTCTCATGGAGGAAAGGGATCCTTAATCAGAGGCCTAAGGTGAAGAACGCCTCTCAAAAAGGCACGTGCGGTTTCCAACTGGGATATGGACCGTAGACCTATAGGTACGTGATAGGCTGAGGTGGCACAGAGGTGTACTTTTATCTAGAAGTAGGCCAAGCCTGCCTAAAATAGGGACAGAAGGTAGTCTAATACTGAACCCTCAGAACAATCCAGTGGGGAAAGTCCCCATGCTTGAGCCCAGAGATAAAATCTGCGCCATTTCATGGCGTACGTGGCATGAGTGGCCAGTTTTCTAGGATCCGCTAGAACATCTGCTACCTCTTGCGAGACCCCGTAGCGCATGACTGCTATGTCCCTAGGAGCCAGGTATGCAGGTTCAGAGAGCAAAGGTCTGGATGGACCAAGGATCCTGCCTCCTGGGACAGTAAGTGAGAGCTGATCGACAGAGGCACCGGCAGTTCCTGAGAAAGTTGGTACAACAGAGGGAATCAGATTTGCCGGGGCCAAAAGGGCAGGGTTAAGATCAGCGTTGCCTGCTCTCTGCGGAGTTTCAGAAGAACCCTCTGGATCAACAGGGAGGAAATGCATAGAGGAATCTGCCCGCCCAGGAAAGGGACAACACGTCTTACCAGAAAATACCAGGCCCTGGATCTAGCGAGCAGAAACTGGGCAGTTTTGCATTGGATGGGGATGCGAAAAGGTCCAACTCTGGTGTCCCCCATCTGTGAAACAGTTCCTCTATGACCTCTTGGAGTAGTTCCCATTCGTGGACTCTGGCCTGAGAGCGGCTCAGACTGTCTGCAATAACGTTGTCCACTCCTGGAACATGTACAGCAATAAAGTTTGCGCCGTGTTGAAGTACCCACTCCCACTCCATAGGTTGCTTGACCGACGGGTGCTGAACGGACATCTGGTCCGACGGGTGTTTGGCCGTAGAAGGGTCAGCAGCCCGTTTAGGGTCCGGCGTCCACTTAAGGGATGTCAGGTCCTTGGTCTTCCGGGGGGGGGGGTCAGCTCCCCTGGGAGGCTGACCTGGTGTCAGGTTCCCGCCGTCTGTCCGAGGAGGAAGAAGAAGTAGACTTAAAAGAGGACTTGGACCAATGACTGTCAGCAGACTTCATAGAAGCCCAGGAAGGCGCTGGAGAAGGGTCCGAAGTCCTGGAAGTCTTGAGAGGATGGAGAGAAGCCGAAGAACTGCCCAAAGTCCTAACTTTAACAGGAGGGGGCTGCAATCGAGCCCTGGAGGGTGAGCATTCTGAGCGCGTGGAGCCTGAGCTGGTGCGCGAGTCCGAGGCCCGGTTCGGGGATCTGGACCTGGCCTTCTCCCGGTGTTTCTCCTGGTGTTTATGGGCCTTGGAGGTAGACTCACCTCTGGAGATAGGGTCTCTATCCAGATTTTTTAATTTTTCTTCCAACAGGAACCCCTGGAGTGCCTTCTGACGGTGGATCCTGGTGCAGCTGTTCAACTGCTGACAGAAGGAGCAGGCCTTGGTGTCGTGCTCTGGGCCTAGGCACTGCAGACAGGCCAAATAAAGATCCTTGAAGGGGATCTGTTTGCCGCAGGCACACTTGGGAGGGGTGTCCTTCTGTGGAAGGAGTAGGAGATGCTGACAATTAAATAAATGCTGGAAGTTCAAGTCGTCATTCGCTGAAAACAGGCATCCATGAGGTCGATGCTGGCGAGTCAACGGCAGGAGAAGAACTGGGGATTCTGGGGAACCGCCCCCTATTGTATGATGCCTGACATCGGGGGCGGAGCCAACGTCGGGGGTGGTCCCCGCTGGATACTGCTAGCTAGAAAATTTCCGTGGAGTCCTGGCGCCTGCCGGCTTCAGTCCTAATGGTGTAACCTGCTGCAAGAGCTGTTTCTCGAAGTAAGATCAGAGAAGGTCCCTCAGGAAACCAGGCCCTGCAAGACTGCGAGGCCAAAACCTGCCCTGCATCTGGAAATGATGTCAAGGCTGTAACGCCTGACAAAGGTATGAGCAGAACTCCAGGTAGCAGCAGCGCAAATGTCAGCTGCAGATACCCGCTGCAGCGCTGTAAAGGAAGCGAAGCGATTGCTTCCAGTAGAATGAGCCCTAACTGTCTCCGGAGTAGACCTGTTGTGCTTCTGATAACAAAATGTAATGCAATGAACCAACCAGTGCGACAGCATCCGTTTGGTGACCAGGCGACCTAAGGACCTTTGACCAAACGATACAAAAAGTTAATCAGATTTCCTGTCCCCCTTGGTCCTGGCCGGGTAACATCGAAGAGCCCCGTGGACGTCCAAAGAATGAAGCAGGGCCTCCCCTCTATTCGAATGCTCCGGGTAGTACACCGGAAGCTGAACAGATTGGTTGAGGGCAAGCTCTGAACCACTTTCAGCAGAAACTTCGGGTGGGTGCGAAGATCAACCCTGTCCTTGTGAAAAATAAGATAGGGTTCTTTACACGAGAGCCTGAAGCTCTGAAATCACCTTCGCGAGTAATGGCTACAAAAGCAAAGTTTTCCAGGACAGGAAACGAAGCTCACTCTCCACTGCTGGTTTTGGGAGCATAGCTTCTCTAGGACAAAGAGGAGATCCCAGGGTACAGAATCCCAGAAGGAGATTTGATATGAAGAATACTGCATGAAAGTAAGTAAGTAAAAATGTATTTTTAAGCGCTTTTCGGTATCAAAGCGCTGTACAAATAGAACAATTTAAATACATACAAATTTCATACATATAAACAACAACAGAAATAACAATATAATTACAATAAAATACAACGAGTCACTACCCATAAGCTATTTGAAATAAATAAGTTTTAAGTTCTGAAAAGCCTTAGAGACCTCCATCTGAGCCACCGTCTTATCCTGCACTGGGAAGTGATAAGCAGAGATGGCGGCCAGGTGTACCTTGATGGAGGAGTAACTGAGACCAGACTCTGAAAGGGAAAGCAGGTATTCTAAAAACGGAATTAACCGGACAGACCAGGGGGTCCACCCTCTTGGCTGCGGCCCAGATACAGAAACGTTTCAACTTCATAGCACAAGTGGCCCTGGTGGCAGGCTTACGCGCCTCAACCAAAATGTGCGCTACCTGATCGGACACTCCAAATCTGACTTTAGCAAGGTCCTGAGAAGCTAGGCATGTAGGTGAAGAGTGCAGATTCGGATGGATCAATGACCCATTGTCCTGAGACAGAAGATGAGAGGAAACCGGAAGAGGCAACGGAGGCTCTGCTGCTAAACACTGAAGAAAAGGAAACCAAATCTGACGAGGCCACAGCGGAGCTACCAGTATGAGGGCGGACGGTTCTGACTGCACCTTGAGAAGAACCCTCTGCAAGAGCGGGAAGGGAGGGAATGCGTAGAGAAACCTCCCCTTCCAGGAGAGGGACAATGCGTCTTGTCAAAGAGCTCCAGCCTCTGGACCTAGTGAGCAGAAACTGGGCAGTTTTGCGTTGAATTGTTAATGTGAAGGGAGCTAACTCTGGCATCCCCCACCGGCAGAAAATCTGATCTGTGACTTCTTGAAGCAGCTCCCATTCGTGAGCCTGCGACCTGGTTCTGCTGAGCGCGTCGGCCAACACGTTCTGTTCTTCTGGAACGTGTACCACCGTCAATATGAGCTGGTGCTCCACAGCCCAATCCCACACCCGCATGGCTTCATGGCAGAGGGGATACAAGTGTGTGCCACCTTGATTGTTGATGTAGAACAATCACCGAAGTGTTGTCCGTCTGGACCAACAGGTGGCCTGGCACTAGGACTGAGACCAGGACCTGAAGCACATACAGGACCGCCCACAGTTCCAGAACATTGATATGCAGATCTTCCTCTATTGGGGACCAAGATCCCTGAGTGCAATGTGTCCCCAAGTGGGCTCCCCATCCCAAGGATGATGCGTCCGTGGTCAGAATCTGGGTCGGGCCCCTACGTGGAAGGGGACACCCGCCAGCAGGTTTTGTGACGACATCCACCAGCATAATTCCCGGTGGATCAGCTCAGAGATCCGGATCGAGGCGTCCAAATTGCCTTGTGTTTGATCCCACTGAACCCTTAACAATCACTGAATGGTTCTCATGCGCAGTCGCGCCAGAGGGACCGAAACTATGGCGGGTGCCATGTGCCCTAGCAGCCTGAGGTGGAGTCTTACGGGGACCCTTAAGGCTGTAGAGACTTGGTACGCCAGGACCTGAATCCGACCTGTTCTGTCAGAGGGAAGAAACAGTTTCCCGAGAATGGTATCCAGAAGAGCCCTGATGAACTGGAGGTTCTGTGACGGGAAAAGTTGAGACTTGTCCCTGTTGATCGTGATCCCCAAGTGCTGAAACAGCGAGAGGGAGTCCATGATGGTTTCCAACAGGCAGGACCTGTAGGGAGTCAGTCATCCAGATAAGGAAACACAAAGTGGCCCAGTCTCCGCAGTGCCACGGCAACCACTGCCAGGCACTTGGTAAAGACCCTAGGGGCTGAAGAGACACTGAAGGGAAGGACTCTGAACTGATAGTACTTGCCTCCGAATCTGAACCTCAGAAATCTTCGATGACCCTTGGCAATAGGGATATACAAATAGGCATCCTGCATGTTCAGGGACGCCAGCCAGTCTCCCGCCGTAATGAGGGGCAGAAGAGTGGGGAGGGAGACCATATGGAATCTCCGGTAGGAGACCCATTGGTTTAGATCACTGAGATCCATAATAGGCCTGAGGTCTCCCAACTTCTTAGGGACCAGGAAGAAGTGGGAGAAGAAACCTGTCTCTCACTTGGCCAGGGGTACCGGCTCAATGGCGTTCTTGTCCAAAAGGGATAGGATATCCCTTCTGATTAGCACCCAGTGTCCCCTGTGATAACGGACTGGAGGTGGTGATCTGTCTGGCGGAATGGCGTCGAACTCTATGGAGTGCCCAACCCCCCAGCTCGAGGACCCACTGGTCGGGAGATCACTTGACTCAGACAACTGCATAGAGGAAGCGACCTCTGACCGGCTCCCTAACACGCGTCAAGGGAGGAGGATGGCCTGGATAATCAGACAGTGGGAGGGAGAGGGAGGGCGGCAGTAGCTGCTTTGGCCTGTCTAGCGGAGGAGGCCGAGGATCCCCTGGCTCCACCCAGACTAAAGCCACCTCACTGAGAGTGGGGCAGGAAGCGAGGTTGCTGAGGCTGATGTTCCCCATGGCCATGAAAATGGGGCCTGCGAGGTCGCCCGTTTCGGGTGGTACATGGACTGCACAGTTCGGATGGCCTTACCGGAGTCCTGCAACCTGGTGATGATCTTCTCTGTGTCCTCGCCAAAGAGCACGGATCCCTTGAAGGGAGCATCCAGAATGTTTGTCTGCACATCTGGATTGAACCCAGAAACCCAAAGCCAGGCATGGTGTCGGAGGCAAATGCCAGTGGCGGCCTCCCTTGATGAGGTCTCCGCAGAGTCACAGGCCGACCTCAGAACGTGGGTACCCATGTTTGAGCCGCAAGCTCTGCCCGCTGTGGGCAATCGGGCATGCTTTGCACAGTGTCCAATTCCTGTTCCCAAAGAGTGTTTTGGAATTGGACCATGTGGGTCAGGAAGTTGAGACTCCTGATACTAGTACACCTTACGCCCCATGGAATCCAGCTGCTTCGACTTCCTGTCAGGCGTCTGGGTGCTCAGGTGTTTGGGCCTCTGCAAACGGTCGTGAGCTGCCGAAATCACCACTGAGTCCACTGCCGGTGGTTCGGCCAAGAAGGGGTGATCCTTAGGGGCCCAGTAGAGTCAATGAGTCTTCTTGGGCACAGCCAAGGAGGAATGAGGGCGCTTTCAGGTAGCGAACAAGACATCCTCGAAGGTGTCGACCATGGGAGGGATGGCCACCAGCTTAGGGTCTTTTTGGTGGAGGTATTTAGCCAACCGCAGTCACTCAAGGTCCAGGGCCTCGGTGTCCCAACCCATGTTTGCCTGGATGTGCCTCATCACCTCCATTAAGCTGGGGTCATCTGGAGGGGCTTTTAGGTGTTCCTCCGTGTTGCCTAATTCCGGTTCAACATCGAATCCACACGAGATGTGTCGTTCTACATAAGAGTCCGAGGCTGAAGAGGATGCGGACCTGTGTTGTCTCCTCTTGTCCGAAGAGGGAGAGTGTGAGGAACTACTGGACCTCGTCCGCCTGCGCCTCTTATCAGTATGTTTCTTGGGTGGTGCTGGCTCCTTCCCTGCCTCTTGATCAGATTGTTCCGAGGCATCAGGCACTGGAGCTGGAGTGGACATGGGAGGAGGCACACCCACTGGGAGATCACGTTTAACTGTGTCCCACCAGTGGGAAAAGAAATCCTTAATCCGCGGAAGGTTCAACTGCGGGGAACCAGGTGCAGGAGGAGGAGGAGGTGCACTGGAGCCGGTACCGTCGCTGACCCCGTCGGTGGGGAGGAGGGGGGGTGCTGGCGTCAGGTCCAAACCCTTGTCGCCGGTGTCGGTAGGCACCGGCGTTGGTCTATGGGGTGGCGTCGGAGGGTCATCAGCTCCCCCACTGTCTGCATCCGACGTCAGGTGGACCAGCGTCTGTTGAGGAGAGGTGGTGTCTCATAGCTGACGTCGGGAGGTGCCAGGGCAACCAGTGTCAGAAGAACTTTGACTGGTGGTGGGAAGGCCTTCGCCGCAGTGGAGGCCGGAGGGACCACATGCGGGCGTCGGTCTGGCATCCGCTTGTCTTTGGAGTCAGACTGGCGTCCCTCTGTGGCATGAGCCTTGGGACGGACGGATTTGTGAGATTTTGAAGACTTCTCAACCAAACATCGGTCAGCCGACAGAGGCGGACGCCGATCGGAGTCTTTAGATTCTGGTGGCAAGGACGGGGCCTTGCCGCCGGAAGACCCAGAGGCTTTGCTCGACTCCCGAGAGTCGGTCGTGGAAGTGGAGGCCGAGCGGAAGGAGGACTTACCTGCACCTGGCGAGAAAGCCTTCTCAGCAGGCAGAAGCACCTTCAACAGCTGGAGGGTGGTCCCTGAGGGCTTGGTCGTGGCAGATCCAGCGGATGGTTTGAGGGCCGTGAGGCAGAAATCATGCCCCGACGACCCAGACTTGAGCCCGAGGACCTGGGCCTAGAATGGGACCCCGGTGCTCCCGATGTTTGTGGTGCTTCTTCTGGGCAGGAGGATGGTGGATTCCCCCAGAGGACGGCGCGCTCCATCGCAGCCTAGTTTGGACTCCCGCTAAAAAGGCGGAAAGAGATTTCTGACACCTGATGCGCATTTGGGAGTTAAAGGCCTGGCAATGGGGACAGACGCTGATGTTGTGGTTGGACCCAAGGCAGAAAAGACACACAGAATGGCCATCCGTAGGTGGTATCTGCCACCCGAAGGAGCACTTGTTGATGTGCCCTTTGAAGGAAGAGGACATAGATGCAAAAAAAAAAAAAAAAAAAAAGAAAGAACACTTGAAAAGCGGTGGAGAAAGAAAAGAGTGATCACCACCTGCAAGCGGTAAACCGAAAGCAAACTAACCCTGACCATGCGGTGGAAAAGAACTGGAGCACGTGGGGAACTCCTCCCTTATATAGAGTGACGTCGGGGTGGAGCCAACGTCGTTGAGGGGGGGCGTTCCCATGTCAGTACTGCTGGAAGAAAAAATTGCCGAGAACCACTGCCAGGTAGCGTCAGTCCTACTTGTGTTACCTGCTGCAAGAGCTTCCTCTCGAAGTAAGATCTTTCAATTATTACAGGGACGGCGATCGGAGAGATGCGGGGGGTGCCACGAAACACCAGGGAAATCAAAAGTTACAGGGATGAGGATTAAAGGGTGTTAATTTTTTTTTTTTTTATACTGGTGCACTGTTGGCAGTCAACAAAGACTGAAAAAGAACCGTTTTATAAATCAGCTCCCAGATGCTGCAGCTTGACTGGATATGCCAGTCGGCATTCTGAAGAAAAGATCCTCCTGGCTGGCTAGGGGAGTTTGAGGACTGTGTCTCAAGGGCTCTTTGTACGCTGAGTCACTCGGGCTGACATCATGATCAGAGTCGGTGGGCAAGTTCCTTTGGTCGCCAGAGAAAGCCTGCTGTCTCAGCCACCGCGGCTGCATGAGGAGGGGCTATCCTTGTCACCTGGGATGTTGCAGCATTTCAGATTTCCAGCAGCTGACCTTGATGAAAAGCCGAGACATTCAATGAGCTGCCTGTCGGTCCAGGACTCGTCTCCAGCATCTCATCTCCAGCCGTGTACTGAGGCGAGCTTACAGTCCTT
Organism: Neoceratodus forsteri; assembly: GCA_016271365.2. Taxonomy (NCBI): domain Eukaryota; kingdom Metazoa; phylum Chordata; order Ceratodontiformes; family Ceratodontidae; genus Neoceratodus; species Neoceratodus forsteri. Next base: position 22,503,517 of record JADMNL010000037.1, on the reverse strand, counting down.
ACACTGATAAACTATATGCCTGGAATACTTCTCCCTACTCTTAGCAAGTATGTTTGGTCTGCTTCTAGGGCGCTGCATTCAGTCACTTTGCTTTGCTTCTGTGCATGGAGACTGATCCATGGACTGGGATGGTCAAAAGGCTCCAGCAACAGCCGACCCACCAGTACAGCAGTAGCACTATCGCTTGTGGTGCCAGCGACCTAGGTTTGGTAGCGAGCCTGGGCTGCTGGAGGGCCGGCCAGGGGAGAAGGATCGAGCGCCCGATGGCTGCTCTCCTTCTCCGGGGAGGGGGGGCTGCAGACCTCGCTGCTATACTGCCACCTGGGTGACCATGGGTGGTGGTGCAGAAGAGGAAGCAGTAGCACAAGGAGGGGCAGACATCGGCCAAGGCCCCGAGTGAAAGCACGTCTGTGTGCCTTTGTCTCATTGGCCCCACCTAGTGTGCCGACGTCTGTAGAGGGTGGGACCAGAAAATGGAAAATCTCCACGGCAGCACCTGTAGACAGATCCCTGCCTGTGTCCAGCGGGTCCAAGGCAGCTCCGGGTGAACGCTCTCCCCAAAAGTATGGAGGAGAAAGGGGTACTCCATCCCGCCGGGTGGGGGGGGTGGAGACTCAAGAAGGTATGGAGAGTGGGGCACTTATGGGGGAGCTAGTGCTTCTCGGCTCCCTCTGGTGCCAACTGGCACATTAGGATCCTGACGAAAGGGGTCACTATGGTGTGCAGCGGATATAAAGCATCAGTAAAAAAAAAAAAAGGCGCCAGCAACCTCCTGAAGGATGCGTCCTGGAACAGCAGCACCACCACCCGAGCCCTATCAAGAAGAGACCCAGGTTACAGCTCCTCGGGACTGGGGACGAACCAAGCTGGCTTGGCCTCTGAAAGGAATTCTTTGATCAGAGACAGTCGACGGGGGATGCAAGGGCTTTTAAATGCATCTGGTTCCATGATCCGGGACTATCTGGTGCCAAAAAACTGCCTGTGCTTTTACAAACTGATCAGGCAAGGTGGCAGCACCTGGGTCTATTTCAGAGCCTTGGACAGCAGCTTCCACTGCTACCACAGGCACTGCAGAGTCTTCAGGTCTGTGAAGTCACTAGTGGCCAACGTGCTGAGAAATAGCTGCATATTCCTACAGTGGCAGCCCCGTCCACACAGGGGGTGGTCCAATGCTTTGCCATGAGCTGCTCCTGGAACAGCACCTACGTCCGATTCCAGTGTGACAGAGTCCAGCTGGGCACCAGCTGCCGGGACTACCTGGTGACCAACCTGCATGTTAGGTACCGTATCTGTCTGCAGACCAGCTACGTGAACAGGAGCGCTGCCGCTGCTACTGCTGCTGATGACTGTGTCGAGTTCACGGTGGAGCCAGCAGGGATGCAGGACATCATGATCTCCATGACTGCTGTGTGGGGCTCTATCTGTATCATGCTGGTCATCATATGTCTGCTGGTAGCTACATCACGGAGAACCTGATGCATCTAACTTCTGCCCAGTCCTCATTTAAAAGTGGACTCCAGGATCACTAGCTACTTAATTCAGCTGCTACTCTGTTCTCATATTTTTTTGTGGAGGTAGACTTTCATATATACGTCCAACACACATGTGCGAACACATGTTAACAGCAACTGGGGGGCCATTAGACACCAGGAAAATGAAGGCTCACTGCTCTCACTGCAGCCTACAGCGCGAGTTCCAGCTGTGGTTGCAGAAGTCAAGAAAGTCTCACTGTTCTCATACAGAAAACGCAGGTGAAGGCTCCTCTTCCTAAGCTGGGCACCATGGATTTTGGGTACCCAGAAATTGTCTTTCTGGGAAATTTAATAAACAAACACCAAAATCTAGCTAAACGGGTTCCATTTAGCTAAGTTCATGTAGTAAAAAATGCATAATTTGCTTGTACTTTTAATGTTTGAAAGTTTGAACAGTAAAAACAAAATGGCGACTTTCTCAAGTGTTTTTATTCCCCCATGGCAAGTAAATTATGCAAACCACCACTCGCAATGTATTTTTTTTTTTTGTTAACCTCTCATGATCGGTATTTCCCTGCACATGAACAGTAAATCTCAACCTGTTAATGTATGCAAACAGTTTTCTATGGTCGGTCAACCCCCTCATCCCTGAAAATTACATGAAAAAAAGTTTCCTGCCATCTGGGCCATAGATGAGAGAAAAAAAAAAAAAAAACAGGTTGAGTATAGGGAAAAAAGTGTTACTTTTTCTGCCTTTTAGCACTCCGTATCTCAAAACCATACAAGATGCCATCACAAAACATTTCACATTTTGAGACCGACAGCCTGACTGTGCATGCCAAATTTTGGCCTATTCATCAATGTATGTCAAAGTTATTAAGATGTAAAAATTTGGGTTTAACATTGAACTGCTAATTCAACCCTAACTATAGGGGCACTACTGCACCCCTAATAGAGATAGAGATAGAGATAGAGATAGAGATAGAGACAGAGACAGAGACAGAGACAGAGAGAGAGAAATATTGAATCTCTGTGGGTGGGACAAAAAAGGTAAACTTTATAGATACAAGATGAAATAGCTAAACAGTCTTGAGCCAGTCAATAGTCTCTGGATCTGCTGTATTCAGTTTGGAGAGACCTACAGGGAATCCAGCACAAAAAGAGCAGCCATGCAGCATGTATGTAGCATTCTCCACAGCACATCTGCACAAAGGACTTTCCCTGATGCCCCAGGCATCATTGGTCTTGGCACAGCAGACCACTCCACATCTAAACCAGTTAAGCTTGCACCAGAGGTGGCGTGGGAGCCCAAAGCCAGGTACTCGCTCGTTTGGACTGTTTGCAATATGAATGTTTCTAGTAGGGGTAGATGTTTCCCCCAATTCAGTTTGCCACAGTGAGCTGGTGAGGTTCTGAGCTGGACAGAGACAGAGCGCAGCACAGTCCACTCAGGTTTTCTGCTTTGCAGTCGATGTCGCGGTGCATCCAATATGTCCCCGAAAACTGGCAGATGTTGGCATCTACTGGATCTTAGTGATCAGTTTATTGGCTGTATTTTGGCACTGCACGTGCAGCGGAGGAATGCTGGCTAGGACCAGTAACCACGTTAGTTTTGCTGGCCTCAGTGTGCCTGTAATAATCCTCAAGGTTTGATGCAACTCCGTATTCACTAGTCTTGTGCTGGCAAAATTCAACCAAACTGGGGCACATAAATCACTTGTTACAGAAAGTCAAAAGAAAAAATAACTGCACATATGGAGTACGCATAGAATGGAAAAACGGATCCCTGCTCTAGTCAGAAGTTCCCCACAATTTAGTCTGTGGGTGCAAACACAGGCCAGAACACACTGAACAATCAGTAAAACAAATTCATGGAAAAGCTGAGCCAATGTCAGCTTTTTCCTTCTCAAAACTGAATGGTTGGCAGGAAGTTATGCAGCCTTTCACCCAAGTGTCACTGGTTTGAATCTGGCTCAGGTCTGTAGTACAGTTCTCATCTGACGGCAATAAGCATTCAGCATTTAAACCAGCAGTGCAACAAAAAACTGTTTCCAAAATGTTAGTTTCAGCTACAATTTAAAATATTAGTTACTCTCAAATCTACATATCTAGGTACCTCCTATGCTGTGAACCATGATTTGTTTTTATTTTCTTGATCCTAATTCTTGTCAGGTCTACAGTGCTATTTTTTAGTCAAGTGTGGCAGCCATCTTTTGTTTTCCCCCTGAGAAAAAACTTAAAGTATTTACAAAATAATTAAATTTTGCTGGGTGAAACTACAAATTTTTACCACCACACAGGACTAAAAGATGCCTGGAAACAAACAGTTATAGTGAAAAATGGTAGGGTCAAATGTTTTGCCCAGTTTTATTGCACTGCTGCTTTAAAGAGATTCACCAAGCAGTCTGTAAATAAATATGCCCCACATCTTTTGGTGCCTTACCGGAGGGAAGAGCTGCCTGTGTGTAGTTTCCCAAAAGATTTTCGGTCATTTTAGAAGAAAAAACGCATGTAAAATCTTATTTACCAGGGCTCCTGTACTTCCCAGTATTTAGATCCGCCCCAGCGCCACTCGGCGCTCTAGCATCTTGATGACGTGATGCCAGGGAGAGCGCCGGGACCCGCTACACAATACAGTATGGAGGATAACATTACGAGCAATTTTGTATATAATTATGTGGTGATGAAACGAGGGCACCGGATGACTAACAAGGCCCCAAATTGAAATGGCTCAAATCTAAGTCTAAACCACTGTTTACAAAGAAAAATTCAACCACTCTACCTCAACTGAATGGCCAGTACAAATGTGCATCATGTGGGCCTTCTCAGCATAGCAGGGACCAGTGCAAATTCACAGAAGTCGGTGTCATGCATGTAAACGTCAGGGTCATATTGCTGAAGTTTGCAGAAGCAGGAGAACTGCAGTGGTCAGTTCAGAGAGCAGTGGTTCCTACTGCACCGCAAATGCAGACTAAAGATGTTCCTCCTTTCTATGTGTTACTTCAATTGCCACAACTGAGGCGTCAGTTGCGTTTAATGGTAGACTCTGCTTCCCCAGTTACTTTTATTAACCATCAAACATGGTCTGATCTGGATAAGCCACCATTGTCTCCTTGTAATAAGTTGCTGCATGCATTTGTAGGGCAACCAATTCAGCCACTGGGCTCATTTACCACGTTGGTACGCAGGACTGATTCTCCCAGTACACCTTTAAGTTTTCTGGTTCCAAAAAAGGGTGTCAACATTTTGGGCAGAGAAGCTCAGGTTCTTCTAAACATTCATACTGATCCAGCAGATTTCGGCCTATTTGCTGCTGTCCAGGTACCACAGAGCAGTAACCTGTCCAAGCTTGGGGAGATTTTAGACATGTATCCAGAGTTGTGGAAAGGTCTGGGATGTTGCACAACAGCTAAAGCCAAGCTAGTTACAAAGCCTAATGCAGTCCCCAAGTTTTGTAAACCACAGAAACTCCATTTTGCCTTACAACCGATTGAGGCAGAACTGGACAGACTAGAAAAAGCAGGTGTTCTGGAAAAGGTTTCAAGTTCAGATTGGGCTACTCCAATTGTGGTGGTATCTAAACCAGGTGGTAAGGTTCGAATATGTGGAGATTTTAAGGCGACACGTAATCCAGTACTTAGCACAGATGTATTTCCTTTACCCTTACCAGAGGAACTTTTTCATAGACTGAATGGTGGTGTGGGGTTCTCTAAACTGGACTTCACTGATGCATACCTTCAAGTGCAGCTGGATACAGACTCTCAGAAATTGGTAGTGATTAATATACACCAATGACTGTACAAGTACAAATGGTTATGTTTTGGCCTTAGTTCTGCACCGGCTATTTTTCAAAAAGTGATTGAGCAAATGGTGGGTGATATGCCAGGTTTTGCTTGTTATTTGGATGATATTATTGTCACCGGCAGGACAGTAGCAGAACATTTACTTAACTTACAAAAGACTTTAGAGAGACTGCAACAGAGTGGATTCAGACTCGGGAGAGAAAAATGCCAATTTTGTCAACCAAGCGTCACGTACTTAGGTCACACTATTGACAAAGATGGAATTCGTCCAAATGATGAAAAGGTGGAAGCCATTCTGCACATGCCTGAACCGCAGAATGTTTCAGAGTTGTGCTCATTCTTGGGTATGGTGCGCTCCTATGACCGTTTCATACCTGGCTTAGCCACTAAATGTGCTATCCTGAATGAACTGTTACATAAAGATACTCTGTGGAAGTGGACTAAGGGCCACAGTAAGGCAGTTCAAGCCATCAAGCTCTCTCTAACCGATGTGAATAATTTAACTCATTATGACCCTAACTTATTTTTTATTTATTTAGTTAGCATTCTTTAGGAATTACAACCTTTGAGTCAGGGACTCCTTTACAAAGGCTCCGCTTCAGAGTACAGAAACAGACATACAGTATACACAGTCACAGCAAAGGAGCTACAGGGTTACAGTTTCTACAGGTATACAATATTGCTGCAGCACGTTGTATGGTTCAAACAAGGTTCAGTAGTACATTTTACGATTTAGCACTGGCTTGCTTAGAAGGTTACTACTTTGTAAGTACATTGAAGTAGAGAACTAACAAGGTAACGTGCAAGCTGCCTACAGAGGCACTGTCAAGAGATGGTTACGGTGGTAGTGAGCATGACAGAACCTAACTAGGTGGAACACTGGCAGCACCATGAGGCAAGTATATGTCCTTCGAGTGCTACTTTGAAGGGGCCTAGGTTGGAGATGGAGGAGATATCAGAGGGGAGTTCATTACACCAGGCTAGTGCCCTGTAAGGGAAAGACCTTTGGGCTAGTGAGGTCCTGACCCTCGGTATTGACCACACCTGTTTGCTAGTGGAGTGAGTGTTCACAGATGTGTGGGAAGATTGAAGCGAGGTTAATACACCTGGGTAGGGGGGGGAGCCCCAGGTGGTTTTTTTTTTTTAGTGAGGAGACATGTTTGATAACGTAGTCTCTCTTCCAGGGTTAGGAGGTTTGTCAGGGTATACAGGGTGTAGGTATGGGTATGCTTGTCTGCCCCGGAAAGAAGCCTGCATGCTTTGTAATGGCCAGATGGATCTTATTAAGTGCAGTGTGATCAGCGGCCGAGTAGACAGTAAGCCCATAATCAGTAAGCAGTTTTTGTGCCTATACAGTAGCCCTATGCGGGTGTTTATGGCTGAGGACAGACTGTTAATGTGTGTGTCGAAAGAGAGGCAGGAGTCAAATGTTATGCCCAGGTATTTATAAGTATGGACCTGCTCTAGTGGAAGGAGAGAGCGGGAGAGGATGGTTAGCTGCATATCCTTGGTCTTATTCTGACGGTGGGAAAAGAGCATGGCCTTTGTCTTTTTCATGTTAACTACGAGTCTTTGGTCTATGAACCAGTTCTCAATCTGGTTAAACGCATGCTGGAGGGAGGACTGCAGAGAACTGGGATCTTGGTACGAGGCACAGAGAAAGTACAGTTACGCAAGAACTTACCGTAATAACAGATCTTCAAGAGGAGCTCTTGCAGCAGGTAATACCATTAGGACTGACGTGGCAGGTGTCGGGACCCCACAGAAAACTTGTAGCTAGCAGTCTGAGACAGGGTACTGCCCCCTATGTTGGCTATGCCCGACGTCAGACGTGGTATAAAGGGGCAGTCCCCTGGAGCCACCTCAGTTCTCCCACCGGAGACCCAGCTACAAATAATCTGGAGAACTGAGCAGGAAGTCCCCACCCTGGTCTGGTGATATGAAAAACATCCAGGGTAAGGGCCAAAGAGTTGGCCAGAGTATCTCTCGATGGGAACTAAAATTAGCCAATCGTCAAGGTATGGGAAAGTACAGTTACTCAAGAACTTACCATAACAGTAGATCTTCGAGAGGATCTCTTGCAGCAGGTAATACCATTATGACTGAAGCCAGCAGGAAGTCCCCACCATGTTCTGGTGACATAAGAACCAAATTACTATCCTGGGGGATAGAGGGTGGGAAAGCGACCTGCTGCAAGAGCTCCTCTCGAAGATCTACTGTTAGGGTAAGCTCTTACATAACTGTACTATCTAACTTTGAGGGTGGAGCTCTTGCAGCAGGTAATACCATTAGGACGGAGTCCCAAACAGTACCCAAGAATAGACCCAAGTCTGAGAGGGTGGTAGGGAGAAATGCTGAAAACAGCTGAAGCTGATGAAAGGCATGGCACTTAAGAGAGTAGGCCCTGCAGGACTGCTAGTCTGAAACCTGCTCTCCTTCTAGATGCAATGTCCAGGATGTAATGCCTGATGAAAGTGTGGACTGTTAGCTGCAGCACAAATGTCTGCCGAGGAGACGTTTATGACTGCCACGAAGGAGGGGGCCACTGCCCTGGCAGAGTGGCCCCTGACAGTTCCCGAAAGTGGTTTACTATGATGCTGGTAGCAGAAAGTAATGCATTGCACCAGCCAACGAGCTAGTGACTGTTTCGAAACAGGAGCCCCTAACATTCATTTGGTAAATGAGACGAACAACTGGTCCTACTGTCTGGAGGAGCAAGTCCTGTTGAGGTAATACCTCAAAATTCTGAGAGCATCCAAGGTGTGCAACAGCGCTTCACCTTGGTTAGCAAATTCCGGATAATAAACTGGAAGGCTGATGTCCTGGTAAACAGTCAGCATGGACACCACCTTCGGCATGAACTTAGGGTTCGTCCGCAGGGTCACCCTGTCCCTGTGGAAAACTATGTAAGATTCCTTCCACATCAAGGCCTGGAGCTTGGAAGACCCTTCGAGTGGAGGTAATGGCTACCAAAGGAGGGTTTTCCATGAGAGGAAGTGCAGCTTGCAAGAAGCTGCTGGCTCGAAGGGAGGAAGGGTAAGTTTCTCCAAGACGAAAAGCAAATCCCAAGGAGGAACGATGTCTCTCCTGGGAGGTCTGATATGTAAGACCCCTCTAAGAAATGTCTTACAGATGTTGAGCTGTGCCAGTGTTTTATCTTCAAAGGGTTCATGATATGCGGAGACTGCACACATGTGCACCTTAATGGACAAATAGCTCAGTCCTAAGTCCAGAAGGTGATGGAGACACTCTAGCACGTGCTTCACCGGACAATCCAGGGGATCTAGGGCACAAGTCATAGCCCATATGCAGAAGCGTTTCCATTTCAGAGCATATGTGGCCCTGGTGGAAGGCTTCCTCGCTGCCACCAATATCTCAGCCACCCTGCTCGACACTCCTAGCCTCTCTTCTGCTAGGACTGCAGGAGCCACGTGTGCAGGTGAAGAGAGTGGAGAGCAGCGGGATGGACGAGATTCCCCATCTCTTGTGAGAGCAAGTGGGTGGAGAGTGGCAACTGTAATGGAGGTTCCAGAGACGGTTGCTGAGCAACGGATACCAAGTCTGGAGGGGCCATAGAAGGGCCACCAGAATCATTCTGGCTCCCTCTGACTGCAACTTGAGCAGTACTCTCTGAATGAGGGGAAAAGGAGGGAAGGTGTACAGGAACTTCCCTCTCCAAGAGAGGGACAATGCATCTCGCTAAAAAATACCAGGCCCTGGAGTGAGCGAGCAAATATTTTGCAGTTTGGCGTTGTACAGAGACGCAAAGAGGTCCGACTCTGGGCAGCCCCAGCGATCAAACAGGTCATCTGCAACTTCTTGGAGCAGTTTGCACTCGTGATTCAGAGAGGTAGAGCGGCTGAGACTGCTGGCGAGAACATTCTGGACCCCAGGCAGATGAACTGCGATGAGATTCAGTCGGTGTTCTACTGCCCAATACCATACTCTCATGGCCTCTCTGCAAAGGGGGTACGAACGAGTCCCCCCTTGCTTGTTGATGTAGAAAACCACTGGTGTGTAGTCTGTCTGCACCAGGAGAGGACCCGTAGAAAATTGGTCTCAAAGCGGTAGGCGCATTCAGCACGGCTCTAATTTCCAGAACATTTATATGTAACGAGCTCTCTGTGGCAGATCAAGACCCTCGGGTCCTATGATCCCCTAAAAGAGACCCCATAGGGGCATCTGTGGTTAAAATCTGGAGAGGAGTGGGACTCCAGAATGGAACCCCTCCTGCTAGACTGTTGTGACGGAGCCACCATTCGGGGGAGCGGTGTACCGCACAAGAGATTCAGATCCGAAGATCCAGATCGCAGTGGAACCAGTGAACCAGAGGAGTTGCTGTCTCTACAAAGCAGTGTGCAAAAGATGGAGATTAGCACCCAGGAGGTGGATAGGCAGAATAGGGGCAAAATTCAGCAGAAGGGCAGACAGCAAGGAGAACCAGGGATAAAGGACAACCAAGGAAGGGGCTGGAGTAGAACAGCGAAACAGTCTAGGGAGGTCAAATCATGAAAAGCCATGTGTGCAAATGCCAGGAGCCTTAGCAACAAGATGGAAGATCTGGAGGCTGTCATGATGCAGTCAGACCTGGACATTGTGGCCATCACTGAAACCTAGTGTAATAATAACCACGACTGGGAGTTGGCCATACCTGGCTACAACATATTCAGAAGAGACAGGGCAGGCAGGAAGGGAGGAGGAGTGGCACTGTATGTGAAAAATGACATAAGGGCCACAGAGATCGAGGAACAAAATGGGGAGAGATACTGTGGGTTAAACTGGAAAGGAAAATGGGGTCAGCCATCCGCACAGGTGTGGTCTATAGGCCACCAGCCCAGGAGGAAGAAACAGATAGGGAGCTGATGCTAGCCATCCAGAGGATGGCAGACAAGGGTGAGGTAGTACTGGTTGGAGACTTCAATATTTCAGACGTGGACTGGAGCATCCCAGCAGCAGCATCAACTAGGAGCAGATTTATCCTGGACTTCCTTCAGGGTGCCTTCCTCAAGCAACTGATCATGGAACCAACTCGGCAGAAGGCAATACTGGACCTTGTGCTCACAAACAGGGACAGTGTGATGGGGGTTAGAGTGGGGGAGCACCTGGGAAACAGTGACCACCACTCACTGTGGTTTGAAATCACAGAAAGAGCAGAACCAAACCACACAAAAACACGTATCCTGGATTTTAGGGGGGCAAATTTTGGGAAAATGGGGAGATACTTGAAAGAGGCATTAAGGGGAATGGGGCAGGAATCAGGAGTTGAGGAACAGTGGGAAGTATTTAAAATGGGGATTACAAGAGCAACAGAATTATGTATTAAGCAGGTTAGCAAGAGGAAAAGGAAGAGGAGACCATTATGGTTTTCCAAAGAGGTAGCAAAGAAAGTGAAAGCCAAAAAGATTGCATTCAGGCAATACAAAAAACACAGGCAGAAGGGGATAGGGAGAAGTACCAGGAGAAGCAAAGGAGGCAGGGAGGTCAGTAAGGGAAGCCAAAGCTCAGACAGAAAAACACATTGCAAAATCAGTGGGTAGAGGGGACAAAACCTTTTACAGGTACATAAATGAAAAAGAAAGGCAAAGGAGGGGATAGTGAGACTGAAGGGGAGGATGCGGGCTGTGTGGAGGATGACAACAGTAAAGCTGACATATTGAACAGGTATTTCTGCTCAGTCTTTACTGAGGAAGAGGAGGTAATGGGTCTGAGCAGATGCAAGTGGTGAGAATGGTGCAGAAATGGACACAAGTCCTTTACGAAGGGTCCTGAAGGACTGGAAGTAATAAGTTGATAAAGCAATGGGGCCAGATGGGGTGCACCCAGGGTCCTTAAAGAACTAAGAGGGTGGTGGCTGAACCTCTTGCTATCCTGTTTAGCCGATCACTAGAAACAGGGAGGTACCCAAAGACTGGAGGATAGCAGATGTAGTCCCCTTATACAAAAGTGGGAACAAAGAGGAAGCAGGGAACTACAGACCAGTCAGCCTCACCGGTAGTGGGAAGATCATGGAAGCACTATTGAAGGAGAGATTGGTGGAACATCTGGTTGTCAATGGACTACAGGACCCAAGGCACATGGTTTCACCAGGGGAGGTCATGTCAGACCAACCTCATTGAATTTTTTGACTGGGTGACTAGGGAGGTGGATCAGGGGAGGGCAGTGGACATGGCCTATCTGGACTTCAGCAAGGCCTTTGACACTGTGCCACATAGAAGACTATTGCACAAACTGGAGAATATGGGTGTGGGCAGGACAGTAGTGTGGTGGGTAGGTAACTGGCTGGGCAGCAGGACACAGAGGGTGGTGGTAAATGGCTGTCACTCCACAGAGGGAAGAGTGACCAGTGGGGTACCACAGGGATCAGTTCTGGGACCTGCACTATTCAATATCTTCATCAGTGACATTCGCAGGACCTAGAAGGCAGAATTTCACTGTTCGCTGATGACACAAAAGCTCTGTAACAGAGTAGACACACCAGAGGGTGTAGACAGAATGAGAAGGACCTGCAGAAACTTGAAGAATGGTCAGGGGTTTGGCAGTTGAAATTCAATGCAAGGAAGTGCAAGATAATGCATATGGGGCACAAAACCTGGCACAATATATCAGTTGGGGGTGAGGATATAGCATGCACCAAGTAGGAAAGGGATCTTGAGGTTATCATCTCTGATGACCTCAAGGTAGGAAAATAAGTGTGACAAGGCAGCAGGTAAACAAATAGGATGCTGGGATGCATAGGCAGGAGCATCACCAGCAGGAAAAGGGAGGTCATAATTCCACTATACAAGACACTAGTGAGGCCGCACCTGGAGTACACTGTGCAGTTCTGGAGACCTTACCTACATAAGGACATAGACAGGGTAGAGAAGGTTCAGAGGAGGGCAACAAAGATGGTGCATGGATTGCATCACAAGTCCTATGAGGACAGGTTGAAGGCACTGAACATGTACTCCCTGGAGGAGAGGAGGAGAGAGGGATATGATAGAGACATACAAGTATCTTACAGGGAGGAACAGGGTGCAGGAATGCACTATTTTAAGCAAAAAGATGTTCCAGGACTGAGGGCATGGGATGAAGTTGGAGGGAGGGACGATTCAGAGGAAGCGTGAGGAAGAATTTCTTCACAGAGCAGGTGGTGAACAAGTGGAACACCTGCCAGAGGGAAGTGGTGGGGGCTGAAACAATCAGTTTAAGAATGCATGGGATAGACATAAAGGCATTCTGGAGGTCAGGGGTAAGGGGAAACAGACTTCTTGGAAAACATAAAGTGAACTTACAAACTTAAATGGGCAGACTGGGTGGGCCATAGGCCCTTATCTGCCGACACTGTCTATGTATCTATGTATCGTCCACCGATTGGTCCCACTGGACCCTGAGATGCCATTGGAGAATCTGCATGTGTAGTCTGGCTAAGGGTACTGTGGCTATGGCAGCTGCCATGTGGCCTGGAAGTTGGAGAAGAACACGGGCGGGGGAAGAGGAGGCCTTCTGGAGCCTGCTGGCCAGATCCTGAAGGTGGTCCGTTCTGTCTGTGGGCAGGAAAGATCTCCCCTGCTCAGTGTCCAGAACAGCCCCTATGAATCCTATGAATTACAGCCTTTGTGTACGCTAAGGATATGATTTTGGCCAGTTTACCATAATCCCTAAGGAGGAAAAGAAAAAGAGTCCACATCTCTCATAGGGCAATTAGATGCTCCTCCTCCAACCGAGCAGAGAGGAGCCAATCATCCAGGTAGGGGTAGACAACGAGGCCCCTCCTTTGGAGGACCGCCGCTACCACCGCTAGACACTTGGTGAAAACCCTGGTTGCGGATGAAAGGCCGAAGGGGAGTACCCTGAATTAGTAGTGCTCATCCTAGAAGCTGAAGCGCAGAAACCTTCTGTGAGATTTCAGGACTTTGATACGCATGTAGGCATCTTGCATATCTAGACAGCACAGCCAGTCATAGGCGTCTTTCATATCTAGACAGCACAGCCAGTCCCCTTGACGGAGCAAGGGGAAGAGTCCTGCCAGAGTGATCAACTGGAATCTCTGGTACTTTACCAAGAGATTGAGCTGGCTTAAATTCAGGATGGGACAAAGGTCTCCCGTTTTCTTTGGAACAAGGAAGAAGCTGGAGTAATTACCTTTTCCGTTTTGTACCTGTGGGACCCTTTGGATGGCCTTTTTTTCTAGTAGCTGATGGATCTCTGCTTCTAGAAGGGGACTGTGTGCCGATGGACAACAGGCCAGGGGGATTGTCCGGCGGGATAGAGATGAACTCTGCTGTACATCCTTTTCGAACAGTGTCCAGCACCCACTGGTCTATCATGATACTGGACCATTCAAGTGGATACAGTGCAAACTGCCCTCCTACCAGCTCGTTCTGCCTGAAAGGAGGAGGGGACAGAGATAGTCAAGCTGAGGGAGTGGTGGGGGCCTGGGCCCTAGAAGCTTTGGGCTGCTTGGGGCCCTGGGAACCTTGAGGAGCAGGGTGACCCCGCCTCTTGCACCCCTTACCGTGACTATTTGCTCCCCTATCCCTGCCTTTGTCCTTTATGAACAGGACATCGGCCGGGTTCCTGAGACTGGGATTTATACATGCGGTGCACATCAGCCACCACTTTCCCCGACCCCTGAAATTGCTTGATCATCTCTTCAACTTCCGGGCGCACCCCATTCTCCATTCCCACAGTACCTAGAAAGGTGGACAAACTAACTTAGTGACGTGAAAGGTACGGCTGCGTGGGCACGTGGGGGGCTGCTTGTTTTGTGAGCTGGCTGTTTTTTCATCGTGAAATAAAATGCTTTTTTATATGACCTAGCTTATAGGTTTTATTTTTCACTCGCTGTACTAGGTAACCCTACTTTTGTTTTTCTTGTTATATATGTTGCCATCTAAATTTACTCCAAATTCACTCCAAATTAATTTAAAACTGCAGGTTTGCTTTAAAGTCACAGACAAAAATAGAATGGATGTCAACAATTAAGCACTGTTCTTTACTAACTGAAGTAACTGTGTGTCACCGACAGGGGTAAACTTTTAATAACCCACCTGCACCCCAGCAGCAGCAGAGTGTAGATCTCACGTAAACTATAGGTGCTTGCCGCAGTGCTAAGGGCACAGAAAAATAAGGCTTAAGTGGTCACAGATTATTTCTCTGCAACCTACTACTAGTCTGACCAGCTTAAACTGCCCTGTAACAAACTGAAGGGCAGGAGTGTCTCTGTCTGCTAAACAATTCCAATTTTATTAGCAGCCTTTATTTCTGCCTGTAATAACACCCATAAGCATATTTATTTACCACAATAGAACTGGAGCTGGTAACACTTTTTTTTTTTTTTTTCACTCTCCTGTTGTAGCGGGCAAATAAGCCCTTAGCTTCAACTACGTAGTGCTCTTCAGCTCAAAAATCTGTAATTCAGCTGTTTTACTGTACACAGTACTAATCATCAGAAAAATAAAAATTGTTGTCCCCAAGAATATCATCTTTCATCAAAAGGGTAGCCCCCAAGTAGTTATGTAGCCTGAAGAGGGGATTGTACAGAGAAATCGAGTTAGGAGCACAAATCTCAGGTGACTCAATGGCAGCACGTCCGTTCAGTTCAGTGGGCATCTCCAGAGTGATGACGCACTCGAAAATTCCCACATAAGCGCAGATCAGCCACAGACCACCTGATCGCAGACTCTGTCACACATGTGATCTCCCTGTGGCTGATCTCGCCTGGTGTCATCACTCCCGCGAGACTGCTGATGTGCTGCCGACAGCCGAAGTTCTCCGATACTGCCTTAACCCTGCCCCTCGTTCCTGGAGTTCTTGGACTGGAGACAACATGCTGCACTCGTTCCTCATCCCCTGGCATGTTCCTGAGCCTGCATTTGGGAGCTCCGCAGAGACACGCAGGGACACAACGCACATGTGTAACAGCAGGAAACACAGCAAGTCCATCAGACGTCACAGCATTGTGAAGTTCAAATCCTGCTGCTGTACTAAAGCGTCCCAGGCGTCGGACTTGGAGATTTTTTATCCCCTGACAATACAGGCACAATAACAGTCAGACACTCCCTAAAGTAACTGACAGGTGGTCCGGCCCAGTGGCGCTGAGGTAGGCGCTGAGCGCCACACCTCACGCTACTGGTGACCCAGGTTTGAAACTGACTCAGGGTTGCGGGGCGGAGATTGGAGGCATCTAGCGGATGCTCTCCTCCTCCTGGGTGGGTACCAAGGGTGCCTTATGCACCCAATGCTCCTGGGGCCAGTGGGCACAGGCTTTCAGGGCAATGGCGGCCTCGGAGCCAGGGAGGGAGGACGTTAGGGCACTTGGCAATGGCATGCATCAGCATGTGCCTGCACTAGGACATATGTCCTTCATGCCAAAATCCTCGGGGGTACTTGAGGGAAAATGGGGGAAAAAAATGGTATACACCCCAGAGCAACAATGAAACGGGGAAGGGTAGCTGAATAGCCCAGGCGGACAGAGTAGGAGGGGGTACGAGGCCTCCTCTGAAAGCCGTGGGAGCTGAGTGAGTGCAAAAAATAAAGTAACCGGCAGGTTTCAGTCCAAATGCCGTTGCTATTATTGGAGAAACACAGCAGCAGAGTCAATCAGCCCACTTCGGAGGGCAAAAAATAACACCCCCAACAAGAGAGAGTAGACTGGAGGGAAGAAGGTTACTTCTTGAGCCTTCCCGTAGTGTTCCCATGCTGCCGAGATGCTGCAGGAGGCAGCTGCTGAAGGTACTCACCTAGCACACTGGCCTGTGATACTAGTCCTGTGGGTATAGGAGCTGTCCTTTTCCATACAGATCCAGAAGGAGTGGACAAGCCGATAGCCCATGCTTCACGCAAACTCAATGCAGCTGAAAGGAATTATGCCCAGATTCAGAAAGAGACATTAGCAATTGTATTTGGAGTCCAGAAATTTTGCCAATACTTGCTAGGTCGCAAGTTTCACCTGAAGACGGACCACAAGCCACTAGTAAATTTTCAGTCCAGAAAAAACAATTCCAGAGACAGCTGCTAGCCAACTTCAACAATGGACATTAATTTTGTCGTCCTATAATTTCGAGGTTACATACCAACCAATGGACCAGCATGGAGATGCGGATGCCTTGTCAAGATTACCAATATCCAGAGAAATGGAGTTCAATGTGGGACTTTTAAGAGGAGCCATTAGTATGCCAGGTGGGGCCAGATGGTTTTCCAGTGCAATTCAAAGATATGGAGGGCTCTACTGTTGTGTGTGCAATGGAGCTACAACAGTTAGATCAGCTTCCAGTACCAGTCAAGGACATTGCAAAAGCAACTAGTCAAGATGCAGTTTTGAAACAAGTGTATCAGTATACGCTTGAGGGTTGGCCGCAAAGCACTACTTGTTCCACTGAACTACAACCTTACTATACAAAGAGACCCAATTGTCCATTGCTGAGGAGTGTCTTCTATGGGGATTGCGTTTCATAGTACCCCAATGTTATCACTCAAATGTGTTGACTCTTTTGCATGCGGGCCATCCAGGCATTGCTAAAATGAAATCCCAAGACAGACTTTACATATGGTGGCCTTCCACTGACAGAGACCTATACCAGGTTGTGCAAAGATGCGAAGGTTGTGCTGTATCGATGGGAAATCTGGCAAGAGCTCCAGTTCACCATTGAGAATGACCTGCAAAACCTTGGCAAAGGTTGCATACTGATTTTGCAGGACCTTATTTAAATTCCATGTGGTTACTCTTAACTGATGCTTATAGTAAATGGACAGAAATTCTTCATACGTCTTCAACTACTGAAAGTACCATTAAAGTGCTGAAATCTATCTTTGCTACCCATGGTTTTCTGCAAGTGATTGTCTCGGATAACAGACCACAGTTCACATCTGCTGAATTCCAAGTATTTTGCCAGCAATGTGGTGTCTGCCATATTTTCTCACCTTCCTACCATCCAAGTACAAATGGTGAAGCGGAACACCTGGTTCAGACTTTTAAAAAGCGTACGAACAAAGCAAATCCTACTACACCGACAATATAAAATATCCCTTTTGGACTTTCTTGCAATGTACTGAACAATATCACATTGTGTCATGGGACTATCCCCTGCAGAATTGGTGTTTGAACCTTCTTCGCCCTCTAGGCTATAAGCCAGTACTTGAAATGCTTCCTAAGACCATATCCTTCAAGCCCAATGATCTTGTGTGGGTCAGGATGTATGCAGACCCGAAGAGATGGATAGAAGGTGTGGTGGAAAAAAGTTCAGAAATGTTGCCTATACTGTTCGACTGATTAACCAGAGAAGAGTGAAAAAACATGTGGGCCAATTATGTACTATATTAGAACAAAAAAGGGATACCCAGAGTCAGGGTAGTTATCCCGCATTAATTGTTCCAGAACAAGAACAGGAACAGAAAGTGGAACCACAGCATTTGAGACAAGATGTGGCTGGTGCTAATCAGATTCCAGAGCAACAGCCTCCAGTCCTACTACGTCAGTCAGGACGTGTAAGATGTCCAAAGAGAATGGACTTATAGAGATATAGTCTAATGACATAGACTAAAAGGCACATTGCAGTAATAAACTTTAATAGTTTCATATTACTTCTGAATTATTGACTTACGTACTTTCTAGCTTAGTCAGGCGGGATTGTTAGGTTTGGTGCAGCTTTAAGAAATGTTGGACAGTACAGCATTAAGAAATCTACTTCATGTGAGTCTTCCTGTCTGTGTGTGTTGAGAAGTTTTCCCCTTGTGTCTGTGCTGAATGGAAGTAAACAAAGATGGCCTAGATTTCTGTGTGGCATGCTTTCTCTTATTACCAAGACCCTGATGTGTTTAAGGTAGTTATTTTTTGGCCACAAAATATAACACTTTCACCAAAGCAAAAGCACAGCAGTTTGTTTTTTTTTCATTTCATGATTCCAATTGTTTCACTCTGTCTTTCCAGCAGAAAATTTCCAGTAGCCCCTTTGTTTTGAGATAAAACCTTTTCACTTCCCTGATGCTCCCAGGTGCAATCACTAAACTATTAGGTGGATTTTTGTGACAGCTCATCAAGAGGCCTTACTCTTTTTTTCCTCTTACCTTGACCGAGGCAGTATAGCGCAGTGGTTTAACGCTATGAGCTGCAAACCTGGAGACCTGTGTTTGAATCTCACAGTCCCCGTTTGCTTTACTGTATGACCCTGAACAAGTCACTTAACTTTCTTGTGCTCTCAGGTCGCACCTGGACTCAAGCTTCAGCTTAGTGTGCCTCTCCTGGTTAAAATATTTGACTATATGCCTTTCCCCTGATGTGATGTAATTTCCTGTGCCTGTGATTTAGAAAAAGGATGCCTACAGTTAAAAAGGGAGGGGAACTGAATGGGTTATAATTCTGGCCCTAAAAGTGTTATAGGTTTGGTCAATAGCTTATGTAAATCAGATTTCCACTGGTAACAATACTGATTAATTTAATCCTAGATAGACATTTCTCTTTAAGTATCATACACTTGAAAACATGAATTTCTAACATACTGTTGTATATCTGAAACTCAGTAAAAAGAAACTTCAAAAATAGTGCTCTGTGGTGGTCAGAACTCAGACAGCCTTTAACATACCCCACTTGTGAAGGCTGGATTAGGGGAAGGAGAATGAGCTCTAAACATGTGGCAGTGACTTTAAATCAGACTCTTAGCTTCAGGGCTTAGGAGCAAAATTGGCCAGTAACTCCCCAGGAGAGTGCGTCCAATACAGTCATCCCTGGGGCTTTATGAGGCGAGAGGGAGGCAATAGCAGACTCGATTTCCTGAGTGGTGAAAGGGGCCTCTAAAACCTCCTTCTGCTCCACTGCCACAGTGAGGATGGGAAGACCAACCAGAAAGGCATCCAGTTTGGCCAGATACATGGGACCATGGGAAGCATAGAGAGGAACACAGAAAGCGTGCTTGGTATGGTTGACCTCCTGAAGCTGGGTTTGTACTATGCCACCAGAGTCTTTAACCCATGAATCTGTCTATCGGGCTGCTGTTTATGTAGTCAATAAAACAGAAAGCAGTCACCCTGCTTTCTCTCCCCCATCCCAATACCACTGCCATAAGCACAGGACCGTCAGTTCTGCCTTTCCGGTGGTCAAGGAATTAAGCTGCATATGGATAGCACGCAAGTCCCTTAGCAGAGGGGGCTGTAGGTCCTCAGAGGGGCAATCTTTAAGTTCTTTTTCTTTCTCCCACAACTGACCTCAGAGGTCCCGTTGCTCCTTATTCCCATTTGTGGCAGTGGGTTGCTGCAAAGATCATAATCCCCCCCCAAGGAAGGCATTAAAGGTCTCCCATAGCATAGACTTAGCAGTGTCCACTATGTTATTCGATTCAAAACAACTAAATCACTTCTGTCTTGAACCAAGGAGGGAACTCCTTATCATGGAGCAAGAGGGGGTCCAGGCACCAAGAGGCAGCTTCATGAGAAACAGACACCCAACTCAATTACCCTCCCCACAGGGATGTGGTTAACTACATACAGAGGGGCAATGTTCGAGGCCTGCATGGAGGTGGCACTAGGAGACTAGCCAGAAATTGAGCTGGCTGGAGGTGGAGTGCGTGGCAAGGAAGTAGGAGAAATCCAGGATTCAGAAGTGGTGCAAACGCCACGTCTCAATCAGCGAGAACACTGATAAGTCTTGGATGGCGGCAAGGGCTTTGGCATGGGGCTCAACCATTCCAGCATTCCAGTCCATATAGGGCTCCAGAACCAAAATAAAGTCCCACTCCCAAGAGGGGTGTTAGGAGCAGCCAGAGTCAACAAGGAATGGTGCAGAGCATGAAACAGCCCAAATCATCTCAGTTATGATCACAGACACTGGCAAGGACCAGGCCTTCAGGGGTATGAAAGAGTGAGTGCTGCTACCCACCTACCAGCCTTGTTTTGGGTACAGGCTGCTACTGCCCATCAGAGGGCTTTATGCATGTAAACTGAGACCCCAGTCTTAGAGGAGGGGGGCAGCTATACAGCTCCAGCCCGACCAAGTCACAATGAAGCTTGGCCACTTCCTAAGGGCACAGTTTAGTCTCCTGCAGAAATGCCACATGGGCCTTCATGCTCTTAAGTTGTGTCAGCACCCATTTCCTCCTAACTCTTTCGAATCGAGTTCCTGCACAATTCAGGAAATGAAAGTCAAGGGAGCCGTGGACCAAAGTAAGTGACGGCAATAATATGGAGCTGGGCATAGCGGCTCTTTCCCCAGGGGATTTGGGTGCGTGGGACAGTGACACACGAGTTGACAGTGTAGAACCCCTGAGGATAGCACCATATCCTGAAAGTTCTGCTCCCTGGAGTGGTGAGGTAAACGGAGCAATGGTAACAACAACAGGACAAGCAAGCAAGCAACAAAGCAGTACCAGACTGAACAAAACTCCGAGTCAGATGAACATATATCAATTGGCATCAGGTCCCTAGGGACCAGATTTGTTAAAATGTCCAAGGCCTGGACCCCCTGATAGTGGGGTCATCATTAACAAACATAACAGAACCCACAAAAGTAGCAAAACAGTTGAAAGTGCAACAACCTGAGAGACCAGCCACGACTAAGTAACCTGTGGCATTTAATCTAACCACAGACATGGAGAGTCACCATACCACAAAGAAACAAGGCAGCAAGTGTGGCGGGGGGTGGAGGCACTTGCCCAGGGAGAGAAAGGAGCAAACCGGGAATATGGGAAGGGCTGGAGGGGAGGAAGAACTAGGGAGCATACTCAGGGAGAGCAGGACAATGAGCTTCGTCCCCCAAGACACGGGCTCCCTATACAGAGAGGTGGCGGGGGGAGGATCTTACAGTCAGCATGGAGTGGGGTAGTGACAATGGGCAGGAAAAGCTGACTGCCACACACAGACGCCCCTGCAGATGCCTAGCATTAAGCAGTAAACCCCGGGTTGGCCAGGTTCTAAAAAACAGACACAGGAGGATGGCGGATCCATCACCGAGGTGGGGGACAGTAGAACATCAGAATACCCCAATCTCAAAGACTTAAGGCATGTGTCCCCTCATTCCTCCAGTCACTCCCAACTCAGGAACTCCAGTCAAGGGGGAGGGAGACAGAAGTAAGCAGAGTATAAGATATGAGCTTCCAAAAGTACAGAATGGAATAGCAGCTGCCATCCCTTGACACCTAACAGTTGTCCAGCATCACACCAAAGGGGGAAACATGGTTCCAACCAGGTCGAATGTAAGGCTCTGGCCAGAGAAAATTAGGTGAGGTGCAAGAAGAGGCACACCAGGTACCACCTGCAGCACAGCATAAGAAAAGGCACACTGAGTAGTCAGGAGAAAGGGCTACATGAAAGGAGAAACCAGAACCAGGGTAAACCAAGCAATCAAGGCAAGAATGACTGCTAAAATCCAGCGAGTAAAAGGTGAGGCAGAAGCCCCCACCCCACCCCAATCTAGAGTCGGTCACTTCACAGCCCTGCACCAAGGAGCAGGGACATCCCACTGCCCCACTAGACCAGCCAGCCAGAGAGAAGACACTGTGGATGAGGGTGTTTTTTTGGGGGGTGACCTCACTTCTACAGTTAGTATGTAACCATGGTAACCACCCCGAGGAAGGCTTTTGTCTAAGTGCTGGGGTGACAGGTACAATACATGTGTGATTTCAAGTGCACTGAGCTGCTGGCTGTTCTAATGAAATACAATGCTGCTATTTTCTGCAATAATTTTGACTCGTATGCATTTATTTTGGTTTGGCATGGTCGGAATGACGCTACTACCTTCAGGATATTTAACAGAGACTCTGCAAGGAGAAAAAGACAAACAACACTGCCTGAGACTAAACAGGACACATTAGGGTGACCAGAGAAAATTGCACAGACCTGCAAATAGTAAACATTAACAGTAACACACCACTACTAACCATTCCAGTATCAACTATTCAAAAGGATAACACTGGAAAGCGATCAGCAAATTCCAGAACAGTCACCTCACCCAATGCACAAAATTCAGGTACCAGGCACAAAATTTAGTGGGGCTCAATCCTGGATGTTCAATGTGAGTGATCATAGTGACCCAGGGGCAGCCACATGCAACCCGTCACATCACCAAGCCGATATACACAGTATCCCTGCCCCTCCCAGAGTAAAGACAAGATACAAGGAATGCACATTTACAGTCTAAATCTCCAAGTAGCAGGAGTCACTGGGGGAGGAATGAGTGGGAGCCAAACAGCTAAGATGTGGGCTTACAAGTAACAAGCAGACCATTTCCCATGACAGTCCCAGTTTAGCCGGCAGGTTTCTGTGGCGATCGCTGTTACTCTGGGGGGCAGGGCTGTCATGGCAGTGGATACATCAGGGGAGGTGTGGGTGGTGTAGCAGCTCTGTCTGCCGGTTCAGTGGCAGATCACCTTTAAGGTCAGGCTGCTGACCTATAAAGCCCTACATGAACAGGGACCCCAATACTTGCAAGATCTTCTTACTCCCTGCTGCCTCTCCGATCCGCCAACAAGGGATTGCTAGAGATTCCCAGGGTTCAGTTAAAGACATCTGGGGCACGTGCTTTTTCTTATTTTGCCCCTTCTCTGTGGAATTCTCCACCTCGTCGGATAAGAGAATGCCCGATTGTCTCAAGTTTTAAATCTGAGCTCAAAACTTATCTGTTTTTTAAAGCTTATTCTGAATGATTTTAAATATGATTGTTAATTTAATTTAACTGTGTGTTTTAATGTGTTTGTACAGCGCTTTGGCTTTGAAAAGCGTTTAAAAATAAAAAGTTTTACTTTACTAACTGATACACAATTTCTCTGGTGTTGGGATTTGTACACTGCCTGTACCAAATATCACTCTGTATCACATCCCGACTGTTCCCATGCATATTTCTTGCAGATTTTTACAAAGCACTTAAACCAGCATCATTCTTTTGTTCACTTTTTATATCACATTGTAAACCAAAGTTCAAACTACATTTTAAATCCACATCTGTTGGTGGCGTGATAGCCAGGTTTACTAGATCATTATGAGATTCCAACCGTGCCTTCTTTTCCTTTCTCTTTTCATTTTTACTCTTTCTAGTCTGCCCTGGGGTTTCTTAAGATATCGTCAAAAGGGTACAGTTCTTCCAGTCTTTCCTGCTTCCTCGTCTGGCTTCTAGTTTGAACAACTGCTAATAACTTGACACTATCAGTCTTTCAACAGTGCATGGAATCGGGAAAAGTCAGTACCAATTATAACTGGCACTGGGAAAGAGGATATAAGCCCAGCCTCAATTGCATGAGGTTTCCCCATCTACTGCCACTGTAGTAATCTCGCACCTGCGCTTCAGAGATAGGAACAGAGATCCCACGCATGCGCGAGAGCGCGCTTCGAAGCTCAGGCTAGATTTCGCAACTACAAGAAATTAAACATTGTGCACTGTAGAGCGCCCAGTTTTTCAACAGAGAAACCAACAACATTTTATTTTTACACGAGGAGCAGGGTTATTATTCTATCTCAGGTTCGTTCTCAAAAAAATCACTGTTTTGGACAGCGCTCATGCCAGAGGCGCATTCCTGACCTCGTGCTTCCGGGACACGGTGAGTTTTAGTCGACCAGAGTGTAAACATATTTTCTCACAAATCTTAAAAACCTGCCAAATGGCTGTAAATTTGCACATGTAGGGGCATTCTGGGGTGCATTTAGGATAGATGGGTGCCAAGAGGCACAAAGCTGACAGTGCCCCTTTAAGGGTTTAACACTGAACACCCTACTCAACCCTAACTATACAGGCGCTACCATGCCCTTATAATACACAAAGTAATGTTCTGCTGTAGGGGCTTTCTTTACTTTTCCATGCCAGAATAAGCCAGTTATTTTAATGAGGCACAACCGCGCCTCTAATCCCACTTTACAGATAACCCTGTTTTATGCACAAGGGGCTGAAGTAGTGGTCCATTTCTATTGGGACTCATTTTACTGTAACACCAGAGTCCATTCCAAATTACTCTCCCCCTTTCCAGGGAACACTGCTCGCCATTTACCAATACAGAGCAACAAGAGGGGGACAGGTGCCATCATTTTAATTTCATCCTTAGGACCACCAGTTTTGCTTGTAAGAACTTACTCAAAGAAGAGTTTCGGAATGCAGCGGTGATGTACAATTCCGGAAAGCTGTGGTGATGCACAATTTCGGAATGTGGCAGTGATGTGCAGCTTCGGAATGCAGATGTGATGTACAAGTTCAGAATGTAGCGGTGACGTACAGGTTTGGAATGCAGTGGCGACACACAGGTTTGGAATGTGGCAGTGACAATTTCAAAATGTGGCAGTGACGAACACTTTCGGAATGTGGTGGTGACGCATAGTTTTGGAATGTAGTGGTGACAATTTCAGAGTGTGGCGTGATGCACAATTTGGGAATATGGCAGCGACAATTTTGGAATGTGGCACTGAAACACAACTTAGTGGGGATGTACAATCGTGGAATTTGGTGAGGATGTGAGAAAGGCTGGGAAGGAAGTTAGTAGGCACAGGGGCGGGTGCAAAGCTGGTGAGATGGGTAGGAAACTGGCTGCAGGGAAGGCAACAGAGGGTGGTGGTGGGTGGGGAGCTCTCACACCCAAGGGCAGTGACGAGTGGTGTTCCACAGGGCTCAGTGTTGGGACTAGTGTTGTTTGGGATATTCATTGCAGACATATCATGGGACATCAAGAGCAAGATCAGTCTGTTTGCTGATGATACCAAGGTAGCGCAGTGGTGGATGACCTAGGGGGATGGCAGGGGTTGCAGGATGATCTGGCAAAGCTTGAAACCTGGTCAGACACCTGGCAACAGGCTTTAATGCCAAAAGTGCAAGGTGCTGCATTTTAGGATGAAGAACCCAAGGAGGAGTTACCAGCTAGGGGAGTGCAGCTAGCCCAGACAGAGGAGGAGAAAGGGTCTGGATGTGCTCATTACAGGGTCAATGAACAACTCGCACAATGTAGGAAGGCAGCTGCAAAGGCCAACAAAATGCTGGGTTGTATTGCCAGAGGTATATCCTGAGGAGGGGAGGAGGTGATTCTGCCACTGTATAGGTCATTAGTTAGACCACACCTGGAGTACTGTGTGCAGTACTGGCGTCCGTATCTGAAGAGGGACATTAAGTTACTGGAGGAGGTGCAGCGCAGAGCAACAAAGATGATAAAGGGGCTGGGGGACTTATCATACGAGAGGAGGTTGAAGGAGTTGAACATGTACTCACTGGAGGAGAGGAGAGACAGGGGTGACATGATTGAAACCTTTAAATACATGAAAGGAATAAACAAGACAAGTACAGAGGGGCTGTTCAAAGTAAGGGAGGGAAGGGACACCAGGGGCCATGATACGAGACTGGAGCGAGGAAGGTTCTGGAGGGAGATGAGAAGACACTTTTTTACAGAGAGG
Organism: Neoceratodus forsteri; assembly: GCA_016271365.2. Taxonomy (NCBI): domain Eukaryota; kingdom Metazoa; phylum Chordata; order Ceratodontiformes; family Ceratodontidae; genus Neoceratodus; species Neoceratodus forsteri. The sequence continues at coordinate 22,477,914 of JADMNL010000037.1, read as the reverse complement.
GTGGTGGCTGGATGGAATGCGTTACCTCCTGAAGTGGTATGCAGTAGAACAGTGGACTGCTTCAAACGAGGATGGGACAGGACAAGGGGGAGGGTTAATGAAGGGGAAGGGTGGAAGGGAGGGACAGCTGCAGAATAAGGGGTGCTAGCTGCACATTCGAGCAGACTTGATAGACTTCTAGGCCTTTATCTGCTGGCAAATTTCGTATGTTCGTATGTGCCATTTCAGAATATGGCAGGGATGCACAATTTGGGAATGGGGAAGGATGCGCAATTTCGGAATATAGCAGGGATGCACAATCTTAGAATGTGTCTGGGATACATAACGTCAGCTGAGTGACCCTGGTGCTGCTACCTGCTGGAGGTCGGACCTCAGCATCCAGCCCGCCACCCCCTGACCAAGGAAAGCAGACAAGCCAAACCAGGCTCTCCACTTCAGCTGAATGGCCCTGGCACTGCTACCTGCTGGCGGCTGGACCTCTGCATCCAGCCCGCCACCCCCTAACCAAGGAAAGCAGGTACGTTTGGTCAGCTCCTAGCTCGAAGCTGTCAGGCTTCAATCCCTATAATTGGACTGGCTCCTGGGGACTGTGGCTGCTTCCTGATTGGATGCTGCAGATCCCCACTGAGAAAGGAAGCACACAAGGCACCTTTTTCAAAACACAGCTCGGCCAATGCCTTGCTGTACTGCTCTCTGGACAATTTTTTCTGCTGAATTTACTGCCATGTGGAAATAATATATATATTTTTTTTCTCTCCTCTTGGAATTTTCTACTGTTTAGCCTGCTGCATTAGCTAGGCCTGAGTTCTATATAGCTTATGTCTTGCACTGCTGAATATTTTTACTGCTTAAACATTTTACCTTTAAACTATTGCACTGTATATGTAGAAATGGCCTATCCGAGTTGTAGCGAACTTTGACTGCCTGACGTCTATATAGCTTACAGCTCTGTTGCCACTTGAGGGTGATATCCAACTGAACCAGGGCCCTGGAATGGCAAACATCTCAATATCCTCCCCCCCCCCCAAGACCAGACCTGGCTATCATCGAAGGGGCTGCGGATCGCTCATATGAATATATGTAGCCTTCAGCCAAAGATACACGAAGTTCAAGTATGGCTTGACCTATATAAACCAGACGTGCTAGCAGTCTCGGAGACCTGGCTAAAACCCCCATGTCCTCGAGCATGAAGTAGCTGCCTCAGGATATGTCCACTACAGAAAAGACAGAATAGCTAAAGGGAGGGTGGGGTGCTCATCTATGTGAAGGACACCCCTAATCTCCTCCCAGATCAGCATGCTGCACAGCACGTCCCCTGAGATTGAATTGATCTTTATACGGTTCACCCTAGGCGGTGTCAAGCACCTTACCATTGGGTGTGTATACAGCCCCCCTAAAAATGCTCTCCAATCCCTGGAGACACTCACGAAAGCCCTAGCCACAGAGATCGCGTCTGAACTCCTCCTACTGGGGAACTTTAACCTGAACTGGGCCCAGGAGGCTAAGTCATATATTAATGGCCTGCTGCATGAGGTAAATCTTGCCCAGATTATTACTGAACCTACCAGAATAAATCATAGAACGGGGAAGGCACTCAACCAACGACTGGGCTCTGGTGTCTAACCCTAAGAATATTCAATTGACAGGCACTATGGCCGATGCCCTGAGTGACACTCACTCATCTTCTGTGTCTGGAAGAACAGGGCTGACAGGATTCAACCTAGAATCCTCACAACGAGGGACTACTCTAAATTCTCACCTGAGCAATATAATAACTTTCTCAGTAACATTGACTGGAGTCCACTACAACGCCTCCCTACCCTGGACGGGGCAGTCACCTTCTTCCCGAAATCCCTCACGAGGGCTGCCGATCTCTTTGCTCCGATGAAGACCCATCGTGTTAAAGGCAGTTGCTACAAGTGGATCACTCCCCCTCTAAAGGCCCTGATGATCCGCCGCGACAAAGCCTGGAATAAGTTCAAGAGCTCTAAACTCCTAGCTGACCTTGAGACCTACAGAGCTCTTCGAAACCAAAGTAAGCAAACTGGCAAAAAGGGCATCAATCACCTCCAGAAAACTAACCTAGGCAACCCGAGGTTATTCTGGTCTCACATCAGTGAGCTGATAAAGGGAAACAGCAAGGCAGCCCCAGGCCCTATAGTGGCAAATGGGCAGTTACTGAACGATGGGACCCTCATTGCTGTGGCCCTTAATCGCCATTTCACGAACCTTGGCGATTACAAGGCTGGGCTCCCAGTGTCCAAAAATGAGTCCCACATTCTGGAACCTCCTAACCTAGACCGCCCATCTTTTCATCTGAGGTTAGCTACGGTTAAAGAAGTCCTCACCCTTCTAAAGTCCTTGAAAACAAGAGGATCAGGTGGGCCTGATGGTATCCAAGCTAGACTACTCAAGGACGGTGCTCCAGCACTCGCAAGACCTCTTACCTGGCTCATAAACAGGTCCCTTCTAGAAGGGACAGTACCAGAGCTGTGGAAACATGCTCATGTTGTCACTATTCACAAGGGTGGGCCTGTGGAACCTATTGGCAACTACAGGCCGATCTCCCTGCTTTGTACCCTTGCAAAAATTCAGGAAAAACTGGTGTACACTCAACTCCGTGAATACTTAGAGGCACACCTGCTTCTTTCCCCAGCTCAGCATGGTTTCAGAGCTAAGCATGGGACAGACACCGCCCTAAGTTCTCAGCAGATGTGCTTAGGGAACTTGACTCAGGGTCCTACATAGGTGCAGTTTTCATCGGCCTTTCCAAGGCCTTCGACTTGGTCGACTGCCGACTCCTACATCAAAAATTGTGTAACATAGGCCTGGACACTCATGCTCTCAGATGGTTTGAAAGCTACCTTACTGGTCACTCTCAGAGGGTCAAGTGAAAGGACAATATCTGTGATCCACTGCCCCTTAAGGAGGGGGTACCACAAGGGTCCATACTCTGTCCCCTCCTGTTCTCCTTGTTTATAAATTATCTGCACAACCACTGTGGGAGCAGTAATGTCATCCAGTACGCTGATGACGCTGTGATTTACAGATCCTCTGACAACTTGGATGACCTTGGTCCATTCCTCCAAGAGGACCTTCTCACTATGGAAGACTGGCTTACTAAGAATAAAACGGTCCTTAATACTACCAAAACCAAGGCCATGTTGTTTGGACTCCAATCCCTTGGCCAAAACAGGACAACTCCTACAACTCACTTCCAGGGCAGGTAACAAACTTGAAGTGGTTGCCTCCACAAAATACCTTGGCCTTACTTTGGACCAAGGTTTCACCCTAAAACAACATGTTGACCAAGTCACCAAAGTCATCCATGGTAAACTTGGTGCACTCTATCGTCTCAAGGATCAGCTAATCCCTGAAGCCAGGAGTGCCACTGCCACGTGTGTCTTACTCCCAACACTCACCTATGCTGCCCCGATACTTCAGGGAATGGCCAAGCTGGAGTTCAGTAAGTTACAGGTCTTGCACAACAAGGTGGTCCGTTTTGTCACTCAGTCCCACTCTAGGAGCCACCATTGTGATTCCCTAGCACTACTCAGCTGCTTATTATTCGAAGCCCGTCTCAGGTACCCAGTGCTCTGCCTAACACATATGCTAATTAGCTCTACACCTCCCCCAAGCCTCGGAGGGCTCATAGCTGCCAAGCAAAATCCTCACAATCTACAGACCTCAGGCCAAACTCTTCTCCAAGTCCCTAGGGTAAGAACCAAGGCAGGGGGACATGTCCTTTTCCCACACTGCCCCTTCCCTATGGAACAACCTTCCTCCTGAGGTTCGGGAAGCTCCATCACCAGTGAGCTTCCGAACAAGACTCAAGACACGTATGCTTGCCACGAGTCAATGCCACTGCTACGTTACCTGACACACACTACCCACCTGCCCGGGCACTTACATCACTACCACCTGAGCTGGCAGCCCTAACCCTTCTCTATTGGCTCTCCTCCCAAAATATTCTACTCAGGTGTGACCCAGGTATGACTCTGGCTCTCCTATAATGTTTCACTTTATTAATCAATGTAACCTGCTATGTAATACATTATTGCTATATACACACACAGTATATATATATATATATATATATATATATATATATATATATATATATATATATACACACACACACACACACATACAGTACATATACAGTATATATATGTATATGCACACATATACATACACACACTGTATATAAATGTGTATATGTGTTAACATGTCGCATGCCATAAGCTATATCTGTACTGACTGTGTATCCTACTAGTCCTGTAACTCCCGGGTCGCCCCTGAAAAAGGGACCTCCGAGGCCCAGTGGGCCTACCCGGTCATCAAAATTTAATAAATAAATAAATAAATAAATAAAATGTGGTGGGGATGTAATGCACAATTTTGAAACATGGTGGGTGCGTACAATTCTGGAATGTGGCAGGGACATGCAATTTCAGGTTTCCTGTCACATTCCAACAGCGTGCATCCCCACTATATTTCGAAATTGCCAGTCCCTACCAAATTCCTCGATGTGTGTCCCTGTCGCATTCCGAGACTAATTGTTCCACCACATTTTTGAGATGGCACACCCGTCACATTCTGAGATTGTGTGCCCCCAACATTTTAAAACTGTGCACCACCTTGACATTCTGTGCCTTGGCTCAGTTCTGCATTCCAAAACCACCTCCTGACGTGTTCTAAAGTACAGTGTTATGCATCTGAACATTCTGGAAACACAAGCACTGCAGGCAACCCAATGTCATTTTTTTTTAAAGGATTACTATAGCTACAGTTTCTTAAACTTTGGAGAAGCAGGTTGTATAATGTTGCTGACAGGGAGAACTAGAGTGTGAGTTCAGGAGATGACATCATCAGTGGCTCTTCACTGAACCTGGCTATTTTGAACAGGTAGTGAAATCAGGGTTACAAAATAGCCCATAACTTTTAAACAAAGTAACGTAGAAACCTCATGTTTGGTATGAGATTTATTGGGGGTATGCTTATTCTAATTCTGCAATGTAGCACTTTTGACAGGAGCCCTTCTTTTGTAACTGATACAGCCCTGTCCGGCACCCTGACCAAACTGCCTCATAATAGCATGTGTAGCAACTACATGTTTATACAGCAGGTGTCAATACATACACAGTTACTGTCCTTATGAGGTTTGGTGCTGGCTGTGGCACCTGTGAGTGGGGTTCCTCATGTCCTTGCCTGCTTCCACCAGATCCTGTGAGGCTTGACAGGGGCTTCATGCACGTCGGTGGTGGGGATATGTAACCCCCTACCTTGTCTGGGGTACATAGGGATTAATTCTGAGTGCTGTCCCAGATGGGAGTGGCTTTGCTTATTAGTGTAAAAAAGGTGGGCACCAGAGGGTAGCCATCTGGGAACAAGCGACCACCAAACAGTGTGGTTCACGATAAACTTAGCTGTAGAGTCAAGCTATACAAAAGTGAAGGTACTGGACTCCAGGAGGGCTGATTTTGTCAAAATGGGAGAGTGCCTCAGAAGCACTAGCAAACAGGCAAGAAGGTGGTGTGGAGCAACAATGGGGAAATATCAAAACCGCCATCACAGAGGCAACAAGCCTTTGTGTGAAACAAATAACAAATCAAAATGAAAGAAAAACACACTGTGGTTCTCAAAAGAAGTGGCGGGGAAGATTAGGTAGAAAAAGACAGCATTCAGGAAGTATAATGAAACACAGAAGGAGCAGAACAGAGAACTGTACCAGTTAAAGCAGAAGGAAGCGGGGAAAGCAGTCAGAATAGCAAAGGCCCAAACTGAGGAAAAGATAGCCAACTTGGTTAAGAAGGGGGATAAAACCTTTTATAGGTACATTAGGGAGCAAAGAAAGACTAAGGCATGGATACGGAGACCGAATTAAGAGAAGGGTGGTTGGGCAGAGAGACAGTGAAAGAGCAGGGATACTGAATGAATACTTTTGCTCATTATTCACAATGGAAGAGCAGGGGGCTATACCTAATCCAGTCAATAGAAGCACTCTGGATAGGGGGGTTGATATTAGTCCTTTCACAGAAGAAAGGGTTCTGAAAGAACTCCTAAAACTGAAGGTGGATAAAGTAATGGGGCCTGATGGGATTCACCCCAGAATTCTAAACTAGTAACACCACTGACTACCCTTTTTAATAAATCATGGGAGGATAGTGTGGTACCTGAGGACTGGAGGAGGGCAGATGTGATTCACCTGCACAAATGTGGGAGCAAGACAGAGGCAGGAAAGTACAGACCTGTCAGTTTGACCTCAGTGGTAGGGAAAATGATGGAATCACTTCTGAAGGAAAAGAACTGTTGAGGACCTAGAGGCCAGTGGGGCACAGGACCCAATGCAGCATGGATTCACAGCAGGAAGGTCATGTCAGTCAAATCTAATTGATTTCTTTGACTAGGTGACCAAAGTAGTAGACCAGGGAGGGCTGTGGTCATGGCCTACCTAGACTTTAGCAAGGCATTTGGCACAGTCCCACACAAAAGATTAATAAACAAATTAGCCAGCCTGGGAGTGGGTCCCAGGGTGGTAGCCTGGGTAAAACACTGGCTAGATAACAGGACGCAGAGGCAGTGTTCCCATTAAGGTTGCAGATCTGAGAGTGCACTGCACCCACTCCAAACATTTTCAGGGGTACCATATAAATTATAAGGGTTTATTCTATCATTTGTACAACATTTTTGTGGGGTACATATACTTCAGACAGAATTATAGGGGTACAGTGCACCCCCTTCACACAAAAATGTACTTGAATTTCATAATTTGTACTTGAATCAAGTACAGATGGGGGTAAATGGGAACACGGCGCAGAGGATAATAGTAAATGGAGTCCACAGTGAAGAAAGAGGAGTTACTAGTGGGGTACCGCAGGGTTCAGTACTGGGGCCGGCCATTTTTAGTGTCTTTATAAGTGACATTGCAGAGGAACTGGGAGGAAAAGTATGTCTCTTTGCAGATGACACAAAGATCTGCAACAGGGTTGCTACACAAGGTGGGAAGAAAGGAAGAAAAGGAACTTGGCAAGGTTGGAGGAATGGTCAAATGTGTGGCAGCTTAGATTCAATGCAAAGAAGTGCAAAGTAATGCACCTGGGAAACAAAAACCCAGGGGAAGAGTACACAATGGGGGACGAGATACTGACAACAAAAATGGAAAGGGACCTGGGGTAGTCATATTAGATGAGCTAAAGGTGGGCAAGCAATGTGAGAAGGCAGTAAGGAGGGCTGGGGGATACTGGGATGCATAGGGAGAGGCATCATGAGTAGAAAACAGGAAGTTGTTGTCCCTCTGTACAGACAGTTGGCAAGACCACATCTGGAGTATTGTGTACAGTTCTGGAGACCCCCATCTCTGCAAAGACATAGACAGGGTGGAAGCTGTCCAGAGGAGGGCAACCAAAATGGTCCAGGTCTGCACCAGAAGACATATGAAGAAAGACTAAAGGAACTTAAGAGGTATAGCCTCGAGGAAAGGAGGGAGAGGGGGGACATGATAGAAACTTTCAAATATCTCAAGGGAATCAACAATGTCCAAGAGGGTAGCATCTTTCAGAAAAAGAGATGTGCAAGAACGGGGGGCACAATTTGAAGATAGAGGGGGGTCTGCTCAGAGGTAATGTGAGGAAGTATTTCTCCACAGAGAGGGTTGTGGATGCATGGAACAGCCTTGTTGAGGAGGTCGTGGAGTCAAAAAACAGTGGGGGAATTCAAGATTGCATGGCAAGACGTAAGGCAATTCTGGTGGGGGGTAGGAGGAAGCAGGCTGTTGGTTAACTAGGATCTGCAGCTTATCTGTTAGGTAGGGACATGGGCAGACTAGGTGGGCCAAGCGGTCCTTATCTGCCATCAGATTCTATGTTTCTATGAACTGCCAGCAGGGGCATGCCTGACCTGCGGCAGATGGCATAATGAATTAAACTATGCCCTCCCAGGTAAAGAGTGATGCCTTGTGTTGCAGACTGCCTGTTTAAAAAAAAAAAAAAAAAAAAACTGGTATTCACCACCTGTTGCACTGTAACTACAACAATCTTGGCAGATCTACTGTTTTTATTTTATTTTTAAGGTCTAGGATTACAAATACCTTTGGGCCAAGGCTCTTTTACAAAGGTTTCACGTCAGAACTAAAAACGGACTTATCCACCCTGGGACCGCCGCCCCCATTATAGCTAACACAAGTTCTTGGGTGCAAACTCAAAATAAAACCAAGAAGTGTCGGGTGAATTTGCAGCCAAGGTTTTATACCATACAGAATGAATGTCCTTACAGACCTGTACAACAGTCCCCAAACCACTGCATAACTGAGGAAGTGAAAAAACAGATCAACATCATGTTCATCTTAAAAATACACCAGCACTGTCAGGGAAACAGGAACGTCTCTGCTTGTACTGTAAAAATTCCATTTATTTTCATTTTGAGTCAGCACAACTGAATGAAATGGTACATGTAATACTCAGGGATACAATCTGTATGTGTGTGTATATATATATATATATAAACAAATTTCTGGGGGTGCTAGAGACCTAACAGGACATGCCGCACATGGGCTCCTTTTAGCCTGCCCTTATTTTGCGTAAAAACATTGTGCAATTTTTTTGTTGTTGTTGTATTATCTTTTTATCCTTCTTCCCTTACCCCCTAGCCTGCCACTCCTTCGGGCAGCACAGTGTCCCTTCTGCCTGCCAGTTCACCTCCCCCACCTGAATCCCCGAGCTTACCTGGGTCTTGGAGGGTTCTGGCTCATCTCTGCCAGGGGGCCCCACCTCTCCAGGGGCATGCAAGGGAGGGAAGCAACAGACTCTGAGGACAGGACATCCATGGCGACAGATGCAGGGGGACGGGTACAAAATACTGTGGGGACTGTGGTGTGGGGGGGGGGGACATGGTGCCATCATCCAGCATGGCTGAGCTGGGCGATTTTCCGGCCCTCCCACTTCACAGTATGCATGTGGCCACGACGACATCCTGGGGGCAAGAGCATTCGAGCATACATTGTCACCCATGCCAATAACACCTCCACTAAGCCACCGCCAGGAGCCGAAATGAGAGCGGCTCACAGCAACACTCCCCCCAGAAGGTAAGTGGACAAAGGACACTCAGAACTCCCTCACTCCCCACCAGCCTCCACTCCCGACATCCGGGCTTGGGGTGCGAATCAGGATTGCCAGAATGCCAAACAATGCCTCATCACTGAGCTCTGCAGAGCTGGCCAGCACTGTGCAATTTCATGTTTTGCAATTTAAAAGTATAACAACCTGCTGACCAATCTGAGCCAAAACTCGCCACGGGCAGACCGGAGGGAGCAACTGGAGGAGGCCTGAAGCCAGCAGCAACCAATGACAGAGCCCTTGACAAGCTCGAGGCACTGGAAAGCTGAAGGCCTTGAGAGCAGAGCCTTCCTGGAACACAGTATTAGCAGCGGTGCCTGCAATGGACTTGAAAACTGAGTGCACGTTGCAGCATTTGGAAAAATCAGGATGTACAGCTTAAAAGCCTGTCTTCTACACTGGTAGAAGTGGATTCCCGCTCTATACAGACACTTGAGAAGGTAGCAAAGCTTGCCATCGAGAACTCGCAATCGTGAACGAGGATGGTGGCCCTGGAAAACGAAGCTCAGGCCTCAAATCTGAGAATGGTGAGAGTCCCCGAGGGGACTAACGGGAAGAACCCATTGCAGTACCTACGAGAGTGGCTACAGAGCACCATGCAACTCCCGAATGACACAGAGGGGTGCTTTTTTACTATGGCATATCCTACTAACATGAGGAGGCCCAGACTGCACAAATACCCCCGTACCATTCTGTTTAAATGTAAGCCCAGAGGTGAAGGAGACAGTCTTGGTAGCAACGAGACAGGCATACTGTCTCACGACAGAAGACAGTGGTAAAACTATTCGACTTGTCTTTCGCCACCCATAACAAACAGAAGCAATTTGATGCCGTGCAGGCGAAACTGCATTCACTGGGAATCATAAATTCACTTTTATTCCCTGCAAGACTGCGGAGTGTATACGGTGGAAAGCAGTTTCAATTTTCTGATGACAAAGATGCCAGTCACTGGACTGAAAAAACTGCTGCCTAATTTTACTCACATTTTCTTAATCAGTTACCACTGTAATGGTGTGTCGATGTTCCAAAAAGTGTACAATACGTGAAATGGTAATTTATCCATATGCCCTAATTATGCCCAATTTTATTTTTCTAATAAGTAACTGGCAGAGCTCCTGCGTTGAGCACATACATCTCTACAGCCAGTGCCAGACCATGGTTTAATAGCAACTGCAGAATTGCAGTAAGGACTATCTTCATTCACAATTCTAATAGCCACTACAGTCGTCGTTCTGGCAGGCATTTCCTTGTCTGACATTGCGTTTATTCCCCCCACTCCTTCTGTAAAGGATATGGTGGTAACATCTGACTGTATAGGGGTTGAAATTGGCACCATCCCACTAGCCAAATGCCAATAGAATTGGGATCACGTTAAGTTCGCGCAGACCAAACGAGCGTGGTCAAGAGTGCGTTGTCAAAAGCTTTCACTATGCAGGAGCGAGGCATGCATAATAACGCTCGTGCGATAGCGTGTACTGCGGAGGTGCCTTAACTGTGCAGCGTCTGAGTCACGTTAGGGAAAGTGGTGATCCATGGCAGCATGATGTGGTAATTAAGCAATATACCATAACAGGGAGTGGGTATATTGGTGGATTTACCACACCTGGTGTGGTTCGGTCACGAGGCGCAGCCGAGTGACTTAACCACATTAGAAGTGGTAAAATCCACCCATATACCCACTCCCTGTCATGGTATATTGCTATTATACAATGTTCAGCTTGTTGTTTTTGTTTTTACAGTGATATAAAACTTTTACAGTGGGTATACTGGAGGATCACAGTCATGTGATGTGGTTTGACCAATGAGGTTGCAGGATTTTCATACCCCATTGTATAATAGTAAATCTACACTGCTCTGTTTACACTCATGGAGTACTGATCCACAGTGGCGTGGTGTGATAAGAGTAAATCTACATTGCTCTGTGTTTATTCATGGGGTACTGTATTTCACTAGAGTGGTGATCATGGCAGTGTGGTGTGGTAACAGTGAATCTACATTGTTGTTCTATGGGTAGCCAGTGTGCAAGGTTTTTCCTTTACGCTGTTTTTGCTTTAGCTGGTCTTCCAAGACACAGTTTTGCCTTGCGTCATTTTGCTGACTCTGTTTTTTACTGCACTGTATAATTTTTAGCTCAGCTGATATGGAACCGATAGATTTTGTATCTGGCTAGTAAGAATTTCCTTTAGCTAGATCTAATGGCTTGTACTGGAGAAGGGAACATTTTAATAAGTACATCAGTTGAACTAGTGGAAAATTCTATGGGGCTAGTGAATTTTTCCAGTCACTAGCCCTGCTGGCTATTGGTTGCAAAACTTAATTTCGACCCCTGCTGGTACGTAATATTTACTTGTGAGATAATTTTTCTGTATTCTATATTATGCCCCATATGACTATGTAGGTTTTTTTTTTTGCTGGTTCAGTTAAACACAGTTAGCAGAAATAAAAAAAAATAAAAAATTCCTCTCTGTCCCCTCACAGTCACATGCCACACACTGTATGCTGTCTTACTGTTACTTTTGTTCTTAGACATCATACACGTGTCTATACTGCAGAAGTCACTGCTTAATAAGCACGTGCACACACAACCTTTGACCTTTTACAACTAAAACAGGGGAAGTAATGGTGTCAAACACAGAATGTAGGTCTGTGCTTAGCTCATAGAAGCAGCAAAGGCTGGTGTGATGGCACCAAAACAAAGTACCTGTTTAGCTATGTTCAGCATGTCCAAACATGTGAACTGTGCTCATGTCACGTCTTAGCTGTAGTTTCCCCGTGTGTGCAAAACAGGATCCTCCTTTTATAAACAATATTTAAGACATCGTCAAGGCACCCACCCACCCTTTTAGCTGAAAAGGGGCCAAAAATAAATAAATAAGCCCGGGGTGGTGTTACTTTAAACTAAGTTTATAACAAAAACTTTTCTTCAAATGAATAGTATGCACTTTGACCAAGTAGTTCCTTAAATTAGTTATGTTTTACACGGAGGGTGGCTGGCTGGCCTGTTCGTTCCAGTGTTGCATATTTTAGCGCAGACAGGTGCACAGGTGTGTCAGTCTGTTGAAAATATGCACTACAAACACAGATAGGAGAGCAATGGGCTATCAAGTCAAGCCAGAGCTGGCAATATAGCCTAGAGGTTAGAGGAACGAGGTGTGAACAAGCTTGATGCATCCAGCAGACCAGGCCTGAGTTTGATTCTCACAACCTCCACTTGCATACTGTGTGACTCTGAGTAAGTCACTTAATCACCCAGTGCTCCCAGGTCGCACTTGAAAAAAAGGCACTTGTGCCTAATGGGTTACCAAAGACTAAAAATAAATAAATAAAAATGTAGTTATGAAATACAGAAATAAACATATTCTGTTGGCAGGAAAGGACCTTTAGGCCCATCTAGTCTGCCCCTTGTCCCAGCTTATTCCATCACCACTGGTTCTAGTTGGTCACAGATGTCACTCCTTCCCCTGTTCCTCTACCCAATATGCCCATGTGTCTATCCCACGCATGCTTAAGGCTCCCCACAGTCTTTGCCCCCACCACCTCCTCCTCTGGCAGGCTGTTCCATTCATCCACCACCCTTTCCATGAAGAAGTATTTCCACATATCTCTCCTAAACTTCCTCGTCTTAGCTTCTTTGCATGCCCCCTTGTTCTCGTGCCTTCCTTTCTCTGAAATAGACCCTCGACTTGCACTTTGTTCCCTCCTGTGAAGTATTTGTAGGTTTCAGTCATGTCACCTCTTGCACTTCTCTCACCCAGAGAGTACATGCAAGTTCTGCAGCCTTTTCCTCGTGTGGCTTCTCGTGCAACCCCCTCACCATTTTGGTTGTCCTCCTCTGTACAGCCTCCACCCTTACAGTGTCCTTGCAGAGGTGCAGCCTCCAGAACTAGACACAACACACCTGATGGAGCCTCACTTGTAAGCGGTACAAACGGCAACACCACCTCCGCCCTGCTAGAAATCCCTCTCCCAGTGTACCCCAGCATCTGCTAGCCTTTCCCACTGCCCAACTACCATCAGGTCATTAGATGATGACCCCTAGGTTTCTTTCTTGCTTGGTGACTACAAGCTCCACTCTCCCCTTCGTATACACAGCCCCTAGGTTCCGCAGCCATAAGTGCATAACCCTGCAATTTCTGACACTGAAATTCTGATGCCGCCACCACCGGGCAATTCCTCTAGTTTCCTTGGATCTCTTTGCATTTTCTCCACCCCTTCCTGAGTGACAATCTGTTGCACATTTTTATATCAACAAAGAGACACACCTTAACCTCAAGCTGCTCCGCAATGTCACTTATGAATATACTGGAAAGGAAAAGGAGCAGTCCCAGCAGTACTGAACCCTGTGGTACCCTACTAATCACTATCACCTGCGTGGCTGTTTACCACCACCCTCAGCCTCCTGTACACAGAAACATACAACGAAGTTGACTGCGGAAAGGGACTACAAAACCCATCCAGTCTGCCCATTTTACCAATTTACTTCCTCTGCCTCTACTACGTCAGCGGCCCCAGCTATGCCCCCCTCATATGTATGATTCCCTTGTGCCTATCCCATGCCTTCCTGAATCCCTCAACTGTACATGCTCTCACCACCTCCTGAGGCAGGGCATTCCACACATCCACCGCCCTCTCTGTAAAATAGAACTTTCTCACATTACCCCTTATGAGACCCTCCTCCTATCCCTTAACCAGCTTGATACCCAGCCTGTCACTTTCTCCCCCACCCCCAGGCTGCTTAGTTTCTTAACTGGCCATTCGTGTGGAACAGTGTTGAAAGCCTTACTGAAGTCCTGCTAGGCCACGTCAACTGCTGTCACTTAATCTGCCTCCCTGGAAACCCAGTCAAAGAAATCTACGAGATCAGTTTGACAGGACCTCTCCCCGTGACACCATGCTGCCGGTGGTCCTGCAGTCCTTTTGCCTCTGGTGCTCCACAAGCCTCTCCTTTATTAGTGTCTCCATTAACTCCCCCACCACTGATGGGAGACTGACCGGCCTGTAGTTGCTACCATTCTCCCTACTGTTACTTTTGTGCGCAGGGACCACATCGGCCCTTCTGCTGTCCTCTGAAACTTCCCCGTCTCCATCAAGGTGCTAAAAAGCACTGCCAGAAGGGCGGCCCGCACCATGCTCAGTTCCTTTAGAACCCTTGCACGAATACCATCCGGCCCCGTCGCTTTATTCTCCTTTAAGGCTTCCAGTTCCTTCCAGACCCTCCCCACTGAGAATAGACTTTTGTCCACTCCCCCCTCTCTCCCTGGTGCTTACTGCAACATGATGGTCCATCCGCCCACCCTCTACTGTGGAGACCAGGCAGAAGTATTACATTTTCTGCTTTCTTTTGATCTTCTTCTGCACAGTCATCCCCCCCCCATCTCGATTCTCATTACCCTTCTCCTCGTCTTCCTCTTTTCACCCACATACCTAAAGGTTGTGTCCCCATTATTTTGACATCCTTAGCTATTCTCTCCGGTTAGTGCTTTAGCTGCTTTCACCCTCCTTCCTGCCTCCGTTTGCCAGCTATACCTCCCTGTCTTCATCCCATCGAATCTCCTTGCTCTTCACAAATGCTGTTTTTTTCTCCTTCATTGCCTCTGCCACCTCTCCTTGGAGAACCTCTACAGAGGACAAAGTAATTCTGTCACATCAGATTCAACAGACCATACAGGCTCATTCCTTCCTAAATTTACAGATCGTATTTATTCTAACTGTACTATTCTGTGTAAAAGCAGCTGCTTCTTTTTAGGAAGGCTTACAGTCTGGTGCCCAGTGCCACAGTCCTGTATGCCACCAGGTCAACAGAATGCACAGCTGTGAACCAAGAGACCACAGCTCGAGTTCTACAACCATAACTTCTTCACTGTGCAACCCTGAGCAAGTCAGTTAAGTTCCCTGTGCTCGATTCTCCCTCTCTTTCTCTCTCTCTCTACCCAACCCCCTGACCTTTGCCTTAACCTCCCTGTGTGCAAAGTGGCCAATGCCAACTGTTCACAGATTTATTTGCTTTTGGTAACTGGGTAGGTGCACTAGGCACAGGAATGCCTATTTTCAGGCACGACCCGGGAGGATACAGGGTTACAGAGAGAACAAAACAGTTTGTGGAAAACAACAATGGATGGAAAAACAATGGCTACAGGTTGGTACAGTTTCAAACAAGTGTGCAGTACATACGAGTCAACAGATAATAAATAAAACATAACAGTGAAACAGGATATCAAGTGCAGGTTCACCCATCTTAGGGATACAGACTGGGAGAGATAGCTTAGCTAGGCACAGATGTGAGGTCAAAGTAGGAGAATAAGTTAGAAACACAATCAGACGATCAGCTTTAATTGAAACCAGGGGGCTAGAGGTCCAGGATGGTAGTGGAAGAACAGTTCAGAGGGAGAGAACCAGATGGAGAAACAGGGGTGAGTACTTTTATTTTATTTAGGGGAAAGAAGAGCAAGGCAAAAGAGGGACATGAGAGAGAGAGAGAGAGAGAGAGAGAGAGAAGAGGAAGAGTGGGTGGGTTCTGTCCAGTTGAGAACCAGGAAAAAGTGGGAGTAAAATCCTGCACCCTTCTGAGGAAGGGGAACTGGTTTGATGGCCTTTTTTGAAAGCAAAGCATCAATTTTGGTCCGTAAGACCAATGTTTGGTCTGGGGAGTAGTGAGAGACGCTGAGTGGCAAAGGCAGAGTTATTGCCGCAAACTCCAGTATGTGCCCCATCATGATCAACTGCAGGAGCCACTGGTCGGAGGAGACAGTTTGCCACCCTTGCAGGTGCAGGGAAAACCTGCCCCCAACGGCCATGAGTAAGGTCTCCAGTCTTCTCCGGTCGTGGGACCTTCAGCCTGAAGGCTGGCCCTGCTGGGGGACAGCAGGGACGTAACTGGGTTTCTAAGCATTTCTAGGACCTGGCAATTGTAAATCGAGGTTCTCTGATTGGCAGGTTATCTTTGAGCCGTGGGGCGGCCCCTCGAGGAGCCCCTGAAGGCCATTTTGGCTTTAGGACAGTACAGGGTCCATACCAATTGAGGGGTATGACCAGAGTCTTAAGTCTTTCAATATGTCTTGGATCTATGGACCGAACAGCTGAACCCCTTTAAAAGGAGCATTCAGGATAAGATTGCTGTACGTCCTGTGAAAATCCTGACACTCTGAGCCAGGAGTGTTGTCTGAAACACATTCCTGCAGAGGACGTACGAGACGTAGTGTCAGTGGCATCATAAGTGGCCCTTAGCAGGTGGCAGCGTACAACTGCCACAGTAGACATTTTGACCGTCAGCTTCTCCTGGACAGACCCCGCTGGGAGGGACTGGACTGTTACCTGGGAGGCCTTTAGGATTTCCTTCTGATATGTCAGGTGGTGTCCCATGTAATTACGTATATGTAGAAACAAGGTGGCAGAGGCATAACCCCTTTTTCCCCCATAACATCCAATTTCTTGGGCTCCTTATCCAGGGGCTGAAGACTCATGTGCTGAGGCCTAGAGGACCTGTCATGTGCAGCACTGATCACCATCAGATCTGCCTGAGGTGGAGGCATGAAGTAGGATTTGGATCCTGATAAATCTTATCAGCATTACGAGGACTGGAGGAAATCTTGAAAGGTTGCTTCCATGCACCCAAGATAGCCTCTTCAAAGAAATCTACCAAAGGGACCATGGCCAAAGTGGGGCATTCCGGCACACCTAAGTACTGAACCAGTTTCTTTCTAGAAGCATCCTGCTCAATGCCCTGGAATCCAGATGTTTTCTAGAGGTGGATCATAATGTCCGAAAACGTTGGGTCATCTGCTGGAGAACAAGGGAGCCCAGGGATAGGTTCTGCCCGAATAGAGGAGGCCGCAGAGAAGGACTGAGGGGAATCCTCGTGGTCCATGCCGTCCTGGTGCTCCAGGTCAGCCAGACCCCAGTCCTGCAGGAAAGGGTCCTCCATGTCTATGTCCTGCATGTACACACCCAGGGAAACAGTGGAAGAGCTAGCCATCCGCCGGGCCGAAGGAGGCTGAGAGGTAGCAGAGACTGGAGTCGACCCCTCTCTGGGGGGGGGGTTCGGTGTCCGAGTCACGTCCAGTATAGTACTCACTACAGCCTGGACATCAGTCATGGCCACCTGCACAGTGGAAGGAGCTGGCGCAGACTGGAAGAATGAATTGGGACCACTGACAGAATAGAAGCAGGCAGTGGAACCAAACATGGAGTCGTCGACAAGGGGTGGGTGTGTGTGTGTGTGTGTGTGTACATGACCCCAGGATCGTCGACAAGGGCACCAGCATTAAGCCCTGTCAGGCAAGGCTGGTCGTCAATGATGGGATCGTTGACGGGCCTGAAGCCCCTGCCATCGATGACAGAAACGTCAACGGACTGCAAGGAATCATCAACAACGACAGGATCGACAGGCTGTAAGGCAATGCCGACGACGACAATATCGTCAACAGGCCTGAAGGCATCGTCAACGAACGATGGTCAGACAGCACTGAAGGGGCAGACAGCTTTGGAAGCTGCAGTATAACCCCAGGACCCACCATCGACAGAGGAGCCACTGACAAGGGAAGAGAGGAGCCCACAATCGTCGACAGTGTAGAGGATGATGCAATAGGGGCAGCCTTCTCTACACTCACTTTGTGTGAAGCCTTCGTTGATGACAAGGGAGCAGTAGAAACATGCTTTGTCTTTGATGCATGTTTCTTACCAGGACCCTGTGCAGTCGATGTGGAAGGGTCACCCGTAGAGCGGTGAGACCCTGAGGAGGACGTTGAGGATTCTCTGGTTGTGCAGCATTGCTGCTACTCCAGGAGGGCAATCTTTTGCTCCATGAGAAATTCACAGAGCTGCTGAAGCCTTCAACGTTTTGTGGCCTTGTTGAATCTATTGCAGAAGACACACTCCCTGGAGTCATGTTCAGGACCAAGGCAATGAACACAGACTTTGTGGAGGTCTTCCTTAGCGATTCTGTGACCACAGGAACACCTTCGGAATAAGGGATCCGAAGACATTAATATATGAACTTGCTGTAGTAAATTTTGGTCAGTAGAACTCTTTGTCGATGACAAGTAAACAGAGCTCCAAAGGAGGATTTGTTGCATGCAGGTCACGGTTGAAAAGAACTGAAGAGTAGCTGGGACCTCCCGCTTTTATACCTGCCAGTTAGACACCACGTGGTAGTGCTGGGGGGAGGTCCCAGGGTCAACTGCTGAGAAGTCATCCAGAGGAAATGACGCCTGCGTCTATAATCCCATGTGTTATGAATTGTTGCAAGAGATTGCCTCAAAGAAGATCATCTACTTCAAATAAAATGCATTTTGAAATACAGTTTTATAACACTGTTGACATACCAGCCACCTCCCCAAAAAAAAGAACAAAAAACACAGACACACACACACAACCAAAACAAATCACCATGTTAGGCACTATCTGGATTGTACAGCAATCTTTGCTGTTTATGTAGGTCTTGAGTGACGTGGGAGGAACACATCAACCAACATCCTATTGCAAGGCCTCTGGCACTGGAATAACTAGAAGGGTATGACTAGAACCTGGACCTCTGGAACCAGAACAGATCAGATCGGTAAAAGACAGACCAGATGCAAGTTTTACAAATGTTGCTGGTCCTGTCAGTCTGAATTTCAACAATATGTTTTTGAAAGGTGTGGGGACCTTCTAATGTATTTGAAAGGGCACCAACCTCAGGACCAGCTTCCCCATCCAGTCACACACCCTGCACCTTCCACACCCACCCAGACCGGCCTCACCTACTCAGCTGACCACCCTGACTGCAGGAAGGAAAAGCACCACCAAACAAAAGAGTTCAAGTAAAAGCAGGAAAAAAAAAATTACTGCACCCAGCAATCCCCAAAAAGGTGTTGAGAGCACTACTACAAAAGCATTGCACGTTTTATTAAAATGCCAAACAGCGTGTCCGATGTAAAGTGCACGAAGCCAGACACAGAATTCAGCATGGTGTTTCAGTGGGCGTAGAGTTTCATCGGGCAGTGCTGCAGTTTGTAATAGTGCTCCTTTGGTCCGGTGGCATGGAGGGCTGAGACACTGAGCCTCGCCTGCCGCCACATCAGCAACCTGGGGTTGTGAACGGACTCAGGTCACTGCGGGTTGGCTAGGAAGAGGAGGATTTAGTGTCTGGCTGACTGCTCTCCTCCTCTGGGGAGGGAGGGATGCAGGTCCTGGCACACATCTGGCATTGAGTGGTGGGCAGAGGTGCAGGCAGCCAGGGACCACAATTTGGGGAATGGAGGAATGGCCGCTAGCAACATCCTATACACGGGAGCATGCACAGGTACGTCTGGGCAGCACTGCACGTCTGTTCCTCCAGATGAGAAAAAAGTGGAGGAAAACAGACAGGTTTACACAGATCCTTCACAGGCTCCACACCAGGCTACAGGTCCTTCTCCCGGAAATCAGATTCATTAGTCGGTGGTAATATGCTGCCGACCCCCCACCATTGGGGGGGGCACCAGGATTGAGGCAAGTTGGTGGGTGATGGGACTGTGGGGAGAGGGACAGTCTGCATCAGCCAAGGAGGAGGAGAAACAGATTAACAAAAACACAACAGAGCTACCTTGTGCCTTTCTCAGAGCAGGATGCAGTCATTATTTTGCCTTTGTATTTGATCACCTTCCCTGCACCTAGACAACCTTTCCAGCCAGCAACCCTCCCTGCACCTGGACCACAACCCCAGCCCAGCCTCCTCTCCCCAGCCAACCACCCACCCTGCTGTGCTGCTGGATCACCCTTCCAGCACACAGACCAGCATCTCCTCCCCAGCCATCTACCCTCTCTTAGCTGGAATACCCTTCCAGACCCTGCCTGAACAGCCTCTCCTTCCAAGTCAACCACCCTCCCCACACTTAAACCATTCCCCCAGAAAAGTTCCAGCTCCCAGACCAGACTTCTCAACACAGCTGAACACCATGCCTGCAACTGGGGCACCTTTCTAGCCCATGGACCAACATGCTTTCCCCAGCCAACCACCCTCCCTGACAATGGACCATCCTTACAGCACCCGTACCAACCTCCCTACCTCTTCATGTTCTCCCTGCAACTGGAACAATGCCCCAGCCCTGCACCAGCCAACCATCCTCCTAGAGCTGGACCGCTCCTCCCAGCTGGAACACGTTTCTAGCCCCTGGGCCAGCCTCCTTTCACCCAGCTGACCACCCTCCTTGCCATTGGACCATCTTTACAGCCCACTGACCACCACTGCAACTGGATAAAAGCCCCAGATCAGTCACTTCTCTTTCCAGCCGATCAACCACCCTGCACCTGGACTACCCACCCCTATCACCCTTCATGCAGATGGGACCATCCTTCCAGACCCAAATCAGCCTCTGATCCCCAGCTGATCATACACCATGCTTCCACACCCACCCATACCAGCCTCCTTTCTGGCCAACCACCCTCAATGCAGGCAGAAACAGCAGCACGTGGGGAAGCTGTTACCAAAAAAAAAAAAAAAAAAAAAAAATGAATACACACAGCAACCCCAAAAAAAGGCACAGGACAGCACTGTTACAAAATCAGTGCATGTTTTATTAAAGTATAAAACAATATGTCCAATGTAATGTGCACAACACCAGGTACGGAATGCAGCACAGCATTTGGGCACAGGGTTTCTGTGGCTAGTGCTGCATTTTGTAATAGAGTAACAGTTCTCTCTTGTGCCTTTCTTGAGTTGTTGGGTGCACTAATGTTTTTGTCTTGGAATTTTGCCACCCTTCCTGCACCTAGAAAATTCTTTCAGCCTTAGGACAAGCCTCTCTTCCCCAGCCAGCAACCTTCCCAGCACCTCTACCACAACCTCAACCCTAGGATCAGCCTCCTGTCCCCAGATGACCACCTACCCCGCTGGATCACCCTTTTTGCCACTGTACCACCCTTTCTGCACCCAGACCAGCCTCTCCTCCCCAGCCAATCACCCTCCCTGCCAATGGGCCTTCCCTTCAGCCCTCGGGCCAGGCCCTCCCCCCCAGCAGACCACCCTGCTGCAGCTAGGCCTTCATTCCAGGCCCCAGACCAGCCTCCTCTAAACAGCTGACCCCCTTCCTGCAACTGGACCACCTTTCTAGCCCCCAGACCAACCTCTCCTCCTCAGGCGACCACTCTCCCTGCCGCTGGACAACCCTTCCAGACCCAAACTGAAACAGCCTCTCCTTTACAGTTGCCCACCCTCCCTACACCTGGACCACTCTTCCAAGCACTAGACCACCCTCCATGCCAATCACCCTCACAGAAGATGCCTCCAGTGGCATCCCACCCCAACTAGCCTCCCTGACAGACCACCCTTGCTGCACAATGTTCCTCATTCATTATTTTAGCACGGTGGGACACCTAATATTTTTTCCCCACCAGCCTTTATTTTAAGCCAAATATGTTCTTATAAAATCATGCAGCCACCATCTTTTATGGCACTACTACTGTTTTGATGCCAGCGCTCTTTATCTTACTTAAAAACGCCACATTTGTAAGATGTAGGGTGGGGAAGGTCACACACCCCGGTTCACTTTGGAACTGAAAGCTGCTCTAACCCATCGTGATAAACTTTGGGCATGTGCAAGACAAACAAAATCCCCTGCAGACTAGCAGGCATTCAGAACTTCAAGAAACACTTGCATGAAGCTTATTAGAACAGCCAAAGGCAATCACTATGTTGAAACCCTGGAGGATGCTAAAGTCAGTCCATCTAAAATATGGCAGATGATCAAATCGGTTGAAGGCCATAAAACCCACCCTCTTCTATACCCGTAAAAATCACTACTGATGGTGCCGTGATCACTAACCAAGGTACCATCCTTGAAAAAGTAAATACCCACTTCACCACAGCAAGCCTTGCGTTGAATTCATTGCCAGCCGCTGGGCTGGGTGGTTGCTCTGCACCTACAGACACCTCCTAGGATCTGAGGTCCCATGACTCCTTCCGGCTTTCCCCAGCAACCTATAAGCAAGTCGAAGATCTCCTGAAAAAATCTGACCCAAAGAAGAGTGCCGGTGTTGACAGGATTGATTCATTTTTAAATCTAGGGAGTTATCTGTTAACCGCATCAGTTTGGCACATCTTTAATCTATCTCTGCTGCCACGACTCCATCACGCTGGAAAACGACCTTCATTCTGCCCTTAAGTCAGGTGACTCAAGTGATCTCAGTAACTATAGATCCATCTCCAGCCTACCAGTCCTGTCCAAACTCCTCGAAAAAATAGTCAATACTCAACTAAAGGAGTATCTTGAAAACTCTAATCTATTCAACCCACTGCAGTCTGGCTTTAGAAAGAACCACAGCACTGTCTCGGCCTTGGCCAAAGTTACTAGTGATTGGATCACTGCCCTAGATAATAAGCAAGCCACGGGAACTGTCTTCTTAGATCTAAGTAAGACATTCGATACGGTCGACCATAATCTCCTTCTCTTTAATCTTAAAAAACTAGGTATGAACGGCTCCTCTGTCAACTGGTTCTCCAGTTATCTTACGGGTAGAGTGCAACGGATTAAAGCTGATGGGCTTCTCTCGAAACCCTTGCCAATTACAAGAGGAGTACCCCAAGGTTCTATATTAGGACCTCTGCTGTTCTCCATTTAAACTCCTTGGGCAACAAAAGCCACAAATCTAAGCTACATTTCTTTGTGGAATACACTGTTGTATAAACCCAAAACTTCTCTGATTGAAGTATGTGATGAGCTGCAGTCAGATTTTAATCAACTGCAACACAACCTAATCAGCAACAAAGTACTACTGAATGTGAAGAAAACCAAGGTGATGTACTTTATCCCCGCCCATCCTTCTGCAACCTTACGTAACCAGGTTGCACCAGCACCCATCACAACCATCTTTGGGGACTCCCTGGCGGTTGTGGATAAATTTAAGTACTTGGGAATCTGGCTAGACAGCAACTGTCATTTGTCGCGAACGTCGATTGTCTTTCCAACAAATTAAAATCAAAGCTAGGGTTTTTCTACAGGAACAAATCATTATTCCCTATGGATACAAGACACAGCCTGGTGCAAGCCACCTTCCTCCTAGAGTTAAACCATGGGGACATTATATACATACATATATAACGACAGCACAGCAACTAACCTGCATAAACCCAATATACTTTTCCATCATGCCTTACACTTTATAACAAGTGTTCCTTACAGGACACACCATTGTGACCGCTATCGGGTAGCAGGGTGGACATCCCTCACCACAAGATGAATGCTCCACATTGGCACCCGGACTCTGAAAATCTTGTGGAATAAACTGCCACCGTATATCACTTCCCGTATTCATAGGTCACATAGTAACTACTCGCTAAGGAAATCCACCCTTATTCTACTGGATGTGCCCAGAGTGCACACTTCCCATGACAGAGGTGCTATTAGCTTTGTTGTCCTATCAGTCTGGAATAAAAGCCAGTCCTCGCTCAGACTACCTGAACTAGTCTCTATAAACTTCTTCAAATCCTTGGCTAACAAAACTTTTAGGGATAGTTGCCACTGCCGCAATGGCTAGCACGTCTCCCGTCTTATACTCGTTACGCACTCAAGCACTTAGCCACACCTGAAACCCCTCCTTTCCACCATCTATTTATTGTCTCTAGATTGCTAGTTTTGATATGTATCAAGTGTTTTCTGCTTGATAATTACCAGTATACTGTGACGTACCTCCTTGTCCTGCTACATTGGATTGTATAGTGTGCTATTTGTATTGCTTATCATGGTCTACCAGGACCTCCTCATGAATGAGCTTGCTCAATGGAGTTTTCTTTTCCTGCAAATAAACTTGAATTAAAAACCCCAGGGTGGGCATTCAGGCCGTAGGCGTGTCATTCTAGCCATAGATTTGTCATTGCAGCCCCAGAGTGGTAATTCTGGACCTACAGTGGGCACTGAGGCACAGAGGGTGGTCATTCCAGCCCTACATTACACACTCCAGCACAGAGAGTGGGCACTCCAGCACAAAGGGTGGGGCATTTTGGTCCATGGTGGTCCATTACAGTCCCAGACTGGTCATTCTGGGAAAGAGAGGCTGATCTGATAGCTGGAACTTTGACTGGTGGGAGGGAAGTGTACCAGGTGCAGGGAGGGTAGAAAAGGCTGGAGGGAGAAGGCTGGTCCAGGAACTAGAAGAGTGGTCCAGCTGCAGGGAGGGGTAGTCCAAGTACAGGGATTGTGGTCAACTCTGGAGGGAAGGCTGGTCTGGGTTCTCATGCAGGTGGTCTAGGATCAGGGAGGATGGTCGACTGGCAAAAAGAGGCTGGTCTGGAGTCTGGAAGGGTAGTCCAGCAGCAGGGAGGATGTTCAGCTGGGGAGGAATGGCTAGTCCAGGAGCTGGAAATGTGGTCCAGCTGCAGGGAGGGTGGTCGGCAGGGACAGGGAGCTGGTCCAGTCCTGGAAGGTGAAAGCCGGTCTGGAATGGTGGCCCAGGAGCAGGAAGAGTGGTGGACTGGAGAAAGAAAGCAGGTCTGGGGGCTGAAAGGGTGCTCCAGCTTCAGGGAAGGTGGTCGGCTGGGGCTCGTGCAGTGGATGGCATGGTGGTCCAGGGGCAAGAAGGGGTGGTCCATCTGCAGGGGGGTGGTTAGCTGGAGGTCGGAGGCTGGTCTAGGGACCAAAAGGTGATAAGCTTGGGGGCTGGTCCAGTGGCTGGAACACTGATCCAGCTGCAGCAAGGATGGTCTAGAAGCAAGAAGTGTGATCCAGGTGTAGGGATGGTGTTTGGCTAGGAAGCAAAGGCAGATCTTTTGGGGGCCCTGAAGGTGTGTTTCAGCAGCAGGGAGAGTGGTCTGCTAGTGGGGATCCAGGTGAAGGGAGTTGGGGGTCGTCAGCTGGGGAGGAGAGATTTTCAGGGGCTGGAAGAGTGGTCCAGCAGGTGGGAGGCTGCTCGTCTGGGCAGTGGCTGAGGCTGGTCCAAGGGCTGGAGGGGTGGTCCAGTTGCAGATATGGGGGTTAGGGGAGTACAGGCTGTAAAAGTGGTCCTGCGGCAGGGTGGGAGGTCCAGCTGGGGGCATGTCAAGCTGCAGGGAGATTGGTCAGCTGGGAGGGTGAGGCTGGTCTGGGGCTGGGAGGGTGATCTAACTGGAGAGGGTTACCAGGTCTCGTGGCTAGAAGTGTGGTCCAGGTGCAATGAAGGTGACTGGCTGGGGACTGGAGGATGGTTTAGCTACTGGGATGGTCCAGGTGGTCGGATGCGGGGGAGAAGAGGTGGGTCCTGGGGCTGGAAAGGTGGTTTAGCTACCAGGGTGGTGCAGCTGCAGGGAGGGTGAACCAGCTGGAGAGAGGAGGCTGGTCTGAGGGCTGAAAGGGAGATTTAGGTGCAAGGAGTGGGTGTAGAAAACTCAGGATAGATGCTCCAATTGGGGGGGGGGGCAACTGAGTCACTGTCAGAAACACTGAAGTCCCTCACACCCCTCAAAAACATGCTGGTGAAATCCAGACTTGATGAACCAGCCGGAATGGTAGAATGCACATAACTTGTGCCTGTGGTGCATATGGTAAACATAGAAACATAGAATTTGACGGCAGATAAGGACCGCTTGGCCCACCCAGTCTGCCCATTTCCCTACCTACTGGATAAGCTGCAGATTCTAGTTAACCAGCAGCCTACTTCTTCCTACCCCCAACCCCTAGAATTGCCTTATGACTGTCCCATGCATGCTTGAATTCCACCACTGATTTTGACTCATAACCCCTCCTCCGGAAGGCCGTCCAGCCATCCACAACCTCTGTGAAAAAATACTTCCTTACATTACCTCTGGCACCCCCCCCCATCTTCAAATTGTGCCTCTTGTTCTTGCACACCTCTTTTTGAAAGATGCTACCCTCTTGGACTTTGTTGATTCCTTGAGGTACTTGAGCGTTTCTATCATGTCCCTCCTCTCCCTCCTTTCCTCGAGGCTATACATATTAAGCTCCTTTCGTCTCTCTTCTTATGTCTTCCGGTGCAGACCCGGACAAAAAGTACAGGAACTCAGACACTAGCAAATATGAAATGCAGAATGAAGATCCTCAATCTGAAGGATAACTGTGTCAAACACATTTATCTATCTGTTTAAACACTAGTAGATTCAGTTAGAGATACTGAAGTATTTCTAGGAAAATAGAATTGTTGTACAAGTCAAATGTTGTTACGGAAGCCCTGATTTTAGGTCACAGGTCCAAAAACTGTCATCTTGCTGGTTTAAGAATTCCAGTTTTAGTGTCAGTGGGAAGTACAGGAACTCCACTCCTGCTGCAAAAAAAGGTTCAGGAACCGAGTTCCTGTTCACTTTCATCGCTGGTCCAGGTGTAACCCCCCTATAAATTGAGGTTCCCAAAAGTCTTCCTTGGGTGTGCTTAAATGCCCACTGCCAGGCGGGTGTTCTGTGTCTTTACAGGTGTAAATGTGCTTGCATGCAAGTGCCCCGTTAGCCTCTGTGCCGGTCCCTTTAAGAGACATATATTTTGTAGTGTATAATTAATCTGGGTAGGGGCTGAGTGTTTCCAGGCTCGAGTCCTGCCCGAGCTGCAATAATATTGCTCTGTTCTGCCATTGCTAATGGTGCAGAGGGAGCTCTGTTAGAACTGATAATTGTTTGCTACTTGGCTGTTTTAATAATAATGGTATTATAGTTTGTCTAACCTAACATACTAAAAGCCAGCAGAATAGGCCAAATGGTCTGTCTTGTCTACTCGAAAGCCAGCAACCTAGTGGCTGCTCGCCTTACCACCCCCCAGCCCCCGAAAGGATCTTCTTTGGTTTCAGTTTCCCCTTGTACCTGTCACACCCCTTCTTGAAGCCCTCCACTGTGCCCTCCTCCACCAGCCTCCCAGGCAGCGTGTTCCATGGCTCCACCACCCTCTCAGTGAAAAAATGCTTCTCCGTTCCCCCCTGTAATTTCCCCTCCAGCTTCCACTCATGTTCCCTGGTTGTTCCCCCCCCTTCCTAAGTCTAAACAGATCCATGGTTCCACTCCTGATTATTCCTTTTACATACCTGAAATCCTCAATCATGTCTCCCCTGTCCCTCCTCTCCTCCAGTGTGTAAAGCCCAAGTTCTTCCAGTCTCTCCTCATAAAGCCTCCCTTCCATGCCCTGAATCATCCTTGTCACTCTCTCCTGGACTCTCTCCAGCAGTGCTATGTCTTTCTTCAGATGAGGTCTCCAGAACTGTACACAGTACTCGAGCTGCGACCTGATCAAGGCATTATACAGCCTGCCTTTCTTTGCAGCATGGACATTTCTGTATTGCACCAATCAGTACCTTTTGGTAACCTTAAAATGGAGTCGGTCCCCAGGGATCTTGTGGGAGTGAATTTCTGTAGGAATTGTAGTTTTTTCATTTTGGCGCCTAAATGGACCTGGAGGGGGAGCCCTTACTTTGACAGACAGATGAAGCAACCAACCAAACCCTTTTTGGATCAGAAGGAAGTGCCGGTGCTGCCTGCTGCAGAGTGACAGTCTGAGTTTGGAGTTGAGAGACTGAACTTCAAGACATTCGAGCAGCTGGAAACTGGTGGGAAGGCTGTGTCTGCTTCATCTTCCCTCCTGAGAGATCTGCTAGTGAAATTAACAGGACTGAATCCGAACCGGCTTGTGACCAGAAATACCGAATTGTGAGCCCTATTACCTGAAGACCACAGATTTGCTTCACGCGATCGGCCTGTCAGGAAGTCTGAAACCACCACAGAGTGTACGGTTTGTGCAGAGACACTGGGATTGCGACCGGATTGTCACCCGAACTATGGTACTGCCTTGTACTTACTATAAGTGTGCTGAATGTTCTCAGTGGGTCGCGATTTGGTTCCCCACTTTCCAATTGTGTCACGCTTGCTGGAAGCTGAATCCAGCACTACCGGACTGCCATCCGAATTGTTCTCCTGGCCTGGGCTTTGCCACCTTGGCCCAGCCAGCTACTCACGCCACAGAGAAGACCATCGACCAGAGACCTGCCTGGGGATCAGCCCCCTGCTCAACGTCACGAACAGGAACACCGCCACGGTGAATCGTGTGGGCCCTGCTTCTCCTGGCAAACCAGCAAGTCATTCTACAGTCTCCATTTCGTCTATCCTGCGTCCAGTACCGGGTAGCGTGAGTAAACACCAGGGTAGCTCTCTGCAACATCAAATAAATCAAAGTGTATCATCTGATTTGATTGTTTTGTTTATCACGACTGAGCCATCTGACTCCGGATTACAAATTGTGGGTTACTGTGCATGACTTTTTATTCTCATCAACAGGGCCCCGACCAGCTGCAACGCCAGCCTACCCCGGGCAATGAGTCAGGCTAGCCTGCATTAACAACTGAGTACCCAGAGTGTGTGTGTGTGTGTGTGTGTGTGGACTGTGTTGAGGGACTCTAAAGTGCATGCCTTGTAGCCTGACTGAATCAGTTGCTGGACCCATCACGCCCCTCCCTTGTTCAATCCCCCTGAATAAATCAGATCTGACTCTTTTTGCACTTAAACTGTTTGTGGTGCATCGCTGTACTAATAGCACTGTATTGTTGTTGCTGGCTGTGTATAATCTTATTTTACAGGGGGATCTCCAGGTCAGACAGGTGGAACCAGCCCTGGTGGTAAGTGCAATCAGAGTGGGGATATATTTGTAGTTTGGGGGTTACTGTACCTGTGTATTCTGTTCATTGTTTAGGCCACTAGAGGAGAAAGAGGAAGGTCACAGTGTCCTGGAGGGCTGTACCCAAGTCAGCTACGCTACCGCCAACCCTGTCCTCCGGGTGGAGGCACCCATTTTCAGTACCCAGGTCCCTTAACCTGCAACTAGTCACACAGACAGGAGTAGAAGCCCTTGGGACAGTGCCACCCAGGGGTTACACATGCACAGCAGCTCCAACAGGGGCATCACTTAGGAGTAGCCAGGGGTTGCAGTTGAGTCCCTCTGATTTCTCTGCAACCCTTAAAATAAGGTTTTCCTAGCATTTTCTTATAGAATATTTAGGGAGTGAAGGATCTTTGCAACACCTATGATTCTACTTGCTATGTACTTTCTCTGTGTATGAAATGCTCTACTGTGTAACTAACTCCAGGTCGCCCCTGAAAAAGGGATCCTCGCGGCTCAGTGGGCTTACCCAGTTATACAAAATTGGATAAATAAATAAATTAACTGAAATGGGGTTGTGTGACCTTCTATAATTCTGGTGAAATGGCACTACAGGGCTCGGGGAATGAAGCACAATAATGAATTTGTTATGAACAAAGCCCCCTGCTTTCAGGGTCGGACTGGGGAGGGGGCCCACCTGGAAAATCAGCAGGGGAGGGCCTAGGAAGACACTATGTCTGTATTCCACTTCAATATACTGCACCAACTCTGTGATTGCATCTTATGTTTTTTTTTGTTTTTTTTTTTACTATTTGTTTATCCCTCCTTGGCTGCCTGAGCTGCTCACCCCTTCGGGGACATCCAACCACCGCCTGCCTCTGCCGTGGACACCCAGACTCTGCGGCTTCCCCTCCCTCCCACAGCGGGGCCGCAGGAAGCCCTGCTCATAACTCCCTGCGGAGCACAGATCAAGGCAGGTGCTGCGGCGAAACTGCGGACGGCCATCAAGCCGCTCACTTCAGGTGCCATTTTTCCTGGCTTTCTCTCTCTGTCCCGTCGGTGCATGCTCAGACAGTGCCCCCAGTCTCTACTGGGGGCCGCTGCTGAGCAATGCATTCCCGGATCCCAACCCCTGACAGGACAGCAGTCCTCTGGATGCTCAATCCTCTCCGCCCCCTGCCGACCCCCCCCCAGTCCGTTCCCAAACCCGGGTCACCGGCGTGGGTCGAGGTTAGGCGCCAGGGCCTCAACCCTCTACACTACCGGGCCGACTGCATCTTATGTTGAATTTAAAAATAAATAATAAAACCAAAGATTCTCAGAGTTTAGATGGTGGCCAGGTACCCAACAGAGGGGGCCCACCTGGAAATTTCCAGGTATCTTGGTGGCCCAGTCTGACTGCTTTTCAGGTCTACAGCCTCCTCTAGGTCTGGCCTGTCTGGCTTTTACTGATTCAGTTCACTTTTCACCAAGAGCTATAACTGCTGAAATTAAATTAAAGTATATTTACCGGTGGGCGTCCCAAAGCCGGCCTCTGTCCTCCAGCACCAGAGCCTTGTGGAGTGGCAAACAGAAGGATCTCAGTCTCATTTGCAGCAGGGCTTGGCTCGTCCACATTATCCGGAGTTGAGATGATCACAATCTGCTGCTCAATCAGATTCAGACTGCCAGCCCCTAGTATGGACTGCAGGTCCGCGATGGTACCAACTGAGTGTTGATCCATGGACATCTTCTGGCACCCCACAATCACGTTGGTCACAAAAAGTCACTATATTTTGCTCAGTTAGAAGCAGCTTGATGCATCATCATCCGGATTATTCTACATGGGAAACAGATGTGATTAGTCAGGAATTTAAAATTGTCACTTTAAGGCAGATATTGAAAACTCGACTTTAGTTACACGAAACCTTCTAAAACTGCGCTCTTCAGATCCTTCTCCAGAAACTCCATTCGGGACAAAGGAGCAGCCACCACATCCCCTTTTGTTTTAGATGTCGGTCTTCCCCTGCTGCTCGTCAGCCGGCTTCTCAAAGTCCCCTCTGCTCCACATTCTTTCACTTCAGCAGATCGCTCGGCTCTCGGCACAACCCGCGAGTGCATTGACAATAGGCAAAAAAGGAAACGCTCACCTGCCACATTTACTCGATGGTGAGCGGTATCTTTAAAGGTTACTCGGACAGGAAAAGCAGAACATATATATAAACCTAAACACTTACTGCAGAACCGTCCCAGTTCACAACATAACAATAAGAATGCGATCATACCAGCGCTCACCCTGCCTGATATGCATTCCTGGCTCTTACACCCACACAGAGCACTTGGGAGCTGCACTTCCAAAAGGGCAAAGATCGCCAAGTCTCCCCACCGGGACCGGCTCCCCGCAAACGCGGGATGAGTCACCGATCGCGCCGTGGCGGCAGCGAGAGCAGCAAACCAGGCACAGTAGGCTTTCCCACCGGCGACTCGCCGCTACGCGTACCTCCGAATCGGCCCCCTTGTTTTTGTTATTGTTTCTCAGCTGATCCAGGAAAAGGCACTTTTACGCGCCAAATCCTTTTTGCCGCGAAACTCGCACGTGTGCCGCTGTCTCACAGCCGATTGGCTGGCTAGGGGCGTTGTTACGTCCAGCGCCGCGCGCGCTGCGTTCTTATTGGCCAGCTGGGATGGTAGCGGTCCAGCCGACGGCAGCGAGAAGAGCTGCTTAGTGGGTGGGGCTGGAGAGGGGCTGGTCTGATTGACAGCGAGGACAACCAGTCAGCCGTTGCAATAGAGTTTTATTTCTCCGTTGAAGCGATCTGATTTGAGGTTCTGCCAGATGGGCGTAGGCCGTGTCTTTACAGTGTCAAGTCAGTCAGAGATCGTAATGGTGGTCGTTAGTCGTGCTGTTTTATCTTTTCTCTTCGCCTCGTTCTGTACTGTTACCGCTGTCGTGTTAGTATATGAGCGACAGTACACAGAGGAGCCCCCAAAGTGAGGCATGACCAACTTCTCCCGGAGCACCATTTAGGGTTGCCACTTTTTAGGAGGCGCAAAGTGGGACATTTCATGCGGAAACTTGAATTTTCTCAGGGCAATATGTAAGGTCGAGCAATGCAGGAGGCTTCTTTTCTTTAATCAAAACTAAGACTTAATGGTGTAGTTTTTAGTAGTTCATATTGCTTCCTATCATGTTAAGATATTTAGGTTAACGTAGCTTCCTTAGTTTTCTGCAACTTCTAGAGGAAAGTAAGAAAATATCTTTCGCACTACAAGATCAAGACATTTAGCATTTTTGTATGTTTTTTGCCAGGACATGGCCGCCCAAACCAGGAGTGTCTTGGAGAAATCGTGACGGATGGGTAACCCTGTGCACCAACAAACAGCAGGAGGTCTGACCGTGCTATGCCTTCTGTAGCGAAGCGGTCTGTAGTGCGATGGGGCGCTTCCTCGGTAGAAGGTCATTTAAGTCAGTGAGCAGTAGTTGATGAAATGGCAGAGGTTCCCAGCTTTCCACGTTGGAAAAACAAGAATCGGATTGAGTCTAGCTTGTTTTCTAGTTCAGGTTGGTTTTATTTTGTCCTGTCCCAAAAGATGCAATTTTTATTTTTTTTAGTGATCTGGTCAGTAAATTACGACTGGAAAACGAGTGCCTCACCTTGCACTTTTGTTCCTGAGGGCCAGTGTGTTTTTTTTTTTTTTGTTATATTTTCTTTCTCCTCCTGTGGCACGGCATGGCAGGTTGTCCGGCACCTGCACCCCCGGACCAGGTCTGGCCAGTGACATGCTGCCCTCCACAGGCTGGCACACTCAGTATTCTCCCCCCCAGGGATCCAAAACCAATACCTGGGGGTGTGCCTCTCAGGTCCGGGGGCGCAGCACATGGCTATCAGCTGCCACAACCGCCCCGCTATTTTCCGCCTTAGTGTTTCTCCCTAGAGCCAACATGCAGCACACTTGCGTGCCAACGTCTGCCGTGCTCCATCCCTCTTCTGTGCGCCGCAGCTTGCGGTGCACCCGACAGCCGCCGCTGCAGAGCGACACGAGCCCCATGCCCACCCCAGAGAGAGGAGAGCTGTCTTGGGACGCTCAATCCTCTCCCGTCCCCTCCTGACGACCTGAGTCCATTTTCAAACCCGGGTCACAGGTGTGGCATCCAGAGTCTGAACCCTCAGCACCACCGGGCCGGCTAGGTGTTTTTTTTGTTTGTTTGTTTTTATTTTGTAGGGAATAGTGCAGTGTAACAGATGGCTTAAAGGATGATGTACGGATAAGGAGTATCACTTTGTGGGGGGGACTTGTGAGACAGGAGGCTCTTCAAGGGTGATGAACTTCACCTGACAAGAGGGGGGATGCGCATTGGGGCAGAAGTTTGATGACTGTATCAAGACATTTAAACTGACTGCAGGGGAGACTTGGTGTAGAGGAACCTCAGCAGCCGGGGAGTTGTAGGAGGATCCTAGCTAGTATTCCCCCACATCTAGGGGCTTGTCGCAGCATAGCAGATACAAAGAAAGCTTTGGCCCATACTGGACTGCGTGAAGGGACTTGGGGGTGGGGGAACGCAAAGGGTGCATGCCCCAAGAAAAACAAGGGATGAGAGGATATGCAGAGTGCACAGGTCAGATGGAAGGGGGTATGCCTTAATGCCAGGAGCCTGTGTGATAAAATCAGTGAGCTCCGGGTACTGATGGCAAACACAGAGATGGCCACTGTGGCCATAACGGGAACATAGGCTTCAGAAACTAACGACTGGGAACTGCTTGTCCATGAGTACTCCATGTTCAGGAGAGTAGAGGAACAGGTAGAGGGGAGGAGTAGCCCTTTTTTTTCCAGAGAGCATGGAGGTGACGGAAGATGGATGCATTGGGTAGTAGTGGGAAGACTGCATCACTGTGGGTGCAACTCACGGCAGCCTCAGGCAAGAAACTGCGCAGGTGGGTGCTCTATAGACTGCCACAGCAAGGGGAGGAGAGGGACCGAGATCTCAGGGAGGAACTGGATAAAGGGATAGCTAAGAGGGCGATGGTGGTGGGTGATCTGAACTTGCCGGACATCGACTGGGATGTTTCAGTGACCAGAAACCCCAGAAGCCAGGTCTTGCTGGATGTGTTCCAGGACTGTCTGCTGGTACAGTCAGTTAACGATCCCACCAGGCAGACAGTACTTCTTGATCTGCTCAGCTTAGAGGTGGTAGGAGCTGTGAGAGTAGGGGAGCTGTTGGGGAACAGTGACCATAACTGTTTTGAACTGGCCCTCGGGTCTGGTGAACCATAGTCGAGCTGAAGTCCTTGATTTTAGAAGGGCAAATGTCAATAGACTGAAGGAGTTGGTCATGGCTAAGTTAGTAGGGGTGGACAGCATAGATGGGGTGGAAGAGAGATGGGGCAATTAAGAGGGTCATTTTCAAGGGCATCTAAGGTATGCATAAGTATGGTAACCAAAAAGGACAGGTTCAGAAAACCACTATGATTCTTAGCAAGGGTCAGGGAAGCAGTGAGGGCCAAGAAAAAGGCCTACAAATTTAAAAGCGGGGAGGAAGAATTTCTGATGAAAAATGGGGAAGCAAAGAGGGTGGTTAGGCAAAAGCAGACACAGAACTGCATATTACAGAGGAGTCAAGAGTGGAGAAAAACAGTTCTTCAGGTATATTACTGAAAAAAGAAGAAAGGGGGAATTGAGACGCCAGCAGAGGGGGATAGGGTGATTGAAGCGGACGGGCAAAAGGCTGCTGTCCATACCGATTACTTTTGCTCGGTTTCTACTAGGTAGGATGGTGGGTCCTTGCCAGAGGGTGGCATCAGAGCAGCCATTAAGGGGGTCCAAGAGATGAGGCAGCCAGCATTTACTAGCAAAGGGGCCCTGAAAGGGCTGTCAGCCCTAAAGCTTGATAATACTCCAGGACAAGACGGGTTGCACCTGAGGATATGTGAAACTGGCTGTTCCCCCGCTAGGTCTCTTCAGCAGCTGTCTAAGGATAGGGGTGTTTGCAAAGGATTGGAGGGTTGTGGACGTAGTTCCACTCCATAAGTGGGGGAGAAGGAACAAGCAGGGAACTACAGACCTGTAAGTCTTTTTTGTAGGAAAAGTGATGGAGTCACTGGTCAGAGTATTTTGTGGACTACTTGGACAGCAGCGGTGTCCAGGATAGTAAGCAGCATGGATTCATGGCAGGGAAATCATAGGCTAACCTGACAGTTTTCTATGACTGGGTGATGGAATTGGATAGGGGCCCCACTGTGGATTTGCTCTACTTCAGCTTCAACAAGGCTTTGATTCAGTACCCCACAAATGCTTGCTGAAGAAGATGGAGAATCTGGGTGCAGCTGAGGTCATAGTAAACAGGGTAGGCAACTGGCTAAAAGGGAGGCAGAAGAGGGTAGTGGTCAATGAGATTAAATCAGAAGAGAGGGAGGTCACTAGTGGGGTCTGCAGGGATCTGTCCTGGGTCGGGTCCTCTTCGGCATGTTCACCATTGACATTTGTGAGGGGATCCAGGGCAGGCAGGCTGTTTGCAGAGGATACTAAG
Source organism: Neoceratodus forsteri (assembly GCA_016271365.2). Lineage (NCBI taxonomy): Eukaryota > Metazoa > Chordata > Ceratodontiformes > Ceratodontidae > Neoceratodus > Neoceratodus forsteri. The sequence continues at coordinate 22,442,785 of JADMNL010000037.1, read as the reverse complement.
CTGTGGGAGGATGGATAATGATGGGGGAATAAAGGAAATGCAGAGAGACTTGCAAAAGCTGGAGGGGTGGTCAAAGGTTTGGCAGTTGAAATTCAACACCAGTAGGTGCAAGGTGATGCACCTAAGGAACAAGAACCCCAGGATGGAGTACTGGATGGGAGATGTGAGGAACAAGACCTTGGACTTATAGGCCCTGTCCACACTGCAGTCCGAAAACCCTTCTATAACGTTACAGAGGGTGTAAACCGCATCAGTAATGGCGTGTGTTTACACTGATAACGTTACAGGAGGCATTTTCTTAACCATTGTGGAAACCACCTATGAGGTGGTTTCCACAACGGTTATGAAACGGTCCGCGCCTGGGACCATTACTGTGCATGAGTGTGGACTGCGGTAACAGCCCCCTGCAGGGCACAAAGCGCAGTGCGAGCTGCATTGTGGGATCGGGCGCCGCTGTACTGGTTGCCCGGATCCTGTTGTGTGGACCGGCGGTGCCGATCCCGTAACGGACACATAGAGCGAAGATGTAGTCAGCCAGCGGATGCCACCCTTACTTTAAATAGAAATGATTCAGGGATGAGGACCGACCCTCGAAGAGCAGGCGACCAGGTCTAGCAGCCCCATCAGATCAGTCTTGTTTCATTGGCAAAAGTCCAGTGGTACCGGTACAGGTAGATGGTATCAAACTTTTGGCTTTGTTAGATACTGGATCACAGGTCACCACGATACAGGGATGACCGATGATCTTAAGCCACCTCCTAGATCTTGGGTGAAGTTAATAGCAAGCAATGGAGACAAAGTGCTGTATCTGAGATATCCGGAAGCGGATATCCAATTAGGAAAAAACACTCAAAGCAGACAAGGCATCATCATCATTAGTGATCTGGAAAGTGATCATTTGCCACCATTAATCTTGGGGATGAATGTTTTACAAAATTGTTTCGACGAGCTAGTGCACATCCTCCAACAGAAAGCCAAGCACGTACCCCAAGTGGATAAACATGCTCTGCAGCAAACTGTCCATCATCTGCAATGCCATCAACGGTTTGCCAGTGCTGACGGGGACATTGGTGAAGTACAAGTGACCGACACCAGGCCAGTAACGTTAAAGCCGGGCACAGAAACCACCCTATGTTGCAAAGCAAAGGTGGGCCTGAGGGGTCAGGATTATGATGCTTTGGTAGAACCATATCCTTCAAAAAAGGAGGAACCTATAATAGTGGCTCGGAGTATAGCTACCGTGACCAGAGGTGGGATTCCGGTTAGACTGTTAAACTACAGGACTTATGATGTGCAACTTTACCAAAATCAGCCGGTTGCCCAAATCCACACTGTGTACTTGCAGGACATTATTGAGGCTGAGGAAGGGATAAAGGTGGTACCTGGGGCAGAAATAAAGAATGTTTGTATACCGAAATGGGCTAAAGAAATCAATTTGGACAATCCTAAGACCACTGAAAAACAGAGGACTGACATGCTAGAAGTAGTTCTACACCATAAAGAAGCTTTTAGCCAGCACCCTTTAGACTTTGGCTTAGCTCACAGTGTTCAGCACCACATCAGTACAAAGGGACATCCGCCCATTAGGGAGCAATTCAGACCTATCCTGCCAGCAATGTACCAAGTAAAGGAGATGATCAGAGAAATGAAAGAGGCTGAAGTGATCAAAGAAAGCCACAGCCCATGGGCAGCTCCGATTGTGTTGGTTAAGAAAAAAGATTGTAAGATTCGATTCTGTGTCGATTACCATAAATTAAATGCCATCACTCATAAAGATGCATATCCTTTGCCCCTGATAGAAGATTCCCTTGCAGCTCTCCAATCTGCCGGCGTATTCTCTACTCTGGACTTAACCAGCGGATACTGGCAAGTTCCTGTGGCACCAAAAGATCAGGAAAAAGCAGCCTTTATCACCCCATAGGTCTTTTTGAGTTCACAAGGATGCCTTTTGGACTGTGTAATGCCCCGGGAACTTTTCAGAGACTTGTTGAACATTGCCTTGGAAGTCGAAATTTTGATATCCTATTATTATATCTAGATGATATCATTGTATACTCAAAGACCCACGAAGACCATTTACTACACTTGGGAGAAGTACTTCAAAGACTAATTCGATTTGGTCTTAAGATAAAACCGTCTAAATGCCATCTATTACAATCTAAAGTAAGTTGTCTGGGACATATAGTTTCCTCTGAGGCAGTGTTGCCAGACCCAGAAAAGATAGAGGTGGTAAAGGATTGGCTTGTCCCTATTACTGTCAGAGAGGTACGTAAGTTCCTAGGATTCCTGGGATATTACCATAGATTTATCAAAGGTTTTTCCAAAATTGCTGTGCCTCTGCATGAACTTCTTAGAGGATCAACAGAGGGCCGAGTCCCGAAGAATCGTCCTGTTATATGGGCAGCTGAACAACAGAAAGCATTTGACCAATTAAGGAAAGTACTAACTGAGGCTCCTATATTAGCTTATCCTGATTATGCAAAGCCTTTTCTTTTATATACCGATGCCAGCAACAAGGGATTGGGTATGGTACTTGCACAGGAACAAGATGGCATAGAATGAGTTATAGCCCATGCAAGTCGAGGTAAGAGTCTCAGAGTGAAACGATGCCCACTACAGCTCTTTCAAACTCGAGTTCCTAGCACTGGTATGGGCCATCATAGAAAAGTTCCAACAATATTTGGCTGCTATCCCTTTTACAGTTTTCACAGATAACAATCCCTTGGCGCACTTGAATACTGCAAAGCTAGAAGCCCTAGAGCAGAGGTGGGCCTCCCAACTTGCAAATGATCAATTCTCCCTAAAATATCATTCTGGTAAGACAAATGCGAACACAGATGCATTGTCTCGAATGCCTGGACAAGAGGAAGCAGAAGTAGATGATACCTTGTTGGAAAACATAGAAATGCCGCCTTTTCTTCAAGTACTAGGTGAGATTGTCCAAGCTTGTTGTCAAGTTGTCCCAGAGCCAGAAGTGGAAACTCGACCTGAGGTAGATGATACAATTGCAAACCAAAAGAGTTTATGGGTGAAATTACAAGACCAATATCCTAATGTCAACCAAGTTAAAGCTCTGGTTTCTGCACAGAAATGCATGCCCCAGCGATAATGAAAGAAGCTAAACCTAGAAGTAATGAAACTTTGGAGGCACAGAACTCATCTGGCCATAGAAGATTGTCGCTTAGTAAAGAAAAGTAGAGACCCTACTACGCATATGAAATTGACCCAGATCATAGTTCCAAGGACTAGCGTGTCAGTAGTATTAGAGGCATATCATGACCACTCGGGACATTTCGAGCACAAGAAAACCGAGGCTGTTGTTAGAAGAAGGTTTTACTGAACAGGAATGTGTAGTGATATAATAATGTGGTGTGAAGAATGCCCATCATGTAATTTGAAATGCAGAGAAAGAAGTAAGCAAAAAGCTTCTTTTCACCCTGTAGTTAGTAATGCACCATTGGAATTAGTTACTCTAGATCACCTAAAGTTGGACCCAAGCACAAATGGACAAATATATGTTCTCAAAATGGTCGATCACTTTTCAAAGTTTGTGGTTGCTAATGCAGTTAAGGACCTATCCGCTCAAACTACTGCTGAGACCTTTTTGAGATGTTTTGTTCGACATTTCGGTTATCCTACAAAAGTCCTTACAGACCAAGGAACTTCTTTTGAATCCAAGCTGTTTCATGAACTCTGCACCCTTTATGGAAGTCATAAGCTGAAAACCACTGCCTATCATCCCCAAAGTAATGGACTTTGTGAAAGAACAAATCAGACTCTGCTTGAAATGTTGCGGGCCGTAGCGGAGTATAAACATCCCTACTGGCCAGCCTTGCTTCCCGAATTTGCGTATCTATATAGTAATACCATACACTGTTTTACCGGTCATACACCTCATTATTTAATGCTTGGATGCCACGGAAGACTTCCAATGGACTTGGTATTAGAGGTACCGCTGGATGAAACTAAAGTAAGAAAGCCAGTTTTGAACTGGGTGCAAGAACATAACCAACATTTGCAGGAAGCTGGGTAAATTGTCGGCAAACACATGGAGCAAGTACGGCAAAGACAAAAAGCAAACTATGATACCAAGCCTAATGCTACACCCTTACTTACTGGAGAAAGGGTAATGTTGAAGAAAACTCAGAAATGCAGCAAATTGTCTTCAAAGTGGGAACCCAAACTGTATCGCATTATTGAGATACCTTATCCTGAGTTACCTGTATACAAGATCCAGCAAGAATTAGGAAACCATACCGAGATTGTTCACTGGAATCTCTTGAGCCTGTACTTTCAGAAACGCTGTTCTAGTAAAAGATCAGGACAGTCCTACGCCAAAGGAGAGGCAGGAGTCCATAAAAGACAAAATGTTGGGACTAGAATCTCCATCCAGTTGGTGCAAAAAACCTAGGATTCGCACTTCTAATGTGAATTCCTTTGACTGCCCAATTGTTGTACCAGCAATGGATCCTGAAATGCCAGATTTTATAAAGCCAGAATGTATTGTCCAAGAACTAGGTTTCCAACCCTGTAGATCCCAAAGATCGAATGCAGGTGTTCCCCCTAGAAGGTATATAATGGAAGCCTCCCAACTTGTCTCTTGGTACCATATGAATATCTATTCAAAGTAATTCCCCTGAAACAGTCACCTTAGTCTAAGTAATTTAAAGTTTTACAATAGTTATAGATATCTGAAAGTGTTGCATCATAGTAGTTTCATACAGTGTTAAATAAAATGTTGGTATGTTAAGAAAAAAAAAACGGTAATAATTATTATAAAGTGTGTAAGGGAATACATGGGGACACGTATTTTTAGGCAGACCCGAATCTGTAATGCCTCAAAATAAGGGGTTAAAAGTAAGGGATATCACAGAAAAGTTTAGGATTTTTCAAACGCCCCAGGAGTGCTTTTTATTGTGCCCCTAGGAAAGCGCTAGGCAGGGATAATAAAATAAAATAAACTTTTTTTTTCTCTCTCTCCCTGCTGCCTGCCTGCTCCATTCCACCACCCTCCTAGAGCAGGCAGCAGGAGAATGGGCACCCATGCACTTGGACCGCTGTCCCTGGCCAGCACATGGTGCCATGTTTCTTGGCATTTGTGTGGCGCGAGTTCGGGGTTCCAGAATTCGAACCCCGAGTGCTTTTTCAAATGGGGCTTTGGCCATTTGGGGAGTTATCGTGCTGGGCTGTGGAGTGGTAGGACATATGGAGTGCTACGGAGACTGGGCTTACCTGAGTTTGGTTGAAACCGTCCCGTTGACTCTGCCTGGTGCCTCCTCTAGCCAGCGAAGATCCCTGCTGCTGTTCTCGGTGCTCCTCTGGTGTGTGCGGTCGAGTCCAGCGGGCAGTCCCCAAAAAAAAGATTTCGGCTCCTACTGCGGGTTGGGCTCTGTTTAGCCCCATCGTTTATTTGTTTTGGCCCCCGGGCGTTTAAAAGTTAGTTTAGGTCCCACGTCTGTGGCTATCCCCAGAGCCGCATCGCCGGTCATCCTGACAGCCGTCAGAAAGCCCCTTTCGTCCTCCCTGCTGCCTGAGTTCTCCCTCCTTCTGCCAGCAAGACCTCCCACCTCCCGTTCGATCCCTCGAGTTCCCGTTGTGTGCGGTGAGTCAGTGGCAGCACGTAGTCTCGTGCTGCTCGCCCAACTGTTAAATAAAATAATGAATTGTTTGGCGCTGTTGGTGCAATCTATGCAGCTGAGCGTTGCCTGAGTAGTGGGTCACAAGGACCCTAAATTAATATTTATTTAGGAGGCAGGTTAGCGACGCCCACAGGGAGGAGCCAAGATAGTAAGGCTGCTGGAAGGCCTATGAATATTTATTGAGGGGTGGGATTTAGTAGGCGACTTTCCCCAGGATTGACAGCAGGCTGTCTTGGAGCCACCAGATTTAAAGGGGCCAGGAAGCTTAAAAGGGCGATGTCAGCCCCAGTTTAAAGGAGCAATACAGGCCCAGTGTTAGGAAGGGCATCAGGCCCAATTGAAAAGGGCATTAGGCCCACAGTTTAAAGAGGGCACCAGGCTCAGTTTGAAGGAAGGGCTACCAGGCCCAGAATCGAGAGGGCACCAGGCCCATAAGTTTAAGGCAGGGCACCAGGCCCACAGTATTTAGGGCGCCAGGCCCCAAGTAATAAAGGGCACCAGGCCCAAAGTAATGTAGGGCATCAAGCCCGAGGTAAAGCAGGGTTTCCCGGCCTGAATGAAAGGGGCCCCCGGCCTAGTGAGTTAGGGCAGGCCAGCCCAGTGGTAGTAAGGGCAGCCCTGGCCTAGTGAGTTAGGGCAAGCCAGCCCAGTAGTAGTAAAGGGAGGACCAGATTAGTGAGTAAAGGCAAGCCATCCCAGTAGTAGTAAAGGGAGCCACAGCCTATTGAGTAAAGGCAAGCCAGCCCAGTGGTAGTAAGGGCAGCCCTGGCCTAGTGAGTTAGGGCAAGCCAGCCCAGTGATGGTAAGGGTAGCCCAGGCCTAGCCAGTAAAGACAAGCCAGCCTAGTAGTAAGTAGGGCATATAGGTCCCATAGCAAATAAGGTATTTAGGCCTTTAGTGTTCAGGGCAACTAGCATAGGGCAAGTGATACCCCCAGTAGCGTGGTTGGGGAATTCATAGCAAAACGTTCAGGGATACCCAGATCCCTTTCCAGTAGGCCCTACAGTAAGAAAAGGGTCCATTTAAGGGAGCTTAACTCACAATATGCTACAGGGTAACTGTAACGTCTGCACTGTTTATTGCTCCAGCATCTGAACAATTGTGTATTGGCTAGAAGAACCAAGACTGCATTGTACATTAGGATTGTGGTTATTTGCCCCTGGTTGTCTGAACTATTGCCTCATGCATCTGAACTATCGCCCCATGCATCTAAACTGTTGCCTAGGCATCTGAACTATTGCCCCGTGCATCTGAACTATTGCCACGTGCATCTGAACAATTGCCCCACAAGTAAATAATTGTGACAAAATTGATAATTTGCCCTTCTTCTGGCAAATTATCTGGTCAGTACGCAATTCTCTTTGCATTGCAGAAGGTGTATCTGATAGCTACATTGTTGTCAGCGTATGGTGACAGTCTCAGTCTTCTGCCACATTGATGGTCCTGGTGTGGTCTGCTGTTCTACAAGTCCAGAATTAGTCTCTACCCAGTGGAAGACATCTTCATCATCATTCTTCACCAGAAAAGTGTCCAACCACCAGATCATCTGCTCTGTCCATGTCGTTCACCAAAGTCGAGTTCTTCACCGTTTGTACAAGTCGCATCCGCCGTTTCTTCTGTTCTGCAGTTCGAAGTTACGTTTGCCGCAGTTCAAGCACATCACGACTGCCGTGCTAGTGTCATTTGGTATGGTTCCTGTTCTGGATGTCCTGAAGTTGGTTGCCCTCCGCAGAAGAGTGTGCAAATCCTGGAAGAGCCTGATCTGCACCCCCTGGTCGTTCGCTGCAAGTTGAGTCCGTCGAATCCCAGTTCGAGACGTGTCCACCATTTCCTTGTTTTGTTCTAGTTTGTTGTGATAGGACTACAGAATCAACCATCTTCACTTCATATCCTTCTGGTTCCTGGTTGCATCGGAGATCCATCTTCACCTTAGATCCTTTGAAGTCTTGCTGGCCCTTGGAGTGCTGCAGCATCATCCAGGTCATGGTAGTCCTGCAGTGGATTCGTCACCACACATCTCCTGGTTTCTCTTCTTCCTTGGTGGCCCTGGAAATGGGTTTTGGTTCTTTGCATCCAGTGTGGAATCCAACAGCCCATAAGAGGGTTCATTCCAGGAACCAGCTTCTCTGGTTCTTTCTTTCCAGCAGCCTTGGAGAGAGTGGGCTTTTGCCGAGAAACCTATAGTCTGTTCACAAAACCTCTCATGACCTCAGTGGCCTTAACTAGGTCCTTGCTGGGAGTTGGGTTTTGGGTTCTGCAGTTCCGTTTTACTTCCCTTGTAGCTACCAATGAAGAATGACAGTGCGCATGAAGATGACAGACTTTTAGACTTTGTGTTAATTCTGTGGTCATTGAAAAACCAGATATTGTGTTGTGGGTAGTGAATAACACCTGATTTCCATCTAAGAATTATTTTCGCTTACAGGTTACTACTACAGAATTTTAGAAGTAGAGTGGCAGTAGACCAAGGTGCATCTTAAATTATTGTTTGTAATCATTTTAGCAGTACTAGATAAAAGTAATTCTGTCCTATCACCCTGTTATTGTTGTGGGGCCTACCTTCTCTTGTGACTGTGTCTCCCTACCCACTGGTACTAAATAAACGCCCTGAGGGTACTGAATCTCTTGGACGACTCCTGCCTCTCTTTTCTGGGTAACTGTTATCTTATCCACAATAATTTGGACCTTGGTGTTTCTGTCATCTCATTTCACCATCTTTAGAGTAGAGCACCCTAAAGACCATCACAAATGTTTACCATGGAATACATGGATTCAAAATTCTGCTCAATTCCACTGATAGAATGTTACTTTCGTAACATACTATACACACACAACAAAGACCTCTGTTACAGCCAGAGACTCAATTATCTCACTGTCAGGGCAAGGAGAAGAGATTTCCCTGATGAGCAGGTAAAGATAGAAGGGGAATTTTCATTGTCAGCAAAGAAACAGTTGTAATGAAAACTATAAACAATATGTGATGTTTCTAATTTGTTTATGTGTGTATAGAGAATGTGATGATCAGGGATACAACAATTAATCTGTTTTATTTTGTATTTAAGGTAGTTTTATTTTTAGGGTCCAGTGCAAGTAAATGTGATGCTTACAGTTACAGGGCAAAAACAATGGCTGCTAGTTGAATTCTTAACATTCTATTAGCGTAATGATTCCAGTGGTGATCTGTGCACATTTGGCAACACTTTTTATTTTCCATGCATGAAACATAATTGCTACATGAACAATATCCAATCAGATTTCAGGATTTTTCCTTACCATTTTATAAAAAGTTATAATGCAGCCTGTAACTCCTACTACCATACAGATAATTCTTAAGTGTCAAGGTGAGTGCACTTCGTGCCACGCTGGCAACCTGGGTTTGGGAGCAGACTCTGGTCACTGGGGATTGGCAGGGAAGGAAAGGATTGAGCATCCAGAGGACTGCTTTCCTTTCCTGGAAGGGAGGGGGGAATGTAGGTCTTGCCATCTGGCGACCCCTAACAACAGCTGGGGGTCTAGCAGCAGTCGAGTCCTGGCAGAGCAGGGGCTTGGCTGTGGCGGCACTTCTGTGGACGTGAGTGGGAGCGCACATGCACCGTGTTGGAGTGCCTTGCACAGCCAGGCCAATGGGGGGGGGAGAAACAAGGGGGAAAAAACATTGGTAGGTGAATGCAGGTCTAGGGCACCAGCACCATGTCCAGTTCAAGGCTTTGAAGTCCTTCTGGCTCTCCTCCTGTCTGTCCTTCCAGACACTATAGATAGAGCACCAGGTAGGAGTGGTGGTCCTTGCTCCCAAGGGGCCCGGTGACATGAAAAGGAGGAGGTGGTGATCATGAATGGCGGACAGGCTTCAGGAGGACAGGAACAGCCGGTTCAGCGAAGTACCACACTGGAGAGAGTCCAATGTGGTAAGGGTACAGAAACAGAGTTGAGAAAAAAAAGGTGAGTACCAGAAAAGGTACTCTTTAACTTCAGAGATGCAGGTAGCTACCATTGCTGGCTAAACTTGGAACCTCAGACCTTCTGAGGGTGAGAAAATAAAATGAATAGGTATAACTAAAATTTACTGATCAGACTGACAATATAATGATTGAATCCTATGAGCTTGTTTCAGATAGCTTTTCCTAAAAATAGTAGGTAACTTGGCAGCTAAAAATCTGAACAATAAACAAACCAAATGGTTCAACCAAGAGTGGAAAAGTCCCAAGCCCAACATAACCATATTACACAGAGTTCCTTTAAAAGTACAGAGGCTATTTGTATGAGAAGTAGTATGCAGCCTTATCTCCTCTGTCTACTGGCAGTCCTCAGGCAATTTGGCTGCACTTTTTTTTCCACTTGGCGGATCCCCAAACTCCTGCCTGCTCCTATCTGGCTCCCCCACCCACCCTGTTATTCATTATTCCTGGGGTATACCCTGTTACCCTATGACTTGCACCTCATAGCAGGTTTGGAAGTGCTTGCCCTTGCACCTACCAAGCAGGATCCAAAAGGTGCCCAGTCGGTGGTGCCAGGTCTGCGGGAGGGTAACCTGTCATCTCGCTCCAGCTGAGATTTTGCGTTCATTTTACTGTTAGTCCCTGGAACACCAACATGTAATGATGTAGAGTGTCTGTTGATGTGACATGCCCGTCTAAGCTTCCTGTCTGCCTTGACACCCAGCCTCTGCTAGGTGTCTGGAATATTGCGGGAAGCATGACAACCCCAGTAGAAGAAAGCAGTCCTTGAGATGCATGATCCTGTCCCCCAGTTGCTCAAATCTGCTCCCAAACTTAGACTGCGAGTGTGGCAGATGGTAGCATTACTGCCGTGCCATGGGACCGGCTTCTCCAGTGCCATCGTATATGTTCCCCGTGCAAAATAGCAAATGTGGTATCAACAAAGTAATATGATAATAAATTGAAAATAACATGATAGTAAACTGTGGCATAAAGCTATCTAGCACTGTCCGGTGTCCAAAAATATTAAAACAAGGCAACCTGAAGGCCCATGGAGGAAGGGGGTGGGTATTCCACATCCATAACAAGCCAAAAGATCAGCACGCAGCACCTTAAACATCTGAGTCTTCTGCAGAAATGTCAGGCTCATTTAGCTGGTCTTTCAAAGGGTTTATTTGAAATTAAACAGTTGGCATCATGTGGAGAAGAGAAGATATAGGTCTTTCTGCCCACTTCCAAACTCAGCTGGGCTGGGTGCTATAGTACAAAGGGAGTTTTTAAATCTCGGAGGTGGTGGTGTACTGTTTAAATTCCTTCTGGTGCAATCTCATTGTGTATGACAAAGCTGGAAAATAGTACACTGATGCCTCTCATGTCAGCAGATCCTTGCATTTCCTTGCTTACAACAGGGCCTAATCCTGAAGACCGGCTCTGGCCAGTACAACCAAAAATGTGTGTGGTAAATGAACATTTGTAGCCACTTTGTGGGGATTTACCCTATAAGCCTTGTCCATGCACCCAGGGGCTGGAGGGCTATCCCACTTCAGAATCTGCAGGAGCAATCCTTCGATGAACCCCAAAGGGTCATCACCCTTGAATCCCTTCTGTAACCCTACCACTCTCAGGTGCTGCTCATGCAAATCCAGTTCATCTCAATAAACCAAACGAGTGCGCTATCAGGAGCTGTAATGCTGCCACACACCATCAGAAACTTTTGAGTACCACAGAACAAGAAAGTATGGCACCAAAGCAATATTGTTTAGCAGATGCCAGTTTATTCAGGCAAAAAAAAATGCAAAAAAGCTCCAACACTTTGGGGTATACAGTGCTTCCCTTTCTTCAAGGAGCCCTGAAGAAGGGGTAGTGTACCCCAAAGCTCTGGAGCTTTTGTGTGCCTAGACGCATAAACCAGCATTGCTAAGCACTATTGGTCTGATGCCACACCTTTTTGTTCTGTGGTACTCAAGGCAAATTCATATGCCTCCAGCTTTCGCAGCAGAGTATTGGTTGTAATCAGAGGAACACAAACAGCTGTGCACCAGGAGAGAAATAAGCTAAATCAGGCATAGAAACATAGAATTTGACAACAGATAAGGAATGCTTGGCCCACCCAGTCCATCTGTTTTGTCCCTGCCAATACTGTCACCACAGACCCTACCTGATCTCTGGCCCCTTCCTCCCTCCCCCCTTTGTTTTTCATTAAGATTCCCTTGTGTCTATCCCATGCATGCTTGAAGATCACCACTGTTTTTTCCCCCACCACCTGTGCTGGATGACTGTTCCTGCCATCCACCACTCTTTCAGTGAAGAAGTACTTCCTCACATGTCTTAAATTCACCCCCTTCCAGCTTCATGCATGTCTCTTTGTTCTTGTGCATCATTTCTTCTGAAAATACACCCATCCTGTACCTTATTTACCCCCATGAGGTATTTATAGGTCTTATCATATCCCCCCTCTCCTTTCTCTCTTCCAGGGTGTACATACTGAGGTCCTTCAATCTCTCTTTGTAGGGCCTCTGATGCAGACCCTGCACTATTTCACTTACCCTCCACTGGACTGACTCCACTCTGTCTGTGTCCTTCCTGAGATGTGGTATCCTGAATTGGACATAGTACCCCAGGTGGGGTCTGACCAGCAATCTATACAGCGGCAACACCACCTCCTTTCTTCTGCTGGTAATACCCCCTCCTGTGCACACCAACATACCACTGGCCCTACCCACTGCCCTGTCACAATGCTTCGTCACTTTGAGGTGCTCATACATCATTACCTCCAGGTTCCTTTCCTGTTTTATAACCATCAATACCTCTTCCCACATTCTGTACTCCACCCATGGCCGGTTTTAGGCACCAGCAAACCCTGCAATCGCTGGTGGCCCCCTGCTTATGGGGGGGCCCCAACTAAAACAGTTTACCTTAATTATTTGAAATCTTGTTTTATTATTTTCTCAAAACAGCAATAAAGGACTGTGCATATTTTGATATGGGATCTTGATTTCATGAAAAGCCTTACTAAGCTATGACCCTGGTAATAAGAGGCAGACAGGTAACAATGGATGTGAGAGAAGGAACAGTATGCACTGTCACTGCGGTCTCCCTTTAATTTTTTTTAAGATGCCACTAGTACTGAAAATACAATAAAATAATGTGTGTATTGGTTACAGTTAAATATATGGGGTGATAGTAAGTAGGGGGCCCCATGACTTCATTAATCTGCTGGGGGCCCCAAAAACTCTAAAGCCGGCCCTGACTCCACCTCTGGATTTCTGTGCCCTAAATGCATGATTTTGCACTTTATCACACTGAAACCAAACAGCCATATGCTTGACCACTCAAGTTTTCTCAGGTCTCTGCATTCTTCCCACTGCTTGGTTTCATCCATAAAGGGGCGGACCTTGCCTTCTAGCTTCTCAGCAGTGTCAGTGTTAGAGCCTCACAGAACCAACAAGAGCAGAGGCAGTTCTTGATCTGGCGCTCACAAATGGGGAGCATGTACTGGAAATAACAGTCAGGGAGCCTCTAGGTAAGAGTGACCATTGCACAGTGTGGTTTCAGTTGGATATGGGCCGGGAAGGCATCCCGACTAAGACCAAAATATTGGATTTTAGGAGGACGGACTTCAGGAAAATGGGTGAGGTGCTAAGGAGCTACTTGGCAGACATCAGAGCAGATATGGAGGTGGACCAAAGGTGGTTCATCATTGCCAAAGAGGAGTGCGATAGGCTCAGGGGGAAGAACACCAGGGCCAAAGCGCCCAGCTGGTTCAGTTCTGGGGTCACCCAAGCAGTGAGGGAAAAGAGGTTAGCCTATAGAAAATTCAGGAAGACCAAGAGAGAGGTGGATAGGGAAAATTACCTAAGGTAGGCAAGTAAGGCAGTCTGGTGAGCTAAGGCACTGAAGGAGCTGTAGCTAGCTGAAGGAATTAAGAAAGGGAGGAGGCCTTCTTTATATAAGTGAGAAAAGGGATTGTTAAGCTTAAGAAAAGGGAGGAGTGGATGGGGGAAAAAGCAGACACACTAAATGAATAATTCTGTTCCATCTTCACCAGGGAGAAGGACAGACCAGTGCCTTCAGGAAGGAGAAGAAGAGTGGGGGGAGGGGAACACAGATGTAGTGATAGAGGAGCTTAGAGTGAGGGAGGGGTTGCTAGCATTGAAGGTGGACAAATCACCAGGCCCAGACAGAGTGCATCCAAGGGTACTAAGGGAACTGACTGAGGAACTGGCAAGCCTATTTAATAGTTCACTTGTGTCAAGCATGGTACCGCAGGACTGGAGAACAGCACATGTGGTGCCCCTCCACAAAAGCGATCCCAAGGATGAGACAGAATTACAGACCAGTCTGATCTCAATCGTGTGCAAGCTTATGGAGACTATACTTATGGAAAGGTTGGTAGAATATATAGTGGCGCATGTTCTCCAGGATGCGAGGAAGCCCGGGTTCATGGTGGGGGGGGGATTGTGTCAAATGTATTTGATTGACTTCTTTGACTGGGTCACTGAGATGTAGACAGGGGCCAAGCAGTAGACACTATCTGAATTTCGGCAAGGCCTTTGACTGTGCCCCACAAAAGATTGATCAGGAAGTTGGCGGATCTCGAGGTTTGGGATACGATGTCCAGATGGGTGGAAAACTGGCTAAGGAACAGAACCCAGAGGGTGGTTGTGGGGGGAAGAGTTATCTGGCACCAGAGAGGTCACCAGTGGGGTCCCGCAGGGCTCAGTGCTGGGGCCGGTGTTGTTCAATGTCTTCATCAGTGGCATTGAGGGAAAAGTGTACCTATTCACAGATGACACCAAGCTCTGCAGGAGAGTGGATACAGCTGAAGGGATACAGGACCTACAGGATGAGCTGGAAAAGCTGGGGAGGTGATCCGGGATCTGGCAGCTTGGTTTCAATGCTGAGAAATGCAAAGTTATGTACATTTGAGCCAAGAATCCCAGGAGAAAGTACTACCTGGGTGGAGTCCAGGTATCTTCATCAGAAAAGGAGAAGGACCTGGGCGTGATGATCACTAGTGACTGGAAGCACCCCATGCAGTGCAAGAAAGCAGCAGCAAGGGCAAACGATTCTGGGATGCACAGCTAGGGGAATCAGTAGGAGAGAGGACCTTGTGCAGGTATCTGGTGAGGCCACATCTAGAGTATGGAGTTCAGTACTGGTGCCCACACCTCAAAAAGGACATTGACCTTCTAGAGAAGGTACAGAGGAGGGCTACAAAGATGATAGCAGGTGAGCAGGGTAAGGCATACGAGGAGTGGTTGAGGGCACTGAACATGTACTCCCTGGAGGAAAGGAGAGGGAACATGATTGGGGCCTTCAAGTACTTGTAAGGGATAATAAGGTGGTTAAGGATGGTCTCTTTAAGCTGAGTAGCAACCATAACACGAAGGGGCACAGTCTTAAGCTGGAGGGGGGAGGTTTAGGAGGGAGGCCAGGAAACACTTCTTCATAGAGAGGGTGCTGGACACTAGGAATGTGCTGCCAGAAGAGGTGGTCTCGTTGAAGACAGTGGGCAGCTTCAAGAGAGGCTGGGATAGGCATGGGGGAAGGTAAGGATCATGGGTAGGGAGGAGTTGGGAGAGGGGGCAGGGACAATAGCTCAAGCTGTGGACCCTGCAATACGGGCAGACTAGATAGACCAGATGGCCTTCTTCTGCTGGCTTCTTTGTATGATCGTATGTTATAAAGACATTAAAGAGGATTGGTCCCAGTATTGAGCCTTGTGGCACGTAGCTGGTCGCCCTCCCTTCCCTGGAGTGAACTCTGTTTACCATCACCCTCTGTCACCTATCCTTTAACCAATTTATTACCCGTTTACCACCTTATGACCCACCCCTAAACTGTCCAGTTTAGTTTATGAGCCTCCTATGTGGAATGGTGTTGAAAGCCTTACTGAAATCTAAGTAGGCCACGTCCACCTCCTCACACTGATCTGGGTCACCCAGTCAAAGAAATCTTTCATATTTGTCTGACAAGACCTCCCCTCTTGAATCTGTGTTGTTTTGGGTCTTGTAATCTGCTGGATTCAAGATACTCCACAATCCGGACTTCTGTCTACTTCCTACCCCCTCTCTAGTGCCCCCAGGGCTCCAGATAGGATTTTTGGGGATAAGTACTGTACTCATTTTGAAAGTGAGATGGGTAAAACTAAATTCAGATACGTACAAATGTCTGGACGGAGTGGAGTGATGGGTACATTTTTTAAAACAATGTAGTTTTTTCTAGATAAGAGTTGATCAAGTGCCAACAATTCTCCAGATAATGTTGGCAGGTAGGAGTAATTTACTCAGCAGTTTTAAAACATAGTGAGTTAAACAAAATTTGGATGCATACAAGTGTTGCAAATCTGGAAAAGAAATGCTCCACTTGAATCATCAGCTATGTTATGAAGCACTATTCTATGGGATGTAGAGCATTTACAAATGTTGGGTGAGTACTGGTACTCATTAAAAAAATTTCTGAAAAGTATTTCCTAAAATGAGGTGAGTAAAACAGGCCGGTACACACCTTATCTGGAGCCCTGAGTGCCCCTGTTGCTTTTACGTGGCCCACCCCTTCCTCTCTGAAGACTAAAAAAATGTACTTGTTCAGGATATCTGCCTTTTCCTGATCCTCCTGTGCACAATCCCCAACTGCCCTTCTTAACCTCACAATCCCTCCCCTAGTCTTCCTCTTTTCACTTATGTACCTAAAAAAATGTTTCTCCTTTTGTTACCCCTTGGGCTAGTCTTTCTTCAGTTTGCACCTTTGCGCTCCTCACCACCCCCCCCCCGCTTTTCCTGATACACATCCCATCCTCTTCCTTCTGTGTCCTTTTATTCCTCCTGAAAGCTACCCTTTTAGCCTTTACCTTTTCAGCCATTTCCTTCTAGAAGTATGTCTTTTTCTTCTTGTTTTTGCTGACTTCCTTTGCACAGAGGTTTGTTGCTTTCACTGTGCCCTCCCTTAGCTTAACGCACTGTTCCTCCACCCCACCAAGGTCATCCAGTCATGCTAGGTTGTCTCTGTGGCATTCACCCATTTTTTTGTTTGTTTGCTCTCCTGAAGTCCAGGACCTTCATCCTTGTATGATTCACTTCCATCACCATCCTTATGTTGAACCACACTGTACAATGATCACTGGTCCCTAGATGGCCCTTCATTTTAAGGTCTGCAGTACGTTCCTGTTAGTGAGCACTAGTTCCAGTATTGTCCTATCACATGTGGGCTCCCTGACTAGTTGCCTGAGAAGTGACCCCTGCAGGGAGTCCAGATATCTTTGATTCTAAATGAATCTGCGACTGGGAGGCTCCAGTGTACATCTGGCAGCTTGAAATCCCCTCCGGCAGTACCTCCCCTTTTTCCTGCCTTTGTGCAAGTGACTTCCAACAGCTCCTTATTTATACGCTCCTCCTGTACTGGAGGTCTGTAGATCACGCTAGTGTGCCTAGTGGCTCTGTTTCCCATCTCCGGAGTAATCCACAGTACCTCCAACACCTCCATTTCCCCCCCTGGATTCCTTGTGTCTCTGTCTTTTTGATACCCTCCTTAACATGTAGAACCACCCCTCTCTCCCTTCCTTCCCACCCTATCTTTCGTGAATTGAGTGTAGCCTGGTATGGCGTGTCCCAGTTATGGTTTCCTGTGCAACAAGACTCTGTAATGGCCACAATATTCAGGTCTGCTTCCATTATGATGTCCTCTAGGTCTGGAATTTCCTTGACTTCTTGCATTTGCACACCATGACCTTCCACATTTTAAGTTCATAGGAATGGTATACAGGTCCAAAAGCTGCTAGAGCCATGAGTGGGCCTGCCATTTATCAGTGGACATATTCCCATTTTGTCTTACTCATGTGTTCATCTAAAAGACAGTTGAATGCAGTTAGACTACTTGCACACACCACATCATCTGGAAGTTTGTTCCATATGTTTACCACCCATTGGTTGAACCACTTCCCTGTTGTTGTTTTTTAGCTGTATTGTACCTTTCACCTTTTAACTGCAGCTGATGTCCCCTTGTCCTCATACCTACTCTTTCTTTCCAGCACAGGCCTGCTGATTCATATAATATACCGTCTGTAATAGCCTTATAAACAAAACTACTGGTTTCTTCTGTCTTCAAACTAGAAGATTAAGAGGTGATATACTTATGGTTTTTAATTTAATAAATTCACCAGATCTAATGGAAAAATGTAGTCTTAACACTCTCCTAAAGGAGACATGTTCTGAGACTGCATAAATAGCTTGAAGTAAAAACTTATAAAACCAGCAAAAGGGGAAAATGTTTTCCAATAAGAGCATCCATTATATGGAACACCTTGCCACAAGAATTGGTAGAGGCAACTAGTGCCACTGTCTTTAAAAACAAATTAGATGTTTGGTTGAGGGATAATAGATAAATGTCCCACATAGTGTGGGGAACAGTCTCGATGGGCTCTGGCCTTCTTCTGTTCTTTCATACCAAGTAATACAATGTAAAACAGAGATCACCTCTCATGTTTCTGTAAGACATAGAATACAGACCCAGGGATTGCAACTTGACTTGGTATTCCTTATCTTTTACTGATCGTATCTTCTTTGTAAACCTCTGTTGGACCTGCTGTACCTTCCTACTAGTTCCTATGTTCTGTGGGGCACTAAATGGAACACCCTACTCTAATACTGGTCTAACCAGGGTCCTATACAAGACTACAAGCACCTCCTCTCTCCTACTTCTGATATTCCATAGTATATTCCATAAAATTCTATTAGCTCTTTTAACTTCTTCCATGTTGTGTTTGTCAAAGCTAAGGTCCCTCGAAATCCCTACCCCAGGTCCTTCTCATTTTCTGTATGTGCTATGGATTTAGTATTCAGAGCATATTGTGCTTGTGTGTTGTTTGAGCCAAAATGCATCACTTTACATTTCTCTGTGTCAAATGATAGTTTATGTTCTACTGCCCAGTCCCCCAACCTGTCTACTTGTGTCTGAAGCTTATTTATGGACTCTGTGTTGTTTACAATAGCTCCTACTTTGGAGTTGTATGCGTACTTACAGATCCAAACTCCTTCTGATACCTGCATTAAGGAAATCATGATGTGAAACAATTTAGGACACAATATGGACCCCTGGGGTACTCCGCTTGCAACACTCCCCTCTCCAGACAAAAAACCATGTATCTGAACTATTTGGGTTCTATTTTGGAGCCATGATGTAATCCACCTTATTAAACAAGTTTCTAACCTTAATTCCTGTAAGGTTCTGAGCAACGCTTCATGAGACACAGAGTCGAAGGCCTTTGTAAAATCCAAGTATACTACATCAGCTGGTAGTCCGACATCGAGTGCCTGACTTACTGGTCAAAAAAATGCATCAGATTACTATTGCAAAATTTTCCAGTTTTCAACCCATGTTGTGATACATCCTGAAACATCATCCCTGCCTCAGGTGAGAGCTGACATCGGCGGAGGAGGGCTACTGTGAATTTTTCTGCATTAAGTCTGCATTTGCACTGTGACTGTTATTTGACTTGCCAATAGTGTTTCCTGCTGCTTTGAAATTCTGAACTTTGCTCTGATTGAAGGGGATTCGGCAGCAAATCGTGCACAGAGCCAATCACCGAGGGGGCGGGTGCTTTGAACATATTTAAGCACCACATGATACAAGCGCAAGCAACAGTGCCACTCAGTCTCAGAAAAAAAATAAAATAAAACTGACATGTATTTGGCTAAATCAGTAGAGTTTGGTTATTAGGACTATATATGTTTAACACTTATAGTTTGAAAGTCTCCTGTTATTGGGGGCACAGTAGTGGAAAGGGTCCTGCTTTTATATTTTACTAAATTTTAGTCTGAGGAATCCTGAATCTAGTGTTTGTTCCGAAAATGCATTTCATTATAATAAGTTTAGGGATATTTTATTTATTGGGCAACTGCTTAGTAATAGGGGAGGGCGGGCAAGACAACTGTGAATTACATTCTGCTTTAATGAAACATGTTTTAACTAAACATTGTACGTGGTCAGAAGATAGGTTGGTTTGTGGGGCCCGTGTTCTAATTAAGACTGGTTTATTATCCAACGTGTTCTGTAAGTTATTAATTAGATCAAATAGTCTTTAGATTAATACTAGACTGGGCCCACAAATTAATCCTGAGGTTGTAGCTTGGTTATTTAAGGTGTTACATAAATCTAAACCCGAACACAGGCTTGAATATGTTCTCAAGCAAATAATACTGATTGTTCTTTTGACGAGTAGAGACATCCACCCCAACCCTGGTTTCGCAGCACTTAATTTACCCACTTACATTAAAGAGTCTCAGGGATCCTTCAGAGTTTTGTCAGGTGAGGATGAGTCTAAAAAGACAGCTATAAAAGGGCAGGAGGGTGATTTTACTTTGGTTCATTTTAACACACGTAGCATTTTCCATAAAAGGGATTTAATGTTTGGATTAGGGAAAACAACCCCAATGTTGTCATTATAACCAAGACATGGTTGAATGACAAGACTGAGGATTGTTTGCTAAATGTTTCAGGGTACAATTTATGAAGAAAGGATAGGAATAAGGGGAGGTATCTTGATATATGGTCAATCCAACCTATTATTGACTCAGTTAAAACCTGATCAGGATCTGGAGGGGCTAGAGGCATTGTTTTTGGAATGAAGATTCCCTTATAATGAAAAAAAATCCTGGTAGTGGGGGTCTATCGTCCCCTAATGTAGATCCCCATGTATATGATTTGCTTCAGGATAAATTACTTGAGTATGTCAATAGCATGAAATTATAATGGTAGGAGATTTCAATTCTGATTGGAAAAACATTAATGATGTTCATTCATTGGTTGAGCTCCGGAAAAGTCTGGGGCTCAGTTGATTCATGAACCTACAACGATCAATATGGCAAACCCAGCCTCTTCTACAGATCTGGACTTAATTTTTACAAACAAGATTAAGAATATTTCAGAAAGCAGGGTTATGCCTGACTCTTTTTCATACCATCAGTTTGTATTTTGTACCAGGAATAGACTCACGGAGAAGGAATGTATCAAGATAATTTACTGGCGTAGCTATAACAGGGATTTATTTAACTCTAAAAATTGATTAGCGTTTTGCTCATAAAAGTGCTAAATCTTTGTGAAAATACATAGCTCTTGCCTCACTGTGTTTCATAAACACAGCACTTCTAGAAAATCTATATAAATACTTTCTGTACAGTTAGTATAGTCCCAAGAAAAAAACTGCTAATCAATTATTTAAAACCCTGCTATAAGCATTTTGATTATATCAGTTTTATGTTATACCCAAGTAATCCTACATATGCCCCCTCAATCTCACTACTGCCACTCATCACCTTATCCCTCTATCTCCATCCCGCCTCTCTCTGATCCCTTCCCGCTTATCCCAGTGAACCTACCCTTCTGTCCTGTCTTATCCTGCCCCTTTTTGCCATATTCCTGCTGCATTTCTCCCTTGGCTTGTCTCCTAGTTTCAATCTCTCCATCTTTACCTATAGCTCCCGTACTCCTTATACCTGTTCCTGTCATTGATACTAATCATAAGTGTCTCTGGCAATGTTTACTTTCCTGATGTTCTGTTTACTGTTGCCCTATGCCCTTTTATTTTCACTACTGTTTCACACTGCTTAGGTTGTCTTAACTAAGTCATTTATTTCCTGCAATGACCTGTTTGTCCCTGTTTTTTATTACTGCTTATTGCTTCTCACTGAATGTACCTGATATGTTATATACTTTTGGAATGTTACATGCTTTTCTGTGTTGTACTCTCCCAGGTCGTGCCTGAAAAAAGTCATGATATGGCTAGTGCACCTACCTGGTTAACAAAAACTAAATAAATATAAATTGGGATCGATTACAACTAATTCCGATGATCAATGACACTTGGGAGTTCTTTTTAAGTGAATTCATGGCAGTCTATAACAGGCATGCTCCTCTCAAATCCAGAGTACTGAAAAACAAAATGCTTTATGGTATCAGTTGAACCTAGAAAATTAAAACAGAGCAGGGATAAAATGTGGCAGAGAGCTAAAAAGATTGGGAGTATGCAAGATTGGGTCCAGTATAGAGAGTTTCGCAATAAGTATGTTAAGCGAGTTAGGATTGCAAAACAAAGACACTACACTCAGTTATTGGACAAAAATCTCACTCCACATCCTAGGGACCTTTGGAAGACAATAAATATTTTGCTCAAGGGTCAGGGTAATGATTTACCGAATGTATTTAAAATAGAAGATGAGTTAGTTCCTGTATTGCATAGGGTGGCAGAAGAATTTAGTAAGTGTTTTATTCAGTCGGGGCTGGGAAAACCTACAGTCGACTCAAGAATGTGAGTAGTGGCAAAGTGGGAGATCTATGCTCAGTTAAACAATTCTAGTTTAAGGAAGTGAAGGTCCAGTTTGTAATAAGGGAATTAACAAGGTTAGATACATCTAAGTCAGTCAGCTTGGATAACATGCCGACTAGGCTGTTAAAGTATGCAACTCCTGTTATTGCGTATCCATTGACGTGTATATATATATATATATATATATATATATATATATTTATATATATAGTTTATCTCTGAGCACAGGTGTTTTCCCTGTTGCTTGGAAACAAGCAAAGGTTATACCAATTTCTGAGGGGGGAAACAAAATGGAATTGGGCAATTATCACCCAATTTCGCTGCTGTCCCAGCTCTCGAAAATCTTTGAGTGACTAATGGCAGAGCAAATAAAAGAACATCTTGATTCCCAATGTCTCCTTAATAGTATGCAGTCTGGCTTACTAAACTGTCATGGAACAACAGCAGCCCTGGTGAAGGTGGTGGGGGATGTCCAGGAGGCCCTGGACAGGAGGATGTTAGTAGGAGCATTATTTGTTGATTTGTCTAAAGCCTTTGATTCCCTGGACTATGACATCCTCCTATCCAGGGCAGTATCTATTGGCTTCAGGGGATGGAACATAAGTGGTTGACTTCTTGTCTGAAGGGTAGATCCCAGTTGGTGTCACTGGGGTAGTGGGTTTCAGGATTATGTGCTGCTGGATCAGGGGCTCTATCTTTATTTAATTTATTTAATCTTTATTATTTAATATTTACGTTAATGGAGTGTGATTTTCTGATTCATTAGTTAATTATCACCTGTATGCAGATGATATGGTGATTTACACAGCCAACAGTGCCATGACTGCTGTACAAATTAGGTTGCAGGCAGCTTTCAATGAACTGCAGACCTTTCTTGATAGTAGTAAATTGGTGCTGAATGTGAAGAAAATGCAGTCTATTCTATTCAAGAGGTTGGGAGGGGCTCCTGGGGATGTAAAATTGGACTTGGTTACCCATGGGGGTCTCCCAATCCAGCAGGTTCAGTCATACAAATATCTGGGACTGTGGCTGGATGCAGCTTCGAGTTGGGACACTCATATAAATATTTAGGTTTCAAACATAGGGAAAAGGCTGGGTGCTCTTTATAGGGTAAAAGCGAGTATGAGTCCAGAAGTAAGAAAGCAGGTTGTGGATCATATGATCCTACCCGTTTAATTATGGGGATATTTTATATTCTGTAGGATGAAAAAAGGACTTACATAAGGTGATGTCTGTCTTGGTAGACTGGCCCATTTTATACTGGAAGCTCCCCGCCTAACGCATAAGTGTTTGTTATACAGATAACTTGGGTGGATGCACTTATATGAAAGCCGTAGAGAACATCTCTTGGCCTTCGTCCACAAGGGGTTATCGGACAAGTTGCCTAACTATATTATGGACAAATTGTTTCCCAGGGTGAAAATTGATTCTCTCAGATCTGTAGGTACCTTGGATCTAGTTTTGCCTAGATATAATATGGAAATTGGGAGGCAGTATTTTTTAGAGGACCACAGACGTGGAATGGTTTGCCCAATGCTTTAAGAATTATTGGAAATGATATATGGTGGGGGGGCATAAAACACTGGTTAAGGATCACTAAGGAAAACATTGGGCTTTGCTGTACTACTTATTGAGTTAAAGAATTAACAGTAATCTAGAAAAGCCTAGAGAGCCTAGGATATGATTGTAATGTGGGCTAACTCATACTTGTTATGACCCTTTTTAAATGTAAACTGTATTTATTATGTAACATGTATTGTGAATTTAATGTATATTGTTTTTGTACTCCAGGATGTCATTGTAAATGAGCTTTGCTCAACTGAGTTTATCCTGAATAATATATAGAATAGTGGATGGTCACCCATCCACAACAAGGCTGTGTTTCCCTCGAGGGAGCTGATGACATCATCAAGACCTCGAGAGCGAAGCTCAAGAGGTCTCTCTGATGTCATCAACTCCCGAGAGGGAAACAGCCTTAGTTGTGGATAGGCAACCATCCACTGTGTTATAGTATATGACTTAGGGCTTATTGTTGATGAACATTTTTTGTTTCCGTTGCTCGCTTGTTTTACCGCCATGTTTCTCACTCGAGCATCTCCCCCCTCCCACTCCCTTCAAATTTGTCCCGCTCTTGCTGCCACTCGCTCCTGCTTCTCCCTACTCCCGCTGGCGCTTGTTTCGCTTGTCTCCGCTTCTGCTCCCTCCGCTGTCGCCATTAGTACTTTTTAAAATAAAAAAATCACTTTTCTGACATGGAGCGATGGTAGCTCCTCGTGTCAAAATGGGCAGAGTCCTCTACTTGGCGTTCGCTAAACTGCTGCTGCCATGTTTCCAGTATTATTTTATGTCGAGCTTGTTGGTGTGAGCCAATCAGAAGGCAGTTCAAAGCTAAAAGCTGTTGTACTATTGTTCTGTCGTCACATCGATAGTACAACAACTTTTTTGACCTTTGAACTGCCCTACAACAAGATTTAGAAAGCTACCGGTTTTCATCAATAAGCCCTAACCATATACTATAAAGTGATTTATGAATAAATATTTTGCTACTACTACTATATGATTTAATTCCCTTATGTTTTTTTTTCCATCAATTCATTTATAAAACATTCCATGATTTTTCCTATTATAGATATAATAGTAATGGGACGATAGTTCTTTACAGTATTGGTATCCCCTGATTTATGTATGGGTGTTATGTACGCTGTCCTCCATTCACTCAGAACCATGCCATCTCCTAGCAATTTATTAAATATTATTGCCAGTGGTTCTGATAACTCTTCTGCCAGGCTGGCTAAGAAGGTTGGATGGTATCCATCTGGACCTGCCGATTTATTCTGTTTTAGTAGTTTTAATTTCTCACTAACCTGTTTGGCCGTTATTTCAGGGATACCCTCTTGTCTCTTATTATTATCTGCTACCATCTGGTAGTCACTACCATCCATCTGGTATACACTTAGAAAATGGACATTGAATAAGTTTGCCATGGCTTCCTCATCCCTTGTTTCCACATCCCCATCTTTCAGCACAGGTATTTGCTTTTGCCCTTTTCTTAAGCTCCCAATGTAATTATAGAAGGTCTTTCCATTATCATTTTTTCTTGTGGCTAGATTCAATTCTACCCTCAACTTCTCTTTTCTTACAGATTTCTTACATTGCTTGACTAGTCTTATATATATATGGGATACATGATGGGCAGGAGTGGAGTATGGAAAATATTCTCACTCCTGCAGAGTGAGCTCTGGATATTTCACGAGTGTCAAAGGGACGAGTGAAATATACAGTGCTCACGATGCAGGAGTGAGAATATTTTCCATATTCCATGATCTGCCCATCATGTGTGCTATTTATACCATGGAGGTGAGACCAATTTCAGTGAGAGAGGTATGTTTGTTGTTATGAGGTTCATGTCACTTTAAATGATGCTGGTGCTGTGGTTGTGTGTGTGTGTGAAGTTTTATGAATGGGTTGTTGTAGTGAGCTGTTGTTGGTTGGTGTGTGTGTGGGGGGGTATTGATTGGGTGTGCTGTGTTTTGGTAATTGGTTGCCTGAGGAAGGTTCTGCTCTGTGACAAGCTAGATTTTTGCAATATACTGGTTATTTGTTGTTCGTTTTGTAGGTCAATATGTGGCAATGCAGGATTCAGTAATGTACTAAACTCAGGTTTTGAAATGCAGCACGAGAGATTTAGAGATTGTTACATTTAGGAGTGCTGCAGCTGACTGTCATTATCTATCTTAATTGTGTTAATTTCAGTGTAGGGCCTGTTTTAGAACACAGCAAATTACAGGGGTGTTTCTTAGTGTTTTCAGATGCAGGTGAGTGATGTCAGCAGAGTAGATATAAATGCTATTTATTTTAACTCTGCTGATGTCATCAGGATTTATTTCACTCCAGTGAAAATAACATGGTTTATTTCACTGGAATTGATCTCACCCCCATGGTGTATGTGTGTGTGTATATATATATATATATATCCTTCCTGGATATGGGGTTTTTCCTATAGTTTTTATATGCCTTTGCTTTTTTATTTATCAATCTATGTATATTCTTGGTGAACCACTTGGGAACCCTCCCCTTTATGTTATATTTTTCTGTTTTTGGAACAAATTTTATTACATATGTCTGAAATATTAAATGTATTTTGTCCCAGGCATCCCTGAGTGTTAACCCTTCCATTTCTTTCCAGTTATGTGTCTGAGGTACTTGCTTAATTTTAGCATGAGCTGCTCTGTTGTAATTTCTTATTGTTGTTTTCCCAAGTATCCTATGAGTATTTTCTGATATAGTGCATTTAACCTTGTTGTGGTCACTGCTTCCCAAGGGTTGTATGATGCCAACACCATTTGTAGCTCCCTCCATATTGCACAAAATTAGATCTAAAATATGGTTTTCTCTTGTATTCTCATCTACCACTTGAATCAGTCCATTGCTCATACACACTTCCAAAAATATTTTTTCTATTTGAGTTTTACCCTGCTAAGATTCCCAACATATATTAGGAAAATTAAAATCACCCATCAAAAAATGGAATGCCCCGTAATCAGGCCACTATTAACCATATCTATAAATTTCATGTTCTCCATTTCATTTAAGTTTGGTGATCTATAACACTCTCCCCACCCCCCCACACACACACACACATTGACGCTTTTTGTCTCTGCTCTTATTTTAAGCCATAGTTGTTCCACCTGTTCAAAATTTTCCTTATTTTGTTCTACTATCTGTGCCTTGTATTCAGATGCTATGTACCCACCAACACCTCCCCATTTCTGTCTATCTTGGGTTTGTGAAAGAAGTCATACCCCTCAATTTCATCTACCCAATCATCTCCTTTTAGCCAAGTTTCAGTGAGACCACATATGTCTATCTTCTCTTTACTCACAGTATACTTAAGTTTGTCAATTTTATGTTTAATGCTTCTCACATTAACAAGCAGGATTTTTATGCCTTTTCGTCTCTTAAGGGTTGTCTTAATTCTGCTTTTTGACTGTTCATGAGTACTATTCACCAGTATCTTCAGACCGACCTGATGTCTCCCCCTAATATTTAGTTTATATAATTATCAATCTGCTCTGAGGAGATTCCCAAACTCCTTACTTCCTTTCTTACTCAGATGCAACCCATCTTTATTATACAAGGATCTGTCATTATCAAATGTTTCCCACAATTTAACACACTTAACACCATTCATGAGGCACCATCTCCTCAGCCAAT
Source organism: Neoceratodus forsteri (assembly GCA_016271365.2). Classification (NCBI taxonomy): domain Eukaryota; kingdom Metazoa; phylum Chordata; order Ceratodontiformes; family Ceratodontidae; genus Neoceratodus; species Neoceratodus forsteri. Next base: position 22,415,675 of record JADMNL010000037.1, on the reverse strand, counting down.
TGTTTATTCTGTGTATCTTTGAATCAATCCTGTCACCAGCCCTTAGTACTGGCAGGATTTCAAAAAATATCACAGTGCCCTCTATATTCCTCATCAATCTTTCTATATTTATGTATTCCAAATACATCTGATCCTCCCTGGTACATTTTAGGTCGTTTGTCCCTGCATGTACAAAAATCAGTGGCCTGTCACGTTGTTTTTTCACAATTTTTGGTAACAATTCCGAAATGTCAGACAACTTTGCACTTGGCAAAAACAAATTTATCACTGTTTCTTTCAGATTTTTTGTTGTGTACACATCTGTGTATTTAATAACTGAGTCCCAAATAATATGAACTTTGCTTTTAGGGTTTTCCACCTCCATTTCCATATTATGCCCCTCATTATTATTTAATGGTAATCCCTCATTTGTCTGCTCACATCTCAGTTCTGTACAATGCCCTTGGTTTGTATTTACCACCATTTCTTCCCTGTTTCCCACTTCTCTCTGTTCCCCCATATCATTATTGATTTGTATTGCACTAGATAGTTCCTCAGTCAGATTTTCTACACTTCCCATGTGGTTTTGCAACGGTGCAAATAAGTTTGTAGTTAAATCAAAGGTCATTGCCCTCCTACCTTTCTTAGCCTTTTCAATGTTTACCAGACATTCCCACTCATTTTCTGTGTCTGCACTTGCCCTATCTCTTTTGAGTGAACCCTCATTATTATTTTCTTTCCTCCCCGGGTTTATTTCTCCTGTATATTCATCTGCTTGTAGCATTTTAATTCTAGTTCCAAGCCTACAACACGTACCCTCAATTCTTTAATCTCAATACACTGCTTACAAACAAATTCAGACAACTCTGAACTTTCCCCAAGACTAAAGTTTAGACAGTCTTTACATTTAATACCTAGTTCTCCTATTTTGAGTGTTACGATGTGCCCATTCACACTGAGGCTGTTTGCCACACTTACTTTAGATGCGTAATTCCTTTATAGCCCTTGCTGTTATTGTGTACAGGAGTCCTAGCTCCTGCTCCCTTTAAGCAAACACATGCAGAGATGCACATCTCTGTGCATGTCTCCGCATGCGACGCTGCACTTGAGCTTGTGGCGCTCGCTCCTGTGTCTCACTTTATGTGCCACGACCCAGAAGTAGTAACGGGTTCACAGACACACTGCCCCAGGAAACTACTTATTTATTTTATTTTGTTACCACTGTGCCTGGTAACCTCCTCCCCGTTTCCTTTTTGCCCTGCCTCCTTTTCTCTTCTCTTTTTATAGTTCTTGTTCCCATCCCCTTTCATTTCAACCACTCTGCTTTTTTCTTTAATTTGCACCCTGAGGGATTTACCACCCCTTGAGTCTTCCCCCTTTCTGTCTGCTTCAGTTTATATGGGGGGGGGGGCATTTTATGCCTCCCTGATTTCTTCCCCACCACCACCACCCCCCCATCACTAGTTTAAATGTTTATCAAAGTAACATTTAAACTGTTCACTGAGAACTGTGATTCCCTTCCCAGATACAGGAAATGACCCCGTATAGATTATTTTCCCTCCAGGTTGGTTGGCAGTCCCCAATGTAGCCAACCCCCTCCTTTCAAACACCATTTCTATCAACCACGAGTTGAAGTTCCTGTCACTGAAAACCCTATCCTACAACGTACTACAGTTTTTCTGGTAAAAACGATAGTATGCACTGATGATAAAAATACACTTGGCTAAGACCCATCTCAGGCATGGTTACAGTAGGATTAAAACCCAAGACCAGACTATCACTATTTGGAAACCCATCTAGGGCAACTGTGACAAGGAAAGGGGGCCCTCTAGTACTCCTTGAGCTTACCCTTCACAGATTGGGGATTAGTTATGGTAGTAAGAAAATAGAGAAGACTATTCCATCTGTGAGGATGTCTGTACTTGATAGAGGCTTGTCCTGCAGTGTGTCTAAAGCAGTAATTTGTAGCTTCCTTTCATCCTCCAACCTTAAGGAGTATGAGGAATTGGAAGGGGGGGAATAAATCACCGAGGTACCCCAATAGTTTTCCCAACCAGTATTTGGTGCCTAGCATAGCAGTATGGAGAGACTGCCTAATCATAGGAAGGGCCCAGTTTAGGTCTTGTCCATAGTTATTCTTTGAGTAATCCATTTTCTGCAATATTTAGTAGACCAGCAACAGGGAAAAGTAAAAAAAAAAAAAAAAAAAAGAAAAAGACAAAAAAAAAAACTCTAAAGTTAAAACATACCTGGTGTAAATCTAGTAGTTTTAAGCTTTTTATTATAGTAGAGATTTGCCCTTTAAGGCATAATTTGTCAAGAGTCAGGGAACCTGCCTGTCTATCATGGACCATAGGGACACATGCATTTCCTGGTCTGTGGTTGCTTCTACTGGGACACTTGGTGGCACAGGAGTGAGCTTTTGGAGTGATGGGTTTACTCCTGTGCCCCCCCACAACTTACATGTTTATGTAACATTTTGTGTTGTTGGGTCAAGGAACAAATTGAACTGATAAGCATTTGCTAATGTAGTACATGTATATTCATGGGACTTTGCAACAGACATAAACATATTGGCTGGGCATGATAATGTAGCACCTGCCCCCCCCCCCATACATCTCAACCTCCTGCCTCATAAATCAGGGACAAGGCTTAAAAAATCAGGAACAAAGGACCAAAATCAGGGACGCATCTTCACAATTGATGATATCCACTCAGGAGGCTGGTAGAATAAGGGGCTTTGTGTAAAATGAATTTTCTAAGGAAGAACAAGTCTGTAACTTTAATGTCTGACATTAGTTTGTGCTTCCAACCCCCACTGTGTGGTCATGGAAGAACAATTTTTAGGAGGGGACAGAGTAAAATTCTGAGACAAAATCAGGGACGTCCCTGAAGATCAAGGGCAGTTGAAAGGTATGCCCCCCCCCAACACTGTGGTATTTTTTTCAGTGATAATGCTGTATCTCTAAATAGAGAATAATGCATATGTAGGTGTGTAAAAAACTGCAGATCACACACTGTCATCTGTGTTATTTTTTTATAACTGGTGCTACGTAAGTAAACAAAGCTCAAAATCTTAGCAATACGTGCTTCCTGCATTGCTGAGTCGACCTCTGTATGGGCTCCACGGCATGCTGGTTGTTATGACACGGTGAAAGTTCAAAGACTTCTCCATTGTTTAAAGTAAAAAAAAACTGTGAACAGTTCAATTTCTGAGTCAGTAAGTACCTTTGCGTGGTACACACAACCCGGCGAGAGACAGTAAAAGCCATATCAACTCACAGGTTGCTATGACTTTTTACAGGTCTCAAAAACCGGTTGATATCAGGGGTCACCAGTTATTATTAAACTATATAGTATATGGGTAAGGGCTATTGTGTATGGAATTCCATGAATTCCCAGTGTTGCTGTACACTAGTAGTGATGTCAGATTATTGTTGCACCATCTTGAGTACGTCACTACAAAGCACAACATAGAATGGCCACACATTTTACTTTCCCTTTCAGCATCACCGATCACTCATTTTTTTCTGCTGTCAGTTTCAAACGAGACATCAGTGATGGCTTCCGGGGTCTTTTCTAAACCACTGGGACTGTTAAGTTTTAAAACAAGTTCTTTCTTCGGTGATTTATTAGTTCTGTTTTTGGCTGTGCAAAATAAAAATAAGTTATATGAAACAACTCATGGTTCTGTCAAGTGCTGCACATGCTGCATATTTGACTGCAACTGTTGGGGGGTTCATGGACATTGCGTCAGAACGGGACACATTCATCTACCAACTAGGGTAGACTGCCAGAGTAATTCAAATTGTTACACTCACTGTTGTTGCTCAAAGGTGCCAATATACTATGAAAGCCAATGGATGGGCAACAGTGAACAGCAATGCTAAGTTTATGTCTTGAGGTTGTCATGGCAATCAAGAATTCTCTAGCTTCACCCTCGAGCAGTAATGGTTGTTACGAACCTCTCAAAGGAAACACGGTGTTGTTGTTCACTGTCGCCCATCCATTATCCCCTATGTCAGCTTATAGATTAAGAGGCCTGTTATTGATTTATACACGGCACAATTGTATACCATATATATTTGTTTTCAAGGAGGCATCTACAGCCCCAAATACAGCTGCTGAAGTCTGTGACACTGAGGCAGGACATTGTTTGCCTTTCAGGTGCTTTTTCTAAAATGTATTAGAAGCAGTGATATTGGTAGCAAAATATAAGTTTTAACAGTTTTACAAAAATAGGTCTAATGTTTTCAGGGCGACAGGTCATGTGGATATGTAAGTAATTAGAATGTATTCAGGGGAAAAATTGTGTTGTGTCAATTATGATACAAAAGTCATGAGCTTTAATATGAAATTAAACTCTGAGCACTAGATTTATACAGTATATGGATCATGGCATATTAGCCAAGGACTTAACCAAGTGGAATTTTTATTTTAATTTTGAATAATGGGTAGTTTTTGAAAGACTTTGGAACAGTGTGATATACAATAAATGGCTGTTGATATAGTTACTTATATCTTAATAATGTAACACTTGATACAAAAGTAAGAGCAACGCTTTGATGTATATCAGTATATTTTATAATCACGAAATGTAAATTTACATGAGACTTTTCCTTTAAAGTACTACCTTTTAATGGGTGGTTAAATATGATTTAAATTAACGTTAAAGGTCAGTATAGTTCATTGTTAAGTCTGTATATCAGGATGCAAAATATATACTAAGAAGCGGAGGTTTAAAGTGCCAGTGTTATTTTCTGTTTTATTCATGTAGGACCACTGTACGCCTTTAAGAAGCGGAGCAGGCCACGAAATGTCAGCCCCATTTTCTTTACTAAGGTCACATTTCTGAAGTTCTGAAAATAAAACAATATGTATATTACTGTGGATTTACAGTCAGAGGCAGACCTTAGAGTCCATTGTGGCTGCTTAGCCTATTTAATATAATGAACTAGCTCTGAGCATCCCAGAATAAGTTGATCAGTTTTAACATTATTTTTATTATGACTCAGTCTACAGTCTCCGGAGGGAGGCTGTTCAACATACTGTACTTATTATATGGTTAGTAAAGAAAAAGGGCTGGATATTCAAACTGCGCCATTCTGGTAGCAAGCCCTTGTCTTTCGCAAAATAGTTGCGCCAGGGGAATTGTGGCGGGCGATATTCAAAAGGAGTTGCGCTATTGAGCAACTCCGAATATCACCCCAACCACAACCACTGTGCATGAGTGCAGTGGAGCTGCGTCTCCCCAAGTTGTCAGAGTGGAGCATTCAACTCATGTGGCGAAGGCTCAATACGCCATGCACAAAATCACTATTCAAAAGGTGACATGCAAATGGGGCTATAATTCATGCAAGGCACAGGGGGCCATTTGCATCTGATTATAACCCATTTGCATGCCATTAGCATGTAGAGTGCGCCGATCGAGGACTTGTGCCTGGCGCCCTGCCGGAGGCAGCAACCGTCGGGGACGGCAGCACCCTGCAGCCTGATCGCGGGCAGCAATGTAGCTCCCCACCTCCTCCGTACATATCCCTGGTGGTCCAGTGGACGAAATGCCCGATCAGGCGGTATGTTTAAACCCCATTCACATCCTGGTGGTCCAGTGGACGAAATGCCCGATTCGCGGGCAGAAAGTAAATGGAACCCCCGAACATCACCTTGTGCCGATCGGAAGGAATAAGCGGACCCCCAGACATCCCCCTTGTGCCCGATTGCGGGCAGTAAGTAAATTGAACCCCCCACCCCTCAACATCTTCCTCGGGTGGTCCAGTGGATCAAATGCCCGATCGCGGCAGTAAGTAAATGGAACCCCCTAAACATCTCCCTGGTGGCTAGTGTCCCCCCACCCCACCCACCCATGAAGCCCCCACCCGCCCCCGCGGCGGCGGCAGCATCTCACCATACCGTCCGGCAGGCAAGGGCTACCGGCCACCTTGGTGCAGAGAAGACAATGGGCGTGCAGCCCATACCTGCACATGACAGTCCAGATTTGTGAATGATTCATTCTGGCTGAATATTGGGCTGTGCAGTTTATGCATGGTTCCTCCTCCTCCAGTTGAGCATGCATTCATTTGCATTGCGCTGTTGCTCAGCCTGTTTTCAGTGGCGCAACTGCCTCCTGCTGAATATCGCAGAATGGAGCAAGTTCGGACTTGCGCATGGCGCAACCCTTTTGAATATCTGGCCCATACTGTCTAATCATCACCCTGCACTTTTTGCTCATTCAAACCTGTTTACTGTGTCTTCTGGACACATGGTTATCATTTCTGATTGTTTCATCATGTACTGTGTCATACACAAGTAATAGGTTGTTTTTCTATGATTTTGAAGAGATATGAGCCCTAATTTGTAAAGGCAGTCTTCGAAAGAAAGATCTTCAACATTCCAAATTAATGCTGCTCTTTTTTTTGTATCCTGTCATGCTCTTGTCCTTATTTTGGATCTCAGACAGAGCACTAGCCAAGGTGTGGTCATACATCTGATTGTAGTCGCGTCCCTTCTTGTAACATTGAGTGTTCCTAGGGAGTTCCACCACCACAATACTTTTATTTAATTCACTTTATCAAAGAGAGGGGCATCCAGGAACCCCACCACCACCACTAGGAAAAGGACAAGGGTCAGTGTACAAACCAGTGCAAGGCAGTTGTCCACAAGGCAGGTAAAGCTGGTGCACCTGGGCCAGAGTTTGCTTACCCTTCTACGGCCGACTGTGACCTGGTGGGCAGTGATGGGTAGAGGAATATTTAAACAACAAACGAGACCTCTCCACCACTTGCTTTTTTGCACTAATGAGAATTAGCCACTAGATCACAGAAGAGGCATTCACTGTTGTGTCAGCTTGGTGGCACAGAGGAAGGGCTGATAAAAGTCCATGGGTTCAAATCCCAGCATGAGATCTTATTTTTAAATCTTTAGCGAGAGATGCACTTTGGCTCCTAACAGGGACTTGCATTTGTTTTTTCTGTTGACATTTCAGTTCAGTGGTGATCCATGGTAGCACAGAGTTAGAACAGTAAATATTTACAAAAAGGATGTTGTTTTGAGAAACAGTAAGTGCAGCAGAGGTCAAACTGGTTGCCTAAACATTCCTCATGTAAAGGGATGCCTCTCCACCCTCCAGGGTGGGTGGGAGAGTGGAGCTGTAGAGGACCCTAGAAGCAAGGTAGGATTGCTTCTAGGGCCCTCTAGGAGCAAGCTAGGATGATTTCAGGGCTGTATGTTTCTACCTCGGTAAAAAACCGAGGTAGAAAGGTCTGTGGGGGATGCTGCAAAAGAAGGTAAAGCCATCAAAAATGGAGAGCAATGAGTACCAATGCCCATAGTCTGAGTAACAAGCTTCCTGAATTAGTGGCCTTGATGGAGGAGGAACATCTGGATATCGTGGCAGTCACAGAAACATGGTACACACAAAACCATGACTGGGACGTAAACATACCAGGATACACTATCTACAGGAGGGACAGGAGGGTAAAAGAGGAGGAGGAGTAGCTCTTTACATAAGGGAAGGAATCAAAGCAACAGAACAAAAGGGTAAACAGGGAGGAGAAGAAGCACTGTGGGTAAATTTGGAGACAGGCAATGGCACCACAATCCGCACAGGGTTGTATACAGACCCCCTTCTCAGGGGGAGGAAATGGACAAGGAAATGATAGAAAGTATACTTAGAATGGCAGAAAAAGGGGAGATATTGCTGATGGGTGATCTGAATATGCCAGATGTTAACTGGAGTGCAGTTGCAGCAGCCACTTCAAAGAGTGGGGTTATTCTAGATGCCCTACAGGGGGCATGCCTTAGACAACTAGTATTGGAGCCCACTAGAGAGGGAGCAATCTTAGACCTGGTTCTCTCAAATGGAGATGGAGAGAGGATCACAGATGTAGAAGTGGGTAGCCATCTGGGAACTAGCGACCATCGAACAGTATAGTTCACAATAAACACAGCAATAGAGGTCAAGCCATACAAAGGCAAAAGTACTGGACTTTAGGAGGGCTGACTTTGCCAAAATGGGTGAGTGCCTAAGGAATGCACTAGCAAATGGGCAGGAAGGAGGGGTGGAAGAACAATGGGAAATAATAAAACTGCCATCAAAGGAAGTGGCAGTGAAGGTTCAAGAAAAAGAAAGCATTCAGGAAGTACAAGGAATCACAGAAGAAGCAGGACAGAGAACTGTATCAGTTAAAGCAAAGGAAGCTGGAAGGCAGTCAGAACAGCAAAGGCCCAAACCGAGGAAAAGATAGCCAACTCAGTTAAGAAGGGGATAAAACCTTTATAGGTACATCAGGAGCGAAGGAAGACCAAGGGAGGGATAGTGAGGCTTAATAAAGGGGGAGGGTGGGCAGAGGGTGACTGTGAAAAGGCAGAGATACTAAACAAATATTTTGCTCAGTAATTACAAAGGAAGTGGAGGTACCTAAAACAAACAGTAGAAACACTCTGGATACAGAAGTTGATACCAGCCCATTTACAGAAGAAAGGGTTCTGAAAGAACTCTTAAAACTGAAGGTGGACAAAGCAATGGGGCCTGATGGGATTCATCCCAGAATTCTAAAAGAACTAAGGGTAGAACTAGTGACACCACTGACTACCCTCTTTAACAAATCATGGGAGGATGGGGTGGTACCGAGGACTGGAGGAGGGCAGATGTGATTCCCCTTCACAAAAGTGGGAGCAAGGCAGAAGCAGGAAACTACAGACCTGTTAGTTTAACCTCAGTGGTAGGGAAAATGATGGAATCACTTCTGAAGGAAAAACTGTTGAGTATCTAGAGGCCAGAGGGGCACAGGACCCAAGGCAGCATGGATTCACAGTGGGAAGGTCATGCCAGACAAATCTGAAAAGATTTCTTTGACTGGGTGACCAAAGTAGTAGATCAGGGAGGGGCTGTGGACATGGCCTACCTAGAGTTTAGCAAGGCATTTGACACAGTCCCACACAAAAGATTAATATACAAGTTAGCCAGCCTGGGAGTGGGTCCCAAGATGACAGCCTGGGTAAAGAATTGGCTGGAGAATAGGACACAGAGTGTAATAGTAAATGGAGTCCACTCTAAAGAAAGGGGGGTTACTAGTGGGGTACTGCAGGGTTCGGTATTAGGACCAGTCCTCTTCAATGTCTTTATAAGTGACATTGCAGAGGGACTGGAAGGAAAAGATGTCTCTTTGCAGATGACACAAAGATCTGCAACAGAGTTGATGCACAAGGTGGGTGGAAAGGATGAGAAGGGACTTGCAAGGTTAGAGGAATGGTCAAATGTATGGCAGCTTAGATTCAATGCTAAGAAGTGCAAGGTAATGCACCTGGAAACAAAACCCAGGGGAAGAGTACACAATGGGGGGTGAGATACTAACAACAAAAATGGAAAGGGACCTGGGGGTAGTCATATCAGATGACCTAAAGGTGGGCAAGCAATGTGAGAGGGCAGCAAGGAGGGCTGGGGATACTGGGATGCATAGGGAGAGGCATCACCAGTAGAAAACAGGAAGTTATTATCCTCTGTACAGACAGCTGGTGAGACCCCATCTGGAGTACTGCATGCAGTTCTGGAGACCCAATCTCCATAAAGACATAGACAGGATGGAAGCTGTCAGAGGAGAGCAACTAAAATGGTGCAGGGTCTGCACGAGAAGACATATGAAGAGAGACTTAAGGAGCTTAATATGTATAGCCTCGAGGAAAGGAGGAGAGGGGGACATGATAGAAACTTTCAAGTACCTCAAGAGAATCAACAAAGTCCAAGAGGGTAGCATCTTTCAAAAAAGAGGTGTGCAAGAACAACAGGGCACAATTTGAAGATAGAAGGGGGACGGCTCAGAGGTAATGTAAGGAAGTATTTTTTCACAGAGAGGGTTGTGGATGCATGGAATGGCCTTCCGGAGGAGGTTGTGGAGTCAAAAACAGTGGTGGAATTCAAGCATGCATGGGAGAGTCATAAGGCAATTCTAGGGGGTTGGGGTAGGAAGAAGTAGACTGCTGGTTAACTAGGAATAGGATCTGCAGCTTATCCATTAGGTAGGGAAATGGGCAGACTGGGTGGGCCAAGCGGTCCTTATCTGCCGTCAAAATCTATGTTTCTATGTATGGTAACCAGAGAATAACTAAAATGTCCCTTTTATTTAGGGAAAACTGTCACCATGGTTAAAGAGAAAAGGCCTGCATATTCTTAGATTTTGGCATCACCTCAATACCGCTACCACTGCCATCCCTGGATATGAAAAGAAATACAGGTTACTCACCTGTAACAGGAGTTCTAGGAATGGTATATGTTGTTCATCCACACTCATTGGCAGGTATCCTTGCCGCTTTAAATCTTGCCGGAAGGTCTTCAAGCTTGCTCCTCCCACCCACCCGGGTGGTATAACTCTCGGCTCCGCCCCATGACGCCAGATCTGGCCCGCTGGAAGCTCAGGTTGTGCGTCGAAGCCAGGGAGGTCGGGTGGGTCGGTGGATGAACAACATATACCATTCCTAGAACTCCTGTTACAGGTGAGTAACCTGTATTCTAGGGACATGGATATGTTGTTCATCCACACTCATTGGCAGACTCTAGCAGTTCTCCGGGAGGAGGAGGCAAGAGCACACCCCAATACTTACTTGGGAAAGAGAGCTGGAGAACGAGGCCCAAAACCAGCATCCCGGCGTGACTCAAGGTCGATGTGGTAATGGGTAATGAAGGTGTTTGCTGACTTCCAGGTAGCAGCCTGCAGATTTCCTGGATAGGGCGTCCCTGGAAGCAGCCACCGTTGCAGCAGTATGGCGGGTAGAATGAGCTCTTATCCTCTGGGAGGCTCCATGCCGCCAACTTATAGAGAGATCTATGCAGGAAGTGACCCACCTGCTTATCGTCCGGCTTGGCTGCAGGTCTGCCAGATGCGCTTCAGCGTAGGTGACAAACAGCTGGCGAACCTCTCCCCGAATTTCAGCCGTGCGCTCTTTGTAATAGGCGAGCGCCCTTCTAGGGTCCAAAGTATGGAGCCTATATTCAGCCTCCGAGGTGTGATTGGGGTAGAACACCGGCAGAGTCAACACCTGGTTAAGGTGAAACTCCGACACCACCTTCGGAAGGAATTTCGGGTGGGCGCAGGACAACCTTGTCCCTGTGGAAGACCAGGAAGGAGACTGATGGAAAGCGCCTGAGCTCTCCCATCCTTCTGGCTGACGTGATAGCCACCAAGAAGGCGGTCTTCCACGACAGGTGAGAGAGACACACCTGTGCATAGGTTGAATGGCTTGCCCATGAGCTTTGCCAGTACCAGCAGTAGATCCCACGGAGGTGGGGGTTCCCGCACTGGAGGAAGTGATCAAGGCCTTGAAAGCGCCAGACCACCTTCTCCTCGCTACACGACTGCTTCCCGGCCCGCCGCCTGTAAGCAGAGATGGCTGCCAGGTGCACCTTAGGGTCGTCGACCTAAGCCCTTGATTAGAAAGGGACCATAAATAGTCCAAGATGCTTGCCAGGAACAGGAGGAAGGGTCCAAGCCCTGTCCCTGACACCAAATGGAAAACCTTTCCATTTGAAGGCATAGCATTTTATGGTCGACTCCCACGGGACACCTCAACAACATTGAGGACCCGGCCGGAAAGACCCAAGGCCTGGAACTCTAGCAGCTCAGGAACCAGGCCGTCAGGTGCAGGATTGAAGGTCCGGATGGAACACCTTCCCTGATTGACTGAGAGCAGGTCCGGGCGAGCTGGAAGCTGCCGGAGTCCTGGAGCTGAGACTGAGGAGATCTGGTACCAGAACTGGCGAGGCCAGTCTGGGGCTATCAGAATCACCTGCGCCTTGTCCCTCCTCGCCTTGAGAAGCACCTTGTGGATCAAGGGAAATGGGGGAAAGGCGAAAGAGGCCCGGGGTCCACTGCCTCGAGAAGGCATCCCCCTGCAGCGAGCCCTGCTGAGGGGGGCGGGCATGGAACAGTCTCAGCTTCGCCTGCTCCCTGGAGGCGAACAGGTCCACCTGAGGTGTGCCCCAATGGGAGAACAGATGCTGTACTACCTCCGGCAGGAGAGACCACTCGTGGGATGCAGCCCCGATCCGGCTCAGGGCATCGGCCAGGGTGTTGGAGGCTCCTGCCACATGAATGGCTAGGAGATCCGCCTCCAGGCTGCGCTCGAGTGACCAAATGCGGAGAGCTTCCTTGCATAGAAGCATGGAGCGCGTCCCGCCCTGGCGGTTTAGATAGAACATGGTCGTGGTATTGTCCGTCTGGACTCGGACCACTTGACCCCGGAGGAACGGAGCAAAGGCGGTGAGAGCTAGGCGGACCGCTCGGAGCTCCAGCAGGTTGATGTGGCATCGGGACTCCCGCGGGGACCAGAGGCCATGAGCCCGGTGTTCCCCCAGATGGGCACCCCAACCCATCAGAGAGGCATCGGTCGATAGAGAGACCGTCGGCTCGGGGCGGACGAACGGGATGCCCTCCTGCAAATGATCTGGAACGGTCCACCACTGGAGAGCGTTCCACATCCCCTGTGTCACCGACACAAGCTGGTCCAAAGGATCGCAGCGTTGTGACCACTGGCTGGCCAGTCCCCATTGAAGGGGACGCATGTTCCAGCGGGCCCAACGGACCACGCTGGTGCAGGCCGCCATGAGACCCAGGAGGCGCAGGAAGTCCCGGCAGGGCGAATTGCCCAACCAGAAATGATCGGGCAAGGAGGAAAGAACCCCGCCCCTGTCCGCCGGGGCAGCGCGCTCTGGCTCGAAGAGGTCGAGCTGCGCCCGATGAATAGAATCACCTGCTTTGGCTCGAGTTCCGACTTGGCCTCGCTTGATAAGGAGGCCCAGTTGAGAGCAGACCTGGAGGGCCAGATCTCTGACCACTCCGCCTCCTTCCTGAGGGAGCTGCTATCAGCCAGTCGTCCAGGTAAGGGTACGACCCCTCCGGCGCGCGAGGAATGCTGTCACCACTGCCATGCATTTGGTGAAGACCCTGGGAGCTGGAGACAAGCGAAGGCATGGCTTGGAACTCGAAAAGGGATCCTTCCGCTCGGAAGCGAAGGAATCTCTGGTGAGACGGACGGATAGGGACGTGAAAAAACGCGTCCTGCAAGTCCAGAGAGCAGAACCACACGCTGCATTCCAAGGATGGTATTATCTGAGCCAGAGTGACCATCCTGAAGGTTTGAGACCTTAGGAACTTGTTTAGGTCGTGTAGGTCGAGAATGGGGCGCCAGCCCCCCGTCCGTTTCCGAACCAGGAAGTACCTGGACACAAACCCTGGGTCTGAAGGAGGGTCCGCCACCTCTCTTATCACCTCCTTCTGGAGGAGGAGAGCGATGTCGGCTCGACGAGCCGCCAGTGAGGCTGGGGACCCCGAAGCCCCCCGTGGGGCGACGGCTCTGAAGGGTGGTGCCTGCTCGAATTCCAGAGGCAGGCCTCTTCCCACCACCTCCAAGACCCACCTGTCCGTGGTAACAGCGGACCAGGCGGAACGGAAGTGCCGGAGCCGTCCCCCCACGGGGACCAGGAGTAAGGTGGACGGGATGGGGCGACACCCCTCAGCCCGTCACTGGGCAGGCTTGGAGGAGGGACCGGCCGGGGACCTCCTGGGCCTTTCCTCCCTGCCTCCTGTTAGAGGAAGCCGGCGCTTGGGTTTGGGATGCCAAGGCCGAGCCTGCTGGCCCTGGCGTTGCTGGGCCAGGCGCGCAGAGGCACAGAGGACCAAAGGGCTTAGGCTGCGGTTTAACTGCCTTTGTCCTTCTGAGCGGAAGAGACCGAGTCCAAGGTAGCATTGGACTTCTCGATCCTCTGCAGGTGACCTTCCACCCCAGGGTCAAGAGGTCAGTCCCCAAAAGGAACATCCGCCAACTTGTGCTGGGTATCGAGTAAAGGTGGATATCCTCAGCCAAGCCCGCCGACGCCTACAGCCACTGCGGCCGCCACCGATCTGGCACATGAGTCCCTATATCCAAAGCAGTCTGGAGCTGCTGTTTGGCCACTGCCCTGCCCTGGTCCCGCACCTGCTTAACCGTAGTCTGCAGATCGGCGGGAAGATGAGGGATGACCTCATCCAGGGAGCCCAACAGGGCATGAGAAAAATGTGCCATGAGGACGGCCGAACTGGCCTGACGAAGCCGAGAGGGACGCAGCGAGACTTTTCGCCCGACATAGTCCAATTCTTGGACTCCTTGTCAGGAGGTTTGTCCACATCCCTGGCGCTGCCGGCGTGCGAAAACGCTGTCGGTAACCAACCCCTCAGCAGAGGTGTTCAAAAACCGGACAAGGAACGGTAGGGACCGCATACTTCCTGGCCATCCTGGCCAAGGCGCAGGGCAGGAAGCAGGGCGCTGCCAAAGCTCCAGTGCGGACCCACTATGGCCTCGGCCACTGGAAAGCCTCCGTCGGAGAATCCTCGGTCCAGAATCTCCGTGAGGGATACCTGGCCCGTTTGGAACAGGTTCGAGCTCCATCCGGTGGACTCCGAGATGAGCCGAAGCAGTCCTAGGAAGGACGACGAGCTATCGTCCATTGACTGACCTCCTGAAGACTCCAAGTCCAGTCGCTTGGAGAAAAAGGAGGAATCATCTTGGACTCTGAAGAGTCCTCGAAGAGCCTGCTCTGACCTGAGCCACCCTTCACCTGCCGAGGTCGGTCGGGAGTGAGGTAACTGACAGCCGATGGGGTAGACCCTTAGCCGACCGAGAATCCTTGGTCGGAGCCCCAATTGGTGGCTGTGGAGGCGGAGGTTCCACCGGAATCGGTGGAGCAGCTGGTTTTGGCCGAACAACCGGCCTGGGTATAGGCTTCTCGGATAAGTCGAGGGGTTGTGTCGGCCGCTCCGGTGACAGCCACTTAATGGCCGGGGAAGGCGACGGGGTCGGCTTACTCCCGGCCAGGAGGAGCTGTTGCAACATAAGGTCCTCGTACCGTCGACGTAATTTATGCCGAAGCCTCCCCTCGTCCGAGGAGGAGGACGAGCGGCGACGCCGCTCACCGCGGTGCCGAGACCGAGACCGCCTATGACGGTGGGATCGGCTGGACCGCGAAGAGGTCCGAGACCGAGACCGAGAGTCCCGGAATTTCCGAGGTCGGTGCGGGGAGGTGTCGGCCGGAACCGGCACTCCCTTCGGCTCGGATGGTCCATCCGAGGGCTCCGGAACCGGAGGCACAGGCGAGCCCACGGGATCCCCAACTCCTCCCGGGGGAACCGGGGAGAGGGGAATCTCGGCTGCTAAAGGCGACAGCCCGTCCAACGGGTCGAGAAAAATCTCGACTTCGTCGGTGGGAGTCTCGGTCAACTGACCTGACGGGGACACCGTGAGGCCAGTGGCCGAAGCCGAGCGGTCGACCGAAGCCGACGGTCGACGACTCGGGGAGAGGGACCTTTCCCGCTCCCAAGAGCGTCGACGGAGGGACTTACCCCTGTCCTTCTTTTTGGACCGAGAATAAGGTCCAGCAGACGTAGGCCCTTCTCCCTTAGTGGAGAGGGACAGACAAAGCTCCTTAAAAGAAGCCGTGTAGGAAGAACCCAGAGAGAGCGGGATAAATGCCTTGGCCGAGGAAAGATCTGACCACCGCGCCTCCTCTTCGAGGGCGATCATCCGCCGAGCTGATCCACCGAGCCCGCCACGGACACCGCCAACCGGCCTCCTTGACTTCACCGGAGGGAACGCTCGGGATGCACTCCAGTTGCAATCGGGCAGCACGGTTCGAGGACGAGGGCAGAAAGATGAGCACAGGTCGCAAGCCTGCGGGTCGTGCTCAAGGCCTAAGCAGTAGACACGTGGAGTGTGGATCCGTCGAGACATCTTCAGCCCGCATGGGCATCTCGAAATCCGGGAGTCGATTTGTCCATCGCAGCCGCGAGGGATCGAAGACTGAAGTCTTTTTCGCAAAATTTATTTTTAAATCCGCAAACGGAGAAATAGGAACCAGTCTCAAACGCAGAGCGTTAAGGAGGAACCTGAGCTTCCAAGCGGTAAGGAAGATCTGGCGCCATGGGGCGGAGCCGAGAGTTATACCACCCGGTGGGTGGAGAGCAAGCTTGAAGACCTTCCGGCAAGATTTAAAGCGGCAAGGATACCTGCCAATGAGTGTGGATGAACAACATATCCATGTCCCTAGAAAAAGCCATTACCATGATGGAAAAGTGTCTTTACAATCTCAGTATTTTATTTATCATCAAGTAATTTTTGACATACATTGTGTATAAAAACAATACATGAACAAACATTTTAATCAGTTAATTTAGAAGTGCAATTAAAAATACATTTATGAAAAAATGTAATAGTAATTAAAATTACTGACAGATTAATTTTAATGCAGTTAGACTCAATAAACCTACTGGCCAGGTGTACAGTACATGCTTTTTTTTTTTTTTTCTCAAAACTAAAAGAGTCTCATGGAGGTGGGCCTAGTCTTCTCTATGAGTCACCAAGCTAAAGTTCCAGCTGTTTTTGATAAATAAAACAATCATTGTGTGTTATTGGGTTGTTACTGTACCGCAGAAGCATTAAGACTTCCCACACTAACATTCCTCTCAACTGATAACTTTACAAATGCATGACAATGTCACTTATTTGTAATTGTAGTTTTATTCCTTCCCGTCACCCTACTCCAGTTTGATCATACTACACAAACCATAAGGGAATCTGTTGTCAGAACCAGTTGTGGTGGTGGTTGGATGAGCAAAAGCTCTTCTTGCAGATGGTCCAAGTTCAGACACCTGGTAACTGCAATAGTCGTAAAGGAGTGGGTGTTACCATCACTAACCAGGACATGGATGCAGACTATTATACCCACTGTGCCTTCAACTCCCACTGAAGGTGGCATCTCACCAGTTGGTCAAACAGTAACACAAAAGTGGTGGATACCATCAAGCCCAGGAGCTGCAAGAATCTCTAGCTGGGTGGCTGTTTAAAATGAGTGGACATACTCTAGCAGATCTTGAGTCGGAGGAGGAAGTTGGGCTGAAGCCTCTATGAGTTAAGCTTCACCTTGATAAACTTCAGGCACTAGGCTGGGGTGAGCTAAGACTTCTCCAGGTTGAGGATAAACCTCAGACTGGAAAAGGCCTCAGTGGTCTCATGGAGAGCCTCCTTGGTCTCTAACCATGACTGGTCTTGATTCAGTCAATCGTCCAGGCAGGTGAAGATGCTGCTCTCCAGCCTACAAAGGTAAACTGAAACCACAGAAAGCCATCTGGTGAATTTGTGGTGTGCAAAACAGAGGCCGAACAGAATCACTTGAAATAAGAACAGGGCATTCCAAACCCCAAAACGCAGAAAACACAAGAGAAAAGGTTTGACCAGGATGTAAAAATACACATCCTAGAGGTCCAGGGTGCAGAACCAATTCCCTTGTTCCAGAGATGAGATGATCTACCCCAAAGTGACAAGGTTTAACTTCTAGGGCCTGTTGTGATAGCTCAGGCCACACAGGACTAGAAACAGGATACCATTCACCTGTATTTTTTTCCCCACATACTATAAATTTTATTTCTGGACATCCAGGGGGACTGAGACCAACACTGGGGGCCTGGACATCTTCACATTCCCCCATCCTCAGGGTAAGCAGCCAACTGAGTACAGCCTTCACTAAACTGCAGCTGGGATGCCCTACTGCTTGCTCCCCATGGTGCGGCACTGGGGAAGGGCTGTCCTCCTCCAACAAGCTAGTGGCCTGGTGTCTGGCAGATGCTTGAAAGGCCTAAGGTCCTGCTCCAGTACACGCCTATATTCAGGCTGTGGGCATAGAAGGGCAACGTGCTTCTGCTGGATCATGGGCAACCATCCACCTGTCTTCATCATCACTAGGAAATACCCAATATACCACTGACCAACTTTACCTGGTGGAACTTGTTCAATGGTATGCAAACAAAAGAGTGAGGATACCTCCACCTGAATAACTTTTTAACAGTCCAGGAAGGTCCACCTAGGTTCACAACTGCCACAGTCGAGGAAGCTATGACAGATTCTAAGGGGAGACCATAGGCTGTAATCTCCACAACCCACTGGCCAGATGTGACTGATGACCACTAAAGCAGGAAGTATGTCTCTGGCTACCTAAGGAGGGCAACAGATTCCACCCTACCTCACATCACTTGGAAGAGCACAGTATGCTAGTGTCCTGTGTCATCGAGGCACAGGTCAAGAAGCATAGAGAAAACCCGGGAGCAGTTGTAAAATTCTACAAAACTTTATTTGTAATTGCAGTAACATAAAATAAATTAAATCTGTTTAAAATAACTATATACAGAAGCAAAATAAAATCTCTTGTTAAAAAAATCTCCCCTTGCAGCTCAGCTTAGCTGTTTTTTATGTCTTTTTCAACCCCCATCCTTTGCAAGCGTCCTGTTCTTTGTAAATTTCAGGAGCTGCTAGAACACTGAGAACTTCCTGAGGTCCCCACAGCAATTGCAAATGGCTGAGACATTTGCACTCGAGTAACCTCTACTTTTTCTACAGTTATCTCAAATTATAAATATATACATGTCAACAGTAATACTAAATATTTTCCAAACAAAAGTGATCCCAATATCAGTTTCATTTCCATATATTGATTTGCACATATTTTATATTAGCAGATACAGATATGCAAGGGAGAAAAAAACAGACAGCAAGGGAAAAGAGAGAGACAGGATTGCGAGACTGTTTGGGTTGATCAAGTCTGAAGTCTCACAGGAAAATTTTGCTGCACAACCAGACAGAAGAGACAGAAAAGGAAAGAATACAGATCCTTGCATTTACACACTTTCTCCAAAACAAATGGGACAGGGTCCTATTCTACCCTGTCACATCCTGCTTGGCACTGGAGCCCCATTAACCTCCACCCTTACTCTTTAGGTGCTAGTAATTTGTCTTTTCCCTCGGTCTCCTCAACAGAGATCATCCGAGAAAGGAACAGGACAACTGTCCCTTCAAAGGAGGGTATCAAGCACTGGTAATTACAGTGACTGATTGATCAACTTCAACATACTGTTCAAGGCTAGATTTACTTCAGTGGCACCTCAACCTTGATCCAGAGCGGTACTCACACATCAAAGGAGAGAACCAATACTTGATGACTGATCTCTGAACAAAAGGGAGAGAAACTAATGAGAAGTGTAACCATGCATGACTCTTCAGGAAAACCCTGTGGCCACGCAATATATCAAAGCATTAGCTGGTTGATGGCCATATGCAAAATGGTGCTTGGCAGAGGTCAACCTATAATCAAACAAACAGTAGCTTTGTCCTGGTACTATGCAGGGAGCATATCCACAACTCCATGTAGCTTTGCCTCAGAAATTGGGAATAATGGACCATATATGCTGAGTAGAAAGCTGCCATACTCACGGTGTGTCTGAAGCATACACCTTTCTGCTTCAGTGGTTATGTTTTGATTCCTTATTTGGAGGATAAGGAGGAGGTGCCCGAAATGATTCAGACTTCTGCAGTGTCATGTTTGCCATTAGCCCCTTGAGTGAAGGGTACTTATTAAACGGCTTCAACCCCACAGGTGGGACAATGTAGTGGCAGTTACATCACCAAAGCAGTGAACCTACAGGTGCTGGGTGGTTCCAGACAAACATGGCTCAGTCCACAATCTTCTCATTGATAGCCGTTGCCTCAGAGGTTGCCAAGAAAGAGGAGCGGTTGGACCACAGTGGGCTTAGGGAGGGTGAGGGTGGTGGAACAGAGGCGCATCCCTCCCACTGTACCTCTCCACAATTCCTATGCCATTCTGGCAAAGTGTGGTTCCTCTATGGAGGCACCCACAGTGGAGACCAAGGAGGATGCTGGGAACCTCCACAAAGGAGACCCACAGGAGGGTGGCAGGGGACCCTGCGGGGAAGGAAACAACTCCTGGTGGGGACCCCACTGTTAGGGAAGGTAGAATTGGGGAGGAAGGGGAGGTAAGGTGCCTGCCTGGCGCCATGGCTTGCAGGGACAGGAAGCGAATCCTCAGGATTGCCGGAGCAGCTGCACAGGGGAGGGAGCTGGATGTTGTTGTCCACCTAGGGACAAATGACCTGGCTAAGAAAGGGATTAGAGAAATGCAGGAAGAGTTTGTGGAATTGGGAAGGGGCCTTAGTCAAGTAGCACGCACGGTAACCTTCTCGGAGGTGCTACCCATCTATGGCATAGAAGAGGCTAGGGTGTTCCGCACCATGGGATTCAATCAGTGGTTGAAAAACTGGTGTAGAGCTCGGGGATTTGGCTTCATTGGGGACTGGGGGTCCACCTGGAGTGATGCAAGCCTATACTGGCATGATGGGCTGCATCTGTCTGGGAGGGGAACCAGGATCCTAGGTGATAGGTTTAAATGCTTCATTGGCAAGCTTTTAAACTAGCCAAGGGGGGAGGCACTGGAAAGGAGCAGGAAAATCCTAGCCCCTCCCAAATAATCACGGTAGTAAGTGCGGCAAACACCAACATAGAGGTGTCGATGAAGGGCAGGGTTAAATGGAGAAAGTGACAAAGGCAAGAAGGACAGGGATGGGGAAAAGGGAGTAAGGCCATCAGGAAATGGAGGGTAATGAGTACCAATGCCCGTAGTCTGGGAAACAAGCTCCCTGAGCTGATGGCCTTAATGGAAGAGGGATGCCTGGATATAAGTAGCGAGTCACAGAAACATGGTACACAGAGAACCATGACTGGGATGTTAACATACCAGGGTACATAACCTACAGGAGACAGGCAGGGGAGAAGAGGGGAGGAGTAGCTCTCATGTAAAGGAAGGGATAAAAGCAACTGAACAAAGAGTAAACAGGAGGAGAGGAGGCACTGTGGGTCACCTTGGAGACTGAAAGGGCACTCACAACCGCACAGGGGTTGTGTACAGACCCCCATGTCAGGAAGGAATGGACAAGGATATGATAGAAGGCATTCTTAGAATGGCAGAGAAAGGAGATACTGTTGATGGAGACCTGAATATGCCAGATGTTAACTGGAGCACATTTGCTGCAGCCACATCCAAGAGCAGGGCCATTCTTGATGCCCTACAGGTGGTAGGCATTAGACAGCTAGTTTTGGAACCCACTCGTGAGGGAGCAATCTTAGACCTCATACTCTCAAGCAGGGGGCAGTGAGAGGATCTCAGATCTAGAGTGGGTTGCCATCTGGGGACAAGTGACCATCAAACAGTGTGGTTCACGTTAAACTCAGCTACAGAGTCAAGCCATACAAAAGTGAGGGTACTGGACTTTAGGAGGGCTGACTTTGGCAAGATGGGAGAGTGCCTCAGAAAAGCACTAGCAAACAGGCTAGGAGGAGGTGTGGAGCAACAATGGGGAATTATCAAAACTGCCATCACAGAGGCAACAAGCCTTTGTGTGAAGCAAATGAACAAATCAAAATGAAAGAAAAAGCCACTATGGTTCTCAAAAGAGGTGTCTGTGAAAGTCAGGAAGAAAAAAATAGCATTCCGGAAGTATAAGGAAACACAGAAGGAGCAGGACAGAGAGCTGTACCAGTTAAGGCAGAAGGAAGCAGGGAGGGAAGTCAGAATAGCAAAGGCCCAAACTGAGGAAAAGATAGCCAACTCAGTTAAGAAGGGGGATAAAACCTTTTATAGGTACATCAGCGAGCGTAGAAAGACAAAGGGAGGGATAGTGAGGCTGAATAGAATGAACAGTGGGTGGGCAGAGGGGGACAGTGAAAAAGCAGGAATACTGAACGAATATTTCTGCTCAGTATTCACAAAAGAGGAGGGGGAAGTGCCTAATCCAATTAACAGAAGCACTCCTGATAGGGGGGTCGATCCCAGTCCTTTCACAGAAGAAAGGGTTCTGCAAGAGCTCCTAAAACTGAAGGTGGACAAAGCAATGGGTCCTGATGGAATTCACCCCAGAATTCTAAAAGAATTAAGGGAGGAACTAGTGAAACCACTGGCTACTCTTTTTAATAAATCATGGGAGGATGGTGTGGTACCCGAGGACTGGAGGAAGGCGGATGTGATTCCCCTTCACAAAAGTGGGTCCAAGACAGAGGCAGGAAACTACAGACCTGTCAGTCTGACCTCTGTGGTAGGGAAAGTGATGGAGTCACTTCTGAAGGAAAGAATAGTCGAGTACCTAGAGGCCAGTGGAGCACAGGACCCAAGACAGCATAGGTTCACAGTGGGAAGGTCATGTCAGACGAATCTAATAGATTTCTTTGACTGGATGACCAAAGTAGTAGACCAGGGAGGGGCTGTGGACATGGCCTACCTAGACTTTAGCAAGGCATTTGACACAGTCCCACGCAAAAGATTAATAGTCAAATTAACCAGCCTGGGAGTGGGTCCCAGGGTGGTAGCCTGGGTAAAACAATGGCTGGACAACAGGACACAGAAGGTAATTGTAAATGGAGTCCATTCTGAAGAAAGGGGGGTTACTAGTGGGGTACCGCAGGGTTCAGTATTGGGTCGAGTCCTTTTTAATGTCTTCATCAGTGACATTGCAGAGGGACTGGAAGGAAAAGTATGCCTTTTTGCAGATGACACAAAAATCTGCAACAGGGTTGATACACAAGGAGATGTGGAAAGGATTAAAACGGACTTGGCAAGGTTGGAGGAATGGTCAGAAGTATGACAGCTAGGATTCAATGCAAAGAAGTGCAAAATAATGCACCTGGGAAACAAGAACCCAGGGGAAGAATACACAATGGGTGGGGAGGTAGTAACAACAAAAAAGGAAAGGGACCTGGGGATAATCATATCAGATGACCTTAAGGTTAGCAAGCAATGTGAGAAGGCAGTAGGGAGGGCTGGGGTATACTGGGATGTATAGGAGAGGCATCAGCAGCAGAAAACAGGAAGTTGTTATCCTCTGTACAGACAGTTGGTGAGACCCCATCTGGAGTACTGTGTCCAGTTCTGGAGACCCCATCTCCACAAGGACATAGACAGGATAGAGGCAGTCCAGAGGAGGGCAACTAAATGGTGCAGGGTCTGCAAGAGAAGCCGATGAGAGGAGAGACTAAAGGAGCTTAATATGTATACCCTTGAGGAAAGAAGGGGGGACATGATAGAAACTTTTACCTCCAGTGGAATCAACAAAGTCCAAGAGGGTAGCATTTTTCAGAAAAAGAGACTTGCAAGAACAAGGGGACACAATTTAAAGATAGAAGGAGGGCGGTTCAGGGGCAATGTGAGGAAGTATTATTTCACAGAGGGTAGTGGATGCATGGAACAGCCTTCCTGAGGAGGGTAATGAGGGTCAAAACTGTGGGAGAATTCAAGAATGCATGGGACAGACATAAGGCAATTCTTGTGGGGGGTAGGAAGAAATAGGCTGCTGGTTAACTAGGATCTGCGGCCTATCCTGTAGGTAGGGAAATGGGCAGACTAGATGGGCCTAGTGGTCCTTATCTGCCGTCAAAGTCTATGTTTCTATGTTTCTAAAAGGACAAGAAACAGGATACCTCCTCCAATATGCTAACCAGGAACCCATATGTCCTTCACACTAGATTTCCTTCAGAAAGACAATGATCATGTCAGATATTTGCCAAAGGTGTGAGAATAATAGCCGTAGATCCACTGGAGGAGACACCAATGAGTGTTACAAACTGGTTCTATCATCCTTGTCACTGGTCATGGAACGTTTATCAGTCTGTCTTCAACAGAGTCCAACATGCTCCTCCGGCAGGCAATTTACTTGTCAGTTGAGACGGGCCTGCTGCCAGTGGAACACCATTCGTATCTGTGGAACCTCAGGCAGAGGGATAACAGAGTCAATGGGCCAATGGCTTGAGCCCCTGGGTGGCTTTGGTTCCAAAGGGCAGGTAAAGAGGTGAACAACCACTGTCAGGGTCCAGTGGTGTTCCTTTGTAAACTGCAACAGCTGGTGACAGTTCACGAAGACCGAAAGTGAGCCACCTGATAATGAAGCACCGGTCTTTACCAAGTCAGGCTCCAATCTGGACAGATGCACAGATGGTAAAACCAGCTAAGCAGATGTCAACAAAATCTTGATATCCTGAGATGAGGATGTTGTAACAGGCACAGTTATCCACAGTGCGGAAAACTAATGTAGACCAGAGCCTGACCCAGTGTTCACCAGATATTTATCTTTAACTGAAGTGTCATGGCTAAGGAGAGGCAGTGACTGACAGCGGAGGTCAGTTCCCACAGAACTGAACAAAGTCTGCCTCTCTCGACCAGAGTCCTCCATTGAAGGATTCATGCTCGCATCTCCAAAAACTGGTTCCACAATGACCATGCGGAGCCCCCCACCTCCACCCGGTCATTAGGGTCCAATGAGATACTGATGAGATTGATGATAGTTTCTTGGCCATGGGCCACAGAAGACGATGACGGATATACTGACAAAGTTAAGGTATGGGTAGTACCAAAGAATCATTTCCTGGTTGGGCTGTCTTAAGCCAAATATTTCAACTTACTGGAATTCTCAGAACCCTCCGAGAAGTGTTTTTTTGTGGTGAGCATGGCTGTCCAACTTGGACTGCCAGAGCTAGCAGTTCTTCATGTCATGACCCAGTCCCAGACAGATGTTGGAGTCCACAACAGACATCTTTTGGATGCACTACAAGCAGTTCTTAAAGCTCAGTTTTGGCACCATAATGTTCTGTGGCCCAGACCATAAAAAGAAGACCAATAAGTGAGTGTAGATGGGCTGGGAGAACACTCAAAATGAGTAATGCATCAAAAAGGTACAGAAAAACATGATAAAAATCAAAAGTTGGAGACAAGTGAAGCAAATTTACATTTCTAGAAAAAAGAAAGAGCTGAAGCATGGAGGGAAGGTGTGATATGAAGGGGAATTATCACAACTCTAGCCAGTGGGCCTTCTGTGACTGCACATAATCAGTGGAACTGTACAACTGTTACTGTGGAAGGAGTCAGGTAGGTGTAAATACTCCATTTACCTCTTAGAAGCCCCATGTTTTATATGGAAGTGTTGCTTCACATTTTGCTGTAAAGTGTGACCTCAAAATACAAATTCATATAAATTTGTGACACTCCATTAACAGTAAACTACACAAGCACTAGTTTCCCAGTTTACAGAGCTATAGTTCCATGATTTGATAAAGAATCACATATTTAATCTCTGTCATGCATCTGGGTGACTAAAGGCAATTCCCCTACTCTTGCTACAGGAGGGTGCTGCTGCCAGTTGCTTCAAGATGGAGGATCCTGAGGAAGCTAGAGATGGAGGAGCTAAGGTAGGGGGAGTCAACTTCCAGCCCTTACTTAGGGAGGTAGCAGCAAGGCAAAGAGCACGGGTGGTGGAGGCAAGGGCAAAAACAGAGCCCAGACAACACATCTTGGGGTAGAATATATAGGATAGTGCATGAGTAACAGTTAACAACAGGGCTATTCTTTCCCCGAGTCAGTACTATGACGACTGATGACCTCGAGAGTGCAGCTCGAAAGGTCAGCAGTCATCATGGTACCGACAAGGGGAAAGAATGGCCCTGGCGTTAACTGTTACGCATGCACTTTTCTATATAGTGTATTGTGGAACGTCCCCTGGAAGAAAAAAACACTGCCCAGTAACCGTTGAGGGCTCCTGCTCACTCCCATCTAGCCTTTTTATTTTGTAAATGAAATGAAATCCTAGTTGTAGGAATATCATTAATTGCCCTGTGCTCGTAGTTGTCTCTGACGAAACTATGTACTTGCCTTATGTCATTTTCTTTTTTTTACTGTGTTTTGATTTTCCTGCTCCAAAATAAATCTATCCCATTCAGATACTGGCCTTGATAGTACTGTCACAGACATCACTCGCTAGTTCGTGAATGTGCCTTGTCAAATTGCTGCTCGAGAACACAACGTGATGCGTCCACACTGCAGCAGAATGAAAAGTCGTTCTTCTCCACTGCAGGTGTCACTTTTTGGTTCTGCTGCACTGCAGATGTCACTAGTGCAGCAGAACAACATTTTGAGAGTGCTAGATTTTAGTGAACAACGACGTTCCACTATAAGGTAAAACAGGACAGACTGGATGGACCAATGGTCTTTTTTCTGCCAACACTGTTTATGTTTCTGTGTAACCCTGGCAGGTTGGTACTGTGAACCAAGTTGGAATTGGTGGCACAGACTTCCCAGAGTTTCATTCCTTGCAGAATGGGGAAACAGTAAATACCAGGAGTCACTTCATTAACACTGTGCAGCATGGCCTGCATTAACCCACCATTGAGATCCCCACAAAAGATTTTAAAGTACAAAAATAAAAGTTGTGCTTTAGGACTAGCCCTAGATACTGGGAGTGTAAGTGTCCAGTAATACAACATATACTCAAAAGATGTCTGGCATCTACAGTTTGTGGACCAACACTACAAAGTTAGGAACTGATCAAAGTATGCTATTTTCCTCTGGTGTGATTGGAAGCTGTGATCATCACCCTTTACAGTTCAATGTGCTAACCAATAGATCACATTATTTTCCCAGCTTTTACACCTCTCGACCTTTCTTCCACTTCCAGCACTCAGAATTTGGGGACACTGCCCCACAAAATGTGGGACACATAATATCATGCATCAGAAGCACAATATACTATGGCAATTAATGCTTTTATGGTCTGAAGGATTGCTACTCATTGAACAACGCAGAGAAAGAGATGTGGATTTCTACTTTTTTGTAAACTTTTTTACATTCTCCTCACTCATACCTCAGGCAGTCCAGAGGAGGGCTACCAAAATGATACAGGGTCTGCATCAAAACCCCAAGGACAGGCTAAAGGAGCTAAATATGTACACCCTGGAAGGGGGAGGAGACATGACAGAGACCTTTAAATACCTCACGGGGATAAATAAGGTACAGGAGAGGAGTATTTTTCAGAGAAAATGGTGCTCTAGAACAAGGGGCATCATATAAGCAGGAGGGGGTACATTCAGGAGGGATGTAGGAAGTATTTCTTCAAAGAGAGGGTGGTGGATACCAGGAGCAGCCCTCCAGCAGAGGTAGTGGGGGCAAAAACAGTGGTAGGATTCAGAAATGCCTAGGACAGGCACAAGGGAATTGTAAGGATATTTGGGGGGAGAGAGATTGTGCCATAGATCAAGTAGGGTCTGCAGCAAAAAATGAAGGTTAACAAAAATGGGCAGCTTTGTACAACACTATCCAATACTTCTTCTGCAAACGATATTGGTGCAAACCTTTCAATATACAGGGCCAGTGCAGAAGCACTGCTTTTATTTTTGTGCTTCAAAATCCTCAACAATCCCATTTGGAGACTTCAGTAGAGGGTTATTACAAGCCCTGAGTAACAGTGTGTAATCCTGTTGCACAGTACTTTACACAGCCCAAAACTCAGGAGTACTGCCTTCACCAAAAGAATCTTCTCTTCTGTTTGTCTGCAATCTAGTTGTTTTGCCTGGTATCGAAACAGTATGTAAACAGTTAAAAGGAGAAACATGATTTACATGTATAACATTTCACTAACAGTTCTCCTTCCGGTATGGTACCTGAACAAGCACAGTTTATCAGGTTGAAGCGCTGTACCTGTAAATCATTGTTTCTCTTTTTACTGTCGTACACTGTTTCGACACAAGGCAAAGCACCTGAATGCAGACTGATTTGCGGTGCTAGTGCATCCCTCTGGGATCCAGTACTTTACTGGATGTGTGGTTTGGTGCTGGACACCAAAATAGAAAGAAAGGAGACTCTTCTATTTGTTTTTAATGTCAATCCCCTATTATATAGATTCCATTGTTTCAAACTAAAAGTGAGGGTTGACAGTATCTTAAACAGGAACCTGAACAGTAGGGATCAGAACTGTGTGTGTAAGATAAAACACAAGCAGTGCCAAATCTGATGTCCCCATTCAGGTGTATTTTGCTGCCAGCAAACTGAATTGCGAGTTGCCATCATATTAGAAATAAGCTAGCTCCCAGCCTCGACAAATTTTGTGTCTTTAAGACAGACAAACCCCATTTTTGCTTAAAAAAATGAAGAAATGCCCAAACTGGCTTTTGGATGTAGGGGCGGTCAGCAGGGTCCCAATCTGAATAGGGTTCAACCCATAAATAACTGCAGTGTTTTTTATTTTTGTTTTTTGGCAGTGGCCCTGGCATTTTTCACAGTAAAAATGTGTTAAGGGCAGTGCCCCACCTGGCTGGAAAATCAGTAGTTGAATCTTTATATAGTACAATTCTGCAACTGTCTCCAAACACAAACATCGTGTCTGAACGAGGGGGTGGGGTTACACATAGGGAAGTGGAAGAGATCTGGCTGCCATGGAGCCAAAATACAACCCCTTTCCTTCCTTAAACCAAGCTTCACAAAATTCCCCAAAGACTCCATCTTCTCTATAGGACCATGTTTTAGCAGGTTTGGGGAGTTGTTATATATATATATATATATATAGGAACTGGTTGCCTTAAAAGTTGACCAGCTGATAATTTTGAAGCATGACTAATTTTTTTTTTTTTTTAAGTGACGCAGTCAACCTTGGACTACAAAATCCTGTTAAAAACAGAAGGACGATCTGAATAACTATTAAAGAGCAGCTGATGCCTCTGTAAAAACTTTTAAAAACATTTAGACCCTAGTCTGCTAACTTTCACAGCCCTTGAACATGTCTCTTCACGTAAAAAAGGAGGGGACATAATTACATGTATGTTGCAAAAGGAAATATGCTGGATAGTCAGTCTCAACACCGTCCAACTGGTTAGACTAAACGAAGAAGTGGACTTCAGTCCATACTCAAGGAACAAAATGATTATCTGGATTTATACTACAACTGCTCGGTATGATGTGTGATAACACCATACCAGTGTTATTTATTTGTCAGTGTAATAAAATTATGTGCTATTTTTTTCAGACACAATGGCAGGAACCAACATTTAAACTAGGAATCATGTGGGCTAATAGACTTCAAATTGTTCCAGCAACAGGATTTTTATCTTTATTGGGACATCTCTAAACATGTATTAGCTGCTATGCATTGCTGTGGTGTCTGTTTAAGAATAACAAGCTTATCTGATCCCAAGTCTGATTGTCTGCCTACAGGATATTGAAATCAGCTCCACTGTCTGTCTCTTTCCTTATCTTTTTAAAGCACCTTATTTCTATTTTTCAATCACCACTTCTTCATATTTGTCACTTTACTGCTATGATTACATTCTTGTTCTTCTATTTGCTATGTCTTTGCCCCCTACCCCCCAAATTTGAGAAAATCATTTATAAACTGGGGTTCATTTACAAACATAAGAAAATGGGGGATTTTTAACAATTTTGTAAGATTACAGAGCATCTATAAATGTACACAAAGTGTGACATATCAAATGTTTGTATAATTAAGAATTTGATAGCTGTCTGTATCGTGCTGTGACCGTCTCTAAATTGGAGCATTTTTAAAGGTGTGTATGGATAGGTTAGGGCGCACCCACTGATGAATACCTCTTTTGTTCGACATGCCAGGGCACAGGTGTCCTCCACTCTAGGAGTCTAGTAAAATATTTAAAGCAGATATTGGTATCCTGGTCACTTTTTCCAGCGTGCAGTTCTTCGTTCCTTGTTTCAATGTCCTGGGCTAGCCACCCATAACTTGCGCCACCACGTTTTCTGGGCACGCTGCTACCTGTTTCAAACCTAATCTGTTAAAACTGGTTAATCCCTACCAAATGTCATTATCCTTTGCTTTTAACATCACAATGTTTCCTTGACAATAGGGGCAAGTGAACATTCAGCTACAGTCATGGCTGGGCAAGTAATACAAGTTTTGATTTGAACACCCCTGTTGGAGCCTCAGGTAAGAAACTATGGATGGGGTGGTCTATACACCACAAGGATGGGGGAAGAGAGGAAATTAGGGGCAGAAGTAGAAAGGGAGATGGCAAAGGGAGAGGTGGTGGTGGTGGGGATCTCAACCTGGCAGATAATGATTGGGAGATCCCAACAGCTAGGAGCACAAGAAGTCAGGCCCTGCTCGATACATTTCAGGACTGCCTGCTGGTGCA
Source organism: Neoceratodus forsteri (assembly GCA_016271365.2). NCBI lineage: Eukaryota > Metazoa > Chordata > Ceratodontiformes > Ceratodontidae > Neoceratodus > Neoceratodus forsteri. The sequence continues at coordinate 22,385,864 of JADMNL010000037.1, read as the reverse complement.
GCTGGTTAAGGTACCCACCAGGCAGGCTGCCATTCCCGATGTGGTGCTCACCAATTCGGAATTGGTAGGAGGAGTGCAGGTTGGGCAGCCACTAGGGTCCAGCAGCCATAAAACCATATGGTTCATGCTTGCCCTTAAGAACAGTAAGCCTTCATCAAAAGATGAAGTTCTAGGTTTCAGAAGAACAGACTTCAACCAGATGAGGGAATTAGTCCGGGACAAATTAACTGGAGTGGAAGGATTGGGGGAGTGGAAGAAAGATGGGGAATAATTACGGGATCCATTCTTGAGGCAACAAAGTCATGCATGAGAACAGTAACTAAACGAAACAGGTGCAAAAGACCAGTATGATTCTCTGAAAAGGTTAAGGGTGGCAGTGAGGGCCAAAACCATCACCATGTACAAGCAACAACAGGGGGGAGGAAGAATGTGGAGAGTACCAAGTGAGAGCTAGGGAAGCTAAGAGAGTGGTCAAGGAAGCTAAAGCAGACACAAGAGCTGTGTAGTGTGGAGGGGATCAAGATGGGGGAAACCGGTTTTCAGATATATTAGGGAAAAAAGAATGATGGGAAAGTGAATTACTAGGCTAACAAAGGGCAGTAGGGTAACAGAGGATGTCGACTACTTCTGCTCTGTAATCACAAAGCAAGACGGTGGACCTTTGCCAGAGTGGCATAAAGGCAGCTGTAAGGGGGAGCCCAGAGATAAGGCAGCAGGTATTTCCTAGTACGAGTTTTTTTCCTTGAGCCCTGAAGAGCCAAGTCGGCTTTTCCATTTCAAAACTGACTAAACAAATGTTCGGTTATCTCCGACACTGACTGACAAATACCACTGTAGTTACAGAGTAGGTATCCACTACAGTGTGTATTTTCATAAACAATGATTCAGCCATGATGATTTATTAGTGAATGCACTTTTTTTTTTCAATTGTCAGTGTTCCTTTCAAGAGGTTGTAACACATCCTAATAATCTCTGTACAGTCTTATAAAAGAGCACTTAACTGCCCACAAATTCTCACATTTATTATCACACAGTGCTTTCATAAATTATGACAGTGAAGTTTGAGTGGTTTATCTTAACATCATAAAACAGTACTTAAAAAAACATTGACAGCTCCCCGTGTTTCATTAAAAAAAAACGCATACACAAGCTAGATAATATAGAACAGAAAGCTGAGAAATCAGCTGATTTACTATCACTTTTTTTAGTCTATATGGTGTTGAGTGATTCGCTCTGACCTGTCGGGTCCCAGATGGTCGCTAATGTCCTACCTGTGAAGCCTGTGGCTATTTTAAGAAACAGCCGTCCTTTTTGCACCACTGATCAGAACTTCTGAGTATAAGAGGAAACACAAGCTATCTCCGTTATACATGGGTATGACTTGACACCTGTGATTAGTACAGCTTTCTGGTTATAACTGAGCTGAAAATGCTTCTGTGTTTATGAAAGTACACAATACAGTGCAATAAGGACAGTGGCCAGTCATTTGTAACAAACTTGTGCTTCCTTTTTGATATAGATTTTCAGCTAAAAGTACCAAACATTTTCACTCTGAAAAGGTTTCCTCATGGGTTATCACTGAGGAAACTCGTTCACAAGGAAAACACTCCGAGCACAGGTGCTTTTGTGGGGTGATTCTTTAAAATGTTGTATCTGGTTAACTAGTAGTGGAAAATCTCTGATAAAGGGAAGCACAAGATTTTTTGTTTGTAACAAAGGATTGACCCCGTGCCATGATTTATCCTAAGTTCATTGTGTGACTCACAGCTGTTCCCTGAGCAACTGTTTTAATATACTGTATTTTTATTAACAAACTTCGTGCACTTACAAAATTTACATCCTCATCACAGAATTATTACAGCAAATACACATTAAAGGAGACATACAATGCCTACATTAATTAGCTGGGCATTCTCCAACTCCTGGTTCACCAGTGGAGGTGAGAGGGTGCCCATATGTTGAAAAAGGTCCTGTACCTCAGGTCGCCAGGGCAGGGGAGGGCGGGAGCAGGATCGAGCATGGTCTCTTCTCTTCTCTTCTGGGAGGGAGGGTTGCCTATCCATAGTCCCGCCACCACCGGATGGAGGTCCAGTGGCAGGCACAGGTGGCAAAGGAGTGACTGGTGGGGGCCTCCCGTAGTGCATGACGTGCACATGCCTCCACACGCGTGCATGATGTCAGGGATTGGGGTCGGCGAAAAGTACCTACGGAAAAAAGGTCCTGTATTTATGCAGTTAACTCAGTGGATGAAGGGGACAAGGGGAATCTCAAAAGGCTGGGTAACTCTGTCACTGGTACATATAGGCCCACGTGCCAGTGGTAAGCAGGCAGGTGGACCCCATATGGCTTCCTATCCTTCCACCTTTTCTGGCTACCTGCCATGGGAACAACATTATGGACATGGGCCATCCCATACATAACCCAGGCACTCTAGCTGGAAGTAAATATGTCAGTTTTCTCAATCTGGCCAAATGATATCTTCTCACTCTTATAAATATCATTAATGGTTTCCTGCCAGTGGGCAAGGTGTATGGGGAGGCAGTATAGTGCAGTGGTTTAAGACTCTGAGCTGCAAATCTGGAGACTTGGGTTTGAATCCCACAGCCCCCACTTGCATACTGTGTGACCCTGAACAAGTCACTGAACTTCCCTGTGCTCCCAGGTCGCACCTGTAAACAAGCTTGCAGCTTTGTGTGCCACTCCTCATTAAACAATTGCAAAAAATGTGTTGTGGAGATAACTATTTCCTAGTGATGCATTTAATGACAGCCAACAGCATTAGTCCCAGGAGATAGCTAGTATGCCTATCCCGTAGTCCTCTGGGAAATATACAAAATAGATAGACCTGTGGGGTTAGGGGTTAGGTGGATAGGGGAGTGCAGAACCCCAGTGATAGCTTGCTCCAAGACCACCAGAAAATGGCACAGTTTGGGGCATGTCCACATGCTGTGGGAGTACACAGCATGCACCGCGCCACACTGCCTCCAACACGCCGCAGTACCTCCCCTCACATATCTGACTGTGATAACTGGAATGAGAAAATATTGTATGAGGTGTTTCCAGGCACATTCATGCCAGACATGCAATGTGGTTATCCTGCTGGCCTCATAGCACCCCTTCACCCAATCCTTCCCCTCGAGTTCTATCTGGAGTTCCTTTTCCCATTTCTGAGCTATGTATAATGTGTCTGCTTGCTGGGTTCCTTGCAGTGCCTCACAGTATTACATGTTTTGTTGTCTGAATCTTTGTGTATAATAACAAAATGTGTATTAAGTGGTCTCTGATTTCTGGGGGTCTGGACCTGCGGTGATGACAAACTTGTAAGTAGCGAGGAAAAAGTCTGCACACCCCAAGCCATAGTGTTTGGAGTTGGGTAGGTTTTTTTATTTTTTAAATACTGACATGCAAATCTGCTCTTTAAGCGCAACTGCTGTAAATATAATAGTCACAAACTTTTGTTTTAGTAGATATTTGCTCTTTAAAGATCATGGGTCTCACTGAGATAACAGATTTTACATCTGTGTAAGTTAGACCACAGCTATTACAGCCTTGCTATCATTTACTCAGGCTTCATTTGGTGAGTTTCATAAGTGCTAACAGTTTACATGCCTGCTAATAATTCATGAATTACTTAGTTTTACATTGCAGGAGCTAAAAACCAGGGGCAGGCACCATTAAAATTGGTGGAATGTGCCAGGTCAGTTTTATGATGCACTTAAACATAAGCAGCCCTCCCCTAGACAGTGGTAATTTTTCAAAAACAAATGTATAATTTAATGAAAAAATTGAATTTTAGGGGCATGTTCCGCTTGGAGCCACCCCACTCCCTCCCATATGAGAGGTTCCCTGGTTGCCATGTAAATCTAGAAATGAAGACACCAGCTTGTCTGTAAATGGATGCCCGTACATTATCTTTTACAGTGTATGGGTATCCATGCCCATTTCAGAAACTCTGCTTCCTTTCAGTGAAATGGTGGTTGAAAAAGAGGCACTTGAGGGTCATGGTGGACTCAAAATACTGATTCAACGTGCAGCTAGGGAATGCAGCTGTTTCTGTAAAAATAAGTTTAAAAAAATCACTACTGCAGCACAATAGCATATTGATGTCAGTACTGCAGCACAACCCCCCTAATCTAGGCACAGATTTCCATGCAGAACAACATTCCACTATATCAAATAAATCTTTTAGTTACAGATTAGCATGAATTAAACCAGTTTCAGTATCTTTAACTCCAGCTGGGAAGAACATACTTTGCAACTCAGGCCAAAGATTAATAAATTATAGGCCATTATTCCACCGAGACTATTCCTGCACTTCAGCATTGAAATAAAAACCTTTTCCTTCACTTTCCCGTGCTTTTTTTGTTATAAATGAGGAAATCGGAAATGTCGTGCCAGATATTGCTGTCGTCGTATAGGTCCGTCATGGAGGACTGAAGTGATGGCTGAAGAGTGTGCCGGTGATACTCAAACAGCCACAAGACGATTCCCCAAACCAAAGCCCCGAAGATGGGAAAAGGGTCTCGCTTGGGTTCTGGAATGTATCCTTTCTCTACTGCCAGCCGTGACAGACCAAAAAGAATCCGAGACAACAGATACATATTTATCTAAAAGAGATGAAAACAAAAACAGAAAGTTAAAGCCTGTAGAATGCCATCTTGTTGAAGTCTAGCTTTTCGAAAACCCAGCTATAGCAGGGTTAGATCTTCAAAGGCCATGAAAGATCCACTAGAAACACAGAATTTGTCAGCAGAAAAAAAACACTTGGCCCACTCAGTCTGCTCAGATGGTCACTGCCTAGTCTGTCTCCTCAAACCCTAACTGGTCCCCGGTGACCCTCCCTGCCTATTTACTAAGATTCCCCATGCCTATCCAACGCATGCTTGAAGACTCCTACTGTTTATGTCTTGTGCCAGGTGTCTACAACTCCTTCAGAGTAGTACTTCCTCGCATCCCTCTTAAATCCCCCCCACCCCAGCTTCATCGAATGCCCTCTGGTCCTGATGCTCTTTCTCATTTGAAAGAGACTACCATCCTCCACCTTGTTCACCCCCATGAGGTCCTTGTAGGTCTCTATCACGTAGCCCCTCACTCTCCTCTCTTCCAGGGTGTACGTGCTGAGACTCCTTGTCCTGTCTTTGTAGAACTGTTGATGCAACACTTGCACCATTTCAGTTGCCCTCCTCTAGACTACCTCCACCCTGTCTGTCTATGTCCTTTTTGTGGCGCAGCCTCCAGAACTGGACACAAAACTCCAGGTGGGGTCTCACAATTGAGTGATACAGTGGCAGCACCACCTCCCTGCTCCTGCTGGAGATACCTCTTCCTATGCATCCCAGCATCCCACTGACCCTACCCACTGCTCTGCCATTCTGAGGTCTTTAGATATGATAACCCCAAGGTCCGTTCCCTGCATAGTGACTGTCAGTACCTCCCCACACCATCCTGTACTCAGCTCCTGTGTTCCCATGCTGTAGGCGCATGATTCTGCACTTTTTGGCATTGAACCCTAGTTGCCGTGCTCGTGACCACTCCTACAGCTTCCCAAGGTCCCTACGCATTTTCTCCATCCCCTCATGAGTGTACATCCTATTACAGATTTTGGTGTCATCTCCAAAAAGGCATACCTTAATGTCCAGTTCTTCTGCAGTGTCACTTATGAAGACACTGAAGAGGACCAGTCCCAGTACTAATCCTTGCAGCACCACACTGGTCCCGTTCCCCTCACTGGAGTAAGTGCCATTAACCACCACCTTCTGTCGCCTAGCCATTAATCAGTTCCCTACCCACTTCACCACACTGGATCATACAAATGTACGAAGGAGCCACCAGAAGAAGGCCATTTGGTATATCCAGTCTGGTCAGACAGGGGTCCCCTGCCTCCCCCACCCTCCCTACTCATGATCCTCACCTTCCCTGTGCCTATCCCAGCCTCTTGTGAAGCTGCCCACCATCTTCAATGAGACCACCTCTTCCAGCAGCACATTCCAAGTGTCCACCACCCTCTCCATGAAGAAGTGCTTCCTGACCTTCCTCCTAAACCCCCCCCCAGCTTAAGACTGTGTCCCCTCTTGTTATGGCTACCACTCAGCTTAGAGACCCTCCTTATCCACCTTATTAATCCCTTTCAAGTACCTGAAGGTCCCAGTCATGTACCCTCTCTCTCTCTCCCCTGTCCTCCAGGGCGCACATGTTCAAGTCTCCTCAACCTCTCCTCGTATGCCTTACCTTGATGACCCACTATCGTGTTTGCACCCCTAGGCTGCTCAATTTCTTTATCAGTATCCTGTGTGGTACAGTGTCAAAGGCCTTGCTAAAGTCCACACAGAACACATCCACTGCCCTCCGCTGATCTGTTTTCCTGGTCACCCAGTTGATGAAATCAATCAAATTCATCTAGGATGAAACCCCCGAACCCATGCTGCCTTTGGTAAGATACTTTACCAACCTTTCCTTTAACAGAGTTTCCATTAATTTCACCACCACTGATGTGACACTGATTGGCCTATAGTCACCAACCTCCTCCCTGCTTCTACTTGTACAGAGGGACCACATCTGCTCTCCTCCAGTCCTGCAGAACCATAACTACTTCCAGTGAGCTCCCAAATAAGGCTGCCAGTAAGGCAGCCAGCACCTCCCAAGAGTTCCTTTACTATCCTTGGGTGTATCCCATCTGGTCCTATAACCCTGTCCACTTTCAGAGCTGCAAGTCCCTTCAGGACTCTCTCCTCTAAAAATGGACTTGTGTCCACTGGGCCCCCCCCCCCCATTCCTGCCGCTCCCTGGTGGTCCATTCCCCTCTCTCCACTGTGAAGACTGAGCAGAAGTACCCGTTTGAATGTCTGTTTTTTTCTTGATCCTCTTCTGCGCAGTCACCCCCTGCCACCCTCCTTATCCTTACCATCCCTCCCCTTGCTTTACTCATCTCACTTATGTACCTGAAGAAAATCTGATCCCCTTTAGCTCCCCCTTTGGCTATCCTTTCCTCTGTTAGCATCCTTGCTCCCCTCACCCCTCCGCCTTCCTGCATTCCACTGTTTTACTTGGTACACCTCCCTGTCTTCCTCCCTCTGCATTTACTTACACCTCCTGAATGCCACCGTTTCTTCCCCTCACCACCTTGGCCACTTCCCTAGGGAACCATAATGGGTCTTTTTTTTCTTCTACTTTTTACCCACTGCCTTCAAGCAGTTAGTTGCCTTAATTATGCCCTCTCATACTTTTCCCCACTGTGCCTCTACACCTCCCTGGCACTTCCCCCTACAGGGCAGTTTCTGAGGCAGTCTCCAGTTTTTGTAAAATGTGCCCTCCTTAAGTCCAGGACCCTTGTCCTCATGTGGTTTGCCTCTGTTCCCATCTTCAAGTTAAATCGCACTGTACGGTGAACAGCGGCACACAGAGGACTTCCCACTGTGATGTCTGCAATGCTGTCCCGGTTTGTCAGCACCAGGTCCAGCACTGCTCCATCCCTGGCAGGTTCCTGGTCTAGCTGCCTGAGAAAAGCCCCTTGTATGGAGTCAAGGACGGCCCTGCTCCTTGCTGAAGCTGCAGCTGGAAGGCTCCAATCCACATCTGGCAGACTGAGGTCCCCAACTTGCAGCATCTCCCCCTTACTTGCCATCCTGATAATGGCTTTCCCAAGTGCCTTATCCAACTCCTTTCCTCGTGCTGGAGGTCCATATACCACCAGTGTACACACAGCAGCCCCAGTACCTGTCTCCGGGATGCCCCATCGCACCTCCAGCCCTTCTTTTCCTTCCAGTGCCCCTGTACTTCTGTGGCCTTGATTCCCTCCCTCATATTTACTATTATCCCTCCTCCCGTCCCCGTCTCTCCTGAACAAAGACTTGCCCTGTAAGGCCATGTCCCAGTCGTGATCATGAGCGCACCACGACACTGTTATGGCGACCTAATCCAGGCTAGCGTCTGCCATGATGGCCTCCAGGTCCGGAATTTTATTTCCCAGACTCCTTTCATTGGCTCACATGGTTCTCCATACCTTACACCCTCTCTGTCTGCTTCCCCCACCTGTGCTGTTCCCTGAAGCTCCCCTGATCCTCTTCCCTTGTTATCTTCTCCATGACCTGTCTTCTTTCCTTTCTTCCTGCTTTCCTGATTTATAACCCCCATGTCCTCTGTCTTGTCTCCCCCCCCCCGGTTCTTGTGCCTCTGCCCTGAGGGAACTTATTGCTTCATCACCTGGGGGGGGGGGGGCAACTGCAGCTTCCACCCCAGCTAGTTTAAATACTCATCCAAGTTGAATTTAAACCTGTCACTAGGACTGCAGTCCCCCTCCTGGAAAGAAGCAAGTCATCTCTCCCATAAAGGCCCATATCCTCTCAGGTTGCCCCCCCGTCTGCAGTGTAGCTTAAGCCCTCCTCCTCCTCCATACACCATGCCTTCAACCCACTGCTAAAAGCCCTGCTGTGGAGTGTCCTTTCCTCTCTCTGGCCGTATACAGGTAACACTTTGGCAAAAGCCAGCATGTGTGCCACCTGCTAGAGGCCCCCACCCCACCCTCCCCAGCTCCCGAATGTGTTGGTTTGTTTTGTTTACTTATACTCTGGAAAGTCCACGGCAAAGGACCGCTTCATGGGCGACCAGAACAGGTAAACAGTACAAATAATTTAAACATAAAACAAAAAACAGTAATTAATACATACAGTATTAAAATACATACAAGAAATACAAATACAAAAACTAAGCAGAAAAGCATTTACACTGACAACCAGATGATAAACAATTCCTAAGAACATATTTGAAACTATTTATCGAATTCCCAGCCTAAGCTATGGATGCAGAGAGAATTACAGAAAGTTGGCAATTTATAAAACACTGTTTTCTGACCTGTCACAGTCTTCATTCTAGGTACTGTAAAGTGAAAATACAAAAACAACCTGGTAGACACAGCACTGGTATGATCTTTAAATATCACATGGAAACAGATTGGAACTAGGTCTAAAGCCACTTTTTTAGCAAGAATTCCAATTTGAAATGGGTACCATTAATCAAGGGGAAGCCATCCAGTATGTTTATATAAATCACAATGATGCGATTTCCTGCACTACCACTATCCTGTCCTTTGCCAGGTCATTTTTCGTAAGGTGGGCAATGACATCTTGCTCCCTCCCATCTCCTGCTGCTCTAGTGATCCTCTGGATCTGCTTCCATCCCTTCAAGCTGAAGCACCTCTGAGGCACTTCACCGCCCTCTCCATTTCTCTTCCCACTCCCAAGTCTATTCCTTAACAACAGAGTCCCCCACCAGCAGCTGTTTCCTCCTCAGCTGGGGGGGCTTCTTCCTCCCTCCTTGGGGCCCCCTCTTCTGAGTACCCCCACTTTCTCCCTTCCCACTGCTATGAGTGCCTCCTCCCAGCTGCCCCATCCTCCCGTTAAGGCAAAGGACTTCTGAAGTGGTACAGGCTGAGGAATGTGTGCCCTTCCTGCATTCCCCACCCTCTCAGAGCCGACCAAAGTCCAATCACTCTTCCTCTCCCTAGGCATCCTCTAGGGAGTGGTGGCAGACTTGGTGGCTCCTGGGTGGGGCCGAGAGGTTCTCTACACCCTTGCCAGTGTGGCCCAGAGTCCAGCAACCTCTGCACTCAACTCAGGGAGGTGAGTACAAATGGGACAGCACCTCAGCATTCAGGAAGTGCCCTGAAAGACTGCGGCTCCACACTCATTTCACTGCACCACTCAGTAAGTTTTGGACTGTTGGCCAGTGTTGCCAGGCCTATTACAGAAACAGATTGTCCACTGCTTGCTGATAATTTTCAAATAATTGAAGCATTTTCTTTTTTTTATTATACAGGTGTTTTTTCCACCCTGCAACCTGACAGTAGCCCTCAGCCTTCCTGACAGTATCCAACCGCTACTGCTCCCCCAGCACTTCGGGCCCCATGTCCCCCACGGATTACCCCCTGTGGTGGGGCAGAGAGAGAGAGACAGAGCGGGAGGACCATCCCCCAAGCGATATCTGAGCGGGCCCGAAGCGCCATGGGTTGCGGGGGTCGGAGTACTGCAGGGGCTTCATCTAGCTGGCTGTCTCCTTTTTCCATTTTTCTGTGTCCCTTCCCCCGAGGCCAGGAAAGCACGTGCATGCCCCAATGCCATGTTCTTACATCTCCCGTTGTCCGGCACTGCCCTCTATCCTCCACAGGGGCAGCCAAGGAGCGGGACGACAGACCACCTGCCCCCGGGAGAGGAGAGCTGTTGTGGGACGCTCAATCCTCTCCCTTCCCTGCTGACCCCGGTGGCCTGTGCTTGTTCCCAAACCGGGTCACCAGCATGAATGCAGTGTGGCGTCCAGCTCCTCTACCCTCTCCATGCACGGCGGCTACATTCTTCTAAAGCAGTTCTGGGCACTTTGCAGCCACTTGCAGAAAAAAGTTTCCCCACTAATAGCTAACTACAGGCAGAAATACTAGGCAAAGACAGTGTGCCAGACAAACGTACTGTAAAATGACAAAAAAAATCTAAATTTGAGCACAAAGTGAAGCTACAAGATTTTGGCAGGGTCACTTTACTACAGAAAAGATTTTGGATTATTTCAGCTCTAAGAATTTCTCTGTTACTTAGCTGTGCAGAATATTTCACACAGAAACATTCTACTATATACGGATGGTCATTTTCTCCCCAGAGGTAAATCACGATAACAAAACAGTGTTGTGTATGTTTGTGACAACACAAGGTGGTTGGGCTGCACTACTAACCTGATGTCAGATCAGCAGTACAACTCAGAATCTATACACTTCTGTCCCCCTAGTAACAGCTCAAGCCATGGTAGACATTATTTGTTTTATAACTTCTTTTTAAACTCACCCAGTGCCTAATGTGCACACGCTGTGATTTATCCAACAGCAGTGTGCAGATGTGTCACCTTTCTGAATAACACACAATCAGGAGGCTGGATTTATAGTTCCAGTTTTCTAATATCTACGATGCAACTGCTTCAGTGTGACAGTTAAATAAGGTCACTGACATTGATGGGAACTGAACATTTATGCAGATTTGCAGCTGTCTGTGTTGATCCTGTTTTAGAAATATAGTCCCAAGCTATGGCTGTACGTAGTTCCAGTTCAATTTTGCTGAATTTATTGCCACTCAACTCTACTGAACATGTTGTTTCATCTTTGTAAGTGTGTAACTTATACTGTGGTACCCCTTCCCTACCATTTAGTTATTCTTGCCTGTCAGTTAGCCTGTGTCCCACTGTATTTCACGCTACTGCTGTACCTTGCTCCAGTTCAGTGTTCACTGTAGTTCCTGCCAGCTCAGCTCTACTCAGTGCTCCAGAAAGGGTAAGTACTAGCCTATTTTACTCACCATATTTTAAGAAAAACTCTAAAAAAAATGTTTGATGAGTACTAATACTCATTCTGGCCCTTAGAAATGCTCCATAGATACTTCAAATGGAGCTGTTTTCTCAAGTTCAAAGCCTTTTTACTCATCAAAATACTGTTTTACACATCTGGGGCTAGATTCACAAAAAAACTGCAAAGGCAACACAACATTTTGCGCTGCACTTTGGGATTGTCCAGGTGTCCAAAAGTGCTGTCCATAGTCAGATAGCACAACATGCTATCTGACTGTGAATAGGGCTAGTCCGAGCCAGCTGTAATCCCAATACCGCCAGCGCGCCCCCGACATGCAGCCAGGAGCATGGTCCCATAATGAATAGTGCAGGAACACTATTTACTATTCACTAAAGCAGCCCTGCAAATAAGCCCATCGGGCATCCAAGGCAGTAGGTGGCCATTTGCATGCCCATTATGGGCACATTTACATGGGCTGCGATGGAGTTTAGCACACCCCCCATCCCCTGCCCCACAGGCAGCCCTGTGACAGATTGTGTACCCCCCTCCACTAACTGCCGTCCCAAACACAAAAGATCAGTCTCCTAGTGCTAGTGGCCTGCACCCCTCCCACCGATCACCAGCCCCAGTTAAATATATATAATTCCTAGCATTAGCCCCCGCTGATCACCGTCCTGATGTTAAATACTGATATTCCCTGGCAGTCTAGTGTTCCCTTCCCATGCCAATCGCCATCCTGTTTAGAAAAATAAATATCTCCCTAGTGGCCCCACCCCATCACCAGCCCAATATATAAAAACATATTCCCTGGTGGCTAGTAGTCCCTCCATCTACCCGATCACCCACCAAATATATATATAAAAACTTGTCCCTGGTGTCCAGTGTAACTCCCCCTCCCCCCAATCAAGACTCCTTGTATAAAAATGTTAAACATTTCCCTGGTGGTCTAGTGGAGCCCCCCTCTCTATCCCCAATCCCCTGTATAGTGAATGTAAACCATACCCTGGTGGTCTAGTGGACCCCAACCCTGGCAGGAGAGACAGCTCTTCTGTTCTCACTTCACAGCTGGTTATCAAGCAGAGCTGTCACTGAGTGTGTACTGTATACAGTATGCACTCCCTGAACGACAGCTCACCCCTGAAGCTGTCAATTAGTGTCAATGAGTGTAGACTGTACACAGTATGTGTGCTCGTGACAGCTCAGTCGGTGACCAACATTGATGGAGAGGAGGCGCTGAGCTGGAGGTCGGGTTGGGGGGAGAGCGGGGTCCAGTAGACCACCAGGGAAATGTTTCTACATTCCTATACAAAGGATCAGGATGGGGTTATGCTGGACACCAGGGACATTTTTTATATATATTGGGCAGGTGATCGGGTAGGGGGAGGGACCGCTAGCCACCAGGGAATATGTTTTTCTATACTGGATGGGTGAGCAGGGGGGAGGGACCACTAGCCACCAGGGAATATGTTTTTATATATTGGGCAGGTGATCAGGTGGGTTGGGGACAAGGACCTCCAACCATGAGATAGATTTATTTTTCCGTAAACAGGATTGCAATTGGCGGGGGGAACACTAGACCACCAGAGAATGTTAGTATTTAATATCAGGATCCTGATCGGCGAGGTGGGGGGGTACACTAGACGCCAGGAAATTATATATGTTTGACTGGGGCTGGCGATTGGCAAGGAGTGGGACCACTAGCCACCAGGAAGATATTTTATTTTTTATTCTAAACATGACGGTGATCAGTGGTGGGGCGGCAGTACCTCCACCAACAACTACGGTTGCAGGGGATTAAGGCAAGACCTTGGTTGGCGATATTTGCTCCACCCAATGGACCCTTCAAAAGGCCCTTGTGCAGAGCAAATGCTTTGTGAATGGGACAGTGCCGATATGCAGGCTCCCTCCAAACTTTGCCCCAGCGCAAACCCTATTTGTAAGCGCAAACCGGGATTTTGTAAATACCAGCTTGGCGCAAAACCCAGTTTTAACCGCACAAACCGGGTTTGCGCCACAGCAAAGTTTTGTGAATCTGCCTCTAATGTCTAATGTAGTAAGTACATCACCCTTGAATGCCAATACTATCTGGAGCATTGACTCTGCAGTATATGTCTGTATGACTATCACTGTCTGCATTGTATTCCTGTACCCCCGCCCTCCTAGGTTGCACCTGGAAACGAGCCTTGGTTCAGTGGGCCTTTCCTGGTTACCAATTTTCAATAAATAATTAACATTTTCATATTTAACAGTGACTGAATAAAGGTTCATGTTAAAAATGGTTTTGCATTTTGTTCCTATTATGGACAACATTCTGTACAGTTATTTTCCTGGAACCAGGAATTTGGAGTTGTGACTGTGTTGCTGCAGAAACTGCAAACTTTGAGCATGCTGCCTTGATAGGGCAGTAGCTTGGGGTCAGAGTTCTAAATCCACAGCGCCACCCGATAGGCTAGAGGAAGTGCACTGCACTTCTTGGTGACTCGAATTCTGGACCAGACTCTGGAATCTGGGATTCTGCTGACCAGGGCTGAGGCATGCTACTGAGAACACACTCCTTCATGAAAAGGGAAAAGAATAAATGCTACATAACATATGCAGATATGAATTTATCTCAATCTTTATTGGCTTATTTTGTATTTATGTCCTATACTGGTGTGCACAGACACCTCTATGTTACTTAATCTTGCTGTTCACTGTCTTGTCTACCACTGTACTTTTGTTAATCCCTTGTATCCTTCCCCCAGGACACACCTGGAAACGAGATGCTCACTGCTTATCACGTTCTATCCTGGACAACATTTTAAAATACACATAAAACATTTAAAATGGTTTGCAGTATTTTTAAATGGGCCATAAATGGAACCTGGTAGGGCTCACACTGACCCATTTATCAGTCTTCTAGTGGCCTGTAGCTCCAGAGCACCCTTTGCAACATCTCTGCTCATTTGAGGAACAGCAGTAACTCATCTGTCCACTGAAGCCTTGTGGCAGTACAAAACAATATTTACAGTTCTCTTCCCTCTTCACAGCCCTCAGATGCCAGAGGCACTATTTGCAGAACATCTTTACATTAGTAAATTTTGCAACTAAACTTTAACAATAAAGCATCCACTTGTTTTTTATTATTTAAAAAAAACAGGAAAACCCCACTATAGTAACCCTGCAAATATAATTACTACAAAAATTATTTTCACAAACAAGAAAACAGACTTCCAGTGCTTTCTTTGTATACCTGGCTGTTAATGTGGTTGTTTTCTCCAAAGACTAACCAGCCCCCAACAAAGGCTGCCAGGAAGGAATGGACCTGTGAATTTTGACCTTTGAGGTAGCGCTGCAGTGCCAGAAGACCCTTGTAGGTGAATACGAAACAGGCCAGGTTTCGGGCATGCATGTATGTTGCCTGTGCTATTGCTTGTAGTTTATCTTTCAGGCTGCAAAGGAAGGACAGAGGCCAGTTCATTTATTGTTTTGTACTGCATATTAGTTTTCTGAAAAAGTGTCATACTAACAGCCCCAATGACAGACTTCTATACTTTGGCGGCTAAGCTTCATGGAATTCTACAGTCACATCAGAAGTCTCTGTCTAGTTCACATACACCCTTTTATGCCATTTCAACAGAGGACAATGAGTGAAATAAAAAAACAAAAAAATTGAGATGAAGACAAAACACAAATTATTTGCTCTAGCTGTGGCTGCAGCAAATCTCATCCTGCCCATCAAGATGTCAAAACTCCATCACGGAAGCACATCCTTCGGTGGATGACAGGATGGTACAGACTTCATACCCATTCAACCCCTGACATCTGATGCAACTTACTACTGCTTACTAACTTTTGCCCAGTATCTAACCTCCCATTTCTTGGTCAGATTCTTGAGAAGGATGCATGTAATCTTTTCCCACCTTATTGCTAGCAACACGCTCACTCTCCTTCAATCTGGTATTCAACTAGGTCACTGTGCTGAGACAGCACTTCTCAGGATTGTAAATACAAACATATGAACATGTGATGAAGCCAGCAGAATAAGGCCATTAGGTCTACGAGTCTGCTCATATTGCAGGGTCCTCAGCAGCAGTTGTTGACCCTGCTCCCCCATCCCCAAGCCATCCTTCCCCTCTGTCCACCCTTCTCCTGACTCTTATTTTCCCTGTAACTCTATCCCAGACTCTTGTGATGCTGCCTTCCATTTTCAATGAAACCACCTACTCAGAAAGCCTATTTCAACCCACCACCACCACCCTCTCCGTGAAGAAAGTGCCTCATAGCCTCTCTCCTAAATCTCTCCTCCTCCAACTTGGGACTGTCCCCTCATGTTTCAGTTCCCATAAGGTTGAAGGAACCCTCCTACGCCCTATTAATTCCTTTCAAATATCTGGAGGTCTCAATCATGCCCCTCTCTCTCCTCCAGGTAGTATATGTTCACGGCCTCCAACCTCCCTTCATATGTCCTACCCTACTGACCAATGATCATCTTAGCTGCCCTCTTTTGGACAGTCTCCAGCAGGTTTAGATCCCTTTGAAGGTATGGGAAGGTACAGGCACCAGTACTATACAGTCCAGATATGGCCTCACTAATGACTTGTATGAGGGCAGTATTACTTCCTACCACCTGCTGCTGACCCCCCCCCCCGGCAGTGCAGTCCAACAAATTATTTGCCTTTGCTGCTGCTTTCCTACATTGCATGGAGTATTTCAAGTCACTAGCAATCATCACTCCTAGGTCCTTCTCCTCCTCTGATGCGTATACCTGGACCCCTTCCAAGCTGTACTCAGTCCTCGGGTTCTTGGCTACAGTGTGCATAACCTTGCATTTGTTTGCATTGAAGCCAAGTTGCCAAATCCCCGACCACCTCACTAGCTTTTCCATATTTTCCCTTAGGTCTTGTATCCCTTCTGCTGTGTACACTCACCCACAGAGCTTAGTGTCGTCCACAAATAGGCAAATTTTGCCCTTAATGCTATCCCCAATATGGCTGATGAAGACACTGAACAGCATTGGTTTGAGCACCAAATCTTGCGGGACCACACTGATGACCACCGCGCCCCCCCCCCGCAGTGCTGGAATACTCACCTCCCACCACCATGATCTGGGTCCTGCCCCTCAGCCAGTTTCCACCCACCTGGTCAACTTCTCACCAACCCAAAAATCTCCCAACTTCCTGATCAATCTCTTGCTGGGTACAAAGTCAAAGGCCTTGCTGAAGTCCAGGTAAAGGATGTCCACCGCTTGGTCCCTGTCCACTGTTTTGGTGACCCAGTCAAAGAAGTCAATCAGATTTGACTGACACAACCTCCCTCCCATAAACCTGCGTTGCCTCTCATCCTGGAGACCATTCCCATCCAGATGCCCTACTTACCTTTCCTTAAGTATGGTCTCCATGAGTTTGCACACAACTGAGGTCAGACTGACCTGTGTGTAGTTCCGCCAAGAGATCTGCAAGCCCCTCCACCAGCTCCCTCAGCACCCTTGGGTGTACGCTGTCTGGGCCTGGGGATCTATCTACCTCAATGCTAGCAACCCTGTCCTCACCGTATCCACCTCTATAAAAACATCTATGCATCCATCCTGCTCTCCTTCTTCCAAGTGGCACCAGTCCATCTCTCTTCCTGGTGAAGATGGAGCAGAAGTACTTGTTCAGTACCTCTGCTTTGCCCCTATTATCCTCCACCCTCCCATCCCCCTTCCCGAGCCTAACAATCCCAACTTTCTTGTCCCTTTTCTCACTAATATAGTGAATGAAGGCATTTCTCCCCTTTTTAATTCCCTCAGCTAGCTGCAGTTCCTTCTGCGCTTCAGCGAAGTGGAGTACCTTACCTGCTACGCTAGCCATCTTCAGGCAGTCCTCTGTGTCTTCCTCCCTCTGGGTCCTCCTGAATTTCTTGTAGGCTGACCTCTTATCCTTACTGCCTGAGTGACCTCAGTGTTAAACCAGCTACATTCTTTTGCCCTCAAGTTCTTCCCTTTGAGCCTAATGCACTCTCTTGTGGCAACCACTGTTCCCTTCTTGATGATGAACCCCTTTTGGTCCACCTCTATATCCACCTGGATGCTTGCCAAGTGACTCCTTAGCAGCTCATCCATCTTTTTTGGAATCCGCCTTTCTAAAATCCAGGATTTTAGTGTCAGTGGGGGCCTTTTCCCTGCCTATGTCCAACCAGAAACACACTGTGCGATGGTCACTCCTGCCCAGGGACTCCTTTACCTTTACATCCTGGACATGGTCCCTGTTGGTCAGCACCAGATCAAGTAGCGTCCCCTCCCTGGTGGGTTGTAATGCCCTGTTTCAGGAACTCACTTTGCAGTGCATCTAAGATCACCTGACTCCTGGAGCAGGTTGTGGCTGGTACCCTCCACTCCACCTTGGGCAGGCTGAAGTCTTCCACTATTACCATCTCTCCCTTCCCTGCAGCAGTCAATGTTTGGAAGTTCAATTCCCTGTCTCTTTCCTCCTTCTCATTGTGTGGTCTATAAACCACCCCCAACCTCACCTTCCTCCCGCTATTAGACAGCAACTGAATCCACAATGCTTCCACCCTCCCCTCTTCTAACTCTTCCCTTGTACAAATTATACCCTCCCAGATGTAAACCACCATCCCTTCCTCTCTTCCTACCTCCTTATCCCTCCTGTATAATTTAAACCCAGGGACCTAAGGCCCAGTCATGGTTAGGTGTGGCCCATGTCTCCGTGACCACCACAATGTCCACTCCCCTCTCGGTCAACAGTGCCTGCAGGTCATCCATCTTGTTTCCAAGGCTTTGTGCATTCAGGGACAGCACCTTTCACCTACAGTCTGAGCCTCCTTCCCTTCCGTCTGCCTTTCTCATTACTCCCCGTTACCTGTACCCACCACCCCCTCACTTCCCCTCCACCTCCACCCTCCAGTGTCCCCCTACTGGTATAGGGAGAGGTCTGCTGACCTCTTCCTCCTGGAGACTCAGGGCCTGCAGGCCTACTCCCCCCTCCATAGTTTATATTAAGTTTTTGGTTTTTGTACCCCCCAGCTTGTCCCTGGGGACCCCAGACCCCACTGCTGAGGTGCAGTCTATCTGGTGTAAAAAGTGTTTTATCAGACCAGGTCTCCCCCCAGCCTCCAATACAGTCATACGCTCCCTCCCTGCACCACTTCCTGAAGCAGTCACTGAACTCCTCTATCCTTCTCTTCTTGACTGTGCTGGCTCTCAGTACTGGCAACATCTCCAAGAAAGCAAGCAAACTGGCTAGCTCTCTGCACGTCCTCCCTACCACCCTGAATGTTTCCTATACTACCC
Organism: Neoceratodus forsteri; assembly: GCA_016271365.2. Taxonomy (NCBI): domain Eukaryota; kingdom Metazoa; phylum Chordata; order Ceratodontiformes; family Ceratodontidae; genus Neoceratodus; species Neoceratodus forsteri. The sequence continues at coordinate 22,367,280 of JADMNL010000037.1, read as the reverse complement.
CCACCTCCTCTTCGGCTACATCGCTGGTACCTAGGGGTATTTTTTTTTTCAATTTCTGTTTATTTTCTTCCCCATCCCCCTGCACACCGCATCCTCTGGAGTCGTCACGGCATCTGTACCCTTCTTACCTTACCCGGTGTGCCCCCATCAATCTTTGGTTCCCCCCCCAGGTGGGGATGAGGTGGGGCCTGTACACACCAAATTCCTTCTAGTTTCATCAGGCCATCAGGAAGGCAGAGGACTGTGGATCTGTGCCAGCGCTCCATCTCCCTAGCATGCAGGAGGCTGTTTCCTGTGTTCTGCAGACATGACATGTGCTGTGATGTCAAGGCGTGACTGCCGATGTCTGTCACACCCCTTCCCTCTCTTAAAGGCTGCTTAAAGGCCAGCCAAGCACTGAGCCTCATCCCCCTCCCTCCCCAGAAGGCGGGCTGTCCGTGGGCGCTCGGGCCTCCTCCCTCGTTCGGCCCTCCAATTCCGTGGGTTGGTTCTCAAACCCGGGTCGCTGGCAACGCGGGCTGGCCAGTACCTAGGGGTATAACTACGACTGGTTCTCCCAACTCCCCAATTTTTGGGTACACCCTCTCCACTGTTATCCCTGGCATGAAAACCACCTTCCTACCCATATCTGGGCCCTCCTTTCCCCAGTGAACACCCTTAATTATGGAGTCCCCTAGAATTACCACCCTCCCGTCTCCCCATTCCTGACGCCCTCTTTTCCTTCTTTTACTGCCTTACGAGCACCTCACCTACCTAACTGCTCCCCCACCATCATGGTTACCACCCCACCCTTATTCTCCCCAAGCCTTGGTTGACTGACACTCCCACAGCCTCTAATTGCCCCCATCTGTCTTCCCACCTCCCTCGCTGTCCTTTCCTTTCTGGCCACCAACATGCAGCTCTCCCTCCCTCCCCGTTCCTCCTTTCACCCAACCTCCTACTCCACAGTCCATGTTCTCTCTTCTCCACCCACCTTGACTACTTTGCACTGTCCTACCCCATCCCTTCTCCTGTTGTCTTAATCTGACCTCCTTCCCAACTTCCAGTTCCCCCTACTCACTTCCAGACAGTGGGTGAAACCCATTTCTCAGATACCCCATGGCATGCTCCCACTCGCGTTGCATCTCTTGCGTTCCCACCCCCTTCACCCCACCATTTACCATTCCACCCCAAGGCTCCTCAGCCCTCTGAGGAAGGGGTACGCCTGGAACTTGGGTGATCCCCTCTATACCCTTCCCCTGCCTGCTGACCTCGCTCACCTGGGCATCCCTATCCGTCTTTCCCTCCCCTGCCCTCCTCCTCCTCCTGTGCTCCATGCCAGCCACCCCAGCTCCCATCTGGGCTGCCTCACTTCTCCGCTTGCTCCATGCCAGCCACCCCAGCTCCCATCTGAGCTGCCTCACTTCTCCGCTTAGGTGCTCCAGGCTTCTGCACACTGGACAGTCCTGTTACACATACTGTCCCCAGAAACACCGCCACCCCACAACCATTACAGCACACTACTCTCTTCCCACTATCCTGATGCCTGTATATGTTCCTATTCTGCCCCCACCCCATCCTACTGACCCCTGGCCCACTCACCCTCCAGTTAGGAACCTCCGTGTATAATCCAGTAAATAACGTTACCAAGTAAATAATAATATCCTTGCTTCTGATAATAGTTATTTTACTTGATCTCAGTGCAGCTTGCGATACAGTTTTATTCTATTCTTCTTGTCTTGAAAATGATGCAGGTGTCTGGGTCTTTTCTATCTTCCTTTCAATTGTCTCTCTCTAATAAATAGCTTAGTTTGTGGTAGTGGGTTTTCATCTACCAGCTAGCCACTCTGTTATGTTGCCGTATTACTCAGTTTTACCTTGCCTATCATTTTTTTATGCTGATAAAACACAACTTTACATTTCTTTTTATTCCTGATCTATGCATGATTCCACCCATCTAGCCAAGGTGCCCTTGGAAGACTGCTAATCTTTCTTTGCAGTGCCATACAGAACAGATTATCCGACCTACGAAAAAAATGAGAATTATGTACTCACTGTAATTCCTGATTTTCCAGAATATCTTCACCATTTATTACCACCTACAGATCTGTGCTGGAGGCACTAGAACCCCATGGGAGCAAAGTCTTTTGCATTCTACAACTTGTGGGACCAACATTGGTGCCAGCGCTGCCCATGAGGCAGACATAATGACGTGGCACCCATGGGCTGACCAGCAACCAACGCTGGCCCCCCACCGTCCTCAGCAACCAACGCCGGCCCCCCACCTTCCCCGGTTCTGTTTGTCAGGAGAGAAACAATTGGAACAGAAAAGAGACACAGAGGGACTAAGAGAGCTAACCCAAAGGGACAGGAAAAGGATGAAGGATATAAAATCATAAAAAGAATAAAACCCGACTACCAACTTAAAGAAAATTAGGAGCTGGGCCTGGGGCATGTGGGTTTGCTTGTAAAAAAGAAGGATCCAGATCCTACAAGCCACCTGACAGGGAAGTGGAAGGGCAGCAGCCCTGGTAAAGGGCTCTGGCTGGATAAGAAAGACCAGAGGAAAATTCAAAAGGGGTTGAAAAAAAGAGCTTGTACCACAGTACAATAACAGTAGAAATAAAGAAAGGAAACAAAAGAGGCCCTCCTGCCACTCCCCCAAGGTAGAAAAACAAGAGTTAGGAGAAGGGATGCTCTCAATGTCCTGCCCTTGAGACTAAAGGCCTAGGCAACCACAGTAGTTAAGAGGTGCTGGCGGAGCCATAAGGCAATAAGATGTAAACATAGAAAAAAAGACGGCAGAAGGAGAACAAGGGTCCATCTAGACTGCCCATGCATTCCTTGGACCTACTCATATCCAAGGACCTAACCCCCCTTCTGCCCAATGCCTCCTACTTCTGTTGCTTTTGATCTCACATTAGCCCAGTCCCACCCCAGTCTGAATGATGTCACAGACTCTGCTTCCACTACTTCACCTGGTAGTTTATTCCATGGTTCCCGACTCTTTCTGTAAAATAGTGTTGCCTAAGTTCCCTCTTGAAGCTTCCCCCCATCAACTTCCACTTGTGCCCTCTAGTATTTGAGTCGAGGACTCTGTTGAACAAGTCAGAGGATGGCACCTTGTCTATTCCTCTCAGGAGCTTGTAGTTTCAATCATGTCCCCCCTCTCCCTCCTTGTCTCCAGTGAGAGCATATTTAATGCTTCCAGAAGCTCCTGGTACAAGTGCCCTTGAAGGCCCCGAATAATTTTCATCGCTCTTCTCTGGACAGCCTCCAAACTGTTTTTATCCTTTTTCAGATGTGGATTCCAAAACTGGACACAGTACTCCAGACGAGGCCTTACCAGGGACCTGTAGAGTGGTAGTATCACCTCCCTTCTGCTGTCAAATCCCCTTCCTATGCACCTTAGCATTTTGTTGGCCTTGCTATAAGCTGTGTTACACTGGCTGGTCTGTTTAAGGGTGCTGTTTATGATGACACCTAGGTCCCTTTCTTCCTGCGTGGCACTGAGCTGGACTCCATTGAGCTAGTATTCTCTCCTTGGGTTCCCTTTACCCAAATGCATCATCTTGCATTTCTTTGCATTGAACCTCAGCTGCCAGATGTTAGACAATCTTTCCAGCCTTTGTAGGTCTTTTTGTAGGTCCCTAACCACCTCCTCGCTGTCTACTCTTCTTCCTAGCCAAGTATCGTCCACGAATATGGCAGTTTTGCCCAGAATAGCTATGCCAATGTCACTGATAAAGGCATTAAACAGGACTGGCCCCAACACTGGGTCTTGGGGCACACCGTGCCTTCATCAGACTTCACCCCATGAACCACTACTCTCTGTTTTCTGTCCCTAAGCCAATTACCTACCCAGCTGACTATGCTTTTGGCTACACCCAGGTCCTCCAACTTTTCAGCAGGCTGTTGTGTGGCACCGAATCAAAGGCGTTCCTGAAATCAAAGTAGAGGAGGTCCACTGGGTGGCCTCTGTCTAGTTCCCTAGTAACCCAGTCAAAAAATGTGATTAGGTTAGTTTGGCATGACCTTCCTGCCACAAACCCATGCGGCCTGTCATCCTGCAGACCATTCTTATCTAAGTACTCTATCAAGTCCTATTTTATTAAGGTTTCCATCAGTTTCCCCACTACCATCGTAAGACTTACTGGTCGGTAGTTGCCTGCTTCCTCCCAACTCCCCCCCCCTTGTGGAGAGGCACCACATCATCTTTTTTCCAGTCCCCTGGCACTTCCACCATCTGAAGTGATCTGCTCAATAAATGTGCTAAGGGATCTGCCATTTCACATGCTAGTTCCTTTAGCACCCTCGGGTGTATTTCATCAGGCCCTGGTGACTTGTCCTCTTTGAGATGATCCAGGGCCTCCCTCACCCTACTGCTGGTGATTGGTGGTGTATCCATTTGTGGGGCACCTTTGTCGGCAGCCTTGATGCCACTATCTGGTACAGGGTCTATATGTTCCTTGGTGAACACCGAGCAAAAAAGTTATTCCAAAAAGTGGCCTTCTGACTATCCTCTTCCACTATTCTATCACCGTCTTTGAGCCTAACTATCCCTCCCCTTTTCTTTCTTTTTTCTTTTCTATATTGAAAAAATTGTTTGTTCCCCTCTTTAATCCCTTCTGCCAGCCAAAGCTCCATTGTGGCCTTAGCCGAGTTCACTGTACTCCGCTTCTCTGTTCTTCTGAATGTAAGTTTCCCATGCGTTGTCTTCCCAAGTTCTTTTATAATTTCTGTAGGCCTCCCTTTTGCCCCTAATTGTGAAATTTACCTGGCTACTGAACCATATTGTTTTTTTGTTTGTTCTTTTTGGTCACTGTTCTTAGGCACATCCTGGTAGCCTCGAAAATGGCTAGCTTAACCAGCCCCCATATTTCTTCCACCTCTTACTGCTCCTGTATCCTTATCGGCCTGCTTCTAATTACTTCCCTCATTTTAACAAAACTGGCTCCTCTAAAGTATAAAACCTCAGTCTTGGATTGCAATTTTTCTACCCCAAAGGCCAACTCAAACCACACAAAGTTGTGGTTGCTGTTGCCAGAAGACTGCCTAACCCCAGAGGGTCGAGAAGTGAAGGCAAGCATGAAGGAAACGTAGCTTTGGAAATCGGGGAGAATGGAGAAGAGGGGTAATGAAAATTCCCTTAAGAAAAAAGTTTTTTTTTGGTCAGGTTTACCTTCCCTATTCATTTCTTTTGCTGGGAAGGGATAGGAACCACAAAAATTGGGTATTTCTCCCTTATTCCCCCCTTTTTTTAAATAACATAAGGGGAGGAGACAGGCCCTGCAGAGCAGAGGAAAACCCTTGAAAAGGAGCGGCAAGAGGATAGAAGAAAAAGACAAAAGGTGAGCTGCCTTGGTTCCTATCCGAGTGGGGGTGATGGGTGGGCATGGTAATAAATGGTGAACATATTCTGGAAGATCAAGAATTTCGGTGAGTACGTAATTTTCAAATCTTCTAAGAACCAGTCTGCACCATTTATTCCCAACTATGGGTTAGAGTACCAAGCTTTCCACCCAAGAAGGACAGAGCTGGCTTACCCTGAAGGAAATAGTTATTCCCTCAGCCCTCTGTGTGGGGGTAACCACAGAACAGCAGGGACTTCTCATGGATCTGGTGGTACCCAGGACTGGTCAGGGGAAGGTGGAAGCTCCTGTGACCTAGAAGTAGGAAGGCAGCCTGACAGCTCATGCCTGACTCAACTGAAGAAAAAGTAAGTCCCCTGGAATCACAAGCTGAGCACCCTAAACTAGGCCAGGGGCGACAACCAGGTAAGACAAAGCCACACCGTCCGTCGAATGCTGACTGCAGTTCCCACCACTCTGGAAGCTACCTCACTGGCGTTATAAAAACACCCTTGCCTGGTGGCTCGCCAGCTCTAGGCCCTGGGCAGAAAGGCGAATGGCCTGCCTGGTTGCTTTGATGTCTGGCAATAATGCTAGGAGCTGATCTAGCACCATCCACAGTTGCCTGCCATAGGCCGCCCGATGGGCTGAAATGCACAACATGGTGTGCCCAGCCAAGAAAACCCATCTGCCCCAGAAATCAAACTCTGCAGAGTCAGAGTCAGGGGGGCGGTCATGAACCAGGTGCCAAGGCCCACAGGAGTGTTGAGGAGCAGGATCCCAGAAGAGGGATGTGGCATGGCAACTGGGAACCCCACGAAGCACAATATCTGCACTGGACATCCTTAAGGGCTGGAGAAGGGGCAGAGGGATGGAGTCAGGCATGTCTGGACGCCTGCATGAAAGGCCGAGGCCACAGAGGGATGACTGTAGAGTCTCTGCTGTAATCACCAAGGTATGACAAGAGTCAGGGTAGCAATACTGTGACCAGGTGGTGCAGGCTCAGATCCTGCATCATCTCCCCTAGGATGTACTGGTATGGGGTGTACTCGGTGTCAGAGGAGAGGTGAACAGAGATGTCCTTTTCCTCAGAGAAGAAAATGGAAAATGATGAGGAGCAGGAGTCAAAAGGCAGTGGTGAAGGGACTATAGGCTGGAAAATGGCCTGGTCTGCCCTAAGCTGGTACAGGGAGAATGCACCAGTCATCATCCTGAACAGGTCCCAGGACAGAAGCTCAAGAGGACCAGAAATGGCTAGGAGAGGGAGAGGAGAAGGGTCATGCGAGACCAAGCCAGGTCCTCTTCCAGGGCTGTGGGAATGCTCAGAGGACCTTTCCCAGAAGGAGGAACTGGCAGCTCCGCTCATCAACAAGTGGCCAACAGCTGCAGACCATTGGGATGGTGCCATGGGGGGAAGCCCCCCAGTGGGGACAACAGAGCTGTGCAGATTCCACGGGGTGACCCCGATACCCACCAATGATGGGGCCAGGTGGTTCTGGGGAGAAGGATGGGTCTGAACCAGCACTGTGAATCCTGCTAGAGTTGCCACCTACTCTAAGCAAGGAGTGAGCTGCAGGCCCAGTCTCCAAAGTCCTCCCATCACCAGAACTGGCTCGGCCCCCGGAGCTAGGCCAAGGCTCCAGACCAGGCCTCCAGGGAAAGAGGTACCAGAAGTGGCATCACGAATGGCACCGACTCCATCTCCCATGCTGTGAACTGTGCCAGGAACAGCACTGGGACCTGAACTGGTACTACAAAAGGCACCAGAAAGGGCCCTGGTGCTCATGACAGACAGTGTTTATGTGACAGACACCAACCCCCCAAGAAGCCCTGGCTCCCAGCTAGTCCCAAAACCAGACACAGGAAGGCCCATATCTTCACCAGCCCCCTTCTGAAGTCCAAACCCCTCTCCAGGTCATCCAACTGCTTGGGATAAGATATCCAGACCAACTTGAGGGCCTGAGAGGGATGGGCTCTAGAGGCCTTCCTTCTCCCGACACCGTGGGCAGCACTGGGAGGGGGTCAAGCCTCGTGGTCGCACTGCCTCACTCAGTGCTCACCAGTGTAGACCCAGCATATAGCTTTGGCCTCACCACCAGGGTTGTCCCCTGGCCCGAAGGGACAGCACACTGGTAGGGGTGCTCAGCCAGTCCCCCAAGAGAGAATAACTATCCACCAGACCCCTCCCCCAGGTTCTCCAAATTCTCAGCAGGAAAAGCACGAGAAGAGACATGGTCTTCCTTGGTACGTACAGTACTGGGAAGAGGCTCAGGGGAAGAGCCAAGGGACCTTACCTTGGTGTTCCTGGTGTGATGCCTACCTCCTAAAATGGGGGCTTGTGACCCCACTTTAGCACAACGAACTTGAGGGTGTGGTAATCCATGGAGAAACATGCACTGCAACCTGTCCAGGTCATGGTCAGCGCTGAGGCAGGTCCAGTAGGCATCATGCCAGTCCTGGATGGTGATGTGTCCCTCACAGGAGCACTGATGCATTGGGGGCCGAACTTCTACTTCTTCTTTGAAGATTTCTTTTTACACTCCTTGGAACTGGACATGGCACTGTGAGAAAAATATAAAAAAGAATAGAAAAGATTTGGCATTGTACTGAAAGAGGAAAATAATAAAGATTGCATGGAGAGAGACGATAGCACAGAGGTATGGCATTGAACAGTGGTGAGTCAAGGAAGGAGTGTGAGACAGTTGCAGTGACGACTTCAGGTGTTCCCACAATGTGCTCCGATGGTGGAAAAAACAGAACTGAGGAAGTTGGGGGACTGGTGTCAGTTACAGGCCAACGCACAGCGCCACGTCATTACGTCTGGCTCGGGGGTTGGGGATCCCCAGCACTAACGTCAGTCCCCCAAGCTGTAAAATACAGAAGAGTTTGCTCCCGTGGGTCCTAGTGCCTCCAACAAAGACCCATAGATGGGAATATATGATGAGGATTGATTCCTGGAAGATTTTGAGTTCTTACTAGACAAATTCTGAATGTCCTGTGAACATCTAACTTGTAAGCTATGTTTCTCTGTCACCGGACAGCTTCAGGCAGAAAGAAGGGAGAGTAACCACTTGATTAACATGAAAAACTGTACGTACTTTCAGTAGAAAAGAAGGTACAGTTCACAGCACAACCTTATCCCAATGAAAAACAAGGTAAGGATCCTTACATGAGAGCTTGCAGCTCACCAGTCCTTCTCATGAAACAAACAGCTGCTAGAAAGCAGGTTTTGACTTGAGGATATCTTCACAGACTCAAAATATTGGTACAAAGGTGCCTCACAGAGTGCACCGACAGGCAAATTGAAATCCCATGGAGATCTATAGGTGCGTTTCGTTCTGGTGATGAACAGACTGCTCAAAGAAATCTGTTTACATCTACAACACTGGACCCCAGCAAGGATCCCTCAAAAGTGTCCCAGGACTGCCCCAACACAGATTTGAACTCGCCGGGTGCTAAGTGAAAGCCTTTTCTATCTCTGCCCAAGGAAAATTGAAGATTTGTGCCACTAAAGCCTTTTTTGGTTGGATCTCCAACCACCTGACTCACACGAAGGTCATCCAAATTCTATTGTACCTCACAGATGTAGACTGCTTCCTGGAGGACATGAGACTGTCTACCACCTTCTCCGAATAGCCTAACTTAAGAAGTCTCTCCCATTCAGGAACCAGGCAGCTATATGTATCTGAGCTTAACACCGGCAGATATTTATGGGGTGCTATCCAGTACAATTCCTGAACTGCTAGGTTGACAAGATTGGAGAATCACAGCCTTATTGGCCACTCTGGAGCTATCAGGAGCAATCTTCTGAGAGACACATGGAGTTTTGAAGAATTGCTGGGACCAGAAGAATGGATGGAAAAAGGTAAGCTCCTTGGAAGTTCCATGGCTGAGATGGTATATCCAGTGCCTTCACCACTGAGTGCTTGTAATGACCGAAAAACCTTGGGACATAAGCATTGTAACTGAAGGTGAAGAGGTCTATGTTCAGGGTCCTGAACATGAGACACAAGATGCTTAACCCTGCATCAAGTGTCAGAATCATCTCTGAAGGACAAACTACAGATGAGCATCTCAGAAGGTGCTGCATTTCCCCCCCCACCATTTCAGTGACTTGAATGCAGAACGCATAATCCTTATTGGCACCTGGTACTGCTCCAAGACCAGTGACAAGGAAGAACAGGGACCTAAAGGAGGCCTCATATGTAGATTGAACCAGGCAACCATTTCTACTGTGGTTGTCTTCAGACTGGAATCTGTAGGCATATGTGGTCTGATGCAATTCTTTTGGTTCTAAGTTGATAAATCTCCATTATTAGATGCTCTGGGCTCTGCTGAGATAGTAACACCTGAGCTAAATCTATGTGCAAATTTGCAACCAAATGCTCCAGGGTCTGAGAGGGCTGTAAAGAACTAGTCTTTTTAATTTTTTGCTACCCAATGGTAATTCTGCTTGACCTGTACTACCCTCTATGCTAATCGGTGAGCTAACAATTTCGACAATGCTTGGATGATGAGATCATCCAGTTATGGGTATACATGGTGACCCGCCCTCCAGAGGAGGGCCATTATCCCCACTAGGACTTTTGTGAAAAATCTCGGGGCTAAAGTCAGGCTGAAAAAGACAGCCTTGTACTGGAAATACAGGTTCTGAAACATATTAACCCTTGCATGGCCGCAGACTGATATATCAGTCCCAACTTTAATTCTGTTGGCAGCCTAAGGGTTGAAATGACTTGTATGATACAGTACACCGAGATAAGCAGAGGGCTACCAGACAATGTCCATATAGCAGATACAAGTACACACCATTCTAATGGCATGAAAGTAAACTGTAATTCAAGTATTATTAATCAGTTTCTTCTACCCTATTACCCATCGTGGGTGGAGACTAGTTCCAACTGAAATTATCAGTTTCTTGTTATTTTAGATTATGGAACAGACAGTCCCTAGAAACCAGGGACAATGATACTTCCTGGAGTGGGGGTTGCAGATGAACCACGGTGGCAGTTATAAAAACAGGGAGCCAGTCAATCACCCTACATGTCCCATCAGCGAAGAAAGGTTTAAGATGGTTTTATGTTAATAATCCTAATCCATTCTGGTGTCTAAAGTACAAATACTAAATCTTTACCCAATATACATAATACCCATCTTGTCCATCAGGAATTAAAATGGTCCATCTTACATTAAGTAAGTGGAATATCTTTCCCATCTTGTAGATTTGATTAATTGTTACACTTCAGGCTCCAATCTCGGGTGGGCGGGGCTGCACAGTATGCCACAGCACGGTGATGGAATTCTTACAAGCTACTACAAAAAATTCCCCAACAGGTACCGTGTGTGTCTCTCATGAAAGCCAACAGGGATGAACAATACAAGATAAAAGTCCGCAGTAAGAGGTTGATGAAAGAGCTCAGAAGGTTCCCTTTCTATTGCCTTGAAGGAAGAGTTTAAAAAGCACCTTTCCTGGCTTTTTATAAATTTCACCCCAGAAACACTATAGGTGCCTTACCTGCCCCAAAGTCTACTGGAGCCCAAAGAAAAACTTACTCTCCATAGTAATGTTGTTTCTTCCAAGGGATCCCTCACTACACTCAACAACAGCAATCATTCCCCTGAAATGAGCTGCCCAAGAGCCTAGAATGTTATGCTAATTACAGAATCTTTGAATTAAATCCAAAACTGTGTGGTGTGGTCACTCTCACCTCTGCCCTCTAACATCATATTTATTTCTGAAGCTAGGGTGAGCAGTGACCACTAAACTAGCTAAATGACTACCAAATAATTATTCAGATGTTTAGAGCCTTAGGAGACTCCTAAATGTGGCAGAACAGATTTAAAAAGATCAGCTCACTGAGTATCAACTGTAAGGTACTGTAACAAGTAATGCTCAAGCAAACTGAAAAGAACTGATTCTTCTGAGCAACTTTTCCAGATTCTAGAAGGGCAAGTAGGGATGGAATTGTTAAGATAGCAATAGATTTCTTGGAAGACACCTTACTACGATATTTTTTTTCTTCAAGCCCTAGGAATCCCTCACTACGTTTAACAACTGCAGACTACAAAGCAGTACCTTGGGAGGCTGGGTACAGAACCTACTTAGGGGAAAACATTCTTCAAGACAGCAGTGCCAAAGCTGCAATCATTTCTGGACTATATATCCACACAAGAGTGCTTCGTGAAAGCATGTACTGTTTTCCAGGTAGCTGCTTTACATATTTCCTGCAAGGAAATAACTCTTAATGCTGCCACAGAGGCAGAGGTGCCCCATGTGGAGTGCGCCCTGAGGCCTTCAGGTGGCAGCTTGCCAGCTTTGCCGTAACAGAACTGTACGCAGAAGACTATCCAATGGGAAACTGTTATTCTGGATGCTGGTTTACCTTTACCCACTTCACCACAGGTGACAAAAAAACTGAGTATTATTAGACCTTACCTCTTTTGTATGGTCCAGAGAGTAGCTCAGCACTCTTTCTAACATCTAAACTGTGGAGATGTTCTCCTGAGCTGGATTTTGCTGCAAAGAACACTGGAAGTGTAACTGACTGGTTCAGATGAAATTTGGGCACCACTTTGGGGAAGAATTTTCTGTTAGGTCTTAGGACTACCTTGTCCCTGTGGAAAATGATATAGTTAGGATCTGTGCAGAGGGCTTGCAGCTCACTTGCCCTTCTGGCAGATGTCACAGCCACCAGGAAGAATGCTTTCCAGGTAACATACTTCAAATCAGCAGTTGCCATGGGCTCAAAAGGAGCCTCCATGAGTTGGGCAATGCACAGATTCAAGTCCCATGGTGGGACAGGATCATTTACTGGAGGGTTCAGGTGAATAAGGCGTTTGAAGAACTTTTTAAAAATGGACTTCGAGGCCACTGACCTGTCCTTGCCAGCTGAAGTATATGCTGACACTACTGCCAAATGCACCTTCAGGGTTGAAGGCCTGAGACCCAGGGACTGTAGGCGAACCAGGTAATCCAAGACTGCAGGGAGGTCTGCCTGAAATGGGCTGAGCTGCCAAGAGGAGCTCCACAGGGAAAATCTTTTCCACTGAGAGGCACAGATTTTCCTAGTTACTGTCTTTCTGGAAACCTTAAGCACTTCCAAAACCTTTTCAGAAAGGTTTAGTCCAGAAAACTCTAATTCTTCAAGTACCATGCCCTGAGATACAGGGTTCTCAGATATGGAAGTATTATACTGCTCTGGGACAAAGTCAGCAGATTGTATCTCAGGAGAAGGATGATAGGGTGTTTGATGGAGAGATAAGAGAAATGAGTACCAAGTCTGCCTGGCCTAATTTGGAGCTATTAAGATCATTATTGTAGACTCTACCCTCAGTTTCAGCAGCACCCTCAGTAATAGTGGGAATGGAGAAAATGCACAAACGTTCCTGCCTGACCGAGGATTAGGGCATCCTCTTGTCCCCACTGGGGGGGAGGGTCTGCAACAGAGCAAGGGGAGCTGGTAGTTTTCCCAGGATGCAAACAGGTCTATCTCAGGTGTACCCCACCATCTGAACATTGCAGCCAGCACCTGCTTGTTCAGGGTCCATTCTTGGTGTTCAGGGTCCATTCGTGGTGTTCCTTCCTCATTCTGCCCAGGGAATCTGCCAAGACATTGTCTTTCCCTAGCAGGTGTACTACTGATAGTTGCACTTATAGAGAATAGGCAAGGCTCCAGACCTTCATTGCTTCTGAGCACAGTTTGGAAGATCTTGTTCCTCCCTGTAGGTTGATATAATACATTGTAGTGGTAGTGTTGTCTGTCCTGACCTGGATGGACTGAACCTTGATGTGGCAGGAAAAGGCCTGCATTGCCAAGCCACACAGCCTTGTGCACAGGAGGTTTATGTGCTCCTGAGACTCCAGTGGACTCCACACTCCATTTATGGTGAGATCCTCCACATGGGCACCCCAGTCCAGCAGGGAAGCATCTGTAGTGAGCATGACCCTGGATGACTGCTGGACGAAGGGAGCCCCCTCTCTAAGATTGTCTTCTTCCTTCCACCACTCCAGTGCCCTTAACAGACAGTTTGACACGAGTACTAGTTTTGACAGTGGGGTCCCAACCTTTGGGACCAGTAGGTTCACAAGTGGTACTGGCTATCTCCAATCCGGAATTTGGGACCTGGTAATGTTGTAGACGAGACCATGTGCCCCAAAAACTGGCGGAAGTCTTTTGCAGGTCTGGGTTGTCCTACTTTGGAGGACCTTGAAGGCAGTATCAGGTTTGCCACGGTTTCTCGAGGATGGAACGCTTTCCCTTGGCAGGCATCCAACGCTGCACCTATAAAGTCCAGAACCTGAACAGGCTCCGTCTGTGACTTCTGGGCATTTATTAGGAAGCCCAGGTCCTCCAGGGTGTGCTGGGTGAGAAGAAGGGAGGACATGGCCTCCTGGTGTGACTTTCCTGAGACCAACTTTTCGTCTAGGTAGGGAAAGACCACCACCCCTTGCCTCCTCAAATGTGCTGCCACTACAGCTGCACAAACAAAGGCTTTGAATATAGCAACTGTAGCCCTAACTAGTGACCCAGTGTGCAACACCAAGTTTATGTGGCACAAAAAAAATCAACTTGTGCCACATCAGCTAACTGAACATGGGGCCCCTCGGGTGTGTGAAAGAAACTTGTTACAACCTTCTACCCATACATTATTCTAGATGTACTATATGTAAAACTGCCAATAGAAGTACCAATTTGAGTACACTATAATAATGTTTTTTGTGACTTGGACACCAGTAGGAAGAGGAACAAGAGCACCACGGCTTATTTCACAAAGGCCACTGAAGCGCCGTCAGGTGACAGCAAGTGCTGCCACTAGTTACCTGGGCCATATTCAAACCACCAAAGATCTAGATGTGAAAGGTTCCATAACCCACTGAGCTCTTCAGCCCACAAGAAAAGAGTTCAGTTGAGATTTAAATGTGTTAAAAAAAAGAATCATACAAATTATTAAAGTCAAGTCTTACAGAACCGTCAGCATCAAGAGTATCACACCCAAGTTTTTTTACTTGCTGTTTACTGCAGGATAGTAGATTGTACAAGACTAATGTTGATTAATTCCAGGCTGGCATTTTCTGTAACTGCAAATCCCAGAATTCCCTGCAGTTGATATTACAGCAGAGCTGCAGTACTAGGAGATTAGTCTTCTGTGACTGTGTTTAGCCACGGGAGGACAGTGGGACAAGCAAACAAAAGTTCAGAGCTTATATAAACTCTTAATGTGCACTGCAGGCTGTTGAAATTCCCAGTGTTGTAGCTCTGCTCCGATGTCAGCAACAGAGGATTCTGGGACATATAATTACAGAAAATGTCAGCCTGTAAGCAAAATTAGTTTGATACAATCTACTACAGTAATGAAAAAAACAACAACAAAAACACATGTTTTTGTACACAAAGTGCAAACTAGGACCAGCTACACACTTGAGTATGAAGCTCTTAACGCTGAGGCTGATCCCCTTTAAACTTGGGTCGTCACCGCCAAATAGACCTTCCCTTAAAATAAGCCACTGTCTTTGATGTCATACCTTCCACTCCCCTTCCACTAGCAGACCCTGCTCAAGATGATCCTCCTGGTGAGAAGAGCACCCCCCCCGCCCATTCAGGGCCTCTCACAGCCCCAAAACCAACTGTTATACAGTGGCAGGTTACTGCCAGTTCTACTGTATATACATGATGGAATGCCTTGCCTGAACCCTACAGGGGAGGCTCCCACAGTGCAGGGTCAAGTAGCAGCAGTGGGTGCTATATATTATGGATCATAATGCCTCATTCTGTAGTCCAGCTGCTTGCAGCCTACAGGCCAAGATAATTTGGTTCTGCCCCTCACCCTCTTCCAGCTACATGCCAAGGGACAATTTGGTACTTTTTTTTGCTGGTTCTATTACTAATGGGATCAGGTGTAAGATGTTAAGGACTCGGTTAAATAAACACCAGACAGCTCTGTAAATCATTATTACCTTCATTATATCTGGCTTTTCACTGTATTCAAGCATGTCTGCCTGATTTGCCCATTTCTGGATATTCTTGGTGTTACCGTATGTACTTACGTTCTAAGAAAATACTATAAATAGCTCAAATATTTAAAATAAATTAAAGGAATGACTTAAGGACTGACTCCTGGTTAGGGCATCCTACTCGTGACCTCGATCTCCCCTGATCTGTCCCCCCTTTTATTACCACTTTCGGCTTCCTCCCTCCCAATCAATGACCCACCCATCTAAAAAAGTCCTTCGCTGCACTCAGCTCTTCTAACTTCTTTACCAACTTTCTGTGGGGCAACAGTCGAATGCCTTGCTAAAGTCCAAGTAGAGCAGATCCACTGCAAGTCTTTTATCCACTGCCCTAGCACCCGATCAAAGAATACGATCAGGCTGGTCTGAGAAGGCCTGCCTGAGACAAACCTGCTGCTTACTATTCTGAAGCCCACTTCTCTCCAGTTAGTCCAGTAGGTCCTCCTTTATTAGTGTCTCCAACAGTTTACCCACAATGGAGGTACGACCGACTGGCCTGTAGTTACTCAGTTACTCCCTGTCCCTTCCCTTATGGAACAGAACCACACCTGCCACTCTCCTTTGACTATCCCTGACTGTAGTGAGCTATAAAGTCCTATCTATTCAGGGAGGCATTTGGGACTGAGTAGTGCCTCCCCACTGCTTCTGCTACATTATTTATTCTGTTTTGTTAATTATACTCGTTTTAATTTATTATTTCATTTTAGAGTATCTCTTTTAGTATAATTATGTGATTTCTGAATTTTTTAAATGCTACTGTTTTACTATGTAAGGCGCTCTGAGCCCCAAGGAATGGGTCCTGTATCACAAAGTTACTACTACAACAGCCCTGCCTGTGGTTCCACCAGCTCCAATGCCAGTTCTCTGGGCACCCTCAGGTACCTCCTATCTGGCCCTGGAGCCACCATTTCTGGGATTCCCCTTGCAGCAGCCTTTACACCACTTTCTGGCAAAGGCCCGCTATTCTCTACTGTGAATACTAAGCAGAAACAATGATTAAGAATAGAAACATAGAAACATAGATTTTGACGGCAGATAAGGACCGCTTGGCCCACCCAGTCTGCCCATTTCCCTACCTAATGGATAAGCTGCAGATCCTAGTTAACCAGCAGCCTACTTCTTCCTACCCCCACCCCCTAGAATTGCCTTATGACTCTCCCATGCATGCTTGAATTCCACCACTGTTTTTGACTCCACAACCTCCTCCGGAAGGCTGCTCCATGCATCCACAACCCCTCTGTGAAAACATTCCTTGTTACCTCTGAGCCTCCTTCTATCTTCAAAATTCAGCCCCTTGTTCTGCACACCTTCTTTTGAAAGATGCTACCCTCTTGGACTTTGTTGATTCCCTTGAGGTACTTGAAAGTTTCTATCATGTCCCCCCTCTCCCTCCTTTCCTCGAGGCTATACATATTTAGCTCCTTAAGTCTCTCTTCATATGTCTTCCAGTGCAGACCCTGCACCATTTTAGTTGCCCTCCTCTGGACAGCTTCCATCCTGTCTATGTCTTTGCGGAGACTGGGTCTCCAGAAGTGGACGCAGTACTCCAGATGGGGTCTCACCAACTGTCTGTACAGAAGGATAATAACTTCCTGTTTTCTACTGGTGATGCCTCTCCCTATGCATCCCAGTATCCCCCCAGCCCTCCTTGCTGCCCTCTCACATTGCTTCCCCACCTTTAGGTCACCTGATATGACTACCTTTAGGTCTTCTGATATGACTACCCCAGGTCCCTTTCCATTTTTGTTGTCGTTAGTATCTCACCCCCCATTATGTACTCTTCCCCTGGGTTTCTGTTTCCCAGGTGCATTACCTTGCACTTCTTAGCATTGAATCTAAGCTGCCATACATTTGACCATTCCTCTAACCTTGCCATGTCCTTCTCATCCTTTCCACCCACCTTGTGCATCAACTCTGTTGCAGATCTTTGTGTCATCTGCAAAGAGACATACTTTTCCTTCCAGTCCCTCTGCAATGTCGCTTATAAAGACACTGAAGAGGACCGGTCCTAATACTGAGCCTCGCGGTACTCCACCAGTAACCCCCCTTTCTTCAGAGTGACCCATTTACGATTACTCTCTGTGTCCTATTTTCCAGCCAATTCTTTACCCAGGCTGGCTAACTTGTATATTAATCTTTTGTGTGGGACTGTGTCAAATGCCTTTCTAAAGTCTAGGTAGGCCATGTCCACAGCCCCTCCCTGATCTACTACTTTGGTCACCCAGTCAAAGAAATCTATCAGATTTGTCTGGCATGATCTTCCCGCTGTGAATCCATGCTGTCTTGGGTCCTGTGCCCCTCTGGCCTCTAGATACTCAACAATTCTTTCCTTCACAAGAATGAATGCCTTCTGCTTTTATAACAAAAGTTAAAAGGAAAATAAAAGAACTGTTCCAACTCAATACCCCCCTGCAGCTACACCACATGATACTGGGCTCCCCCTTCCCCATGGAAATTAAGGGAGGGAATGCAAAATATCTGTGGAACATATTAGTGGCAACAACAGAAAAAGTTATTACTAGAAAATGGTTAAGCCAAGAGCCGCCCACAATACAAGAGTGAGAAAAACTAATGAATGAGATTCAGGAAACGGAGAGGCTGACATACCATATACAGGACAGAACAGAAAAAGGTATGGAAAGGTGGACGAAGTGGATAATGGAAGTACCCAGTGGGTAGTCAGGGAGAGAGAGTTAAGAGAAAGTCTCAGGGCCGGACAGTCAGGTACAGGTAGATAGTACAAGATAAACAGAGCTCAATCAAGATAAGAGTTAAATTAACCTCCGGCAAAGATACCCCAGAGAAGAAATGGGCAAAGGCTTTATCCTGCAAAGACAACTAAGATATAAACCACTGTGGAAGGATGGGAGGCGCAGTCACATGACATAAACACAGGAGATAAAAGGAGACAAATGCTCACACTGTTTCAGTTAAACAGTTTAAAACGTTTTACTCAATTTATAACAGTAGCATTTTTATTTTATTGTTTTCTCTTTCAAGTACAAGACATAATTAGTAAGACAGGACACTTAACTGACAATGTTTTAAGGTATAAAAGAATGGAGATGGACTAAACGTAACAACACAAGTGAAGAATGTAAGTTGTGATGGCATGTGGTAAAAACCTGTAAAATGAAAATGGAAAAAGCAAAAATAAAGAAAGTATATATATAAAAAAGTGAATGCCTTCTGCTCATCTTCCTCCATTACCCTGCCCGCTTCTGTAAGCTTAACAGTTCCTTCACCTTTTTTTCCTTAATACATCCGAAATAATGTTTTTTCCCCTCCTTGCCCCTCACCCCCAATATGCAGCTCTGTGTCTGCTTTTGCATCCCTGACTGGCTTCTTGGTGCCCCTTCTCTTTACTCGACACTCCCTCCACTCTTCATCGCTCTGTACTGGAGGAAGGCCTTCTTTTTGGATCTCACTGCCTCACTGACATTTTTAGGGAACCAGACTGATCTCCAGTACCTGCTTCTCTTAGTAACCATCTTCAAGCATGTCTTTGGGAATGGCTACTTCAATTTCTGTCAATCTTTCCTCCACTCCCCTAGTTCTGTCCACGCCATCCAATATATCCTGCACTAATTTCTTCATCTCGTTAAAGTTGGCTCTGTTATTTTAGGCTGTGGTCAGGAGATTTCGACCCATTGAGTAAGAAAATCCTTTAGCGGTGTAACAATCTGTAGTTTAACGTAGTCTGATTTTATTAATTTGCTCTTATACATTGGTTATTACAAGTGAGAATTACCCAACCTCTTACCTTCCACTTTTAAACAGGAATGTCATAACCAGAGCATGAGGGGCTCGGATCTTTGTTCCATACCTGAAATGAAACAAAAATTCTTACACAGGAATAAAGACAATACAAATCCAAAATGTTATTTTGGGGAAACAGGACTGGCTTAGAACACAGAGGTTTGCATCCACGAACTGTAGGTTGTTTTGTTTTAGCATTCTAGTTACGAGTTTATCCCTGCATAACCTTATTCATGGTCTTGAAGCAGCAGTATGTGTAAGTCTGCAAAAAAATGCATTAGTTTTTCAGCAATAATATTTCTGCCAAAAACATCAACATATATACCGATTTCCTTTTATTTCATTCCTGAACAGAGATATGTCATTTTGACATTTGTTTTTTTAACTGTTCCTGCTCTCCTGCTACACTCACAATGAATAAATTACATATCTTGGTGTAGTGCTGTCTGCTTGCCAACAAAAACATGTGCTTGCACTGTTCTTTTTTTGCTCCTCTGCTCCCCCTGGCCAGCCCCTCCTTCGGGCCTCCTTGGTCCTTCCGTCTGCCCGCCATCTCCAACGCCAACCCTTACTTCATATTGCGTCCCCCTGGAGGTAGCCCGGCGTATCCCTTCATCAGGTGGGTCCCCCCCCTCCTCCGAGAGGGAAGGCACTGGTGGGGGCCGTCCAGCGCACTGCGGCAATCGGCTCCAGGTGCCGCTGAGGCGGGTCCGTCGTGAAGCCTGGCAGCAGTGGGGGGCGGGATACCATCACCCAGCTTAGCCAGAGAGCTGTTTTCCTGGTTTTCTCCCCTGGAGAGTGACGTGCCACTTGACGTCAAGGCAAACGCGACGTCCATCACTCCCCTAGCAATTAGAGCCCTGACGTCCTGCTGTGCTCCCGGCCTCCGCCAGGGGCCAGCAGCTGCCCGGCCCGCATCCCCACCCTTCCCCCAGAGAAGGCGAGCTGTCTGCAGACGCTCCATCCCTCTCCCCTAGCCAGCCCTCCAACGACCCGAGTCCATTCCCAAACCCAGGTCACCGGCATCGCAAGCAGAAATCCAACCGCTATGCCAACGGGCCAGTGCTTGCACCATTCTAATATAGTCACAGGATGAAACTTTTGCGTACAGTCAACATGTAGCCTCACAGAAACATAGAAACATAGAAGTTGACGGCAGATAAGGATTTTAAAAAATTATTAGTGGCAGACATATTTATTAGCTTGAGTCATTTATACATTTCTATTCTGGCCAAGAAAGCGCACAAAACTGAGGCTTGTTTTTAGACATGAGCGGGGGGGGGGGGAGCTGGGTTCACTAGCAGTAAAAAATCAATAAACAGGTAAAAATGCACAAGGAACAGTCACAAAAATCAGTAAAACACATGGGGTTATACAGTACCTCAGTCATGCTCTGAGTAAAAAAAAAAATACAAATAAATAAATAACCAAGTGAAGAACAAGTACACAAAACTGATCTAAAAAAAGCACAGAGTAATACAATAAATCAACAATACAATGAGTCAAAAGCAATAAACATGATTATACAATGGACAGAAATAATGCTAAGTGCTGATTAGGAGAGAGATAGTTTTACTCATAATGGCATCCCAGAACAACCTCACAGGTGACTCTACTGCCCACAAAACAGCCTGCTTACAGCCATAAACACATAATTGGATCCATTTTATAATTACAGTAAGGCACTTCAAGGCATGTGTCGCTGGGATGTCACTTATCGCGTAGCTGAAGGCACTCAGTCTGTGGCCTCAAGCCTCACAACACATCCAAGGTGTGATGTTATCCCAGTATGGCACACGTCCTGGCATGCCTTACTGCTTAAGTAACCAGCAGCTACACGGCAGCAAACACATGCACAAACTGCTGTCTGGGAGCCAAAAGTCAAACACAGGTGTGCCAGGAAATGGGGGTGGGTACTATAGACACTGAGCAGCAAAGAAGGGATGGGACTAAGTGCACAGGTGAGTACAAGCTGTGAGCTTGCAGAGCTGCAGCTTGAGAGAGGAGAAGCAGAGGAGCAGGGTGGAGGTTTATTTCAGAAGGGGGAGGGGCTCTACAGAAAAGGACCTCTCTCTGGTCTTGAAAAGGGGATTTTAAAGTTGTAGGAGTCAGAATTCCTGAGAAAGTAGGATGATAAGGGGCAGAGTAGAGAGAAGAGATGGCAAGGGAGGGCAGAAACTTTTTATAAAAAAACCAAAAACAAAACAGAGTGGAAGAGGTGTCAGCTTTCAAAAGAGGGGAGAGAAAGCTCAGAGTACAGACAGCAGTGGGTGCAGAGGGAGATGGGACGATTTAGTGCAGAGCAGCAGGAGTGATAGAGGGGGTCCAGCTGAGCAAAGATGGACTCACTGTAAATACTTCCCACAGTAAAATAAGAGAAATCATTTGAGCACAGCATCGCAGTGGGCAGGGATGAAGATACAGTGCACCCATTTTGAGGGAGGTTTAAATGGATGACATCAGTATGTCTGAAAAAGTCAAGAAGCACTAAAAAGATTTTTTGTCATAGGCACACAATGAGAGCAACATGCCTGACAGCAAGCCTCAAGGTACTGATACAGTGCCAAGACACTTGAAGGAGGGCCCTTTCTCCACCAGGAAGCCATTCAGGACAGGTGTTGTGGATACTGATCAGCCTCGGTCTGCTACCAAAAGGTCACAGAGACTGCTTTTCATCATTCAGGATGAGCAGAACCACTGCCGGGCAGGACACTGTCAAAGTAACACTGCAGGAGACTTTATTTGGACTTACTTGTACCAATGTCTTGCGCAGTTAATACATTTCCTGGGACTCACAGGCACTAACCAATTCATATGGACTGGTAAATGCAACAACTAGGTGAAGCGCTACCACTGCTGTAAGAAAGGAGAAAAGCTATCCATGTCTTAAAAAACTGGCTCCTATTACGAATGTATGTAATTTCACATCGAAACGGAAATGCACTAAAAAGTTTAAAAAAAAAAAAGTAACACTGTAGTTCCATGTCCAGCTCAGGGGCCAAGGATCCTCTGAGGAAAGCACTGTATCAGTTTTCCAAGGATCCTAAGAAGAGCTTAGCTTAGGATTAGAATTTAGAGAGAAGCTAAAACCAGAAAACATGGGCTACAGATCCAAGAGTGTAAGTTCAGGGGGACTGCAGAAAATATTACACACAGGAGGATGGTGGGCAGACTGGATTACCACTAACTGTTGTATACACAAATAGCTTGCAGGGGTTTAAGGCCAACCTTAGAAGGCACATGACAGAGAAAAACAGTATAACTACTGAAAAGTAGGGGACAGTCTCGATGGGCATTAGTGCAACTTCCATCTTCTAATGTTTTTATGTTTGAGGGCAGGGGTGCTGATTTGGGAAGGGGTCAAAAAGGGAGTGAACAACTTTCTAGAATGCTGATGGTCTGTTTAAGTTATTCTGAAGGCTGGAAGCAAAATACTCAGTATTGACCACTCTGATGGATTTGGTGCAGGCATTGATCCTCCAGTGGGACTTCAGGTGATGTCACGGGCTGGACTGGTAGCTAGGCAAAGAGTTCCTTTACTCTTGATCGTGATTCTCCCCCATAATTAGCAACTTCTATTGAAATAAAAGCAAAAATGGTTAGGGGAGGGCAGATGCACCCAGTCAAGCACTCGATCAACAGCACCAAACCATAATGGGGGCAGACTGAGTAGCGATAGCTGGAAGGAAAGTTGCAGCCCATTGCCTGCCAGTGGCCACAGGCCCAACTATGTCACTGATCCAGAACCTGAGAAACTCTCCCATAGCCATTTTGAGATTCTGCTTAGAAAACCATGGCCTCAAGCGATGATAATAGTAAGGAATTTTGCAGACTCTATCAGAAATTGAATTCAGCTGAGAAACGGGTGGACGGGCAGAACAGCAGGATGCCACAATACAACTTGGGGAGGCCTTGAGCTTTTATTTCAGCATACAGCAGCCCTTCAGGACAAGTGCTTAGACTTGGAGGTGCAGTTAAGGAGGTATAATTTGCACCTTTATGGACTACAAGAAGGGATGGAGGTGGGTAAAATTGCAGACTTTCTGGAAGATTTATTGTGAGATGTCCTCAATCTGCCTACAACCTTGCCCATTAGAAATGAACACGCTCACAGAGCTTTACAACCTGTATCCACTGACCCCAAGGCCCGCCTATGCTCATTTCTTAAGACATTCTCCAGCTTCAAGATTAAGGAGGAAATTCTGTGCTTAGCTTGGCAAAAGAAGGAAGGATAATATGGGGTCAGGCTCTTGTCTGATCAAGACTCTTCGCCTGAGATACAGAAGCAGCATCAGGCCTTTGGTGAAATCCTGAAGTTTTTTTTTACTTTTGATTTATGGGTTTTATGATCTTACAGCACAAACTGTAATGCACAATATAAAGAGATGAGGTACACAGACCTCCACACTGGATTTACAAATGCTGTGCAATATACCATTGTAAAAAAGAGTAAATAGGTCCATAAGGCCATGCAGTATGGAAGACTGCCAGTTGATTACAAAAAGGAGCAAAGTTCGATCCGGTTATCCTGTAGAACAATGCCACTCTTACCACAAATTATGAAGATTATCATTAACATCAAGATATGGGTCCCATGAAGAACTATAACATTAAGGAGGGCAGAGTTGCATAAATAACTGTAGACAGGCCAGTAAAACGACAGCCTGGGCTCAGTTAAGTTGCCTTAAAAACCCACTGTCTAATGCAAAGCAAGGCAACCTGCCCTATGGGTAGAGTAAAGAATTATAGGATTTAACTGATGTTCACAAACTGAGTAGTGATCTTACACACCAACATTTAAACAACTACAGTGTCCACCTGAAAGAATATCTATTAGCTAGATCGTCTGACTGGAGCAGCAATTCTGGTGACCATCAGAAAAAGAGAAAAGCAAACGGTATTACACTTTACAGTTTCAAACAGCTTTTAGTATACTTTAGAATAGGCTTTTAATAGCAGCCCCTAATCAGAACTGTAAACTAGAACAACTTGAGCACTGAGAGGTGCTAATAAAAAAAAAAAAAGATTCCGCAACTAGGGTGCCAAGAATTAGGCAAAACCAAGCCCAATGTCCTGGTCAGTGACATACTTAAGAAAAAAAAAAAACACTCAAAGGCACAGTGCATCACCCATCTTCATCAGAGGTGGTTTCAAGAGGATTTAGCTTTTCAAGGAGTTTCTCAGTAAACTGAGCAGCTGCGGTAGGGTCCACAAAGATGCGAGTCTTCGAAGCATGGCGAATTTGGAGTCAGGCAGGATAGTTAAGCCGCACCTCTATGCCATGCTGCAAGAGATCCTTTTTGACCACCTGCAGTTCCCTTTCTTTGGCCTGCATCTGTGCTGAGAGGTCAGGAAAGAAGCCGAGGCGACTGCCCTCCCACATTATTTCTCCTTCCGATCTGGCTACCTGCAGGAGAGAAATCCGAGCGTCTGGTGCTGATAGAGTTGCAATGGCAGCAAGTGGTCTCTGCTGAGGGTCACCTTGTGGTCTGGGCTGTTGGGGAATCACAAATACTTTTAGGACTTTTACCCCAGAGTACATAGGCAACAGTTGCAGGTCTTGGAAAATCAGCCTGGTCACCGCTGACAGAATTTCCGTAGCTCCAGCAAACCTGAGAGGAAAGCCCACAATCGGGACATCTGCTTGCCATTGGGCATTCTCCAGACTTTCAATTTTAGATTTTAACAGGGTGAAATCCTGGACACAGGCAGCATTGCAGTCTGCCTGTCTGACATTTGCCTCATACATCTTTAATAGCTGCTGCATTATCTTGTATGGTGCAGTCGGTGTCAGAAAGCTTTGCTTCGGCAGCAGTTAATCTTCTGTTTGTCTCTTCACCATTCGCCTGTATTTTCATTAACATGGCGAGAATTTGTGCTGATGGAAGTTCAGGCACCACCAGTCCACTTGCTACAGTAGGCCCCGATCCTTTGGCTGAGCTCGGAGAAGAAAGAAACACATCCAGGCTTTGCGATGTGTGCTTTGCGTCTTTTTCTTGTCCATTGTATTGCAGGGAACCTCCGACAAGTCCCAATGAGCTTTGTGGCCAAAATTGTAGGTTTGCAGAACTCTTCAAAATTAACAAGTTAGAGCTGATCAAAAATGCTGCCGCCATCTCCCCCCCCCCCAGCGAAATCCTGAAGATTCTTAGCGAAAAGCAGATCCACTTCAATGCTCCTTAGCACGCCCTTTAGGAAGAGCAGGATAAACTCTACAGCATGCCAGAGAAAGTGATCGCAGCACTGAAAGAACATTGCTGGCCAGTTTCCCCCATGCCAGCCAGCAGAGTCACTGAAGAAAACTGATCCAGCGTTAGACTGGACTGCAGTAAGAAGCCAGAAGGAGAGAAAGCTCAGATGCATGGCAGTACCAATAGTACTCTGTAATATTCTCCGAATGCTGCAGGCCCTGGGTCACATGAAACAGACACAATCCTCAATCCAGAACACCCCGAATGACTGGGACAGCATTAGGTACTTTTCCACTTCTGCATGACTGCAGTAATCCATGTTCCAGTGAACTTGCCCATTTGGGCAGCACTGCACAGCAAATATGAGTTCTTATTTGGGACTTTGGTGTTTCGCTATGACATATTAAGTCATGTTAACTCTGTTCTTATTCTGTAGGTTTATGGTATTTCCGTTGGGGATGTGATTGGAGGGACTGTTTACCCCAGGACTCAGTCTGCCTATAGTTCTCTTGTTCCAGGCAGTGAATTTTCATGCCTGGTTATGCAGGGGAAAACTGCATCTGCCAGGGTTTTTTCTGGGCCTGACCAATGTGTGCCTCAGTCGACCCCTGAACTTCCCAGAATCCTTTTCTGCCTGGATTTGTTATTATGGATGGCAGTCATTCCACATCTGTTGGGTCAGACTTGGGCACATACACTGCAGGGGGCTCTTGGGGGGGGTTACCTGGAGCGGCATTACAGAGGCCTGGGCAATCGGGTTGGCTGTAGGGCCCCTTCATCTCCAGCCCTGACCAGCAGCCCTCTCCCCCGCTGACTTTACCCACGGTTTACATGTTCTCCATTGTGGGTTTTCCCTCCACACTGTAGACAAAACTCAAATAGGTCAGTGCTCAACGATGCTGAGCTCTCCGAGAACTCAGACTCCTAGTATTAAACAACAGAACCCAGGCCGTGCAGTTCATTAAGCAACAGAACCCAGGCCGTGCAGTTTATTAACAACAGAACCCAGGCCGTGCAGTTCATTAACAACAGAACCCAGGCTGTGCAGTTTATTAAGCAACAGAACCCAGGCCGTGCAGTTTATTAACAACAGAACGCAGGCCGTGCAGTTTATTAATGACAGAACCCAGGCCGTGCAGTTTATTAGCGACAGAACCCAGGCCGTGCAGTTTATTAAGCAACAGAACCCAGGCCATGCAGTTTATTAACAACAGAACCCAGGCCGCGCAGTTTATTAATCTATAGAACCCAGGCCGTAGTTTATTAAGCAACAGAACCCAGGCTGCAGTTTATTAACAACAGAACCCAGGCGTGCAGTTTATTAAGCAACAGAACCCAGGCCGCAGTTTATTAAGCAACAGAACCCAGGCCGCAGTTTATTAACGACAGAACCCAGGCCGTGCAGTTTATTAAGCAACAGAACCCAGGCCGTGCAGTTTATTAATGACAGAACCCAGGCCGTGCAGTTTATTAAGCAACAGAACCCAGGCCGTGCAGTTTATTAAGCAACAGAACCCAGGCCGTGCAGTTTATTAACAACAGAACCCAGGCCGTGCAGTTTATTAAGCAACAGAACCCAGGCCGTGCAGTTTATTAACGACAGAACCCAGGCCGTGCAGTTTATTAACGACAGAACCCAGGCCGTGCAGTTTATTAAGCAACAGAACCCAGGCCATGCAGTTCATTAACATGACAGATTGTTTTTAGTGTCATATAGCGTCTGCTGAACTCTATTATGGATGCTGTTTACCAAGCTGTGTTTGTAGCTTGTTATTAAACTGAGGGAAGTTTTGCTTGAGGTGGCCACCAAGCTTTTATTTCAACATACAGCAGCCCCCCCTTCAGGATAAGTGCAAGTCGGGGACTGGGGAACTGTTCCTAGTACTATATGCAGATCTGATATGGATCGGGGGGGCCTAGATGAGCACAAACGTAGTCATGCTGTACGTTTTTCTGAGCTCACATTACCACCTTAACGCTCAAATGATGGTTCCCCTTTAAAGGGAGGCATGTACCGCTACAGTCTCTGACATGGACCTGGACAGCAGTGGTGGCAGGGCCTAGAGAAGGGAAGGGAAGAGAAACCTGCTTGGCAAGGTCTCCTACTCTGTAGGTGCATTAGTTCTTGCCAGAGTTGCTTTATCTGCTCTGTTGACACATCTGTTCTCTTCTGTTTTTCTCATACTAGTATTCTCCAGTAATGACAATAGTCTCTTCCCAACTGTGAAATCTGTCCTCTTCCCATCCAAAGAATGGCTGGCATTTCCCCACCTGGTTCTGATAATTGCTGTGTTCTATCCCATTGGCTAATTCAGGCACTGTAATCTTGTCTTATAATGTAAATGGTCTCACTAATCCAGTGAAGTGTACCAAGATCATGAACTTCTTAAAAAATTCTAGGACAGAATTTCCCCTGTTACAAGAGACCCATTTATCCTGGGTCGAGTATGACAAATTGCAGTCCTTTGGTTATCAGAGCGTCCTGGCCTCCTATAAAAACTGGACAGAGGAGAGGCACCACCATTCTGATTCCTAATATGGCATCTTTCAAAGTGCTAGATAAAAAAATACACCCTGTGGGTCATTTTGTATTAGTCAAAGGGAGGTATCATGGAACCACCCTCAGCTCAGCCTCGGTATCTGCCCTGTCTGGGGCAGATTAGTGTTTTTTTTTTTTAGACATTTACTTCTCTTCTCTTTTTCTTCTTATAGTGGGGTGCGGAGGCATTGATAATCGGCGGGGGATTTAATCTTACATTTTCCCCCAGCCTAGATAGTACCTCACAAACCCCGAACTGGGAACACCGGATAGCCACAAAGGTCAGGAACTAATTCTTGAACTGGGTTTTCTAGATATGTGGCAGCACATTTATGGGACTGCTAAAGACTATACCTATTACTCCCCACCCCATAAAATTTACTACACACTGGATTACTTCACAGTATCTGAAGACCTGGCTGACTCACTGCATACTAGTTGGACGGAAGTAGCTGGTTATCAGATCATGCTCTAATTTTTCTAAAACTCCATCTGGGCTTAGTCCAAAAGAACACCTTTTGGTGCCTAAACATTTCCCTGATGAAGGATGAAGAGGTCCTTGAATTGGTCCCTACAAGTATATAACAGGCAGCTGCAGACGATGATACCCTAGATGTGTCCCCTACGGTTTTGTGGGACACTGTTAAGGCAGTTTTAAAGGAGCAGGTTGACTGAGGTGTCAGCCAGGAAAAAAATGTTTGGGAAGCTAGGCAGAAGGAGTTGGGAGATGTGGGTTCAAGGACTGGAATCCCAACAGAAAATAAAATTGAACAGACGGGAAAACTTTTGACCAGGTTAAAGAAGGAGCATGGGGAATTGTGAGGTTACATTACAAAGTTGAGCAGAAACTACTCCTTCTAAGACAACAATACTATGAGGGAGGACCACGCACCTGAAGAATACTAGCTGGTAGACTTAGGGGCCCAGCGGGCACATGCCCAAATTGTTAAGGTTCTACATCCAGACATTGGGCAATTAATGATGGGGGTTAAGGACTTTTTAAAGGCTTTTATGAAAAACTGTATTCTGCTAGGCCTGGGAGAACAGCAGAGGAACTTCGTTTCTACCTACAAAAACTGACCCTCGCACAGGTATCCCTGGAACAGTATACCCTACTGCTGTCCACATTTTCCACAGTAGAAATTATGGAGGTAATAGTACAGCTGAAGACAGGGAAATATCCAGGTACAGACAGCTGTATTGTTGAGTTTTATAAAAAATTTCATAAGCCGGTCATACCTCTGATGCTGCATGCATACAGGGCTAAGCTTGGTGATGATGGACGTCTGGGCACGCTCACGGAACCATGCCATCATCTCTGTGATACCAAAGCCCAGCAAGGTCCCCATTCACTGCGCATCATACAGACAGATTTCTATCTTAAACAAGGACTATAAAATCCTGACGTCCATTCTCACTCAGAGATTAGAATGGTCATCCCACACTTGATAAATATCGATCAAGCAGGCTTTGTGATAGATGACAGGCACAGGATAACATCAGACTGACGGTGCATATCACTGACCAAGTGGACAAGACTAAACGCGCAACGTACTTCATGAACCTGGATGCTGAAAAAGCTTCTGATCAGATCTCTTGGGAGTTTTTATATGGGATCCCTGCCAGGTTTGGATTTCAGGATGACTATTTCCTATGTTAAAACTCTGTACTTGGTCCCTAGTGTATCCATCAGGGCAAATGTACACACGGAAGTAGGTTTCCCCTGAGAAGGGATGTACACCAGGGGTGCCATTTATCACCCATTTTATTTGCCCTATATATATACACTGAAACTCTAGCACAGACCATCAGCCTTCACACAGAGAAAAAGAGTATTCAGGTGGGGAATTACAAGCATAAAGAAGCTATTTATGCTCACTACAATCTTCTCTATTTAGAAAACCCTATGTCGTTACAGGCAGTGATGCACGTCAAAGCAGACTTTTCTGAATTCTTGGGGCACATCCTGAATATGACTGAAACACAGGTTCTGGTTTTTAATACCGACCCATTATATAAAAAGAAAGTACCCAATGAAATGGGGCCTCACCACCATAAAAAAATCTAGGGGTGTTTTAGGGCTCTCTACCCAGTGTTTTCACGTAACTCTGTCCCTCTACAAACAACATTAAGGGAGGATTTCAGGAGATGGGCCTTACTTCCCCTACCTTTTTACTCACAAATACAAGCAGTGAAAATGAATGTTTTATTCTGTTACTTTTACCTATTTCATTGTGTCCCCTTACCAGTTCCAAAAAAGTGTTACATTCTTGGCAGCAACAGCGACAGCACTTTGTATGGAAAAGGAAGAGACTGAAAATCAGAGCAGTTACAATGTATTTACTTAGGGATCAGTAGGGTTGTGCGGTCCCATACGTAGAGAGTTACTAGATAGCTGCACAGATGAGAATAGTCCTACTTTTAGGCAATGAACACTGTTTGGCGCATCGGGGAAAAAAAATGATATTACAGGAACAAGAGGATGTCCTGATAGATGCAATACTCTTTGATTTACGCCTACATGGCAGATATAGCTCCTCAGACTTTATCCGCAATAAAATAATAAGATGGGTGCAGGGTGCAGCAAGCACACAGGTCCAAAAAGGGTTCTGGCAATATCAGTGGCTAGCATGGGATGCAGACTTCCTACCAAACAGAACAGACCCATTGTACTGTCGCCAGGTATGAAGACCCAATAGCAATTCTTGGAAGGCATGGCTATTCGTATTTTTGAAGACTGTCAACATAGATTTCTCTGGCAACTAACAGACTGTTATAAATATTTTCAAATTTGAACTTAAATACTCAAAAGGGGAGGAGGCGTGGCTAGCTGTCAGCCACTGCGGATGCACTTTTGGTGCGCTCCATAGAAAACACCCTGAAAATACTATAAAACTACAATTTTATAAATTGAATCCACCACAGTTCGACTCTGGCAACAGTCTAAACTTAACTGCGAACTGTTATCGGAGATGGGGAAGAAAAACAACGACCAGAAGGCCAGTTTCTTTGCACCGCAAGGTGCGACATCTAAGGCGCTATCTCACTCCGTAGGCCAGTCCCAGGAGGACCCGAAAGGAGAGGTCCCTCAACCAGCCACTCTAGAATCTCTACAATCCGATGATTTAAATCTGACTAAGACGGTACAACAGTTAGATAAGAAAATGGATTCCTATCATGAGAGGATGTTGCAAGTAGAACAGAAGATGGATGGTCTGGTCGAGACCGCTCGGACAGCTGAGAAAACCTCTGAATGGGCCCAGGCCACGGCATTGCTAAAATCGTGCCTGGAGCATTCAGAGAACCAGTCAAGGGTCGCTAACGTTCGCATACTGGGCCTTTTGGAAGGGACAGAAGGGGACGACCTCCTGGCTTTTTGTACTGCCTGGCTAGAGAAGACATTTGATTTAAGATTAAAAGACTCATTGCTCAGAGCCTACCACATCAACCTCCGTAGAGCTTCAGGCCAGACGGGAGGAACCAGAACAGTTATGCTGCAAGCTGCTTCGTCGGTAATTCAGGACAGAATTCTCCTGGTGGCTTGTACCAAGAAGGGAACTGAGATTGATGGTACCAGAGTGTTGCTTTTTCCAGATCTCTCCTACGCAACCCACATGAAGCGGAAGACTTTCAACCCGATTCGACGCAGACAGAGGGACCTGGAAATCCCCACCAGCGTGCTTATGCCTGCCCGCCTGCAAGTAGTGGTGGGCCGGTAAGTATATGTGTACACCGACCCCAAGGAGGCAGTAAAACTGGTGGAGAAGTTGGAGGCCGAATGGGCTGCATGAGATGGGGATTCCTCTAATGAATCTGAAGATGATGATACTTGAGCCGGGACTGTGAGTTTCCTCTGCTCCATTTTAGCTTGTTAAAAATATAAAAAGGCTGCTGCTTTTGTAGTCTACTGTTTGCTTGGTGGTCTCATTCTTCCGGTTGCCAAAAATGATCACTAACATTATATATATTTGGTCATAAATAATAACGTAGGGTATCCTGGCTTTATTAAAGAGGGGATCATCTTTTCTAGATTGGACAGTCACTCTTTCCGGAATCTACCTGTTCACTATGGACTACTTGCAGATCTACTCTCAAGTTGAACTGTTTTTGGATTCTTAGATTATTTAGGTCATCTTCGGGGTGTGTAATGGGGAGTTTACTGAAAGGGAGAGCCTGTGTTTTTTACCAAAGGAGTCGCTCACCAAAGGCATGTTTTCCGGTTCAGTAATCTGGGGTAACTAATCTTACTGATTATCTTTGTTTGAGCATTGACAGCATTGGTCAAAGTGTCTATCTCATGGTAGAAGGATTTTATTCCTGTTTTTCTCCCTAATCTTGTACCAACAGTAGTCATGACTTTCACTCCGCATATCAACTGTATCAGTAATTTCCATGCTGTATGGCATGATTCAAGGATTGTCTATGCATTGCACTATAATGTCATAAAACATAGAAATAAAAAGCTAAAAAAAATACTCAAAAGGGTGCAGGAGTGGCTGAAAGATACAGATCCTAAACCATCCCTTTTTCTGTTTCAGGAAATTTGGAATGCACACTCAGTTAGAGGGATGATATCTCAGTTGTCTCAATTTCTTATTACCACTATGGGCCATTCAACAAATTATATTAAATTGAAATGGGAGACAGAGAATGCACATCCTCTTTCAGATAAAGTTTGGCAAGGAGTATGAAGGTCCATTCATCATACATCCATCTCCCCTTGGTGGCAGGAATTTGCCTGGCAAGTGCGAATTTGGTACTTCTGAGCCCCACATACAAAGGCTAAATGGGATATACAGGCGAAGGCAAGATACTGGCAACAATGTGGCAGAGGGCTGCTGCTCGCAGTCATATATAGTTTGGCAATGACCTGGGTGACATAATTTCTGGCAAGGGGTCCAGAGCCCACTACAGAGAGTATTCTCCCTTTCCACACCACTCATGTTTGGTATTTTAGTTGCAGGCATACAGCCAGGTGCTTTAAAGTGGAAAGAGAGCAGATACCTATAGTGTACACTGGTAGCTGCTGCTTTTAAAGCCATCACAAGACGGTGGCTACAGCACGATCCTCCAGCAGAGGAGGCATGGACAGGAATTTTATGAAAAAGATGAAACTGGCCAGCCCAGTGGCACAGAGGGCTGAGGCACTGGATGCCTCACCTCGAGCCATGCCAGCGACCCGGGTTCAGAAATGGACTCGGGGCGTTGGGGGATGGCAGGGGAAGGAGAGGACTGAGCGTCCAGAGGACTGCTCTCCTCTCCTGGGGTGGGTCACGTGGGTAGCCTCACTCTGTAGCAGCTCCCAGTAGAGACTGGGGGCACTACAAGAGCAGCACAGCAACGGGAACCAGAAAAGCGTGAAAATGGAATGCAAGCCATCCAGATGATAGTGGCCCCACCTCCCTGCGCCTCTCAGCTGCGATGCCTTCAGGCTGCATGTCCGTGCCTGCCAAGATGTAAAGGAGTGCTACGTGCATTCCGGTCTCCCCTTCCGAAGCCCTCCCACAGGTAAGGGGGGCCCCCCCAGTGAAGGGATACGTCCGGGACAGCGGAGCGTAGGAGCAGCGGGATGGCGGGTCGATGGAGAGGTAACAGCAGAGCTAGGCAACTACGTGCGTCGGAGGAGGTAGAAACAGATAATGCAAAAAAAAAAAAAAAAAGATGAAACTCAGACTGGTGCAAAAAACATAGGTTTGTGCAGTTTCCCCGTGGATGTAAATTTGTTCTTTTTTTGTCCTTGTCTTGAAATTTTACTAATAACTGGGGTAGTCAGTTTTAACTTGTATTAGCTTAGAATTTTTAAAAGTGTGTGAAAGAAAAAATTACTCACCTTAGTAATGTTGTTTCTTCTAATGGAGTCTTGCTGTATTCTGACAAACTGCAGTGATGTCCAACCTTTGAACTGCCCCAGAGATGAAAGAGTTAACTTTCCATGCCAGGCTTGGAACGCTGAGCTCGAGCTTGGTTGAGACTCTGTCTGTTGCTGTTTGAACTCAAACCGTCGTCAGATCTTTACGAGCTATACTCACTGGGTGTCCTGTGTGGAAACTGTAAACTTACACTAGCCAACTGGCTACTAAATATAATAAAAAGATTTTTTGGTCCCAAAACAAACACTCAAGTCAGGAAACCCAAAAAATAAAACAAAACACAACACCCACCCACCCAAACTAAAGGGGTGAGAAAATAAGGTGGGGCACCTCCCTGATGCCAAATTGTTACTGCCCACCCACATCCCAAAACCAAGGTTCTCAGAGTGGAGGTGGGAGGTCAGAATACAGCAAGACTCCATTAGAAGAAACAACATTACTAAGGTGAGTAATTTTTTCTTCAAACAACATGAAGTCTTGCTGTATTCTGACAAATTGCAAACTACCAAGCAGTACCTCCATGGAGGAGGGACAGAACCTACCTAGGAAACAGGCTCTGAAGCACTGCTGTGCCAAACCGAGCATCACTCCTAGCCTGGATATCCAGAGAGTAATGCTTGGTAAAAGTGTGTACTGTTTTCCAGGTGGCTGCTTGACAAATCTCTAAGATAGGAATATCCCTCGCAGCAGCCAGGGAAGCAGCTGTACCTCTGGTAGAGTGAGCCCTCAGGCCTGAGGGTGCAGTCCTACCTAGTTTTTCATACCAAAATTGAATGCAAGAGACAATCCACCTGGCAATAGATCTCTTTAGTGGCAGGTTTTCCCTTACCAACCTCACCATAAGTGAGGAACAGTTGGAGGGAGTCAAACCCAGCCCTTGGTACGCCTCATGTAGTAGCTAAGTGCCCTTTTCACATCCAAATTGTGCAGCCTCCTCTCCCCAGAGGAGGAATGGTCAGTGAAGAAAACAGGAAGAGACATAGACTGGTTAAGGTGGAAATCTGAAACCACCTTAGGCAAAAACTTCCTATTAGTCCTGAGGACCACCTTATCTCTATGGAAAGAGATAAAATCAGGCTCGACTGACAGGGCCTGTAACTCACTTATGCATCTGGCAGAAGTGATGGCCACCAAGGAAACAGTTTTCCAAGTCAAGTACTTAAGCTCTGCTGAGGACAAAGGCTCAAAAGGAGGTTGCATAAGCTGAGCAATGCAAACATTAAGGTCCCAAGCAGGGGCAGAGTCCCTGAATGGAGGATTGGTATGAAGCAATCCCTTGAAAAATTTAGAAAATACAGGATGGGCTGAAAGGGAAGAGAGCTTGCCTGCTGAAAGGAAGGCAGAGACAGCTGCCAGATGCACTCTTAGTGTAGCTGGTCTGAGTCCCAAGCTATTAAGATGAACCATATCGTTAAGGACTGTGGGCAGGCCAGCAGACTCTGGGAAAATATGCTTCCCAGAGCACCATATAGAAAATCTTTTCCACTTGGAGTTGTAAGTGTTTCTGGTGGAAGGCTTCCAAGAAGCCTTTAGGATATCCATAACACCTTGAGAGACGTGCAAATCAGCAAACTCTAACTCTTCAAGAGCCAGGCCTTGAGATTGAGAGATTTGAGATTCAGATACCAAACCCTCCCATGAGCACATGTTAACAGGTTGTAATTCCTGGGAAGAGATAGGGGAAGGTGGACTGCTAAGGACAACAAGAGAGGGTACCAGGGCTGCCTGGCCCAGTCTGGAGCAATCAGAATCACCTTGCAGGATTGAAACCTGATTTTGACTAACACCTTGAACAGGAGAGGGAAGGGGGGAAAAGCATACAGGAACTTCCCTTCCCAATTGAGAACTAGGGCATCCAGGGGGACTGAGCCCAACACTGGGGGCCTGCAGCAAAAGAGAGGAAGTTGGTGATTGTCTGGGGCTGCAAAAAGATCTACCTGTGGGGTGCCCCACCTGGAGAAGATCACCTTCAAAAGAAGATCACCTTCAAAACCAGGGGATCCAGGGACCATTCGTGATGGCCCTGAGGTATCCTGCTGAGAGCATCTGCCAGGGCATTGTCCTTGCCTGGGAGGTCTACTGCTGTAAGAGAGGTGTTCAGGGAATAGGCCAGAGACCATAACTTCATCGCCTCTGTGCACAAGGCCGTAGACCGAGTGCCCCCTTGCTTGCTGATATACCACATTGTGGTGGTATTGTCTGTCCTGATCTGAACTACTTTGTTCTGAACAGACTTGGAAAAAGCTTGAAGTGCTAGAAACACTGCTCTGAGTTCTAGTAGACTGATGTGAAGCAGAGATTCCGGAGGAGACCACAACCCTTGGGTGGTCAGGTCTCCCAAGTGTGCTCCCCACCCCAAGAGGGAGGCATCTGTAGTAAGGATTAGAGAATGAGACTGAGTGACAAAAGGAACTCCCTGTCTTAGATTGTCCTGATCCAGCCACCACTGTAATGCCTGGATCAGGGTTCGAGTCACTGGAATTAGTTTGATCAGAGGGTCCCTTTTCTGAGACCAAAAGGCTCTCAAGTGGAACTGAATATCCTTCATTTGAAATCTTGCTCCCTGCACCACTGCTGTAGAGGCAGCCATGTGTCCCAGGAGCTGCAGAAAATGCCTTGCTGGTCGAGACACCTGGGGAGTGAATGAAGAGGCCAGTGAGATAAGGTGCTTGCCCTGTCCAGGGGGAAGGAAGGCTCTTGCTTTTACTGTATCCAGCTCTGCCCCTATGAAGGTGAGGAGTTGCACAGGCTCTAGAACTGACTTTGAAAGATTCAGAAGGAAACCTAGAGAAGTGAGCAGTTGCTGAGTTATCTGTAGGTGTAACTTGACTTGGTCTGAAGACTGGCCTACTATGAGCCAGTCATCCAGGTATGGAAAGATGGAGATCTTTTTTCTTCTTAGGAAGGCAACTACTACTGCCAGGCATTTTGTGAACACCCCTGGAGCAGAAGTTAGGCCGAAGGGCATTGCTCTGAATTGGTAGTGGCCTGAGGGCAGCTCGAACCTGAGGTACTTTCGGTGGGAGCTTCTGATGAGAATATGGAAATAGGCATCCTTGAGGTCCAGGGAGACTAGCCAGTCCCCTGGCCTTAGAGAGGGTAGCATTATTCCCAGAGTCACCATTTTGAACTTTGGCTTTAAAAGGTGCTTGTTTAAATATCTGAGATCCAGGATGGGCCGCCATTCTCCTGTCTTTTTGGGGGTTAGGAAGTACCTGGAGTACAATCCTTTCCCTTTGTGTAGGGGTGGGACCCTCTCTATGGCTCTGAGAGCCAAGAGGGAAGAGACCTCTGCCTCTAGGGCAAGTGCCTCTGAAGGATTTGCAGGTGGAAAGGACCTGGTTCTCATCTTTGGAAATTTTTTGAAGCTGAGAACCAGTCCTTGGCTTACTACTTCCAGGACCCATTTGTCTGATGTTAAAGACACCCAGTCCTGGACAAAAGTAAGCCAGCCTGCCCCCTACAGGTGGTGGAGAATCGGCCCTGGCAAACCCATCAGGGTGCCTGTTTGGCAGGGGCTTTAGGCTGAGGGGTGGAAGCAGGCCTGCTTGTACCCAGTCTGCCTCTCCTCCCTCTAAAGAACCCCCTATGAGCATAAGCAGAAGAGGAGGCCTGGGCTTGGTAGAAAGGCCTAAGAAAAGGCCTGCCCCTGCCCCTGGAATGCTGCCTTTGGGGAGTAGCTTGCCTTTCCTTGGCCTGAGCACTCCTGTAGGTGGTCCTATATTCATCCATTTTCTTCATGTAGTTCTCTGTTTGCTCCCAAACAGACAATTACCAACAACAGGAAAATCCATGGCCTTAGTCTGGGTATCCTGAGACAGGCTAGTACATCTGAGCCAAGCCATCCTACGAAGGGCCACAGATGTAGCCATGACTCTGGATGAAACATCATTGGAGTCCACTGCAGCATGGAACTGCACCTTGGATGCCTCAATACCATCCGCAGCCACCTGCTCCAGCTCCTTGGCAAGCTGGCCAGGGACCTGTTTAGCTAAAGCCATGACAGTGTCCCATCTAGATTTCTGATATCTAGCTGTATAGCCATATAATTAGCCTGCCTGAGTCCCAAGGATGCTGCCATGTACTGTTTCTTTGCCATGGCATCAATCCTCCTGGAGTCCTTATCTGGGGTGTGAAGCCAAGGGTATATTTGCTTTTATCACAGGCTGCAGCCTGCACTACCCCAACATGGCTGCATTGCTTGCAAGAACCTCGTGATCTGAGCCTGAGAGTATACCTCTTGTCCATTCTCTTGTCCACAGGAGGTATAGAATTAGGAGTCTTTAAAATTTGTATTGTCTGTTTCCCAAAGGACTTATGAAGGGGAATAGACAGCCTCCTGGACTCTGGGATATCCATCATTTCAACATAGTCAGGCTCCTCCTAGTCGTCCACAGCTTCTTCCATAGGAAGCTGAAGAGTTTCAGCCACTTTTTTGTAGAACATAAAATGGGAAGGGGACTCAGAAAGCCTAGGAGGAGACACTCCTGAAGGTCTGTCTGGGGAGATGTCCGGGTCAATGGGCACATCCAGACTTCCGTAATCACCCTATCCTCATACTCTCCTTCCTCCTCCTCCTCCGGTTCATACAAATCCTCTAAATTATAATCCGGAACTGGGGGAACCGACCGAACCAAGCCCCTTCCTAATGGTGCCGGTTCGGTTGGAACCGGGGATAGCGACTGAACAATCCTTATCGCTTTGGCTATTTCATCAGCGGTCGGAGAAAGAACTTGTGGATCCGCACCGGCTGATTCATCCCTTCTGTTCTTAACCGAACCGACTGGAGTCGGTTCTCCTTGTTCAAGAAGTTTTGCCCTGGTCAGAGGGCACTCCTTCTGGTTTGGTTGGAACCGAACCGGCTGACCATCCGGTCAGCGGACTTTGGCCTCCCTTTCCCTGAGCCTACCAACTCTTTTTCCAGGGTAGCTGCAGGAAAATTTTTACAAATCTGGCAGTCTGAATCGAGGTGGTCAAACCCCAGACAACATAGGGTGGTGTGGGGATCAGCCTTAGCAAAGACTTCCCCACACACACTACAGTGTTGAAACCCAGTGGGCCCGGTTTTTCTTTTGGGTTTCTCAGACATGGCCAGTCCTAACAAAAACTTACCCTTTTTTCAGCAATCCACCAGGCAAGACACCCTTATCGGTTCCTGACCGTGTTACAGGTCGTGGAAAAAACCGTAATAAAATCTGTTTTTTAGAACTGATAAGGACCGGTTACCACACTCTAAAAGCAGAATAAACTTTTTTTGAACAACCTGATCGGTTCAAACCGAACCGATCCCACTTTTACAAGTTCCACACAGAAGAACAACAAAAATAAGCCTATCTAGTACTCACAAAACCACAGACAGAGACTGAACCGTCAGGCTATGGTTTAAATTCAGTCAAAAACCGAGAAAAACGGTACTTTAACCGACAAAACTGAACCGAGCAAAGGAGAAATCTCCGGAGCGACTGTTCAGTGAGGCGGAGTAAAGAATCTAACGGTTTGAGTTCAAACAGCAACAGACAGAGTCTCAACCGAGCTCGAGCTCAGCGTTCCATGCCTGGCATGGAAAGTTAACTCTTTCATCTCCGGGGCAGTTTAAAGGTTGGACATCACTGCAATTTGTCAGAATACAGCAAGACTTTATGTTGTTTGAATTTTATGTAAATGAAAATGTACTGTGTTTTTTCTGTTTTTGTATTTGCTTTTGTATTCAACTCCAATCCAGCTTTTGGTGGTTTGTAATGGTGAGTTTTAAATAAACTAAATAAACTAACTAAACTTAGCGCAGATATAACAATTGGAACAAGTCACTTAGTACGACAGCTTATGTCCACTTTTATCTCCAGAGGGACCAGCTGGAAATTACTGCACGAAGAAGAAGAACGCAGAGGGGAGGTAGAGAACATTTTTAAGATCACAAATGGCCACTTGTTAGTCAAGCAGTGTCCTTCATTAATCTGTAAGTGGCTATTCTTGATCTTAAAAATGAATGAGAAGTCCAGCCCCATTCATTTCAATGGGGCGTGCCCCCGCACTCTCCCTGGTCACATGTCATTACGTGCTTGAGCACGGGGGCCGTCAACAGGATGGGGGCTCCAAGAATGCATAAGGCAGCCAGTGAAAAATTAAATTTAAGAGGGAATTATAACACATATGGGCTTAAGAAATTTCTTGCAACCTGGCCAGAAAGAGTGTCACGGAGGGCAGCCACACCATGTGCGTAGCTCCCTTATAATCAGAAAATCCCTTTAAGAATGACATCAGCATGCTGAAGGGGGTCTAGAAGACAGCAACCAAGATGATCAAGGGGTTACAGGATAGGTCCTATGAGAAGAGGCTGGGAGCCCAGGGGATGTACTCCCAGAAAGAGAGAAGGCAGAGGGGTGATATGACAGAGACCTTCAATTACAAGAAGGAAATTAACAGAGTGAAAAGGGAGGGTTTCTTTAAAATGAGTGACAAGAGTACCACTAGAGGGCACAGCCTAAAACTTATGGGGGGAGATTCAGAAGGGATGTAAGAAAACATTTCTATACGGAGAGGGTGGTGTCCACCTAGAATGTGCTGTCAGAGGAGGTGATATCAGCAAGGACGGTGGGAACATTCAAGAGAACCTGGGACAAGCACAAAGGGAACCCTTGGGACCAAGGAAGAAAGGGGGGGATAGGGAGAGACAGTTGGGGTGGGGGCAGAGTCATTGGCGTAACTTGTAAGGCCAGACCCTGCATCACTTACCGAGCAGACATGAGAGACAGGGTGGTCTTCTGCTGGCTCTTTTCGTATGTTTGTACAATTCTTTCATTCAGCTACTTTGACATGGACAAAGCACTGGGAGACTGGCATGAACTCCAGCCCAGGATGAAGGTCAGAGCCTGTGTCTACCAGGAGGTCCGTACAAGATGAGTGTATATGAATAGAAACTTGAGGTGAAAATAATGGTACTTCAAAGGACCCCTTGCCCTTTTGATCAATGGCCAATGGCACAAATGGGTTGGCAGTGTAGTCTGGAGGTTAGAATAATGAGTTGTGAATGAGCTTGGTACATCCAAGCAGACCTGGGTTTGATTTCCACAACCTCCACTTGCATCC
The DNA here is from genome assembly GCA_016271365.2 of Neoceratodus forsteri. NCBI lineage: Eukaryota > Metazoa > Chordata > Ceratodontiformes > Ceratodontidae > Neoceratodus > Neoceratodus forsteri. Next base: position 22,326,496 of record JADMNL010000037.1, on the reverse strand, counting down.
TGTGTGACTCTGAGCAAGTCACTTAACCTCCCAAAAGCTCCTGGGTCACCCCTGAAAACAGGCACTTGTGCCTAGTGGGCCCTACCCAGTTACCAAAGAATAAAAAATAAATAAATAACAGAGGTGACAGGAAGTGGCAATAACTCTGAACGATAAATCAGACCAGCTAAATCAGAAGTAGGGAGGGTGACCAGTGGGGTGCCACAGGGATCGGTTCTTGGGCCAGTACTGTTTAATATCTACATCAGTGACACTGTGGAGGGGAAGGTATGCCTCTTTGCAGATGACACTAAGATCTGCAATAGGGTAGACAGTCCAGGAGGGGTGGAGAAAATGAGGATGGACCTAGCTAAACTGGAGGAATGGTCCAGAGTGTGGCAGCTAAGATACAATGTGAAGAAGTGCAAAATCATGCACTTGGGATGCAGGAACCCAGGGGAGGATTGCATGATGGGGGGGGGGGGAGTTATTAGCTGTCACAAAACAGGAAAGAGATTTAGGGGTGATCATATCAGATGACCTAAAGTCGGCCAAACAATGTGCCAAGGCAATGGGGAGAGCTAGTGGGATGCTGGGGTGCACAGGGAGGGGTATCACCAGCAGAAGAAAAGAGGTGGTGATGCTACTGTACAGGTCACTGGTGAAACCTCATTCGGAGTACTGCGTCCAGTTCTGGAGGCTGCATCTCCAAAAGGACATGGAGGCAGTTCAGAGAACGGCAACAAAAATGGTGCAGGGCCTACACCAAAGGTCATATGAAGAGAGATTGGAGAAACTCAATATGTATACACTGAAGGAGAAGAGGGGGTGACAGAGTGACATGATAGAGCCCTTCAAGTACCTTAAGGGAATAAATAAGGTACAGGAGGGCAGCGTCTTTCACGAGAAAAGATTCTCTAGAACAAGAGAGCATGACATGAGACTGGAAAGGGGGTAGACTAAGGGGCAATGTGAGAAAGTACTTCTTCACGAAAAGGGTAGTGGAGGCATGGAACAGCCTCCCAGCAGAAGTGGTGAGGGTAAACACAGTAGGAGAGTTTAAAACTGCTTGGGATACACATGGGGAACCCTAGCAGTTCAAAGAAAGAAGTGTAGCTAGAGACGAAGGAGAATATGCTGCATCTCTAGTATGTAGGGAAACAGGGCACACTGGATGGGTCTCTTGGTCCTTATCTGTCATGAAATTCTATGCTTCTAGGTAATAAGCAGTGCTTCATCTAAATGATTGCTAAAAGTATAAATAAAACTTAAACATAAGCCGGCTCAGAGGCGCAGAGGGTTGAGGCACTGGTGCCTTACCTCGACCTGCACCGGCGACCCAGGTTCGGGAACGGACTCAGGACGCCAGGGACTGGCAGGGGAAGGAGAGGATTGAGCGTCCATAGGACTGCTCTCCTGTCCTGGGGTGGGTACAGGGATGGTGTCGCTCTGCAGCGGAAGACGGTGGAGACCGGAGGCACTACAGACGCAACGTAGGAGGGAATAACACTAGAAAAGCAGAAAATACCTGCTCCATGTTCAGCCGGATGATGGCTGCCTGGCTATCCGAGGCCACTGATGTCCCACAGAGCCATCCATTCCAGCAGCACCCTGGGGCCAAGCATTGCGCTGGTCAGTCCCCTCAGAGGAGGGGGACCCACCCCGCGAAGGGTTACATTGGGGTTACCCTGGGGTCAGCTGCTATGTGGATCGGGGGAGTGAGATGGGTCAGATTCAGCCTTGGCTCATGCCTGAAGGAGTGGCTGATTAGGCGGGATAAAGAGATAACACACACAAAAAAAAACACTTAAACACAAGCTAGAGAGCATAAAAAAGTATCGGCAGAAGGGGACCGTATGATCCATCTAGTATTCAGTATTGTTGTCCAGTGCCCCACAAAACCGGTTCCTAGAACAATCGGAAATCTGCTCTGTGTGTTAATATGGTTAGGGTTACATTTTATCCTGGTGTAACCCCTAGGTGGCACTACCCCAAGGGCTACTACCCTGCCTGCTTGGCTAGTTGCAGGTTAAGGGGCCCGGGTACTGAAACGAGTGCCTCCACCCGGAGGACAGGGTTGTTGATAGCAAGGCTAACCTGGGTACAGCCCTCTGGGACACTGTAACCCCCCTCTCTTTCCCTTCAAGTGGCCTGGACAATGTACAGTAAACACTTTCACAATAACTCTTGTTCACCATACAAATCCCCACTCTGTCTGCGCTTACCACCAGGACTGGTTCCTCTGGCTTGACCCTGGAGAGCCCCTGTAAAACAAGGTTATGCACAGCAAATAGCTACAGTACTTTTGACACAAACTGGAACTACGGTCAGGTTAAATGCAAAAAGAGTCAGATCTAATTTATTTAGGGGACTTGAACAAGGGAAGGGTGTAATCAGGTTGACTGGCTTAAAGGCTAAATCAATCAAGCAGTCATGCATGCACTTCAGAGTCCCTACACAGTCCCACACTCTGGGTACCCAGGTGGGAGTAAGGTGGGCTAGCCTGGAACGTTGCTCGGGGTAGGCCAGTGTCACAGCTGATTGGGGCCCTATGATGGAAGAAAGAAACATGCACAACCACACACAATTTGTAATCCAGAGCCGGATGGCTCAGTTCGTGGCAAGAAAACAACAAGTGAATTAGATGACAACACTTTTGATTTAGCTGATGTTGCAGGGAGCTACCCTGGTGTTTACTCCCAATACCCAATACCGGACACAGGAGGGGTGAAATTGAGACTGCAGGTTTGTGAGCTGGAGTGCCAGCAGAAGCAGGGCCCACACGCATCGGGGCTGATCCCCAGGCAGGTCTCTCGTCGCTGGTTTTCTTTGTGGCATGAGTAATCTGGCTGGGCTAGTGTGACAAGGCACAGACTGAGGAACAGTTTGGATGTGAGTGCGAGAAAGCTGGAAGCAGCTTTCAGCAGGCAAGGCACAGTTAAGCACACAGTGGAGAACCAAATCGCAGCACACAGCACATTTATAGTAAAGCAATCACTACTATACCAGGCGGATGACAGTCCAGTCGCAATCACAGAGTCTCTGCGCAAAACCTGGAGTTCAGCAGTAAATGAAGGTCCTGACAGGCCGATCGCGTTCAGCAAATCTTTGGTCTTCTTCGGGTTTTAAGCCTGGTCACCAATTCAGTGGCTTAAATCTCTCTCTCTCTCACAACTTCGGATGCAGTCCAATTCTTTGAAGAGCTCCCTCACAAGGGACAGCAGACAGGCAGGCCAAAACTCAGCCCTTCCACAGTTCTCCCGCGCGAACTACACAGAAGCTGCTGCTCTAATATCTCAAGCTGTTCACCCTTTCGATTTCCCACTCAGACTGACCCTCTGCTGCAAGCAGCCTGAGACTTTCCCCAGGATCCAAAAGGTTCGGTTGGCTGATTCATCTGTCTGTCAATACAAGGGCTCCCCCTCCAGGTTCATTTAAGTGCCAAAGTCTCAAAATTACAATTCCTACAAAACTTTGCTCCCACAAGACCCCTGGGGACAGACACCATTTTAGGGTCCCCAAAGGTACTGACTGGTCCACAATAGCAGTCCAGAACCAAGATGGTGGGGCAATATGAAATGTCCATGCTGCAAAAAAAAAGGCAGGTTAGACAAACTTCCATAACGTTACTTTTACAATAGCTACTCAGCAAATAAGTACAGCTTTCAGTAAAGCTCCCTCTGCGCAATTAGGGCGCGCTGCTTATTGGATGCCAAGGACTCCTGCTGTTCTGTGATTGGGTCGCACAATTGGCAGGTGTTCAGCCTGATTTCAGTTGCTGCCATTCGGCTAAACTTTGGCTGGTGCTACTACTGCCTCTATAATTTTGTCCCACACTGCCCACCCCGACTCCGGTCGCTATTAAATACTCTTGAGTCTCCGCCCACTCCCCTGCTCTTCAGTAACTCCTCTAGGCTGACATCAGTTCTTAAAGGGGAACACATGTACGTTTGCTTAACAAAGACTATCTAGCTGCTGACTCAGCCCATTCTGTAACTGAGCCATTGCTAACTGTTTCACCACCTTGCAAGGACCTACAGGCCTGGTTCTTATTCACTTTCAGCTGCCGTGCGGCACAACCAACTACTTACATACCATGCTGCCCCATTTGAAATATAGCCTCAAAATGCAGCTGCCACTATTATCCCTGGGGATTCTGGTAAGCATGCTCCGTTATTGCCTGGACCCAAACATCGCAAAACTGCCACCGTCATCCACTGCAGATTCAAGACAGTGCCTGATCCATCCCTTTCCCCCAGGACCACTGTTCTACACCTTCAGAGGATCAAAAACAATTCGCAAGGGCAGATTGGCACAGACAGTTCCCCCTATCAAGGCCTTAGCTGCCAGGTGATACCTAATATCCTTACCACGCATTCTTACAACATCTTGGCAAGGGTGATGTTATATGCATCCCTTGGCCCACTTGATCCTTGTCTAGCAAAGTCTGCAGCCAAAACCTACTGTCACCTTCAAAGGAAAAGACTACATCTTGCTAGGCTCTTATTAAATGCTATTAAGAAATTGCTTCTATTACTGCTTATTTGTGCAGGCGACATTGAACTAAACCCAGGACCAGCTCTCCCTATTACTGCACCCATAGAACTGGCCTGACTAAAAGGGCTGAGTTTCCTGCATATACAGTAAATGCCTGTAGTCTTATCAGGAAATTCGACGCCATACAATCCTGGATTTATCAGAAACGTGGCTGAGACCCTCTGCTTTGGATCATGCAATCAATATCCCCTCTTACAATCTATATAGGGCTGACAGACACATCAGAGGGGGTGGTGTAGCAATTTACGTCAAAGACATATATACTACCACCCTTGTACACACTGTTACTACTCCAAAAGAATTCAAAAGACTCATCTTAAAAGTCCAAATCTCGAATTCAGTACAGTTTCGTGTAATCGGATGCTACAGACCTCCTTCCACAGGCCCAAAAGTTCTTAAACATTTGAGTGAGGTTTTGGATACCCTGTCCACTGAGGTAATCATTATGGGAGACTTCAATCTGGACTGGCTAAAGGCCACATCCAGACCCCTAAAAGATTTCTGCGATGCATATGGGTTTACCCAGCTTGTGAATAACATCACTTGGCCTAACAGTAAAAATCCGGACCATGGCAAAATACTCGATCTTATCTTAGTAAACTGACCTCATCTCTTCTCCCATACTGGAACTCTAGCCAACGACCTCGGTGATCATTGTGCAACTGCCTATGTGAGGTCATTACCTAAAGTTACTACCACCTCCAGATACATTCTAAAGAGCAGCCTATGGCGCTTCAATCCCAATGCATACCTGATCCAATCTTCAATGCATTAATTGGTAGGAGTTTTATCTGGCTCCCACAGTAGACAAGGCATATGAGTTATTCCATTCTGTTGTACTCGAGGCTATTAATAGACACGCCCCCTCACTAAAATCCGCACTAAGAAAAAAACATGCCCCTGGTTCACTACCAGTCTTAAAGCTGCACTAAACAATAGGGATGCCCTTTGGGAAACGGCCAGGAAAAACAGACAGGCTGCTGAGTGGACTGCCTTTAGATCTGCCAGAAACCTGTGTACCAAGCCGATCAGGGCCGAGAAAGCTAGATACTTCCATGCAGAACTCGAATCTTCTTCCCACTGCTCAGCAACATTTTGGAAAACCCTCAAAGACATTGAAGGTCATAGCCCTGCCAGCATGCTTCCCCAGAAAATCGCCACTGGGGGCAACACCACCACGGACAAATGCGAGATACTGGAACTCATCGACAATCACTTTGCTATGGCAGGATTAGCGTTCGACACCTCACCAGCAAATACCCTTAAAGCTACATTAAATTACATAGATTTGGCATGTTTAAATGCATCAACCCCAGCACAACAAGTCTTCTCCTTCTGTCCTGTCTCACTGAATCAAGTGGAAGAATTGCTCCGGGATTTAGACACAAGCAAAGCAGCTGGAGCAGATTACATTGAGCCCTAGTATCTCAAAGTAGGTTACCATGCTTTATCCCCTCCTATTACGCATCTCTTCAACCTATCTCTTGCCCAGGGTATGCTCCCACCTATCTGGAAAACAGCTCATGTCATTCCCCTATTCAAATCCAGTGACACCAGTGATCTAAACAACTACCGGCCAATGTCCCTCCTACCCACCCTGTCGAAGCTACTTGAGAAGGTTGCCAACGCTCAACTCAGGCACTACCTGGAATCCCTCAATCTGCTAAATGAAGTGCACTCGGGTTTTAGACCTCGCCACAGTACCATTTCCACACTTGCAAAAGTCACAAATGACTGGCAGATAGCACTAGATGCTAAGAACTACGTTTGTGCCTTGTTCCTTAACTTGAGCAAAGCCTTTGATACTGTGGACCATGACCTGCTCCTGACTGAGCTGGAATACATTGGAATTGGCGAATCAGCTCTAAAATGGTTTAATAACTACTTGACAGATCGCAAACAACTAATCAAGGCTAATGGGGTCTTTCCCTCTCCAAAGCACCTTCTGAGAGGTGTACCCCAAGGGTCTATCTTAGGGCCTCTACTATTTGCCATTTATATCAATAACATTAATAAGGGTCTTAAATCTGCAAATATTCACTTATTTGCCGACGATACGGTTTTGTACATTGATAGACCCACACCATAATTAGCCTGCAGGGATCTGCAACATAATTTTGACCTACTACAAGCAAACCTGCTGCGTTTGAAGTTACTGCTAAATGCGAAAAAAAATAAAGCTATGCCGTTTCCCCCCGTCTATCAGTACCTCTAAATCCTATGCCTCTGACACTTCCCCGCAAATAAACACAATCCTGGGTGAACCTCTGGAGTTCGTAACTAAATTTAAATACCTCGGCTTCTGGATAGACACCAACCTGTCCTTCGTTGATCATACTGAGGAGCTAACCAAAAAGTTAAAGCAAAGACTCGGTCTCTTCATTCGAATCAGGAATTATCTTACTCAGGAAGCGAAAACCAGGTTAGTCCTGACTACTTTCATGCCCCTACTGGATTGTGCTAACCTCCTCTATGGCCAAGGATCAACCACCATATTGTCCAAACTGGACGCTCTTTATCACCGAGCTATTAGATTCATTACCAGACTGCCGAACGTTACCCACCATTGCACTCTCTATGCCAAGGTAGGCTGGAGCTCTTTAAGCGCCAGAAGACAAAGAAATGCTGTCTTTTGGACATACAGATCAATCATTAACACACTCCCCCAGTATATTTCAGATTGCTTGCCTGTCTGCAGGGCTGGCAACTACCCACTGAGAAGCCTCTCGTACATCTCTCTATTGGTCCCTAAGTTCAGGACATGTTTTGGTAAAGCTGCTATAAGCCATGCCCTTCCAGTTTTATGGAACTCTATACAGAAAGCCTTTAGGCTTATGAGTCCCTTGAAGTTGTCCGCTTTCAAAACTCTTTACTTGTGCACCTTCAAAGAGTTCTGCGATTGTTTCCATTGATGACGCTCCAATCTCCACCCCACTCTAAATCTTCTGAGTTCTCTCTACGGCTCTGTATACCTCCTTCTCTCACTACCTCCCCTTTCAGTCTTGCATGATCTCTCCCCCTCAGACTGCATGACCTCTAGCGCTTCACTCACCATGAGGTGAGGCTACTCTTGAATAAGTTACATCCTACCTCTTTTATGAAACACTGTAAACTGTACTTATACTAGGAAACTGTCGATTTGGTCCTTGAGAGCGGTTGTATCCAGACCCTCCAACATTTCATTAGTCAAAATAGGTACACTGCTGTGTTTCAGTGAGTGGAGAGCATATTAAAGTCGGGGACGGCCCCCAGAAGCTCTGGGGGTTTAAATGCTCTGTGGTGAGTTTTGGGGTTTTTATTGAAGATAAAACACACTTTTGATACAGCTTTCCCATCCCTGACTTGAGGTAACCAATTATTTTTCCCCCTCGAGTTAGGGGTGTCTCTGCAGGAGACTCAGTGGCTTTAGAGCAGCTGGCTTGCCAACAATGACATCCACCCACCCTATGCATTATCATAATGAGCTGTGAAAGATTCTTATATTAAGGTAGGGGTCTGGGGCCACCAGGCCCCCAAATGCTCTAGGTTTTAGTCTGATCTGTGGTGAGTTTTACGATTTATTTTTTTTTTGCAGTTATCATGGAATCATATGATCCCAGTATCATCCTGGTCGCCCTCCTCTGGACCCTCTCCAGAAGAGCAATGTCCCTGTTTAACAGGATAACAATCTCCAGAACAGCAGGCAGCATGGGTTTGTCTCAGGCAGATCTTGCCACACGAACTTGGTTGATTTTTATGACCGGGTTATGAGGGCACTGGGCAGAGGACATGCTTTGACTCTGTGCCACACAGCAGGCTGATCTGCAAGTTGAAGAGTCTGGGAGCAGAGATGACACTGGTCAGGTGGGTCGAGAACTGGCTGCAGGGTAGACAGCAGAAGGTAGTAGTGGGGGTGGGGGGGGGAGAGACTTCTCAACCCAAGGCAGTAACAAGTGGTATGCCTCAGGGCTCAGTGCTGGGACCAGTTCTGTTTAACATTTCATAGCCTACACTGCAGTGGGGATTAAGAGCAAGAGCAGTCTCTTTGCAGATGACACAAAGATTTGTGCCGAGGTAGATGGGGGAGGGAGCAAAAGTACTTCAGGATGATTTGGTAAAACTAGAGGAGTGGTCTCATACATGGCAGCTTGGTTTCAATGCCAAGAAGTGCAACGTGATGCATTTAGGAGGCAAAAACCCAGGACAGACTTGTCGTCTGGAGGGTGTCCTGTTAACAAAATCCAAGGAGGAGAAGGATCTGGGAGTGCTGGTAACTGGGGAGATGAACTACCGTGATCAGTGCAGGAAGGCAGCAGCGAAGGCAAACAGGATGCAAGGGTGCGTAGCAAGGGGGATTACTTCTAGGAGAGGGGAGGTCATCTTGTCCCTATACAGGTCCCTGGTGAGACAGCACCTAGATTACTGTGTGCAATTCTGGTGCCCCTACTTGAAAAGGGACATCAAACTACTAGAGGGGGCACAGCATAAGGCAACAGAAATGATCCTGGGGATGGGGGACAGATCATATGAGGACAGACTGATCGAGCTCAATATGCATAACATTAAAAAAAGCAAGAACAATATAAATGCATAAATATAAAACCTGCAGGAGGCAGGCAATAAGTAACAGAGAGGGAGTATCAGTTGTCTCCCAAGGGGTCATAATACCACAGATAATGTTAGGGCCCCAAGGAGCTAATTTTATAAGGGGGGAAAAGGGCTACACATGGTCCAGGAAGTCCCATACATCATTCTGCAAGAGGGGTGCCTGTCCTGGTCTGCCCCCCCCACCTGCAAGCACCACTAGCCGCATCCAGCATTCTGCAGGAGGAGTGCCTGTCCTGACTGCCCCCACCACTTGCAAGCAGCTGTGACCATCTCTGGTCACCCCCCTCCCAAGAATATTGTTGAGTGCCGTGGATGTGTGCTGGGATGAGTCAGGGCACACAGAGGTTCAAATTTTATTTTGCTTATTTTTAGAGGAGTAGACTGTACTTACTTTAGCTCTACCAGACATCAGTTTTCCGGTCCTGAACTCCTCTCTCTGTTGTCCCTCCAAGCACAGTTGTGGCCTGCAGTGACCTGCTGTTTTAAAATGCTTTCTGTCCCCACTCCTGACAGAATTAAACAGTCAGCTGGTGATGCTCCACTAGTTTTGCTGCTCAGTGAGAGCTGAGCTGACAGGCCCACTCTTGATGACAGCTGATCCGGCCCAGACTGGGGGGGGTGGCGTAACCAGTCACAGACACACCACACACTATCGGCACCGCAACACAGGATAGGAGACAGGACAGAGCAACGACGAGCGAAGGGAGAACACGGTAATTCATCCAAAGACTAGGCGCAGCATCCAACTCAAACACCAGCCTGTTAAATAACTTTCCCGAGCAGATCTATCTGCAGGACTTAGATGTCTTACTTGTCTTACCGCTGATCTGCCACACAGTCAGTCACTAACCTCAGGGCTGCAGCTTCATGCAAGTAAACTCACAGCTGTGCTCACTTCCCCTGCCAGTGTCTGTCAGCAGCGGTCAGGTCTCAGCAGTTGAGAACACAACAGCGGACTTGGTCCCAGTCAATCAAGGGAAACACCTGAGGTGCTCGAACTGTCCTGGGGATTCATGTAAGGCACCCTCTGCAGGGTACACCCTAGTAACGCACCAGCAAAATCATCTGTCTGGTGGTTACCATGGGGACGAGAGAGGACACTCCACAACTGGGACTGACTGTGCTGCTGACTAGTGGCAGTCAGTGCTTGGCTCAAGCATAAAAAACGTCAATCAATGTCAAGTTAGGGGGAACTTGGAGGCTTTTGCTGCAAATTCGGTACATGGTACCAGTGAATCAGGATACGGTACCATTGTTTAAAAAAAACAGTATTGTACTGGCAAAACTGGTACAGTTGGAGGGTTTGTGTATCATTAGCACAGAATATGATAGCCTACTGTATCATAGTTGCACTATTACTCTATATACACTCAGTACATACATTGGCCAATTATTGCTTCTCTGTACATATATTGTCATTGTCTTTTACATATTGTTATTTTTTCCTTGATGTAAATTCCTTTTATGACCTCCCAGGTCCACCTTGCAAATGAGTTCTCCTCAATGGTGTTTCGCCTGGTAAAATAAAGAAATTGATTGATTGAATTAGCGATGACAGAATGAAGCCTACTCGGCTCCCACCCAGATTAGTTATTGCACTGCAATAGGCAGCTCTTAAAGAGACAGTACATGGAGACTATAGGTGCATTCACAGACAATATATTTTAAACGGCGAATACACAGGATACCAGCCTGGCCATGGGCATTTAGGCATACCCAAGGAAGATTTTTCGGGAACCACCATTTGTAGGGGGGTTACACCGGTAACATCTGATTATAACTAACCGGCTTGACTTACTGTGACGAGGAAGAATGCGCTTATTTTGCTCCAAAAAAAACTAAACTGCAAGATTGTGTTTTACAATGGTTTTAAAGCCTTCCTTACACTGCCCCATTCCGGAAGCCCTTGAGCACAGCCAGCGCTGCATGGTATTTCTGTTTCTGCAACAGAGCATTGACGGTGTAAATCAGGGTCTCAAGCGAATTCCTCTCTCCCATGGTTTCCACAACCGGTCACAGAGGAGCTACTTCACTGTAGCACAGTGAATACACTCACGGTACAGCGGCGACACGCCGCCGCACGGAAACAAGGCAACTCGCAACAGTCGTTCCGAAGCATGACACTGCTCGGTGGAGTACTCTCGCCAGCAAGTACATTGCCCACGTAGAATTTGTTTTATTTTAGCTGCTTTAAAGATCTGTTTTAGGTTGTTTTTTGCTACCGCATAGCGAAAGAAAATATCAACAATCTTGTCTTCATATACAGTAATGATATAACTTTTTTTTTCGGTGGGGGAAGGGTGGACGAAGGGGAGCCTATTTCACAGTGGCACACACAGTATAAATACTACTGGTACAACGGGCACATGGAGCCGCACGGAAACTAAGCCACAGGCAACAGTCGTTCCAGGGGACAGCATTGCTCTGTTGGGTAGTCTCACCGGCAAGAAAATCGCCCACGTAGAATCTGTTTTATTTTAGCTACTGTAAACTTCTGTTTTGGGTTGGTTGTTGTTTTTTTGCTACTGCCTAGCGAATGAAAATATCAACAATCATGTCTTCATGTACAGTAACGATATAACTTTTTTCAAGTGGACGACATTTTTGTTAATCGAGTTACTGCATATTTTCCTGTTTAAATGGACTTACTTAAAGAGGCATTCTAATTTTTCACCATATCTGTCGTATTTCTACATTGACTACAATAGGAACATTTCTTGTCTTAGAAATAAAGTTCCACCACCTCGAAATGTATATTGGAGTTGCCCCACCTAAACATCTCTAATTTCTAGATTGGATATAACATACAATAATGTGTGTCCTTTTACCTTGGCCACCCTGAAGCTTACACATTACCACCTCCTCTATGCTGGTCTGGGTTGGCCTTCCCCTGCTGGCCAACGATCTCTTGCTCTGTGCCGTTTTGTGGACAAACTCCTCCCAACAGATTACCCATTGTAATGTATATAGGGCTTTTGAAACTGCTTGCTGTTTCAAACTCTACTTTATTGAACCACTGCATATGCAGGGACATGTGCGACACTCTCATGCAAGAGCATGTGTATTATGACATGGCTTTCTATAGGTACCACCTACTGTGACACTGTTATACTACATCTCCAATTTTTAATAAAATCCATCAGTCTGCTAAAAAAATGTCTGATGTCTGTAACCACATAATCAGGGGCAGAGGTTACTAGCACATAACCCCTTTGACACCTGGTCTTTACCACAGTCCATGCTGCAATCTTCTTATTCTTTGTCCTAAGTGTAATCTTCATATTTTCTCAGAGCTTTGACCTCTCTGCCATATCTTGTAGTTCTGGCTATCTTTCCTGGTGTTTGTACCAGCTGCATATTTTTCTTCTGGATATCAGGTAGCTTAGCTGGTGAAGATACAATAGGTTGATCTACACACTCTGAGTGTTCATGTGCTATGGTTGGGCTTGACACATTAAAGGAATCGGTGTCTTCACTAGATGCTTCTGTTTTTTTCTGTATGTTTTGCCATCAGGCGTGCAAACTATATATTATCTAGGTGAATCATGATTGTCAACCACAACTGCAGGTTACCACTTCTCCTCACGCCTAACTCATACTTGGTCTCCCTTCTGAATGACTGGAAGATCCTGCGCTTGCCGATCATGATACTGTTTCTGAGTAAACTATCTCGATTTAAGCTGGTCTTTCACATCAAATTTATGCTCAGGTTTTAAAAGCAATGTTGATGCTGGCAACTTAGATTTTAACTTGCATCCCACAAGTAACTATGCAGGAGAAAATCCAGTTCCTTCCAGAAGTGTGCTCCTGTATTCTAACAGTGCACTTTCTTGTGCCTTCTTCAGTACGTTTTTTACAGTCTGCACTGTCCTCTCTGCTTGCCCATTGGTCTGTGGGAATCCCAGACTAGATATGGAGTGTTTAAATTCCCAGCTGTCAGCAAACATTCTTAACTCTGAGCTAGAAAAACTGTGGGCCATTATCTGAGATTATTACACCTGGTACCTACCATGAAGGGAAAACTATTAGGAAGTTCTGTATTAGGGTGGGTGAACATTGCAGGGCCATGAACAACAGCGGCATAGTATATGCTATGGCTCAGCATGCAGTCACAGCAAGGAATCCAGGGGCATATGGGTTTACTTGCACAGGGACTGAGAAAGGTTAGCCAGATCAGAGGGGAAGGGGGATTTTGACAGAAAGGTCCTACAAAGGCAATCATTTTGGGCTTCACCCACAACGGTGTGTGGGCAATGTGGGTGAAGTAATTTAGGGCAGTGGAATTATGTTGCCCAGAATTATCACGGGCAGCATTCCGGCACCCTAAACTGACAGCGCCACAGGACCATACCAACAAAAACTTTGTTTTTGGCCCCTGCACCCCCCCAAAATAAATACAACAACCTCTGGGGGGAGGCATGCTGTGAAAGGGGCACAAAGTTGTGGGATGCCCAACAGGGCATGAGTGAGGGACAATCTAAAATCCAGATCAGCTCTATCACTCACGCCCTTGTTGCAGCACCCACATTATGGCTCCCTAATCACAGTGCCCTAACAGTGGGATACCTCATTTTGGATCTTTACTTTGGGGGCAGATGAGGGGCCAGGTCTTAATTCTGGATTTGATTTGGCACCATTTCTGAAAGCCAAATAATTGCCTATACATGACAAGTATTAGGAATGTGAGGGAAATGATGCCCAGCATTGATGTTGCTTCTTGTTTTCTTCTCTCCAGAAATATACAGTGCACGAGTAATGCAGATGCTGAATGAGGTTCGTTGTGCCACTTGTACACAAAGTGGACAAGAGAGACCACTCCTTTCTGAGCAGCACTGTTTGTGTACCTGTGTGACTTTATTTACAGCTTGACTTTTACTTGAATAAGTTGAAATCTGCCAAGAGTTGCAAGCTACTTAAAAAAACTTTTCAAGTCATAGCTGTTACTGTTTTTAAACATCAGTTATTTTGAATTTTTACACTGGTAAGGCACCAATTGCACTTTTATAATTTTTGCACAGTGTATTGTATATATGTGTTTGCACACATTGTCATGGTTGGTACTATGCATTGAGTAATATTTAGGAGTTCATGTGTACTGTCTCTTTAACAAGGTAATATAAATTGATGTCATCACTCGGGCACATCAGGTTTGATAAAGCACTGTTCATATGAAACACGTCAGGTGTTCATCCTTTCATCGTTTGGAGTAGTATTTTAACTTTTTACCTTGGCTAATAAAAATGTTTTCAATTACACTTTGTCTGAGGTGACATTTTTGGTGGTGAGTGCCATGATTTTCTATTCTCAAGTTCAGTCTGTGTGCCAGCAGCACCTGTGTCCCGGTGTGGTTTCTGTTTGTTTTTGATAGGATTTTCTGATTACCACACAGGTTGCATTGAGCGGAAAACCAGCCAACTCTGCAGTTCTGCCAAAGGTAACGGTTTGTTTTTTAGATGTGCAGAGCATACACTGTCTTTGGAAGGCTCACCAGATTTGAGTTCCCAGCAGCAAGCTCCAAGCTACTCATAGCCAGCGGCACTACTAACCCATTGCTTCAGGAAATTGTGGAGAATTTAGTACCAGAGAACACATGCAGTCTGAACTCTCTGTTTCTAGCATTCAAAGAATTGGAAAAGGTTGCCGTAAAGGCTACGCGACTGTACTGGAACACTTTTAATCTTGATGCTTTTGTGCAAGTAGCTGGATTACCTCAGAATATAAGGTTGACAAAACACTAACACAGTTTATTGAACGCAATAGTTTTCTGGCAAGGTGGAGAAAAGCACTACACGATGCATCTATCAAGTTGATTAATCTCATCCTAGCAGAGAGTAAAGCCATCTCAGAGTAACTAAAGGAAAAGATTAAGACAAAGGAACAAATCTGTTTACTTATAGAGGATCCTGTGTTTGAACATCTTAATGAAAAACTGAAAGATACTATTGCTAAAGTGGACCGAGAATTAACATCTGTAAACCTGCATAAATTGACCTGGAATAAAAACAACTACAAGTTGGGCTAGGTATTTATGTGGGAGAAGAAACTGTCTCCACAAAAAAGCTTTTCTCATCCATGGGGCATTTTAAAAAATACCCCTAAGATATCTTTTGATGTTGGCATGGACATTAGTGACACAGATGCCAACAGTTCAGATGCGTCCTATTTTTTTAGAAGAGGAGGACTCCGCCCCAAGACAGGTCACCTCAGCCCAGGAGGACTGAGAGGAGAACCTGGTACAGTATCAGGGTTCTACCAACAGGCAGCAACAGCAATAGTTTGGGGAGAACAAGGTGGGGGGGTGGCGCAAGAAGAGGGGAGCCCAGAAGGCAAAATCAGAGACAACAATAACGCCACCTGTGGAGGGGACGAAAGTGATACATTTATTGAACTACAACTTAAGAGGTATTTGTAATCCGGTCTAACAGCCAGCTTGCAAACAAGATGAAAAATTAATGAACTTTTCTTGAAAGCAGAGCTGCAGTGCGGCATACTTGCAGTTCCCAGACATAGATGGCTCTTCCTGAAGCAGAAGGCCACTGGATCTCTGCTCTTACAGGGCATCTTGACGCAGACAGGTTCTCTCTTCTGGTACTTCCTCTCTGCTTCACTGCTATCCTGGACCAACAGCTCTGGACTCAGCTTTTCTGCCCTACACTGTCTCTCCTGGGTCATCTCTCATGCAGGTTAGCACACAAGTGCTGCTGACCTCACCAGACTGAACAATTCTCTTTCCAGTTTGTTCTCCACATAGTAGGCCTGGGCTGATGCAGCTCACTCCCAGGGCAGCAGGTCTTGACACCATGAGATCTCCCTCAGATCCTCCTGCTTCCAGAACAGTCTCCTATTTATGGACACAGTTCAGGGACCGCTCGCTTTGATGCCTGGGGCTGTCACTCAGCACAATTGACAGGTGCCCACAGGTCAGGAAAAAGGTGCCAGAATCTAGGGCTCCTTCTTTCCCCAAAAGGCTTCAGGAGTCATTGCTGTTACAGGGGGAGGCTGAGCAATATTCACATCAGTCAGGGTCAGAACATCAAAAGAGTAAATCATTGATTGATTGACCAATTGATTGATTGATTAGATTTATTGATAGATTTTGATTTTGGCAACTAGGTGGAGCCCACTGGGACAGTGTCTATTTACAGGTGCCACATGGAGAATACAGAACTGCACAGGGTAATAAATGAGTGGACGATTATATTATATTTCATGTAAACAGTTACATTTACAATGGCCAACAAAGTACCAGTTATGCAAAGGTTTAACGCACCAAAGAGATTTTTGCCTCTCTTATGTAGGATATGGGTAGGTAGGTAGGCAGGTACAGTACTTGGGAGTGACATAATCAAAGGAACACTGATCCACTGCAGTTTTGAACTGGATAATTGACAGTATGTTTGTTGATCCTGATCTGAGACCTGGAGGCCTTTTGGGAAAACAAAGTAGTCTGGATAAACATGAAAGGGAGAAAGGTGCAAGGATTTCATAATTAGTGCTGCCTAGCAAGTAGTTCAGACTGGCATTAGAAAAGAGCCATCTAAGGTCGGTATACATTAAGCAATGGCACAGTTTTCTGTATTTATCAAGGGCTAAATGCCCTATGTGACCGTAGAGAGATTAAAACCTAGATGTTCCCTGTCAGATAAGGAACCACAGAGAATGGTATTGTGATGGAGCACGTTTCAAGGTGTGCCCAGGTCGTGCACGTGGCACTGCCACCACCTTTGGCAAACCTGTGCGATCCAGTAAATTGTGGTTCAGGGGTGAGCCCTGGAGACACTCCAGTCGACTGAGTCCCAAGGGCTTAGGCTTTTGGTGGGCGCGGTAAGGAAATCACTAATTTTTCAAACTCCAGTTGCAACACACAATAGCAACATTTCACACAAAAACAGTTTCTCTTTTACCCAGCAAACTTGTTCACAGTAAATTCCACTGCTGCCACCAGTCTGTGACAGATCCCACGGCATGGCATGCCTGGGCCATGACATGGTGCTGCCACCACCTCTGCTATACTAGTGCAGTCCAGTAAATTGCAGTTCAGGGATGAGTGCTGGAAACACTCCAATCAACCAAGCCACAAGGGCTTTGGATCTTGGTGGGCTCGTTAAGAAAATCACTAATTTCTCTACCACAGAGGGAGTCAATAATCAGTCCAGTTTAACAGAATAACACAGTTTTATTAACAACAGATCATCTGCAAGAAAAAGGTTAGTGCAAATGTCAACTTCAAACACTATCCTCTTAGGCGCCCCCTAGGCAGGCCAGATCTACTCCATCTCACCTGGTACCAGGTTTTAAACAGACCCAAATAGGAACTCCCTTAACTCAGTCCCTGGGTACTACAGGTGTAGAATCACCGCAGGCCTGTAGATGTTGCTGCCAGTTGACCAGTGTTGGTGCATTTTAAGCAGAGCAGTCCCCCAAACCCCACAAGCAATGCAATTGCTTAAATGACAAAAAATAAATAAATAAAACTGGGTATTTGTAATCCAGATGGCAAAACACAGTGAAACTGGCATAAGTGCTGGAACCGTGGGGCTGCTATGACCATAACCCTACTACTTTCATAAGTGGCCCTATCCGTTTTTGCAGTCATGTTAATTTATAACTAGGGGAGAATTTACCCCTTACATCCTTGGCCCTACCACTTTTCAGACCTTTCCAGTGCCAGTAGAAACAGGTGTAGTCCTTTGAAACAATGACCAATGTTGGTGCCCTTTAAATGGAGTAGTTTGCTCAGTCCCCCAAACAAAATAGGCAATGCAGTTGCTTAAACGGCATAAAACCCCTCAGACCTGTGTATTTGTAATCCAGATTATGAAACACGGTGAAGCAGGTACTGTCCATTAAAACAACATTGCAGTGTGGTGCACCCATGGTTCCCAGACCCGGATGGTTCTTTTGGTGCAGCAGACTGCTGGTTTCCCTGGGACATCTAGGATGTAGGCAGGATTCCTCTCTCTGCTCTGTGCTAAACCCACTACCTTGGGCACTGGCTGTAGTCTCTTCTGACCTCCTTCCACTCATTCCAGACTGCTGATGCCCCAGTCTGACCCTCACATGTCCTGGCTTCAAAACTCTAGGTCAAAAGCAGTCAGCAACATGCTGTAGCACCTGCAACGGGACTTGAATCAGCAGCCTTGTTCAAAGTTTGCTTACCACTGTTCAAGCCTGAGATGGCACAGCTGGCATCCACTCCCAGCATAGCAGACATTTCTACCATGAGATCTCCACCAGATCTCTCTGCTTCTACATTACCTCCTCCTGTATGATAATGCACCCCTACATCCGGCTGACACAACTCAAGGTCTGAGGCACTGTCCAGCTGGCACCCACTCCCAACATGGCAGTCTTTTCTACCGTGAGATCTCCACCAGATCTCTCTGCTTCCAGCTCAGTCCTGCCTTTACAGGTCCTGCTCACAGTCTGTCTCAGTTTGTGCCTGGAGTTGTTACTCCAAGAACTAAAACAGTCCACAGGACAGAGAAAAGGTACCAGAATCTAGAGCCCTTCCTTTCCTCAGAAACCTCCTGGAGTCCCCTCCCTTGCAAGGTTTCTGAGTGTGGGGACAGGCCTGCCCAAGCAGGTCCATTACACTAACTTCTCCTGTATGAGTATGCATCCCCACATCCAGCTGGCACAACTCAAGGTCTGAGTCACTGTCCAGCTGGCTCCCTTTCCCAGCATAGTAGACCTTTCTACCATGAGATCGCCACCAGATCTTTCTGCTTCCAGTACAGTCCTGTCTTTATATGCCCTGCTCACAGTTTGTCTCAATTTGTGCCTGGAGTTGTCACTCCAAGAACCCCCTGTGCCAACTAGTAGCCTTGCGCACTCTCTGTGGCCTGGTGCCGCTTCTGTCCATTGGTGGTGCAGGACTGTCTGTACCATCTCACCACTGGGCCCTTTACCAGGATCAGCAGGGTCAACTTCTTTCTCAGTAAGAGGGGCTGCCTCTTCCCATTCAAGTTCTTGGGGCTCAACTGCTGCACCAGGGCCTGCCATGGGAACCATCCTTCTGGGTTGATCAGTTTCTCTGTCCTGATCACTGGAGTCTTATCTGTCCAGAAAACAGGCAGGCCATAGTTCCTGTACTGGTTCTTGTCTCTATTGCTGACACAGTTGCTGCCTCTGGATTTTTGGCAGCCACCTGGCCACTTGGGGTGGCAGTTCAGGTGGGGGATGTGGTCTAGCAATTGTCTATTCAGTGGGCCTGGCCCCATGATAAAGTTTCAGTCTGTTATAATGCATGATCACAGTCTGTCTGTGATTTACAGATAACAGTTCGTACAACACATCACAGACCTTCTTAGTCACTTGATACAGACCCTTGACATGTGGCTGCAGCTTGGGGCAAACACCCTTGTAATGACTTATACCCAGTCACCCTCTGCATAAACCTGGCTGGTTACGTTAGGTCATACTGCTCTTTCTACTTACTTGTAGCCTTCTCTTGGTGTCTTTTTACCACTGAAGTTATTGTACTGAGGTACCCTGCCAGTACCTCTCCTGGACATCTGTCCCATTGAGTAGCTCCACCTGAGTGTGATTTTCTGGCTGAACAACACCATAAATGGGGTGTACCCTTTCATGGACTGTACACTACTCCTGTAAGCCAACATGATTTGTGGCAGCAGACTATCCCATCCAGTCTGATTATTCCACACAAAGGAGGGCGACATGACTAGCAGCATGGGGTTTAACCATGCAATCAGTCCATCTGACTGAGGGTGGTATGGAGTGGTCCTGGTTTTGTGCACTTCTAGGAGTTTTCACACCTCTCTGAACAACCTGGACTTAAAGTTCCATCCCTGTTCTATGTGGACAGATCCAGCAGGCCTCATATTTGTAAACTTAGTGTTCATGAAAACCTTAGCAACTGTTTGAGCCTCTTGATCAAGTAGTTGGTAGGCTTTGGCCCATTTTTGAAATAGTCTGTCACTACTAAGATACACCTGTTTTTTCTTGAGGTCAGTGGCAAGGGCCCCAGGAAATCCATTGCTACCCTTTCTAAGGGTCAACTAGTTAGTGATGAGACCATGGGGGCTCAATGGGTGGCACCTGCTGGTTTACAGAACCCACAAATCAGGCAGGCATTACCCACTTCTAAATGGACTTTCTCCACTTCAACCAGTAGTATCTGACCTGCACTTTCTGCATGAGCTTCTCCACCCCCAAGTGTCCCATAATGCTTTACAGACCCCCAGGACCACTCGCTTGGGGACTACTATGCATTTGTGAATAGACCTTCCCTCTTTATCTTCAGCACCAAGAGTCCTTGTTGTACCTGGAGATAAGGCAACCCTGCTTGGTACTTGTAAAGTTTGGGGTTATGTCAGGCCTCTTTAGGAAATGTATTGAGTCCTTTTTCTAACCAGGACATCAAGCTGGTGACAACTGGATCTTCCTGTTTATGGTCCTGCAAACTTGGCCAGTCTGCATCCTCTTCCATATTGGCAGGGGCTGGGGGCACAGCACATCCTAGGGCCAGGACCTCTCCTGGCACTGTGGCATTCAGGGTCAGCTTTCTGGACAGGGCATCTTCATTATTATGCTGTTTTCCCAGGCAATGTATGATTTGATGATCAAACTCTGCCAACTGTTCCAGCCAATGAGCAAGCTGTCCATTAAGCTTGCGGAAGTTTCATAGCCAGTGAAGCGAGCCATGGTCTGTGCTCAGTGAGAATGCCTTTCAAAACAGGAAGTGGTGGAAATGTGAGTAAAGGTTGAAACAACTAACAGTTCTTTCCTTGTGGCATATTTGCACTTCACCTTGGTTAGAGCCCAACTCACACAGGTGACCACTCTTTCCTTTCCATCTATCACATGGGCCAACACTGCCCCAATGTCCACCTCGCTGGTGTCAGTGTCGAGGATAAACAGCAGTTGTCAGTCAGGATATGCTAGAATGAGTGCAGAAATCAATCATCTCAGTTCCGCAAAGGCCTCCTGGCAGGAGTCGTTAACTGCGTCCCCTTCTTACTGAGCTTGTGCAATGGCTGGGCAATGGTGGCAAACCCCCCAGTGAACCTTCTCTACTATGATGCCAGTCCCAGAAAGCTCTTCATCTCTGTCACCTAACAATATACTGGCCAGGACTGCACAGCCTCCACTTTGTCTAGATCTGTTCCTGCCCCATCTGCAGAGATTATGTGCCCCAGTTACGTCACTTCGCTGCAGTTACACAGCTTCATTTTCAGCTTTGCAGCCCATAGCTTACTCAAAAATGCCTTCAGCTTGTGAAGATGCTCTTGAAAAGTCCTGCCAATCACTATTATGTCATTGTGATATACCAGGCATGATGTCTCTTGTAAATACGCCCGCACGACATCCATCAGTTGTTGAAATGTCCCCAGAGCATTACACAGTCCAAAGACATGATGTAAACTCAGACAGTCCTTGTTTGGTTGAGAATGCAGTCTTGGGCCAGTCCTCAGGGCAAGGCTCCATTTGCCAGTGCCCACTAGACAAGTCCTGGGCGGAGAACCAGTGAGGCTTTGGCAACAGATCAAGGGTGTTATTGATGCAAGGTAGTGGGTACGCAGTCCTACGTGGTAACATCATTCAGATATCAATAGTCCACACACACTCATATGCCTCCATTCTTTTTCCATACCAGTACTACTGAGGCAGTCCTTGGCTTGTGGAGGGTCGAATAACTCCCTGGTCATTCATCTGTTGCAGTTGTTCTTCAAACTCTCTGTGATAATGGAGCAGGAGCCTCCAAGGTCCTTTCCTGATCTGATGGATGTTTCCAGAGTCAGTCTGTTGCTTGGTTAGCCCAGTACATCCCAGGTCATGATCCCCTGTATTGAACATATTTGCACACTCTCATAGTGCAGCCCAGGCTGTTCGCAACTGCTGTGGCGTCAGTTCTTGTTCCTTGAGCTGGAGTTTTTGAGATAAGGTCTGCTCTGTCCAAGCAAGCACTTGTTCTCCTTTTGGGGTTCTTAGGGGTCAGGTCTGAAAGCCTTGAACTGTTGTCAAGTCTTTAGGCAATGTAGTCACCTCAGAGTGGAAGGTGCAGACCACCATCTTTTGGTAGATGGTCCACTGCTCCGTTGTCACATTGGCAACTCACACTGGCGCTTGTTCTTGTTTTACTCTACTCATTGACTGAGCTACAAGGAAATCATGACTTTCATTTTTTGCTAGGGTTCCACAAGCCATTCTTGGTCTTCAGCCTCATCTCCTCTGACCTGGCCAGGGATGAGCACTTCACTTCTTGCTGGAACAGTTACATAGCTGCTGGCTGCAATCTCACAGACCTGCATCCCTTCACTGTCAGATGCTAAGGGAAACTTCCTCTCCATTATTGTACAGGCACCTTTGGCAAAAGTTCAGTGTTGTTCTGTCTTTCCGCAACCAGTCAGTCCTAAGTAGTGCAGTTTGATTCGGGTCTTCAGACACTAAGAATTCACAGGCTATCGCAGCTCCTTTAGGCCGATCACTGTTTGCCACACTCCCAAAACTTTGAGAAGCATTCCATTTGCTGTGTGGACTGTTTCTTCATGAGGTTGTAAGCTTTACGAGGATCTTTTAGTCACTCCTTACCACACTCAGGCATTCACAGGATACCTGTACATTGAATCCACCAAAAGCTTGCCGGGATCACCTTCTATTTCCCAGAGAAGATAGTAGCTCAGTCCCACTGTAGTATGGATCACAGTTTGCTGAGGGGTGTCTGTTTGTCCTTTGTCAGACATCTGGTCCTCAACTGCAGTCCATATGGCTCCAGGTCTCTGCAAGAGTCCCCACCATTTCATCTCATACCTCTGTGGCAGCTCCAGTCAGTTCATTAAAAGTTACAGTATCTGGGGCCACTTCATAAGCCTGAACCTGGGAACACAGAGTCTCACAAAAATCAGAATGTTGCACAGCCTCCAATTTGGTGGTCTACTGGCTTACTTATTCTAGACCTGAGGATTTCTGTAGGCATAGCTGGAAATGGAGCTCCCTACCCTCCGTGTGAGCCATGAAATGGTCTCAGCCCTGATGATCTTGGGTGGTTGAGCCAGAGTCTGGAAAGGCTTTGACTAGTAAGTACCATAGGGCTCTTCTAAAGTCTCATACAGATTCCCCTTATCTCTCCTATTGAAAAAGACCATTCTTTCTCGACTAGCAGGCTGTTTCATGGCCACTAGCAGAGTAGTATCATTTTGTTTAACATCAGATTCTAGGCCCTGATACACTTCATGTGCTTTTCCCCAAAACAAAAGTCTCATAAATTTCTGCCTAGCTGCTGCATCCTACTCATTCAACTCAGCCATGAGCTCAGATTGCTCCAAACCATCAGTCCACTCACAGTTCTCTCCATCAAAGGAATTGGGCATGGTGGCAAGCCATCTTATACCTCCCCCTGCCCGGGGTAACTGGGCTAGCTATCTCCCTGGTTGGGACATGTCTAACTCTAGTTGCAACATACAATGGCAACATTTCACACAATGACAGTTTCTCTGTTATTTAGCAAACTTGTCTGCATTGAATATCACCATTACCACTAGTTTTTGATGGATCCCGCAGCAAGGCATGCTGGGTCATGATGCAGTGCTGCCGCTGTCATTGGAATACTAGTGCAGTCTGGTAAATTGCAGTTCTGGTGCGAGTGCTGGGGACACTCCTGTCCACCGAACCACAAGAGCTTCAGATCTTGGTGGCTTGTTAAGAAAATCACTAATGTCTCTTCCACACAGGGAGTCAGTGATCAGCCCAAGTTTTGTGGAATAACAGTTTTATTAAGAGCAGACCATCAGCAAGAAAAACGTTAGTGAAAATGTCGACTTTGAACATGGCCATCTCACGTACACTCCTAGGCAGACCAGATCAACCCCTTTCCACCTGGCATCAGGTTTTAAACAGACACAAATGGAGTTCCCTTAACTCATTCCCTGAGTACCACAGTGTAGAATCACTGCAGGCCTGCAGATGTTGCCATGTGTTGGCTGGCGTTAGTGGATTTTAAACAGAGCAACATGCTCAATCCCTGAAACCCCACAAGCCATGCAATTGCTTAAAAGGCAGAAAACCCCTCACAACGGGGTATTTGTAATCCAAATTGAGAAAAACAGTGGAACAGGTACTGTCCCTTAAAACAATGCCGCACTTAAGTATATTCACAGTTTCCAAACCCCAGTGGGTTACCCTGATGCAGTAGGCTGCTGGATCTCTGCTCCCCCATGGCATCTATGATGCAGATAGGCTTCCTCTCTCTACCCCATGCTAAATCGGCTATCTTGAGCACTGCCTGCAGGCTCTTCTGACCTCCCTCCACTTGTTCTGGACTGCTGAGGCCCCAGCGCAACCCTCACACATTCTGGCTTCAAACTCTTTAGATCAAAATCAGCCCAGCACCATGCTGTAGTACCTGCTATGGGACCTGAATCAGCAGCCCTGTTTGAAGCTTTCTTATCACAGCTCAGGCCTGAAATGTCATAGCTGACACCCACTCCCAGCACAGCAGACCTTTCCACCACGGGATCTCTACCAGACCTGCCCACTTCTAGCACAGTCCTGCCTTTATAGGCCCTGCTCACAGTCAGTCTAAATTTTTGCCTGTGGTTGTCATTTGGGGAACTCAACAGCCCACAGGACAGAGAAAGGGTGCCAGAGTTTGGGGCTCCTTCTTTCCCCAGAAGTGTCCCATAGTCCCCTCCCTTGCAAAGTTTCTGAGTGCAGGGGGCAAACCTGCCTGAGCAGGTATCATAATCCAGGAGGGGAAGAAGGCTGTGATTTAAAATGGCCAAGCAGGCTTCATCAGTAAGGCACCAGTTAACACTTAACATCTGGACAATAAAAATAGCTTTTGCGAGTGCAGTACTGTCAAATCTCACTCTTTTGGACTAAGTCTGCCTCAATAAGTTACACTCTTAAAAGTGAAAAATGACCAATCTATTTTAGTAGAAATTTATTTTTTTATATACAATAGGGGTTAAATAAAACAAGATATTTCCATCACCATGTAATAAACGAAAGACAATGTATGCACTCTGAAAATAAATAACATTTATACACACAGGCCAGGATATTCAGACTGTGCCAGGCAGTGGCACAAGCCTGGGCGCGGCACAACTGGGATGCGCTGGTGCCAGGGCCAGTTGATATTCAATAGTGATGCACCATGGCACAGCACCATTGAATAAGGCAAGGTCAGCGCAGTGGCATTGCACCGGCGCAAGCCACAGATAGGGAGTACGGGGATGCACCGGCAGAAGTGCAGTTGCGCTAGGCGCAGCACCTGCGATAATCAGCAGGGTGCATGCAAATGAGGCCATAAAATATACACGATGCAAGTGGGTCCATTTACATGTCATTATGGCCCCATTTGCATGCCTTGTGCAGGGCAGCCCGGTGACTTGAGCTTGGTGCCCTGCACAGCATGACGTATGCAGTGGGGATCCTGAGGCATCCCCTGCCCCATAGCCGCAATCGCATGGTATATGTTTACAGATGAATCTCTGGTAGTCTAGTGGCCCCCCAGTCCCCAATTCCCCAATAAAGATAAATCATATCCATCCCTGGTGGTCTAGTGGTCCCTCCTCCCACCCAATTCCCTGAGAAATGTCAGTAAAGAGCGACCCTGGTGGTCTTGTGGAACCCCCCCCACCCGTTCCTGTGATTGCGGTAGATCACAGTCTGCAATATCCCTGGTGATCCAGTGGCACCCACCTACCCCCTACCACCCACACAGAACCCTGCCCACCTCGTTACATTTCCTCACATCGGAGATGAAGCAACCCACCAAGAGACTTGGTCGCCACCAATGACAGGTACAGAGGCTGCAAGCCCATTGGTCCTCAGTGTGGACTAATGGGCTTGCAGGGCATATCGTACTAGACAGTTCCAAATTCTGTGAATGGCTTCATTCACATATTTGGGACTGTCTAGTACAGTATTCTCTGTAAGCCCATTGGTCCACACTGGGGACCAATGGGTTTACAGCCCATACTGTACCTGTCATTCGTGGCAGCCGAGCAGTATCCGGGTGGGTTGCTGCCAATTACCGATGACGGGGAGTGGTTCTGTGTGGGTGGAGGGGTGGGGTGCCACTGATCACCAGGAATATTGCAGACGGCGATGTACCACGATCATGGGTACGGGCAGAGGGGGGGCCACTAGGCCACCAGGGTCGGTCTTTACAGACATTTCTCAGGGAATCGGGGAATCAGGTGGGACCACTAGACCACCAGGGATGGTCATGTTTTCTGGTTATTGGGGTATCGGGGACTGGGGGGGCACTAGACTACCGGGGTGCTGTGAGTGCTTCAGGACGGTGTTCTGGGTGGGCATGTGGCCACCCGCAGCTGGCGGCTGCTGTGTTGTGCCCTGCAATACAGCACCCCACCTGTGGGTGGCCGGGACTTGTTCCCTCTCCTCACGGGCTCAACTTTGAGCCCTCCTGTGTGGCACACTGCAGGGTTGTGCCAGCATATGCACCTCACATCCCGGGCTGAATATCGGGATGTGCCGTTTGTGCCTGGGCACGCCCCCTGCATCTGTGCTCATACAATTAAGTTGTGCCCCAGTGCATTGGGAGTTGCACTGCACCAGGCAGCCTTCTCAGTATGTCACTGTGGCGCAATGCGGGGTTGCGCCAGCGTAAGTCTGTTGCACCAGGCACAACCCCTTTGAATATCCGGGCCATGTGAACATGTCACAAAAAAAAATAAACCCACAGTGTATATGTCACACTCGGCAGCACTCCAGACTACTTCCAAACCAAGAAATACTAAAATGAAGAACACCTGTACATACCTGGATACACAGAATGACAAGCACATACTCCTCATGCTCCCGATAGTTCTCACAGACACACACACACACAGCAGTGGACTACAGATCGAGACCTGCAATAAATATTCCCAAATATTCCATCACAGGAAACCCAAAACAGTGATAAACAAAAACGTATACATTTCTTACAAGCTGCCGATGACTTGATTCCCACTTGCTGCAATGATATAAACCCACCCACAAAATCACACCAGCCAATCACAGCACAACCTGCAACACAGAACACCAGGAGAACATCACTGCATAACCCAATAACAGCACTCCAAAATCACAACTGGCCAACCAGGAGGCAAAGAAAAACCCCATTCACAAAACCACAAAAATTAACCAATGAACAGCCTACTACATTACCATCCGCCAACCACAATAATGAACCACAACCCATTCATAACAACGAAGCAGACCTGCGGAACAACACCATACAAAGAATAAACACCCACAGAAAAATAACAAAGTCCAACATAAAAACACCAAAACCAAGTAAAACACAACACAAAACCAATGGAACCCCTATTGTATAATTATACAATGGCAAGAAAAAATCCTGGACTCTGGTCAGTCTTGGGCTGGACCCGTGCTGTTATCCCAGTGCAACATCACAGGTCCAAGTCTCAGCCTCACTGTGAACTTGCAGATGATGATATGGCCATGTAGCTCGCTCCCTTTTTTTGCATCTCCAGAAACAAAAATATTTTTCCACGCTAAAAAACATTCTTTAAAATTATTTTTTTTATTTTCTATATAACAACAAGCCATTGTATAATAGCAATAATGCCCTCCAGAGCAAGTGTCATTTGGGATAATGTCACGCCTCAGTTGTTGGATGCACTCGGCCTTTGGTCTCGTGCCCAACCACCTGAGGCATAACGTTATCCCAGCACGACACACACCCTGTTGGGCATTATTGCTTAAATCGCACACATGATGGGCGGGCATGTAATACACTAAATATCTGAACTCGTGGAGAGTGACCTCAGGAACCATCAATCTTTGCTCTGGTATGCTACATCACTCGTGAGGTTACCCAAGGTCACTGTCTGCTCATTCAGATATCTAGTGTATTACAAGCATAGAAACATAGAATCTGTCAGCAGATAAGGACCATCGGCCTGCCTAGTCTGCCCATTTCCCTACTCACTGCTGCAGCCTCAGATCCTATTTGATCTGCGGCTCTCCTGCTCTGCACATCTCTAAGGTACCCTTATATCTATCCCATGCACTCTTGAACCCCCATATTGTTTTCACCCCCCCACCACTTCTGCTGGAAAGCTGTTTCACGGCTCCACCACCCGTTCAGTGAAAAAGTACTTCCTAACATTACCCCAAGCCTTCCACCTTTCAGCCTCATGTCATGCCCCATTTTCTTTTGCAGTTTTCTCTGAAATATACTTTCCACCTGTACCCTGTTTATTCCCCTAAGGTACTTGAAAGTCTCTATCATATCTCCCCTCTCCCCTTCTTTCCTCCAGTGAATAGATATTAAGGTCTTTAAGTTTGTCCTCGTATGGCTTTATTGCAGTCCATGTATCATCTTTGTTGCCCTTCTCTGGACTGCTTCTATTTTGTCAATGTCCTTCCGGAGATGTGGTCTCCAGAACTGGACACAGTATTCCAGCTGAGGCCTCACCAGTGATCTGTACAGTGGCATCACCACCTCTTTCCCCCTGCTTGTTATGTCCCTCCCTATGCACCCCAACATTCTGTTTGCTCTCCCCACTGCCTTTTCACACTGTTTGGTAACCTTCAGGTCGTCAGATATGATAACCCCCAGGTCTCTCTCCTGACTTGTGGTGGCCAGAATTTCACCACCCATCCTGTACTCCTCCCTTGAATTCCTATGACCCAGGTGCATGATCTTGCACTTTTTAGCATTGAAACTCTACTGCCAGAACCTGACCACTCCTCTAATAGGCTTAGGTTCCTTCTAATTTTTTCCATCCCCTCCGGTGTGTCCACTCTGTTGCAGATCTTGGTGTAGTGTGTGAAGAGGCATACCTTTCCCTCCAGATGCTCTGCAATGTCACTAATGAAGACATTGAATAGGACTGGCCCCAGCACCAACCCCTGTGGCACCCCAATGGTCACCTCCATCTCCTCAAATTTCATTTATCATCACCCTCTGGGTCCTGTCCCTTAGCCAGTTCCCAACCCAGTTTACAACCACAGGACCCACTCTCAGGCGCCTCAGTTTATTTAGCAGTCTTCTGTGCAGGACAGTGTTGAAAGCCTTGTTGAAATCCAGGTAGGCCACATTCACCACCCCTTCCTGATCTACCACCCTGGTTACCCAGTCAAAGAAATCTATAAGCTTCATCTGACAGGACCTTCCTGCTGAGAATCCATACTGCCTTGGATCCTGTCCCTGCTATCCTCCGGAAACTTCACAATCCTCTCCTTAACTCATTCACTCTACAGGAGCTCTTTGAGAGTTCCACCACTTGTGTCCTGTATACTCTTAAAGGAAAACTGTACAATCCCAGTCTCGCTGCAGCAGCTAATTTCTTCCAGTTTAGCTTTTTAGCACAAGCCGGCGTTTGCATCACAGACAGGTCTCTCGAAAAGTCTGCAACTCGAAGTAGATAGCTCACTAACTGTAAATGTGCGGCACTGCACCGCTCACTTCAATTCAAAATGTATTGAATCAAGTGGTGCGGCACCACACCTTTACAGTTAATGGAGCCCCCCTGCATTTGCCATACTTCCTGGTCACAGACTTTTCAGAGTTAAAATAAAATACCTTGCGGTGCGAGAAAAATGCCGCTTGTACTTTACAAAGCTAAACTGGGGGGTAAGCCTTGCCGTGGAGGGAGACTGGGATTTGTAAAATTTCCCTTTAACACTGCATCCTGGGCCTTTCTAAGCAAAATCAAGCCATAATCAGCATGCCACAAACAAATATGAATACCTCTTGAACTGTAAATGCTACACAAAAAGTATGAGCGGCAAAGCTGTTCAGCACAAAATTATCTTTCTAATGGTGCTATGCAGTCAATTCTAATCAGGCATCAGAGGAACCTTTGCAAACGCCTAGCCAAAGCTCTCAAACAGACACATATTCGCAATCTCCAGCAAATTAACTTCCGGGAGCCTAAACAATTCTGGGCATCCATTGGCTTGCTACTAAACCCCCCCTCCAGGAAACCTATCCCACAGTTACACACTACTGCTGGCCTCATTACCAATCCCCAAGAAGTGGCCAAGGCCCCCAACGACAAATTCTCTGACCTCACTATGTACTTGTGCAAACTCCCAAATGGCATGCAAAAAAACTCTGTCCCCCTGCATGCCCCCACAACATCACCCGCTGGGCCTACATCTCAACCTCCACCTCCACCTTTTTTCTTCAAAATAATTTCACATGCTGACATAGCTAAACTCCTAAAGAGCCTCCCAAACCACTGCTTCCCTGGAGCAGACAGATTATCTCCTGTGAGACTGATCTCCCCTGTCATTATCGCCCCCCTAATGTTCATTTTCAACTTCACTCTGACCACTTCCTCAATGCCCGATACATGGAAAATTGCAAAGGTCATTCCCATTTATAAAGCTGGGGACCCACAATCGACAGACAACTATCGCCCGATCTCCATCCTTCCTCACCTAAGCAAGCTACTTGAAAAATCTGTCTACCACCAACTTGCTGACTACATAGGTAAATATGACCTACTATGTAGCCAACAACATGGCTTCCACAAGAATCACTCAACCACCATTGCCTTCGCACTCCTAACTGACCACATCTTCACAAACATGGACCGTGGAAATGCAACTGGCAGTCTTCATTGACCTCTCCAACACCTTCGACCTGGCCAGTCACTCGCTCCTTCTCTCCAAATTGCATCACCTTGGCTGCTCTCCAGAGGTCACCACTTGGTTCATAAGTTACCTTATAGGGCACTCCCCGTTTGTGTGCATTGGCTCGGCCTGCTCACCCACCCTGCCTGTCTCTACTGGGGTCCCCAAAGCTCTATCCTGGGACCCCTCCTTTTCTCCTTATTCATTAACTCCCTTCCAGAAGATAGTCTCATCTGTCACTCAATCCTTTATGCTGATGACCTTGTGTTGTTCTCCAGCGGAAAGTCTCCTACCTTCATCTCTGCAGCCCTCTCACAAAACTACATCGCAGCCGACAACTGGTTCTCTGACAACCTCCTTCTGGTCAATGCCAAAAAAACCAAAACAATGTTGTTCAGACCTAAGCTCTCTCTAACTAAATGCAAATCTAACCCACCCCTAATCATTACATCCCCTGATGGCCATACCCTAGAGGACATCAAACACTTCAAATATCTAGGAGTTGTGCCTGATCCCTCCCTTTCCTTTACAGAGCACATAAACTCCCTGCTTCTAAGATTTCACCAAAAACTAGAGGCTGCCTACAGATACTGGCAAAACCTCACCCCTGAGGCCCTCCATGCCATCATCCAGGGAAACCTGCTACCTATCCTGGACTACTGCTCTCCCATCTACTCCAGGACCTCCACATCCACCATGGCAAAACTATCAGTAGCATACAACAGTACCTGCCGCTTCTCCCTGCTGGCCCCTTTCTCCATGCACCATTGTACACTCTACACTACACTGGGGTGGCTCCCACTACAAGCCTGCTTTGACCTTGCACTGTACAGTTTTATTGATTCGGCATCTGTATTGGCCAGAAATCCCCTCTTGCTCCCCTTTTCACTACCCAAACCTCACACCACTGCCTACGCTCCTCCAGTAGCCCCTCCCTGAAAATCCCTAGAGTAGCCATGAACATGGGCGCTAGAGCCCTGTCTGTAGTAGCCCCCACACTATGGAACAAGCTGCCCACTGAACTGTGCACCATAAACACTCATCACCAGTTCAAGACTCACCTCAAAGACTGTCTCTTGTTGGCATCCACCTGCCACTGCATTAAGGACTAGCTCCCCCCCCCGTTATAGGTTCCAGGGGTAGGGCCAAATAGATTCTCTTATTTACTGAAACTATACCACCATGTGCCTTACTTTGCTTTGTTATTTGTTGTCCCTCAACTACTGCCACCATGTATTGCCAAATGTAACAACTGTAACATTTCACTATGTATTACCTGCTCTTGTTATGTTCTTGTTATTTTGATGTTTCTATTGCCTTATGTGGCCCAGGTCGTGCCTGAAAATGGTTCCTGGGATCAGTGCACCTACCCAGTTAACAAAATCATAAATAAAAAATAAAATAAATAAATTTGGTTTGCAACTAACACACAGAAATAGTGCTGACGACATGAGAAGTGTCCAGGGCACACAGGAAGTCTTTGTCTGCCGACTGAAGTCATTGTGGGAGACAAAGGGGATGATTTGGCCACCACCTACAGGTGTTTCAAGGAGGTAATGAGTTAAGTAAGGACTCCATTAGTTTCCCCACTACTGAGGTCAGGATTACAGGCCTGTAATTGCCTGCCTCTCTGCTTCCACTCTTGTGGAGAGGGACCACATCTGCCCTCCTCCAAAGTTCAGGTACCTTTCCTGTCTCTAGTGATTCGTTGGAAAGGGCAGCCAGTGGTTCCGGCAGCACTTCCCTGAGTTCCTTTAGTACTCTGGGTTGGATCCCATCTGGCCCCATTGCCTTATCAACTTTTATTTTCCCCGAGTTCTTCTAGAACTCTTTCCACCGTGAATGGGCTGGTGCATACCTCTCTCCCCTGAATACCCCTCTTAATGAGTCTTGGTCCCTCATCCACCGCTTCCCTGGTGAATACTGAGCAAAAGTACTTGTTCAGTATCTCAGCCTTTTCTAGGTCATCCTCCACCCTTTCCCCTCCTTCCTTTTTCAGCCTAACGATCCCATTTCTGGTCTTTTTCCTCTCACTACTGTATCCGAAGAAAGTCTTGTCACCTTTCTTAATAGCCTGGGCTATACCTTCCTCTGTCTGTGCTTTAGCCCTTCTAATTATTTTCCCAGATTCCCTCTGCTTCTCCAGATATTGTTCTCTGTCCTCATCCTTTTGTGTTTTCTTGTATCTCCTAAAGGCTCTTTCCTTTTCCCTTACTTTCTCGGCCACTACCTTCAAGTACCATAATGGCTTTTTCTTTCTTTTACTCTTGCTATGCATTTTGACACAGTGACCTGTTACTTCTGTTATGACTCTGTTGAATCTAGATGGATGTTTTTCCACATCTCCCCCTGAACCTTCCACTGCTAGGGCTCTTTTGAGTTTCTACCCATCTCCTTAAAGTTAGCCTTGCTGAAATCTAGGACCTGTATTCTTGTATGGCTTGCCTCCACCACTGTGGTTACCTTAAACCATACAGTCCGGTGGTCGCTGGTACCAAGGGGGCTACCCACCTCTACATCTGTGATCCTGTCCCCATTGGTCAGGACCAAATCCAGTACAGCCTCCACACGGGTTGGTTCTGCTACAAGCTGTCTTAAGTTTGCCCCATTCGGGGCAGTCATGAAGTCCCTGCCCCTTGTTGTACTCACAGACTGAGTGCTCCAATCTACCTCAGGTAGGTTGAAGTCACCCATTAGTAGCAGTTCCACTTTGGCTGCCATTTTGTGGATGGTTTCCACAAGAGCTTCATATGATTCCTCCCCCTGCACCTCCTTCTTGTAACCCTTGAGCCTCTGTTGCTTTAATCCCCTCCTTCACATACATAGCTACCCCCGGTTCCCCTTCTCCCTTCCCTATCCTTCCTAAAAAGTGTGTATCCTGGTATGGCTATATTCCAGTCATGGTTCCCTGTGTACCATGGTTCTGTAATAGCTACTATGCCCAGTTTTACGTTTTCCATTAATGCCATTAGGTCTGGGATTTTGTTCCCCAGACTGTGGGCATTTGTGCACATTACTTTCCAGCTTGTGTGCCCACCCTCCTTTTCCCTTTTTTCGGCCCTGTGATGTTTTTGGGTTCCATCTTCTGTCCTCCCCACAATTGTATCTAAATTATTTATCGGGTTTGATAGTGCCCTTGTACTAACTGGATTCTCCCTTATTTCAGAAATGTTATGTGGGGCTGCCTTTATTCCCCTTGCCTCCCCCCTTGGCTAGTTTAAATGCTCATGGAGGAAGCATTTGTCCCACCTCCGGATAGATGTAGGCCGTCTGGTGAATACAGTCCTTCATCCCTCCAGGTGAGATCCCAATCCCCAATGAAGCCATACCCTTCCTCTATGCACCATTTCTTCAACCATGTGTTGAATTCCATGGTGCGGATGTCTCGACCCTCTCCCTTGCCATGGACAGGTAGACCCTCCAAGAAGGTAACAGAGTGCGCTGCTTGCCCAAGATACCACCCCAGTTCCCTAAATTCCTCCTGCACTTTTCCTACATCTGTCCCCTCACCTGCCAGGTCATTTGTCCTGATATGATCAATGATGTCCAGCTCCCCCCTCCTTGCCACCACCCTAGCGATCCCTAGGATCTACCTGCCCTCCCTCTGAACTATGCCTCCAGACAGGCACACCACCTCCCTCTCCCCATTGCTGCCCACTCCCAGCTCTGTCCCTCTAACAATGGAGTCTCTGAACAGGATTTGCTTCCTCCTCCTGTACGTTCTCCTTCCCTTTGCCCTTGGGGCACCATCATGGATACCCCACTCATCCCCCTTAGTGTCCACTTCTGGAAATGCAGTGTGATCATCCTGCTCTGCCAAGATGGCGTATGAGTTTTGAAGTGGCACTGGCTGGGGATCTGCCTCTGTCCCACCTCTCTCACCCTCCCTGAGCCCACCATAGTCTATCCATCCCTCCCTCCTTACTGGCATCCTCTGAGGGAGTGATGGCAGATGTGGTGGTCCCTGTGTAGGGGGGAAGGTTACCCAGATCCTCGCTAACTCTGCTCAGAGTCCTGCAACCTCCGCCCTCAACACAGAGAGGTGCCTGCAGACAGGGCAGTACCGCAGTGCCCAGAAGGTCCTCCTGAACACCACTGCCCCGCAACCACTGCATTGCACAATGCCCATCATTTTCCTTAGCCTATCTTTTCCCTTACTTGTCTGCTCTTTTTTTTTTCCTTCTTATGCCCCATTTACTTTGCAGCTATGCACTGTCAATAATTGTTAGTGGTATAATGTATAAAGGTATGTAGAGTTACATCAGGGTATGGTGTGTGGCTGTGTTGTGTACTGAAATTTGATGGCTAACAGTATGTGTATGCAGTTAGCTGGTACCATATGATGTAACAGGCTATGGGTATAAAGGAAGTGATGCGCTAGGGGTGGGTGTGGGAGGGTGGGTTGTGCCCACGGCCCACCAGAAACAATCAGCTACACCAGCAAAAAAACACAGAAACAATCAGCTACATCAGCAAAAAACCCCAGAAACAATCAGCTACACCAGCAAAAAAAGCCAAGCAGGTACCTTTCCAAAAGAAGCCAAAAAGCAACTTGCTATCACGTGACGTCAACTATAAGCAGCAAAAGAAGCAATACAATCAGCAATGAGCAGTTACTTCCCTGAAACAAAACTGTTTCCTTCCCCTCTAGCCTCTTATGAGAAGCCAAACAGCAACCTGCTACCACCAATCTGACTCAGCCTCGCCTCCAGTTATCAAGTGGCTGAGGCCCCAATTCAGACAATTAGCACCCCTCTCCCAAACTACAGGGCTAGACAGAAATCAGTTCCTGCACTATAACATGCCCATCATGTATCCCTTATATCTCCTAAAATCAGAAAACATTTCATTCATTGCAGTGGAACAGTTAAACAACTCACTCTTGCATTTACACGTGTTTCACCCATTTTGATGTTCTGACCTTGACAGATACAGTGGTAGCTATACAGAAATTCACCAGTATTGTGGTATAATGTGCGGTATTTGCAGCTGCAGATGCAGTGTGGTATTGCGTTAGCCCTTGAATAACATGCATTTGCTGCTCCAAACACCATGTTATATATTGCAGTATCAATGAACTTCTGTGTAACGAACACCGTACATAAGTAGAGCTGTGCAAGTAACATTTTACCTCC
Organism: Neoceratodus forsteri; assembly: GCA_016271365.2. Taxonomy (NCBI): domain Eukaryota; kingdom Metazoa; phylum Chordata; order Ceratodontiformes; family Ceratodontidae; genus Neoceratodus; species Neoceratodus forsteri. The sequence goes on along the minus strand of JADMNL010000037.1, from coordinate 22,290,653 downwards.
TACAGAACACAAATAATAGACTGTTTCTCAGATCTGAATAATATCCAGTCCTATTCAGGGTATTTTGCTCGCCTATTTCACCATAGATTAAACAAAAGTCCTTTCTCCCTCCCTTAGGTAGCAGAGCTGGTTCTATGGCCATCTCAATCCCCTCAGTCATCATCTGCCCCCTATACCCCCCATTCTCCCATATAGTATAAAAAAGATCCAGTGTCCTGTCAGCTGCTCCCATATGGAAAAAGTACAGTTGATAATTAACTAGTAGTGAATTAGCTGATAATTAGCTCTCAACTGAAATTGCAGTTTTAGGTAAGCATGGCCAGCTGAGCATTCAGAAAGCCGTATACGCAACTTATTGATGCAAAGATCCTGGCCAAGATTATTGTTCTCAGACTACAAATCTTAATTCCACACCTTATAGACTACCATCTGACTGCCTCTGTAGAGGGCTGCATGGCTATGGACAACCTTAGAGCCCTATTTAATTCCATATGGATTGGTGGGCATCAGTCGAAGCCAGCTTGTCTTCTGAGGATTGATAGTGAGATGGCATTTGATTCAATTGAGTGGTCCTATCTATACCAGACAATGACAGCTATGGGAATAGGACCCACATTCATACAGTGCATAAGACTCCTTTACACTAACCCATCAGCTCACATCCTAACAAATGGCCTGATATTGCAGCCCTTTGCATTAGCTAGAGGGACAAGGCAAGGATGCCCTCTGTCCCACTCCTCTTCCTTCTCGTTATGGAACCCTTGTTTCAATGAATCAGACAAATGGAGGCTATCGAGGTATCAGGATAGGTGGTGTTACACTGAAGACATTGGCATACATGGATGATCTTCTCTCACCATCTCAAACCTGGAGGCCTTCTGCCACATGATGCTCTTCCTGGACTCTTTTACATCCCTACCAGGTTTATGGGTTAAGTGGGGGAAAACGGAAGTCTTACCCCTTAATGCCGGCTACCATAAAGTTATGTTTCGCAGATGGCATCTTAAGTGATGTTCCAAACACGTCACATATCTTGGTATGTTTATCACATGGGATCTGTGGCAACTTGTAGACCTTAACCTGGACCCCTTGTTGAAAGAGTTAGAGGTAGGTTTTCACTGTTGAAGAAACACTCACCCTCATTCTTAAGGGCAAAATAGCAGTCTATAAAATGATGGCCTTCTCCAAACTCCTCTGTCATAAAAAAAATTCCCCAAACTCCTCTGTCATTAAAACAATCTCCTGGTCATCATCCCACAAAAAAGTTCCACAGGATAGAGAAGTCTTTCTCTCCTTTCTCTGGCAGGGAGTTAGACCTCACTTCTCACTTGCAAAACTAAGAGCCCCAGGAGTAAAAGGTGGATAGAGCTTCCCATGGTTGTTTATTTATTTAAAAGTTTTACCAGGAAGACATACTGAGCAGAAACACTGCTTGATTCCAGTTGCGTCCTGGGTTAGGGTAGAGTACAAGAATAGTATGAGTACAAATATTGAATATCGAGGTCCAGAATACAGTAATGGAGCACATAATGCATACAAAATACATACAATGTAGAAGTACCAGGTACAGTGTGAGAAATACAGTGCAGCAGCTAGAGGTTAGAGCAGGGTAGTGTAGAAACTAAGCTAAGATGTCCAAATACAGCATAGTGCTCCTGGTCTGTGCTTATTCGACAATTTGGAAGGGCTGGCCTTAGGGCGGGCAGAATATCTGATCGCATGTACAGGTGGAGGAGAAATGAGCTTTGAGTAGCGAATTTAGGTGTTGGTTGGGGGAGGTGTGTCGAATGCCCATGGGGAGGGAATACCATAATTTAGGCATGCTATATTTGAAGGCTGCCTGGCCTGCGGTGGTGGACATGTGTGGCATGGAAAGGAGCCTGATGTCATTTCTCCTTAGTACATAAGTTGGAAGGGAGGGGGCAGGCAGTAAGGAAGAGAGGTAGGTGGGCAGGGACTGGGTCCAGAACTTGACTGTGGGACAGCCTTCAGTCCTGGAGGGAGGGAGGTGAAACCCAGCAACTGGTAGAGGGCACAATGATGGGTGGAGGAGGGGGACAGTCCAGGGTGAAGCGACAGAAGGAGTGGAAAAGTGGGTCCAGTCTGGCTAGGATGGACTTGGGTGCGGCACTGTAGACCACATCCCCATTTTCAAAAATAGGGAGCATAATTTTCTGAACCATGGCGTAGTATGCCAGCAGTGGGATGCAGCCACGATTTCAGTAAAGAGCCCCCAACCTGGGGTGGAGCTTTTTGTGGATGGCATCGATGTGTACAGAAAAGTCGAGGTGCTGGTCAAGGCAGACCCCGAGATATCTAAAGGAGTTACAGTCCTCCAGGGATGTCCCATCCAGGGTACGGAATTTCGGGGTGGTGGGGAGCCACGAGAGTCTCTGCCTAGTGCCGAAGGTCATGGAGACTGTTTTCTGGGCATTGTGGGATAGCTGATTAGTGTAAAACCAGAGCTGAATATTGTTGAAGTCCTGCTGTAGTCTGGTTGCCACATCAGTGGTTATGGGGCTGGAGGTATACAGCACCGTGTTGTCCGCATACATGTGAATGGATGGGTGAGGGCAAGCAGAGGGCAGGTCATTGAGTAAGATAGAAAAAAAGAGTTGTCTGAGGACAGAGCCCTGTGGCACACTGGTAGAGACAGGAAGGGGGGTAGAGATGGTGTTGCCAATACAGACCAGTTGGGATCTACCAGCCGGTAGGAGTGGAACCAGTTGGTAGCTACACCGGAGAGTCCAGCGATTGAAAGCTTGGACAGGAGGAGTGGGTGGGAGACAGTGTCAAAAGTCTTTGCCAGGTCGACAAAAATTGCTGAGGTGATGTGGCCTTTGTCCATACCAGTATGGATGGAATCAGTGAGCCTTAGCAGGGAAGTGGTGGTAAAGTGGGTCTTCCTAAAACCAGACTGGTAAGATGTGAAAAAAGATGAAGAGTCAAGGTAGGAGGAGGAGGAGAGGTGTGAGAGGACCAGGTGTTCCTGAAGCTTAGCCAGTATGGGATAGAGGGATATAAAGTGGTAGTTTCCAGGAATGGATGGGTCACCACCTTTCGGAAGGGGGATGACCATGGCATGCTTCCACTCTGATTGGATGGAGGTTAGAGAGAAGGAGAGGTTGAAGAGCGCTGCCAGTGGGGAGGTGATGGCAGGAGCAGACAGGTACAGCATTTTGGAGTCCAGGCCAGTGGGGCATTTACCCTTGGATGAATTTAAGGCGAGTAGTGCCTTTAGTACTTCTTGTGGGGTAACCTGCCGGAAGATGAAGGAGGAGGCTTGTGGAGGGGTTTGAGTGGGGGTGGGAGGGAGTTGATGCAGAAGGGAGGGAAGACAGCAGAGACGAGGTGCATCTTGTGAAAAAGGAGTTGAATTCCGAGGCCACTACAAGAGGGTCAGTTCAGTGGATCCATCTATGTTTAGAGCAGGGGCTGGGGGCTGGGACGGTGGTGAAAAAAGTGATTTGACTGCCTTCCAGAATTTGGCTGGGTGGTTAAGGTTCATGAAGAAGGTGGTATTGAAATAGTTTGCTTTTGCCTGCTGGATTAAGCTCATGCAGGTGGGCTTATCACCAGGCTGCAAGAATCAAGCAGGCACTCCCCTGATTAATGCCTGATTCCCTCACTTCCATGCTTTGACTGCATCTGGAGAAGGCTAACAATTTCCTCTCCCTCTGGACTATAATCCACCGCAGGGCAGCTAAGCATCAGATAGAATCATCCCCCATGGCTGTATGTGCTTCAGCCACCTGGAAAATGCTTACCAAGAGACATAGATGGGAAATCAACCCCCTGGGGATGTGAGAACCCATCTGGGATATCCCTCACATTACCATTCACTGGTCCCCCTTACAGTGGCATACCTGGGCATGCCGTGAGATCTCATTAGTGAGTCATTTGCTATCTCCACCTACCCAGACTCTTGATACTTTTCAGAATCTCCTGCACAGGTACAGTATAAGCTGCTAAAATCGGACTTCTGGAAATATCTGCAGCTCTGACAAACCCTGAATCAGAGAATACAGGCAATCAGATTATCATCCATTGGGGGTCTCCCAGAGGTTATTTCACATTGGGTAAAATGACCACAAAGGCAGGGCAGAGTCATGTACACTCATCTTTTCATATCCCAGGAAGCCCCACTGTTAAAACAAAAACAGGACTGGGAAGAAGAGCTGCAGACAAACATCTCAGAAGAATGCTGGTCCTGTCTGGTGCATAATGCTCACAACAGATTTAGTGATATCACGTATCAACTGATACAAAAGAAAATCTTGTACAGTGGGTACACAACTCCAGTCATGCTAAAGAGGATGGGTCTCATGCACATAGTCCTCTGCTGGCAATGCCATGGCACCAAAGGCACACTTTCACATATTCTCTGGTCTTGTTTGGCCATTCAGGGGTATGGGGCCCAGGTGATTAAATTCTGCAAGAAAGCCTTGAGTAAGCTCATCCCAGCAGACCCCAGTCTATGGCTCCTGGGAAACAGTTCCATTTTGCCTGACAGCAGTAATGCAGGGAAAGGCTGGCTACTCCTGGCAGCCCTAGAAGCAAAATGTCAGCTCCTACTGAAGTGGAGAGCAGAGACTCCCCCCACTCTGCCAGAATGGCTGGGTGCCTTATTCAAGTTGTGTGGACATGAGAGAATGACACACATTTCTCACAACAATACCCTAAGATATCACATGGTCTTGGGACTCCTTTCTGAGTGCCCACACTAAAGTACACTCTTTAGGTCAGGGGGACCAATCCTCCCCTCCTATAATGGATGCAAATCCCCCCAACCCCAGCATGTAAGAAGGGCCTTGCAAAGAGTAGCAAAATGCTGGTGAATAATGGATACCCCTGAGGCTAGGAATCATTGTCTCCTACTATGTAGTTTAACCTTTGCAATTTTATATAAATCAACTGATAGCTATTATTTTTCTCAAGTAAGAAGTTCTAGAGTAGACGTAACCTTATTTCATTACTATATCACAACTTCTGCACTGTTTTGTACTGTGTACTTCTCCTTTGAAACGTTTATGATTGTATCATTGAAAATTTCAATAAAGGGAAGGAAAGAGGAAATTGTTTAACCAGTAAAGGCACACTAAGCTGAAGCTTGTTTCCACGTGTGACCTGAGAGCACAAGGAAGTTAAGTGACTTGCTCAGGGTCACACAGTATGCAAGTGAGACTGTGGTATTCAAACCCAAGTCTTCAGGTTTGCAGCTCAGAGCCTTAAACCACTGTGCTATACTGCTTCCTTATAAAAAAAATGGTCAGAACAGCAATTTTGTCTGCTCACCCCTCCGTGTGACCACACAAGAAATGAGAGAAAGCACAAGATAGATAGACTCCAGATTTCATATTTCTTTCTACTTTGAACAAAGCATAATTTCTTCAAATTCATCTGGAAAGGAGAAAATAATTAAGCAATCATGACCGAAGAGCAACCCCCCACTCAGCTGGTCATTACTCGAAAGAGAAATGACTGTCTCTGAGGTAGTTATTGCAATTATAAGTCTAACTGCAATAATGATTTATTTTATTTTATTTTTAAAATCATTTTTGTGGCGCCGTACACGCCACTGTAGTGGGAACAGCTGAGCGCGCTGCCATGCTGGTCACTTCTAAGAGATTTTAGACTGGCACAGCAGCCAATCAGCGAGCTATGTCAGGCCATGAATTATTAATTAGACTTATAGTACAGTGTAATATACATTAAGTAAGAGGCCAAAAACAAAAAAGCATTGCTAGTACAATCATTCTTCATTTCAATTCACAGATATAGGAGCAAGTCCAATTCATAATTTTCCAGTGTGAGACAATTAAGTAAGGAATATGGCATGACGGGGTGGGGTTGTGCTATGTTAATGTACTGTGATAAACCAAGGGCTAGGGACTTCAACCAACAGTTACATGAGTACATTAACATAGCATTATCCCCCAAGGAAATTGCCTTATTTCACTCATAAAATGTTTAGTCCTGTTAGTTTTTTAGTAGTGTTGTAATGTGGTGCTGTATTTTTAAATGGCAGCCTTTAGGGCATTAGTATGATTAGATAATGTGGCAGGGGTTAGGTTGCAGCTGGCAAGCTGAACTAGTTGGGTGTGGTTACACTTCAAGGAAGTAATTTTGTTGCTTTAAATAGGTATTCTTGACTTTTAACTTCCTGTACTTCTCACATGAGGCTAAGCTGGAAGCTTAGACGGTACTTCCTCTTATTTCCATGTGATCCAAGTTAGACCAGGTAGCCTAGGCTACTGATCAGATGTCATGTGACTTCATTCAAGTGCATTGCTGTCCTTTGTTTCTGTGTATGTAGATATTTTAATAGCTTTCAGAGCAATGTTAGTAGACATTTTGCTGATGGTTTAGTGATGCATGTATGCATTTTTCTGTTGAGTAGAATCAGAGTTTTGAAACATATTTTGTCTTTTTATTAGATATTTAAAATGTTTTTCTTGTGTGAGCAGCATCAAGGCTTTTATGGTTTGGATTTGGGAGTTGGAAATACTGTATGATTTTTAAAAAGTGTTGGATGAATTTCCTTTACAGTTTGAGATTGTTGATTAATGTTGCTGTGTGTGTGGGGGCTTTTTGCATTATTTATTTTTGATGATGCTGTGGTGTTTGATTAGCATTGTAACCTGTTTGATCCTGTGGCTATGTAATTAGCATACTGACCTTTTTGAACTTGACTGGTTGTACTCTTGATTAATGTGCCCCTATCATGTCTTCTGAGCAGCAGTATATGCTAGGTTAATGCAGCACTATGTGACGGGGTCCTGACCAATGACGAGTCAGAGTCAGAACTGACCAGACACCATTTTATAAAGTAGAACTTCTACCTAGTTTCTTTCTGGAGGAGTGTTTTGAGTCTGTTCCCCCTCCATTTAGGTTTTAAAGACTCAGTGCCCATGAATGAAAGCAAATCTGCATTCCCTCCATGAAAGCTTCTAAAGTGGTTTCCCACTGGCATGGTTAGGAATATTTTAGAGTATAGATATTTAGCATAAGGGTTGTGTTTGTTTAGATATTTAGTATAGGTATAATGTTATTTTAGGATTGTCTAATAAAAATACTTTGTCTTTGAGTCAGCTTCACACCTCTCTCTTGTATGTTCCAGCTAGTGGCTGTTGGCCTGGGTTCCCTTCCCCTAAATTCGCTTATGCCTGCTGGCCGGGCATCACCTGAAAATCCACCTCCGGGTGGTTGGCGTAGTCAAAATCATTTTTCCCTCCAAGACGTAGCTGGACAGACCTGCAACCTGATCGGCCCTTTCCTGTTAGAGTTTGGTCGGCATCAGCGGCCTTCCTCTCACCCGTTACAAAACTTGGCATAGTCAGCAGGATGAAAAAGGCAAGGAGTCCAAAGAATGAAGCGACTCGAGGTAGGATGCAATTTAAAGTTTAGTGTATGGTTAGAGTGCTTATAGCTCATAAAGATTTTGAAAATGAACAGTACATACTTAATAGTTTTAAGTTAGCTATACATGGAGACATGTATGTTTTTATGGGGACGAATCTGTACTGCCCCAGAGTTCCTGATGCTATCCAGAAATTGGCATCCACGGGCTCCAGGGCTCATTTGGGGAAAGGTGCCCCAGGGTAGGTGCCCCTGTTCATTTTTCCCTGCCTGCTCCTCCTGTTAGAACCCCCTCCAGTTGCCACGTGCCAGGAACCTGTGTTCGTGGTTCCCGGGTGTGTGGGCAGGCAGGCAGGGTCAGGCTTGTGAGGATTCTGTACTGGAATCCTCAGCCCAGTTTGAATGGCAACAGCTGTTCCATTCATTGTGGGAGCTGAGAAGAGCAACTACAAAGTGTGAGGGTAGCGATTGTCTGGCCAGGGCAGAGCCAGAAAGGAGGAACTTACCTGTAGTTCCTGCATCCCTCCTGATGTCCCAGCCGGTCCAACAGCTCGTCACTCCCTCTCTTTTTCTGGCTGGCAGCAGTCCGACAGTTTACCAGGACCATAGCAGTTAAAAGTCCATTGGGAGGGGCTGCAGCAGTGAAAGGCCTACCCCTCCAGCAGTATCAGGAGTCAGAGGAGACTTGTGGGAGGATGTGGGGCCAGGCCTCCCCACCAATCCTGCCATCCAGCAGTCCCTGCCCAAAAGAGGAAGTGGGCGGCAGGGTAAGTGGCGGCAGGACTACAGCCGGGTGCTGGCTGCCAGAGAGACTGTGTTCTTTTTTATTTTATTCAAAAAATAACTAAATAAAGATTCCCACACCTCCAGGTGCCATTGAAACTGTGTGGCCATTTGAGGCAAGCCAGGCCCCAGTTCAATAGACCGCCCACGGGGTGGAGTAGAAAGGAAAAGAGCCCTACTAGAAATTGTGGGGTGGGTAAGCTCCTCCTACAGAACTGAATACAGGGTGGGACTTCAGAGAGAGCTCCATAAGAGACAGTGATAAAAGGGGCAGGGGCTATGTAAATGAAAAAATAAATGTGTATGAAGGCACTGGAAGGCTGAATTTAGAGGGATAGTGTACCTGATTTATGGACTGATTATAACAAATGTGTATAAAAGACTGTCTGATGTCTTGGGGCCCCCTGTAATTGAACTGTTCTCTGCCATATATGTATGTGCCCACAAAGAGACTGCTCACAAGCCCTACTGTCCTAACATCAGGGTTTCCAATTGTGTGAACTGCTTGCACCTGTAATCTTGAGAGAAATAACCATAACCACAAAAGGTTTTGAAAATAACTTTATTGAACTGCCACTCCTGTCTGCGGGTGTTATCCAGCGTATCCTGATGTTCCTGACCATCTGATCCTTGACATTTTCTCCTGGAGATTCCTTCTTCATCCTTGCATCCCGGCGACCCAGGTGTAGTGTGGTCCAAAAGGCTGGGGATTTTCTTCCTTCTTTATCCTTGCATCCCAGTGATGCAGGTGTGCTCCGAAAAGATGGACATTTTCTTCCATCATCGTCCTTGCATCCTGGTGACCCAGAGGTGTGGTCCGAAAGGCTGGGGACTTTCTTCTGCTCTGTTCTCCGAAGGTGACCTATTCCAGTGGTCTGAGTGTGACCTGTTGCCGATGATCCTCACCGCCTCAGTGGTGTTCTTCAGACAAGAATCCTTGGAACTGACTTTTTTTTCCTGTTCTGCTTGAGTGTCCCTCCTGGAAGAGAAACTGTCTGGACACAAAGAGGGGCTTCTGACCTAGCTCCCCATGGACACACATAGTGGTGGCTGACACAGTGGTGGCTGACGCAGTGGTGGCTGGGAGCATGTCTCATTGAATGTGTTATAAAACAATTTAGAGTTTTAGTGATAAGTTAACTAATGTTACAAATATTTAGAGCATAGAAGCTAGAGTGTAAGTACAGATTTAGTGGGGTTAGGAATACTTTAAAGTATAGATTTTTAGCATAAGGGTTGTGTTATTTTAGATATTTAGTATAGGTGTTATGTCATTTTAAGATTGTCTTACAAAAATACTTTGATTGCATTTGAGTCAGCTTCATGCCTCTCTCTTGTACATTCCAGTCAGTGGCAATTGGCCTGGGTTCCCTTCCTCTAAATTCACTGATGTCCACTGGTTGGACATCACCTGAAAATTCACCTCTGGGTGGTTGGAGTAGTTGAAATTCACTTTCCCTCCAAGATGTAGCTGGATGAACCTATACCCTGACCTGTCCTGTTAGAGTTCGGTCGGTGTCAGTGGCCTTCCTCTTACCCGTTGCATAGCCATATTAGGTACAGTATCTGATTCAGACAACACAATTTTCTTTTCCCCCTGCCCCAAGAATAAATTTTCATCACTGGGACAGATGCAGCCAAAGTGGCAGTACTACCGTTTTGTAAAAAGACTTCTACCCCAAAGGTAAAAAAGTTGTTTTTTTTTTTCCAAGGATGAACTAAATACCTTTTAGGAAGAAAACAGAAATTTTGTCTCTGCATGGGTATTCTGGCAGTGCTTCTTCTGCTACCTCCAGGTCATCCTGGTGCCTTAATGAGGTGTGCAGGTACTCGACATCTGTCCCTACCTAGGTATAGTCATCTTTCCAAACAAAGCCCTCGATTATATATAGAAGGGCCACTGAGTTTTGGAGATGGGATGGCAGATTTTTGACATCTTTCAGAAAAAAGTCTATAAACTTAGCAAAGTATTTCATTAGTCCTCCCACTACTGAGACTATGGGGCTCTCTGGAGGATAGTCCACATTTTTGTGGAGCTGCAGGAGAGCATATGAGGCCAGCAGGATGGGGGGGGAGGGTTGAGGAACTCAAACTCTGTTTTACTTATTTCTCACAAATTGTAGTGAGAAAGAAATAATGTGACCTTCTGGGAAATGAACCACAGACCCCCAATTCCCAGTAAGTCACATTATTTCTTTCTCACTACAATTTGTGATCTAAATTGCTTAGCTGCAGCTAAATACTGCACCAAAAATGTCTAATGGTCATGTTACTTATTTCTCTGTTAGTCAGACCTGTTCAAAGAGTGAATAGAATTCAGTAGTGAAAGTAGCTAAAGGTTTAACTGGTAGTTTTATGTAGTTTGTTCCAATACACAGAAGGTTATTCACCATCTTCTCATAATGACCCCTTTGCACTAATGGGCGGACTGGCTATGCACCGTGCATCTTGGGCACGTAGCCACCCCACACCCATTGCACCGCCGCATGGGATGCACCAATGGGGGGCTTGCAGCACCTATGTGCCCAATCCCCATACCGCACGAAGGGCAACGCACTGGGGGCAGGTGAGGAGCGGGCCGGCACTATGGTCATGGGGGTGCAGAGAAGGGCACAGGGTACGACAGGGAGAACCCTGCTGTAAGCCACCTATGCACCCTGCGCATACTACTGTCCACTGCCCGGACAGGGCAGTTAGTCAACACTGCCAATGGGACCACTGCTGCCGGGACCACCCCATGGCCACCTGGTGCCATCTGTGACAGAAATGGTAAGGAAAGAGTTAATGGTTTGGATTCTGTAGGTGCCTTATTTTTTTTTAGCAGTCTGAAAAAAAACACACTCATGCAAGCTGAGAAATCCAGCTTGTGAATTCTCAGTCCTCCCTAGCTGCTAGATAAGAGCTGGGTCATAAATCTCAAGTGGACATCTCCACACACACACAGACCCGTCCACACACACAGGCCAGTTTGAATGGATTGGTTCATTCAAATATAAACTTAAGATTAAAAGGGAATATAATTGGTCACTGATAGGTGTTCAGTCTGATTGGGACAATTAAATACATACATGTTAGATGGTTGGTGCATTCAAAGGGGGAATAGGCATTACCTATTCCCAGGAGAATGTATAAGAGGCTGAAAGACAATGAAGAGTGTTCTTCTTATGCTTGAAGCTGGAGGGAGAAACCTAAGATTAGAGCCTACCCTTCTAGCTATGTCCGTGGGAGCTGGCAGTTAGCACAGGGTCCAGTGTCTCTTGTAAGGACAGGGAAGGGTAAGTTTAGTACTAGAATATTGCAGTAATAGCCTTTTTTTCTTTTGCCATCTGTTATCTAAAACCATTTGTTTACTTTTCCTGTATTAGGTGTTATTCTCTTGTGTTGTAAATATATATCCTGTAAATGCTCAGTGCACTTTCTATTAAGTAAAAAGCTATTTATTTGCTCAACAGTTGTGACTGTGATGTCATTTTTCTAAGGTAATATTTGGTTCCCACTGGCTGAGGTAAACTCTGTAGCATCCGCCACCCGGGAGAGACACACTATCAGACTTTAACTTGTGCAATTGCACGTTTAATTATTCAAGTTTGTAAACTTGAAGGAGGTGCCGGAAGACAGTCCGGCTGGTGGCAGTGAATACCCAAGGACAGACACCTCTCAAAAAGCTGTTTCAGTCCAGAGGGAGAGGTGGGTTGTCACACCACCCAGCACACATTAGTACATGGCATCTACCCGGCAACCCCCCCACCTTATGCACATGGGCACTGGCCCATGGCAGCTATCCTTCCCAGGCAGCACCGCGATTAACCCCACCCTGGACCACCCAGGCATGTTGTAGGGTACAGTGCCCCCGCACCACCAACTGACCCCCCACCCAGTCACCGGCGACCTGTTCTGGGGCCACATTGCGGGTGGGCCAGCAGCTTTGCCCTCCAGTTTCCGCCTCAGCTGCCGGCTGTAGGTCTTCCGTGGGGTGCGCTGCCAACACGCATCCCATCACATAAGTGATCCACTCTGTGTCCGGTCTGGGCATCTGATTGGATGCCAGGCCGGACTCCACCCCATCCACCCCTGCGGAGTCCTGCGCGCTGGGGGCGGGGCCACGGACTGGTCTCCCACCTTTTGTTTCCAAGCTTATACTCAGCCATTCATCTAGTTAATAACACCACTCAACTGCAAAAACTGTAGATGTTGTCTCAAATGTGTATTACACTTAACATACTACAAACACCCACCTAAGAGGTGTCAGAAGTTAAAAGTTCTGTACATGGACAGTCACATACTGGACTCCAAATGTAGGCAGACACTTTTACAGAGAAACTCTCTCAGGTGACAGGATCCTTTTGTCAGAGAACTCATCAAACAGGCATTGCAGGTACTCCTGGGTTCACACAGAAAACAACAAGGTACTCACAGAGCAGTTGCCACAAGGCAGCTTCAAAAGTCCAGAAAGGACCAGGGGATTGCCCCTGAATCCTGGAGTTCACTTCATCCCTCCTGGGATGGGGCACAGGGAAACCCTATGGCACAGGTCTCCACCACTTCTGAAAAGCTGGAACAGTTGTCACACACTAGGGTGAGAACTTAAAAACACAAACTGGTAGCTCTCGGACAGAGCTGAATGAGGAGCTGCCTAACACTGCAGCCTCCTCCACTGAACTCTACAGACTCCCGAACATTCTAAAACTAGCTCCCTAGCAGCTGGCCAGTGTGGCGCATGCTGCTGCGACAGTTCTAAATGACATCATCCCTCCAGAGCTCAGCAGAGACTGAGAACAGAGAGAGACAGAGTGAAACCCATTTAACTGACATTTCACTAGCTGTCTTCCCTGCCTACCACTGATTCTAACCGGGATTCTAGTGACCCCTGGGAACAAGGAGGTTACAATTACATCATACATTCAGTCCCTGAAACATTAACTGCTCAAGCTTTATGTTGAGTTCTTTCAGCATTGGTTTTCCATCCAGGGTGATTCTGTTTGCTGTTGCACTAGCCCTTTCCTGTCTTCTTCAGACCACTGTCAAGGTATCCTCTAGAAGGAAGGCCTGCTCATCAGTAGTTTGGTTATTTGCTTATTCCTCTGCTTCTGTCATTTCACAGCTTTCTTAATGTGAAGCAGGGAAGGAGACTGACAAAAAATGTCTCGGGTAGAGCACGTACTAAGGGCTGGCACACTAGACCTTGTCCACATTAAGGCTGTCAGTGCTTGAACTACCCCATAACGAACTGGTACCAGCCACATGGAGAAACAAATGGTGTGCTGAAAGAGTTGGAGGTTGCTTCTCTCAAAGCAGCTAGTTCTGAAATTATCCAGAGTGACAGCAAGGTTAGTGGGCACACCAAATGTAGGTGAAAAAAAAACCAAGCAATATTCAAATAGGCATATCATGCAAAATTAATAGCCCAAAGGGACAAACTTTCAAAGAGAACACACTCCCAGACATTCAGAGCACTCTTGCTAATCACTGGTGAATATTCATGGTGGCTAGTAATAAATTTTGAGGTGATATGCCCATTTGAATCTTGCTTCGTCCTTTTTTCTCCTACATTTGGTGTGCCCTCTAACCTTGCTTGGACAATTTAAAAGCTCGCCACTTTGAGAGGAGCACCCCGTCTTTCTACACACAGCATTTTTGCTCTGTTTGTGTTCCACTGAAAAAAGGACTTGTGCAGCCAACCCGTCAGGAGCAAATTATAATCCCTTCACTTCCTTTTCCAAAGGGGCATTAGTTAGAATTCTAAATCTGGCACAGAGGAATCCCCATACAGGTAATGGAGCTTCTTTTTTTTCTACAGTCGAGAAAGGGTCTCTTTAGACAAATATAAGCACTTATTGTGTATTCTCCTCGAAATGGCATGTCAAATGTTAATGGACTTTGTAACCTAAGTCTGTAGATGCTTTTGTAGGTACTGTGTTTCTGGCACATAGAGAAACAGAAGAACTACACTTCTGATAAAAATCAGTGAAGAAAAATAGATGTGTTTTATGCTTTATTTGGTGGTGGTGGTGGTGGTGGTGGTGGGGGGGCTGCTAGACCTCCCTCTGAAGATTCTTCATAATCCTACACAATGCGATGGTCACAGTCAATCTCAGCTGGAACAAAGTGTAACGTTATTTGTGTTGGTTGTATCCTGCTCAGGCAAACTGCTCTTAAACTGTCACTGCTCAATTTAGCTTTAAATGCACTGAAAAAAGAATGTTACAGACCCAACCTCTGCTGCTGGCATGCCACGCTGCTCCCAGATTGATTTGGCATTTTCCCTGTAACTCCGGGGCTATTTTCCTGTGTTTTCCTGTAGGTTGCAATATTTCCTATAGAAGTCGAATTGCTCCGTTTTCTTGTATAGCCGATGCAAGTCTATGGAAATAATTTCCCTGTAGATAGCTTCAAATCCCTGTAAAATACAGGAGCCCCAGTGGATCTGGGAGCTCTGGCATGACAGCTCAGGTGCCAGAAATCCGGCACCTGGACTGACATGTTGCTGAAAGTGCCCAGCATGTAAGCAATAATACCCGACAGGGTGGGCATTATTGGGGAACACTGGACTGTCCAGGGGCGTGATGAGGCCCGATGATGCAGGTGGGGGGCCTTATAGCCCCTGGAAGGTCTGGTATTCCCAAATACTGCCCACCCTGGAGGGTTTTATTGTGCTTAGAAAATTGCACTGTTGAAAAGAAGAAAGTTCAGTAAAAAATTGTTAATAAAAAATTCGATTAATACAGGTTTTGTAATAAAATAGTTCCTCTGCCTGAATTAGAATGATTACAGAGAAAGCTGTTTGTATGCACTTATACCCAGCTGCATAGCAGTCTGTGTATGAATGCCCCCCTCAAACAGCACCTTTGTTTCCCTGTTTTTTTTTTTTTTTTAAGTTTGCGATTTATTATTTTAATTGTCTGCTGTTGCCATACCTTATTGGACAAGAAGAAGGTGGCGCAAGGGATTCAACCCTCCCCCCAAACAGCACCTTTGTTTCCCTGTAAATTTCAAGTTTGCTGATTTTTGTTGTCTGCTGTTGCCATACCTTACTGGACAAGAAGAAGAAGGAGCAGAATTTATGTCATGTGCAAGTTATTTTTTTTTATAAAATGGGCATGTAAAAAGAAGCATTGTGATTGGCCAGAAATGAGGTGTCAAATATGTATTACACATACAGAAAAAAAAGAACAGGTAACTAAATCAATGCCCATGAATGGAATGTTCAGAGCTAGGCATGGAATGTTGAGAAAAATTCAGTTAGCTATCTTGTTTTAGCCTCCATGTAAAGCACATCCCAAACACTGAACAATGTTGAGCCGTGTCACGATTCATGGTCCCCTTGCTACCCCCACTTGTCTCCACTGCTTACCGATGAAACTGCCATTCAACTGTCATATTTTGCTATGCCCATTTTATAAAGAATTGTAACGGAACCAGGTTGAGCTGTAGTCACGATTCAAGATCCCGCGCCATGCCGACTCCACCGTCTCACAGCAAACTATGCTTCTGTCCCACTACAGTTAACTAAAAAAAAAAAAAAACAGAAAAAAATCTGCATCCGTTATTCCTTTTTTTTTTTATTGCGAAAATGGCGCAACCTGTCGGGGAGAACCTGTTACTTCTGCTCGCTCCATTCTGGTGTTCGGACTGCCATGGGAATGAAGGAGCTACTTGACATTCAAACAGAAAGTATGTACATAGTTAGATAAACTTCATGTTCTTCAATTGTTCTTTTAAAAGGACACAAACCTCTTCTAACCACACTTGTTCTCTTGATCGGGACGTGGGGGGGCGCTAGCATGAATGGAAGACAATGATGTCATCACCTAGTAGGCGAAAGGACTATTTTATCTCAAGTTAACACATTGATTTCATCTTTTTTTAGCTCAGTAATATTTTTTTAAGAAATGAAAAATATGTTTAAAAAAAGAAACCCATTTTATAAGCGAAATAAAATGCTCCAGGGTGTGTGTTAAACAGATATTACCGCACTTCCAGGGGCTGAAAGGCACTCGACCGGGCCTCGTGCCTTACTACACCCCTGGGCGTGCGTTAACATCTGTTCAACACACACCCTGTCATGTCTTATTGCTTACTTAACACTAGAATTACCCAGGAGCTGATGTGGTTGCTACCAGGAGAAAACATGGTCTACAGTGATGTCCCTTGGAGAGTGAAAGTGATCATGTGTAGGTGAAGGTGAAACTGGTATTTCGGTATGGAAAAAAGAAGGTACTTGTAACCCCCCTGTTACCCGGGGTTACTAGAATCCCAGTAAGACCTAGTGGTAGACAGGGAAGGCAGCTTGTGAAACTCCAGTTAAATGGATTTCACACTGTCTCACTCTGTTCTCAGTCTCAGCTGAGACTGAGGGATGACATCACCATAGAACTATCGCAGCTGCATGAGCCACACTGGAATCTGCAGATGGGAGTTAGGTTAGAATGTTGGTAGTTTTTGAAAGCAGTTGTGTGTGAGCAGTCTGGAAGGGAGGAGCACAGCAGTCTGTGCACGGTCTCTTGGAGCCTAAAGCTCTGATATAGAGCTACTTTTAGGGAAAGGTGTGTGTTTCCGCCAAAAGAGGAACACAGTAAGCTGTTCTTGAAGTGGTGGAGACCGCTGTTACTGGTCTCTGTGCCCCATCCAAGGTTTGCCTGTTATTCCAGGGGCAACCTCCTGGTTCCGGCTAGGGAAGAAGCTGCCTTATTTTCTAAGTTGTGTTGTGGCACCAGAAGCTCTCAAGATTCACCTGTGGGGCACCTGCAACCAAAGGGTGAGTTCTGCTCTTGTCATGGGGCCTGTGTTTCACCTGAACTGTTGTAAAGTGGGGATTGGACTGCTTAATCAGTGGGAGGCCTAGAGGAATAGGCTAAGCCAAAGTAAAACTATGTTCAAGTCCAGCACAAGGGGAAAGCCAAGATTTGTAGAGGAAATGTGCTATACATTTACCCTTTAATCTACATTGCCAAGCTTTCACAAAGAGTTGTTTAATGTCCAGAGAAATGGCCGGGTATGGATTGTGGAAGCTGGAGGTGGGAGACGCCCCCATCTTTAGTAACCAGGTTTACCTCTATGGATTTGCTCTGTGGCCCTTTTACTTTGCCTCAGGCACTTGGCCAGTGCTAAGGGAAGTACCCAGACGTGGGATTGAAAAGAAATTTCCCTTAAGGAGTCGAAGGCTCTAAGGTGGTTTAGGGAGCCACCTGGAAAATGTGTCCACTGCCACATGGACAGGATTCGAGTGGCCAGCGGGGGAGCCGGGCCAGGAAAAACCCAAATAGTGTACAAGTCGGGCTGTGTACCCAAAGCAGCGTGCAAGTCCGGGCTGTGTGCCTGGTGGGTCCGGAGCCTGAGGGCTGAAGTGTTGAAGAAGTGTTCTGTTAGTCTTATCTGCATTGCCAGGAATGTAGCCCAGTGGGGGTCTGTCTATGCTTTGTTTGCTCAGTTTGGATGTGAATAAAGCCACACTTTAAAATCCCATTAGTGGTATTGGACATTACAGTTATTGCTTCCTGTGTTCGGACTTACTTGGGTGCCCCTGTGCAGAGTAGCCAAACCTAAGCCCCTTGTGCCGAGTAACCTAGTCCTCCCCGAACCCAGTCCCCACCTGGTACTGCTCTGTCCTTTGCAAAAAGGCAGGGGTGCAGGGATTACATACTTGTGTAGATGTGCTGGTAAATATGTTTTTTAATGTTGTTAGGGTGTTTTTATGAGGACTGAAGATGTACGGTCGTCAGCATTAGGACCTGACCAGAAGAATTTACGTGCAGCCAGGAGTTGACAGCGGCATGATCACAATAGCCGGTTGGAGGGAGTAGTGAAAAGCAGTGACAACTTGGGAGCATTGAAGACATTAGCAGATGTACAAGATACCTCTAGTGGCATGACAAGCAGGGGAAGCTGATGACGGGGTAGAACCTTCGAGCTGGGATGCAACAGTTTCATAGTGGTCAGGTAACTGTACAGTAAGTAGCAGCTACGTTGGCAGGCAACAATCGGTTACTATGGAAGCTGCTACCTGCTAAGAGAGGGCAGAAGCATTTTTAAGCTTGTCTTTCAGAACAGGAGAGAACATAATTCTTTTATGTAGTGACAAGTGAGCCCAGCAGACCTTGATGTGTTTCTTGTTGCAGCTGGCAATGAATTCGGGAGTCTTAGTAGGGCAGTATCTCTCGCTAAGCGAGAGAAAAAAAAATGGCATTTTCAAATTTAATGGGGTGCTTTCAGCCAATGGGCAAGCCGGCTGGGCACAAAGATACGTGAATGGGTGAAGGGGCCCTTCTGCTGGAACGTGTATATTGAAGTCAGTATACCCTCCCCCCACGCCCGGCAGGGGTACTAGCCAATCAGGGCCCAGCAAATAAAAAGCCCATTTTCTGAGCCACTTTAGGTGCCAGGTTTCTGACACCTGGACTGGCATGCCGCTGTAAGTGCTTGGTCCAGCATACTAGTAACATATGCTGGTGCCTGGTGGTGGAATAGGCTCCAACCCCCTCTCGGAATATGGCTTGTAGGCACTTTTGAAAAGAGTGTATGCTTCTTCCACATCAGCCTTGGAAATCTGACGGGAGCATAACCGCAAGTTCAACCACTGCATTAGACAGTCCAGACTCCATCCATCATATTGTGTGAAAGTCAAGACACAGTATGCACATGTAGGGATAATGAGCGTCACACGTCACGCGCTTTCAGCACTTCTTCACAAAACAGTTCATTTCTCCTATTATGTGTCTACTGCTAAAATAGTTCGTGGATACTAGAGTCCTTCCTTAGCACTGCCACTGCCGAGCTGCTGGAGAGGCCACCTTGGTCTCTACATCACGGCTGCTTTCGGTTTGATAGTGAGCCCACACCTCTCAACCTCTTTCCTCATGAATCAGGGACACATTTTAAAAACTAGTACTATTCACTTAGAAAGCTGCTAGAATAAAAGGATTTGTGATAAGATGCATTTTCTGAAGAAGAACAAGTTTGCTACTTTAATGTTTGACATTTGTGCTTTTAAACCCCCCTGTTCTGTCACAAAAACACTAATTTTACAAGGAACAGAGGAAAATGTTGAGTCCAAATCAGGGACATCCCTGAAAATGAGGGACCGGACAGTTGCGAGGTATGCCAGGTGAGCCGATGTAAGTCAAGCGGCTGGATCCCGCGCCGCGCGCTGTGCCGCCTGGTACTCTCACGCTCGCGCTCTGCCTCTTTAACCGCCCCCCCCCCAGCTTCCCAGCATGCTGTTCGTCACCAGTATTTCCCAAGATGGCGCAGGCTATATTTGAGGCTTTGGAAGGTAACCTGAACCAAACAGGGCAAGAATTGTTGACCTCTTGTGCACGCGGTGTGTTGCTTTACGTGAGGTAGCAAACTAGACTCCATCTGCCCCTTTGAGCTGAAGGGCAGGGCGGGCACCTTCCGCGGGGCGGCAGCCGACCCCAGCGTGCTGTCCCAAAAGTGGGAGCCCAGTGAGGGGCAGGGCATTCCCGGGAATGGAGCTGGGTGGCCCCGACAGGAATGAGTGAGCCATCAAATTGTGAGCAGTGTGACGGTGCAGGGGGGCAGCCCTTGCTACAGACTGCTGCGTATTTGGGGGCTTGGGTGTGAGATAAGCCACTCTGAGTGCAGAACACAATATAGCGAGGTTCAGAACCTTACCCCTTAGACAGTAGTAGAAGCTGCAGCTCAGGATGGTAGCCGGGGCATATTCGCTTCTTCTTTGATTCCGCAATAAAGAAAACCAAAACGCCATTGCTTTTGATGTAGTATTTGACATACACTTTGAGATATTCAGGGTAGTTTGTCCAGCAGTATCTCGCTTTCAGTGAGGTCCTGATTGTACCAGTTTTTCTACTGATGGATTGAAGTACAGCAGCTTGTTCATTGACCGGGTTCCTGTGGTTCCCACGCCTGCCCTTAGCCACCAGAACACACGCCTCTTTTGGTTTTGTTGTCTGATTAAGTTTTTTAGTTGCATACTGTATGCAACAAAATTTGCAATCATTTACTTGTCCTAAACACATCCTGTGTGTATTTGCATATGTGTGTGTTTGGGGGGGGTCCTTTAACACCCCTGTGTAGCACTGATCTTTGAAATGTGGAATAAGTAAGCAATAACCAACAATAGGCTATGGGGTTACTGGCAGTTAATCCACACCCTGAGTGTGTTGTGAGGCATGAGGCCGCAGGTCAAGTGCCCTCAGCACCTAGGGTGTGGACTAACTGCCAATAACCCCATACCTTGGAGTGTGTTATGGCGCTTATAACATGGGGTAACAACCACATTGCTAGAATAAAGACAGAGATGTTTATATAACTGTTTAAAAGCAAAACGCTTATTGTGTCCCTCCACTAAGAAAAAGTGCCGAACTACAAGAGCTGTAAGGTCTGCTACCAACAACTGGGAGCGAGCAGTCTGTCTGTCGTGGGATGCTGACTGTCAGGGGGTGTGCAGTTAACAGTGCCAGATGTCATGAGTGCTGCGTCCAGAATGTTGCTGCTATTATAGGCTGCATGCATTTTTTTTTAGTCTTTGGTAACTGGGTAAGGTCCACAAGGCACAAGTGTCTGTTTTCAGGGGTAACCTGGGAGCACTGGGTGGTTAAGTGACTTAGAGTCACACAGTATGGAAGTGGATGGTGTGAGAATCAAACCCAGGTCTGGTCTGCTGGGTGTACCAAGCTCATTACTCTAACCTCTAGGCTATACTGCCAGCCCTTCATCTGCTGATGTAGGGAAAGGGAACATTGTTTAACCAGGAGTAGCACACTTAAACCAAAGCTTGTTTCCAGATGTGACTTTGGAACACAAGGAAGTAAAATGACTTGCTCAGGATCACACAGTATGCACCTAGGCGGCTGTGGGATTCAAACCCAGGTCTCCTGATCTGCAGCTCATAGCCTTAACCCGTTGTGTACACTGCCTCCTGATGTAGAGCTTGTATATTTGAACAGGGCAATTCAGATTTGTGGGGTCAGCAAAGAGAAAGCCTCTCTGACTTTCTTTGTTCATTTCATGGATGTCCTGGTGATTTGTGGTATGGGGATTAAAGATCAGTGTTAAATACTCTTTCCTGTCTGGGTCACGCTTCACTGTGAAGGAGTCTTGTTTCAGCTGGTGGACTCCCTCTGTCCCAAGGCTAGCGAGTCCCAGCTGAATTTCGAACCAGAGGTGCCTCACAAGTCCTGAGGGTGAATGGGTAGATAACGCTTCTGATCCCCTGAGGGTCTGTAAATCCACATTGCTGATTGCTGGGTGGTGTGTGGCATGGTCTTGGCCATCTTTGCAAATCTGCTTCACAACAGCAATAAAGATATTACTGTATTTGCTGAATGAAAGGCTGCATGGCTCATATTTATTTTCCTGTTAATTTCTGGAGTGTTCAAGTAGTGACTGATTCCTGCACGCAGACCTACCAGGGAGCTGACAGTGTATGTTTTACCCTTAAACCCTCGGATGCGTGCATAGAATTCATGAAGCAGGGCTCTGAGGGCCTCGTTGTAATTCACAACCTGTTTGCTTTTCAGCGAGCCAGTCTTCCAAGAAGTTTGTCATCCAGGCTGTAGTTTTTTTGTGTATTATGCTCGTCCTTTGCTTTCTCCAACTGGTCCAGATCAATGCTAGACAGTTTCATGTGCGTACTGCTGCTCTCTAGCGCTTTTCTCTTGTTGCTGTTTTTGTTTGTTGTTTTTGGCGACTCACCATCGGGGAAACTTTTGCTTCAGCCACTAGTTCATTGTGAGGTGGCCAAACACTGAGAAGTTCACTGTAATGCTGTGCATTCTCGTACTTCCCTGGTCTCTGGGCTCCAAACAATGGCTGCTGCCCAGGCTTTCCTTTTGACACTGTGAGGAGTGATTTGTTAGGTGCATGCTCACAACTGTGCCTTTACCAGCAGTTAATGCATGATCAGATGATATTCTTTAGCCAATAGACTGACTAGCTGCTCCTACCCCATGTTATATTTGTCATTATAGGAAGCCCATACTTAATTTAAAGACCAAGGTTATTAAAATGACTGTGGTCATCAGGGTCAAATCAGAAGAGAGGGAGGTCACGAGCAGGGTGCCACAGGGATCTGTCCTGGGCCAGGTCCTCTTCAGCATGTTAATCAGTGACATTAGAGAAGGCATCCGTGGCAGGCCGTGTCTGGTTGGAGAGTGACAAGGGAATTGGGGAAATGCAGAGTGACAAAAGCTAGAGGGGTGGTCTGAGGTTTGGTAGTTGAAATTCAGTGCAAAAACGTGCAAAGTGTTACACCTAGGGAGTAAGAACCCCAGGACAGAGCACTGCATGGGGGGGTTGAGACTTAGCACTATGGCTGAGGAACATGACCTAGTTGTTATCAACAAGTGGGCGTAACTAAAAACTAGAAAATTATATTAATTGTTTCCGCCAACAAGTCAGTGGTCAGATCCTTACCAGGCAAAAACAAACCCATTATAACCTCTCTCCACTGGAACGGAGAGCTATAGGGACACTGAAATCAAACCACAACATTGTCATCAAAAAAGCTGATAAAGGTTCTGCAGTGGTGATTTTAAACAGAGAGATTATATTACTGAAGCTAATAGACAGCTAACAGATCTTACATACTACAGAGAACTGGAGAGTGACCCCACTACAAGATATAAAGATGAACTATGTGACTTAATTAAAACTTTTCCTGGACCATGTCCGAAAGAAACTAGCTCACCTCATTCCTGCTGAACCAAAGCCAGGGACATTCTACATGCTGCCTAAAATACATAAACCTGGCAATCCAGGGAGACCCATAGTCTCTGGTAATGGTACCTTGACTGAGGGGATCTCAGGGTTTGTAGAGACCATTTTGAAACCGCTGGTTATGGAAAGAGACAGTTATATCCAGGACACTACACACTTGTTGCGTGTACTTTCTGGTTATAAGGATTTACCACCTGATACCATTTTAGTGACAATGGATGTAACATCCCTTTACACTAATATTCCACACACAGATGGCATTGCAGCATGCCTTAAATACATACATGAGAAAGGACCTGACCAAACATCAACCCTGGGTGGTGGGGAACTTATGGAATTCATTTGACACATAACTTCAACTTCAATGGTAAACATTATGTTCAAACTATGGAACAGCAATGGCACCAAAATGGCTCCACAGTATGCTAATCTCTTTATGGCTGACTTGGAGGAGGATTTTTTAAGGCAGTATCCCCACAAACCACTGCTTATTTCCGTTACATTGATGATTTGTTTATCATCTGGACGGAAGGCACAGATGCACTCAAAGATTTTCATCACAAACTTAATAAATCCACCCTACTATAAAAGCTTACCTTGAGTACTCTACCACCAAGGTTAACTTTCTGGACACCACAGTCATCATTAAGGATGGAACCTTACATACATGTATTTACAGGAAGCCAACAGACAGACAGAGATACCTGCACAGGAAAAGTAATCACCCAAACCATACAAAAAAATCTGTCATATACAGTCAAGCACTTCGTTGTCAACGTATTTGTTCAAATGAGGATGACAGAGATACACATTTGGCTATGTTGAAAACACCTTTATGGAGCAGGGACACTCTTCCAGGGAAATTGACAGGATAACAGAACGGGCAACGCAAGTACCAAGACCACAACTACTTCAATATAAAGAAAAGACAGCTACAGAAAGGATACCCTTGGTAGTCACATATCATCCAGACCTTGAACGTCTGCGTAAGATTATTAAAGATCTCCACCCAATATTTAGTGAGGATGACACCCTTAATTGTATTTTTAAGGAACTCCCACTACTATCTTTTAAACAACCGCCAAATTTATCCAGCCTAATTATTAGGAGCAAACTTTCACCGGGAACAGAATACCATGTCACACAATGGCACACGACCCTGCAATCGACGCCCCTGCAAGACTTGTGGGCTCATTTCTACCTCAGACTGTGTGGTTACATCACAAAACAGACAATTCCAGGTGCATGGGAGTTATACATGCATGTCACGACATGTTGTTTATTTCATTCAGTGCAAGAGATGTCCACAAACAGGTTATGTAGGAGAGACCGCCAACAGCTCCGCACTAGGATGAACTCCACAGACATACTATTACAGCAAGGAAGACTGAAAACCAGTGGGCATCACTTCTCCCAGCCTGACCACTCAGTCTCAGATATGTCAGTAATGGTCTTAAAGAAATCTCAAAAACACACAACAGAGACGAGCTTTTGAGATTAAACTTATTTTACATCTCAATATGGTAGCAGATGGGATGAACTTGGATATTGGCTTTATGGGACACTACAGAAACTAACATCCACAGACCTTTTCTTCTTCAAACTGACATATTATAGGACTTCAGCATGTGTGAGATGTGGATGCGTGTGTATATATGTGTGTGGGTATGTGTTGTGAGGTATGTGATATAACAGATGTGGGACTTGCTGTCACTTTGAGGTAAGTCTCTATTTAGCTATATGGAGTTATAATGTGTTACTATTTTTATTTCACACACATAAAGAATTTCTCCTTACTTTTTATCTTTGCCTGTGGGGGAGGATTGATTCCATTGCACCATATTCAGATTATCCAGCCTGCTAGTGTACATACAGG
Source organism: Neoceratodus forsteri (assembly GCA_016271365.2). Classification (NCBI taxonomy): domain Eukaryota; kingdom Metazoa; phylum Chordata; order Ceratodontiformes; family Ceratodontidae; genus Neoceratodus; species Neoceratodus forsteri. The sequence continues at coordinate 22,265,938 of JADMNL010000037.1, read as the reverse complement.
AGTGTTATCTTATACTGTTATATATAATTTTTGTAACTCTGTACATATTGGGATGTGTGATCTCATTTGCTTGGGGTCCTGCACATATCTTTTACATTAGGCTAATATTGTAGTAATTTACTCAGGATTTCATGACAAGTTGTATTCCTTTGGGGAACTATTACAGTGACTGAAGTTTATATAGGTTCACTAGGAGAGATTGAGTGTGTGTGTGTGTGTGTGTGTGTGTGTGAGAGAGGGAAAAAGGAGGGGAGAGAGAGACAACATCTCGTTTAAGCTATGTATCTCCCCCACCCACATTATTGTGATGTGGGGTGGGTTAGGTTGTATTGTTTGTATGAACAGGAGGAGATAAATTACATTTTTATCTCTTTTTCAGATTCCCTTGACACTTGTGGTACATGAAGTTGCTACATTCTCAGTATATATTGACATCAGTACATATCAGGCTGCATGGTCTGAATTCCTTGAGGTTCCTCGACTAGAGTTTTTAACACTAATATTATCAATTTATATTTAAATTATCATTTATATAGTCCTGAGGTTTTGTAATTTCTTGGGCCTTTTATTTAGCTTGAGAATACAGCTGGGTGGCATGTCCAGCTATGTTTTACACATCACACAGTGTGCACTGATGTTTTTAGACAACTTTACTGGTAATTCTTGTCTTTAATGCATACATTGTAATTTCATGAGCCCTATAACTATCTTAGTTTGTCTTTAAGCTGGGTGGGGTTGCCTTTCAGTAATCACATCCTTATACTGACTGTGACACTCATGGCTTGATTTGGGAGTTATTTGCTTCAGCAGTGTTATCTTATGTCAATTAAATTTATGTGCAGTAGGATTCTTGCATGTGTGTTGCACAAGCACATCTGAACCCAAGGTTCATTCGGACTGAGGGCAGTATTGTACTGTTAAACTTCTTGACATCATCTTCTGGTTTTTTTAAATGAGTATTTTAAACCAATGGGGATTTTTTTCTGTTTTTCTCTGCATTATCTAGCTGTTATAAGTATTGTATTTTCTAAACAACTGCCATGAGCTTCTGAAGAAGGACTGGTTGGTCCGAAAGCTAGAGCACTTTGTTCTTGTTGTTACATCTATGTTGGTCCATTAAATGGTATCAAATCATTTGCTTCTGGATCTCTAGTTGTTATCAGTGATGCTCTCAAGCAGTCGAGCCATTACAACAAGGCCTGTGATAAGGCAAGTAGGACGCTGGGGTGTATAGGGAGAAGTATTTATAGTAGGAGGATAAATACCCCTTTATAGATCTTTAGTGAGGCTGCATCTGAAGTACCACGCTGAGTTCTGGAGCCCTCTCCGCAGGAAGGCTAAGGAGAGACTGGAGACTGTGCAGCACAGGGTGACAAAAATGCTTCATGGCCAACAGGGCAGGTCTTATGAGGAGTGCCTCTGGTCTCTAAACGTACTTGGTGGAAACCAGAAGGGAGAGGGGAGATATGATAAGAGACAGTCCAAGTTTCCAAAATAAATAAACGTGAATTGTGAGAAACCGTTTAGCTCAAATGCTAATTCAAGTTCATGGGACCATGACTAGAAACTGACAGGAGGGAGATTCGGGGGGGGGGGACAAGAGGAAGTATTATTTTACAGAAAGGGTGGTGGGGCCATGGACCAGTCTACCAGCCGAGGTGGTGGGTGCTAAAACAGTTACTGGTTTCAAGCCTTGTTTGGACAGAATGAAGGTTGCATTGATGAGTTGGGGTGATGGAATCAGGAAGGAGAATGGGGGAGTAGGAGAGGGCTAGGACCCTAGATAGACAGTAGGTCTCAGGGTTAGATAGGGTACTCGGGCAGACTGAATGGACCACTGGTCTTTCTGCTGTCATTGTTTCTATGTAAAATATAGCCCAAAGTTTCGGGTACATCATTTTTTGAAGAGCCCGAGACTTCCCAATACAGATTTTTATGAGTCACACACAACATTAATTCTTGGAAGGCTCTCAGCCTGTAGTGCAATGCCAATAATAGACAGGGATGTAAATGTTTGGTTTGTAAATGTAAATCTCTGGAGCTCAAGCATGTTAAGCAAAATTCTTAGGGTTCTGGGGTTAGAGAACTTTACTGTGACTCACCTCTGCTGCAGCAAGGCTCTTATTCATTCCTTTTTCTCTAGTGCTGTAATTTTAATTCCCTGCTATCTGATGTTCACTGTCTGATAGTCTTATCTCCTTCGAAAAGTAATTTTGGCACAGAAGTTGAGTTTATATTTTTTTTGGGGGTCAGAGATCCTACAGGAGAGAGCATTTGATGTGCTGAAGATAGGATGCTGTGAGTGTATTTCCCCTTAAAGCATCAGTATTTTAGTTGGCAAGTATTTTGTCACATAGTTTTTTTTTTTTTTTTTTTTTTAGCACAATTGTATTCCTGATTTCCTTAGATTAATCATCAGGGTATTTTAATTCCGTCAGACATTTTCTAAAACATCTGTTATTACTAGTTTTGTAATAAGACTCAAGTCAAAAAATACGGCTGCTACTATTAATTTTGAAAAATCTCTTTCATTGAAGCCGCTTTCTGGCAGTACATACTGCATTCATACTGTGATAGTATTGAGATGGTGTTAGCCCTTGCTTCCAATAGTAAACTGCACAACACCACACCAAGAGTTTATAATTTTTCCCAGTGGACATGGCAAGTGAGTAGAACATTTTAAAACCCCATATCTCAGTTGAAGAATGAAATAAAATTAAAAAGAAACTATGTGTACCGAGGTTTTGCTAGAAATCTGCTGCTGCTTTAAAATTACACCCATATTATGCTTTCTGAATTGCAAACAGCTGCAAGCTGTCCCCAGTGTGACTGCTCTAGAGAAAACCACACGACTCCCATCCTTGAGTTTTGCTTTAATTTGACTGTGCAGTAAAAGCCACACACTGTACTAGTTAAAAGAATCTGTTGCAAGCCATTCTAGAGTCTAATTTTTAGGAAACGAGTTGCCCAGAGAAGTCGTTATTAAATCTTTGTGGCTGAAAAAAGGTTTATTGTACAGTAATACTAGTGACCCATTTATTGCCTGGACAGACCCCACTTCTAACGCCGTGATAACCGGCCAGTTATGGACTGGAACCTGGTTATTACAGCATGGGTGTCAGCTGGTCACAGTGAAGGTGAAAGCCACTGCTGTCTGGCACTCACGGAAACAAAATGCCGCAGAAAGGCAAACAGTCTTTTTGTTCAACACACAGCACTAAACTGACCAGCAATTATATTAAATGACTGGGGTGTTACATAATTTTTTTTTTGCTTTTTAACCACACCCTTGGTGTGTAATATAAGTTTATGAATCTGGTTGGTGGGCCTCTTATGGATGTAAGAGTGTTGCCACATGCATTCTTAGGACCAGAGGACTGCAAACTGAAGGTGAGCAGTTCTTTAGTCCTAAAGAATCAAGCAGCGACACTCTTATATTCCTAAGAGGCCCTCCAAATGGACCCATAAAATTAATAGAGATCACTAACTTTTATTACATAAAAAGAAAACTGTTTTATGTGATAAAGTTATTGTCACGAGCGGTCATTGAGAAACCTGTTACAGTTGTTCAGTGCATGAGGTACCTCATGTGCAACTGAAGGAAGTGCTGTGATTGGTCAGGGACACTCCTGCAATCTATGATAGCTATCACAAACCACTTGTGCTTCACATTTTTGGGTTATGTAGTGTTATAACATGGGTCGTACAGAACACAGCACCCAATTGGTGCAGCAGCCGCATAGCTGTGGATTAAGCAGTTTAATGTAGTCCATGGCTCTCATGAGAGGTTAGTGTGCACTGGCTCTCATTTTGTGTAGAGAGCAGTGAAACAAAAGTGGTAGCCATATGCTGTTGGCAGACAGCGACCGGGAGTGCAGACATGTAGGCAGTGTACAGTGACTGTGAGAATGACAGTACTGTGCAGCAGGAGTCCACCGTAGCAGTAGTTGCAGTCTCTGGTCATCTGCCTGTTATTCTGAGTTGTGCCCGGACATGAGAGAGGCACAGCGGGCGGCAAGTGGTGCTGCAGTGATTGAGACAGAAGTACGCACTGCAGCATACATATGTTTAGTGGCAGGGTAGCGGTAGTGTGCAACAGTAACTGGTACTGTAGTACTGCGTGTAGAGGAGATCTGTTGTGAATGTGAAGAGAGAGGGAGACTAAACACCCCTGGAGCCTGTCCTCCGTCCCCCCCCCCGCAAGATGTCCCCTCAGCACGACAGTTTGCAGATGTGCAGGTAGCACAGGAGTGTCATTGTAAAATGGGGAGAAACAGAATGCCCAAGTCACTGCTCCAGCTCGACATTCGCAGTCTGTAAATGGCCTGCACTTGCTTAGTTCAGTCTTCTCCCAGCGAGCCTCAGAGTGCTGCAACAGTGACCAGGAGTGCAGCATTGTGCATAGGGGAGATCTGTTGTGAATGTGAAGAGAGACTAAACTCCCCCGGAGCCTGTCTTCTTTTCCATTCCCTCTCCCTGCATAATGTCCCCTCAGCACGGCAGTTCGCAGTTGTGGCAGGTAGCACAGGAGCGTCATTGTAAAATGGGGAGAAACGGAATCCCTGCAGTCATTGGACTGTTGCTGTCTGTGTGAGTCACTGCGCTTTAGTGTCGGAGAGAGACAGAGAAAGCGAGCTGTGTTGTGGGATGGGGGCCCTTAGAGTGAGAGAGAGAGAGCGAATGAGACATGTACCGCGGAGAGAAACAGGTAGCAGCCCCAATGTGCAAGAATTCTGTCCTGTCTCCTAACAGAGAGAGGCAACACCTCGGGTTCTTCCGAGACAGCGAGCAACCTTGCTGCACCCTCTGGGGGTAGAGAGAGACAGAGCAACTGCACATCGGGAGAGTGTGAAACAGACTGCTGTGGTGATGGTCACAGTTATGCTTTGAACAACAGATGGCAGAAATGAACCTAATAGCACATTTATACCATTTGTCTGGTCAGAACATCACTGTGCTATGCATTATTTGTGGTGAACTACTGTTTCAGGCGGCAGGATACAGTAGCATTCATGAATTTAAACACTAAGTGTGTTTCTCCCAATTCTAGTACTGTTTTGTGCAATCCATGTTATAAGTGCAATAACCCACTCTAGGGTTTGGTGTTATTGGGGATTAATCAACTCCCTGGGTGCTGTGAGGACAGTTGGGCTGCGGCCTGGTGCCTCACAACACACCCAGGGTGTTGATTTTTCCCCAATAACACCATACCCTATAGTGGGTTATTGCTTATGTATTACAGCCCTAGGGTGTGTAGTAATAATCATTAAAACAAAAAGCTCACAATGTACAACCTGTCATCTATTATTCTCTGTGTAATTGGACATAGGCAGAGCACTTTCTGTAGCTTTCCGAATGCTTTCTCCATATCCAGAGGAACTCACATTTTTATAGGGCCCCACCTGTTCTGCTCTTTGCCTCCAGTTGGTTGGGCTGCACCCATGGCAGCTACCCTCATCTTGGCATTATGATGCAGTTTTTGTATTTGGTGCCCAGACCAGTGAATCTCCATGTGTTCTTACTCAGCAGGGCACATTGGGTGGGGGGAAATAATTCCAATTTCAAAGAGTAAGTAACAGCACTAGTGTGACCCCCTGTCAGCAGGCAGGGACCGAGGGTACTGAAGGCTGAATGTTCATATCCCTAGTAAGGTGGTTGCTACTCCTCCCCTCAAGCACTGAAGTAATGGACCCCTAATCCACTGTCACATACACCAGATGATTCACCAACCGCTTTATTATTTTATTATCAAGCCGGGGCACACTAAGCTTTTATACAGTGTGATTTTGCTTATTTTTAAGTTCGCAGCGCACACGCAGCGAACTTCATGCTGTAAGAGTGGCTTTTAAAAGGTGTGACACTATCTGTCCAGAGTGGCCTGCAAGGGGCAAGACAGTGCAGAGTTTTAAATAAGCTGAAAAAACTGATTAGCAGTTTGACGCATGAAAGTGCTAATCATATGTGAAAATGCATAGCACCGGGCTCAGATTGATTAGCAAAATTCTAGACAAAATTATATAGTTTTATAAATGTGTACTGTCATGGACTCACTCAAAAAAATGGTTAGCAGTCTACTGCTAAGCATGTTTGAAAATTGTTGCCATTCCCCCCTGTTTTGCTTTGCGTTTTGCTGTGCTACACCAGCTGTTTAACACCCTGCAGTGCCACACCAATTGTCAGCCAGTCTGATTGTTACACCGTTTTGCCTTGATGGGCAGAAACTTTGTCTAGTTGAAAAGAAAAAGCTGAACCAGTCATACGGCGGCTTTTTCCTTTCATCTGCAGAATACTGCCCAGCAAACAGCTGTTCGGTGTCTTGATCAGCCTGGCTGATGTCACCCCCCCCCCGACACCCCACTTGTCCCTTCCCTCATTGTCTTTGCACGTCCTGCTGGCCCCCGTAGTGTTTTTCTGAAAGTGGAAGTCTGGAGGAGCACAGACTCATAAAGGGCAGTAGTCAGATATGCTTTTTTTTCTGTGACCTGCTGTGCCCCCTCCCTCCCAACGCTGTGATGGGACTCTGGGAGCAAGCACAGAAGCGCTTGCATCCCAACCCCCTGGGCAATCAGGGTGCCAAATGCCAAATTCGCTGCCCCCTCCCTGTGGTCCACCCCCCCAAGGAGTTGGAATCCTGAAGTGTGGGGGTACAGCCCCAAAAAGTGATTAGCGACATTGCCTATTGGTGCCCTAATTGTCTGGTGCTGGAATGCTGGCACATTCCGAGGGTGGAACCTCCCCAGAGAGAGCGGACGAGTCAATTTGGTGGCAACGATTTGTTTGTGGTGGTATAATAGCGTGCTTAAGCATAAATATGTTGCTAAAAATATGAAAGGCACATGGAAAATAACTGTCAATCACCATGCCAACACCTGTTTTGCAAAATAAAATTATGCAGATTCCTCAGACCTAGATGGCATGCATGAAAATATTCACAAATTAAAGATCTCGGCTGTGCCTAGACTCCTGGAAAAAAAAAAAAAGGAACTGTTGGGCAGCTGGGCTAGTGTGGTCATCAGCAGATGTTTAATGTAATAGTTTATGCAGAAATACATCATTTTATTACCCTGTTACGTCCCCGTGTCCTTTTTTCCCTTCTCCAAGGAGTGAATGAGATGGTATTTGAGGGGGGAGCTGCCGCATGGGTCTGTTGCCGCTGGGGGGCAGCCTACAACACCGGAGCAGCAGCAAGGGTAGTGCGGCGAGCAAGCCCGGCCAAGACATGTCAATCCTTTCATGTATTTCTTCTGCTGCCTCCACTTGTTTGGAATCGGATATCCATTATACTTCAATACACTGTAAATCAGACTGACCCCTTGAATTTGCTCATGTGCGGTAACGCATCCAATTTTGCCATCATGGGAGCAAGGTCTAGCAGCGCCTATATACAGTTGAAGTGTGCAACATGCTGCACAGGCCTGCTGCCCTAAGCTACCCTCTGTATTTAAAAAGGGACTCTGTCCAACAGTGCTACACTGCAGAATTAGAATAAGCATACCCTCAATAAATACCATACCAAAAATTAGGTTTCTATGTTCTTTCATTTTAAAGTTATTTTGTAACCCTGTTTTTGCTATCCATTCAAAAAAGCCAGTTTCAGTGAAGAGCCACTGATGTCATAACCTGAACTCACAGTCTAGTCCTCCCTGTCAGCAACCACATAGTGCCTGTTTCTCCAAAGCTGAAGAAACTGTATCTGTAGTAATCATTACAAAAAAAAAAAACTGACATAGGGTTGGCTGCAGTGCTTGCATTTCCAGAATGTCCAGGTGCATGGTACTGTACTTTAGAACACATCAGGAGGTGGTTTTGGAATGCAGTGTTGAACTAAGGTAAGAATGTCAGGGTGGTGCACAATTTTAAAATGGGGGCAAGCAGTCTCAGAATGTGACAGGGATGTGCCATGTCAAAATGTTGTGGGATACTTAATCTCAGAATGTGATAGGGACACACATCAAGGAATTTGGTGGGGACTGGCAATTTCAGAATATGGCGATGCATGCTGTTGGACACAACATTATCCTGAAATTGCTTGTCCCTGCCACATTCCAGAAATTTACGCATGCACCATATTTAAAAATTGTACACCACGTCTCCACCACATTCCAGCATTGTGCATCAGCACCACAGTCCAAATCTGTGTCATATCACATTCTGAAACACTGCGTCACCACCACATTCTAAAACTGCATCACTGCCATATTCCAAAATTGAGCTTTATTGCAACATTCCGAACCTGCGTCACCGCCACATTCTGAGATTCTTTGTCCATGCCACATTGTGAAATTGCATGTTGCCACCGCAATCTGAGATCAAGCATCCCAAATACATTTTGAAATTGTGCGTCACCACCGCTTGACAAATTTATGCATCCATGACACACTACGAAATTACATATCTCTGCCACCTTCCGCAACTGTGTCCCCTCCATTTCAAAATTGTGTATCTCTGCCACATTTTAAAAATGTGATATCGCCACATTATGAATTTTAGCGTTCCTGCCACATTCCAAAATTGTCTCAGCTACTTCCTGAGATTTTGTCATTGCTGTATTCCTCAATTGCAACATCATGCCATTTTGAAATCTCATACCTGCAGTATTCTAAGAATTGCACACAACTTTGTCGTTCTAAATCCATGTTTGCTGCTGCATTCCAACTCCCCGTGGTATTCTGAAGTACTGTACCTTTCATCTGTACATTATGGAAGTGCGTGCGCTGACCCACCCAGTGTTAGTTTTCCTTTTTCAGATGTTTACTACACCTGCAGTTTTAAGTAGCATAAGGGGAAAAAAAGTCATATAAGGTAGATTGCAAGGAGGACTAGGCTGCGAGTTCAGGTTATGACATCGTCCGTAGCTCTTCTCTGAAACTGGCTTTTTTGAATAGGCAATGATTTGAGGGTTACAAAATGACTTTGTAACTTTTAAACAAAGTAGCCCCATGCATCTCCAATCCACTAACCACCATTGTCAACCTCACCCTGACTACATCCTCAATGCCCACAGCATGGAAGAATGTGAAAGTCGTCCCCATATTCAAAGCATGTGACCCTCTGTCCCCCGATAACTATAGGCCTATCTGTATTCTTCCTCACCTGAGTAAGTTGCTTGAAAAAGTAGTTCACCACCAGTTCTCTGATTACCTACACAGCTACAACCTGCTCTGCCCCAGTAACATGGTTTCAGAAAACACCACAGTACCACATCTGCCCTAGCCCAATTCACAAACCATCCTAAGTCGATCCCATATGGTCAGTGTTGGTCCCGACACCTCCTTGCCCATGGCAGTGTCCACTGGTGTCCCCCAGGGCTCCATCCTGGGCCCCCTACTTTTCTCCTTCTTTATTAATTCCCTACCTGCAGATTGTCTCTCCTGTGAGACATTACTATGTGCCGACGATCTAGTGCTTTTCCACAGTGACAAATCCCTGACCACCCTATCCACCACCCTTACTCTAAACTATTGGGGCTGCCCACAAGTGGTTCTTGAACAATGGGCTCCTAGTGAATGCAACTAAAACCATGCCTACGCTCCTGGGACTAAACCAAATCCATCAAAACTCACTAGAACAAATTCCACACTAATGGTCTTATCACCGGAGGGCACCCTCACAGAATGTTCCCTATTTCAAGTATCTGGGTGTCACCCTGGACCCCCTACTCACATTTGATATCCACATCAACTTCATGGTGAAGCGTATCAACCAGAAGCTAGAAGATGGCTATCTACTCAAACAATGCCTGACCCTGGAGGCTTGCCTTGCTGTAGCCCAAGGAAACATCCTCCCTCTGCTTGACTGCTGCACCCCTATATTTTCCCACACATTCACATACCTGCTCACTAGACTCAGCATGGCCTAAAACAGCATTTGCTGGTTTGTGCTTTTTGCTCCTTTCACTACGCACCATTGTACCCTGTGCAAATCCCTAGGCTAGCTTCCACTTCGAGCCAGGTACAATTATGCCTACTATAGTAGACAGTGCCACTAGAGATGGAAAGCTCGACCCTACTCAAGCTCAAAACTACCTCTCATAACCTCCGGCAATCCTCTGTACTTCTGCTGGAAGTTCCCAGGATGTCCACCTGCATAGGTGGTAATGCCATGTCCATCACTGCCCCCACCCTCTGGAACAAACTCCCTGCCTCCCTCCCTAGAAACATAGGCTTTTACAGCAGATAAGGACTGCTTGGCCCACCCAGTCTGCACATTTCCCCACCTATTGGATATATGCAGATCCTAGTTAACCAAACAGCCTACTTCCTCCTAACCGCGCCCCCCTAGAATTGCCTTATGTCTGTCCCATGCATTCTTGAATTTCCCCCACTGTTTTTGACCCCATAACCTCCTCCAGAAGGCTGTTCCATGTGTCCACCACCCTCTCCATGAAAAAATACTTCCTCACGTTGCCCCTGAGCCATCCCCTCTATCTTCAGATCGTGTCCCCTTGTTCTTGTACATCTCTTTTTCTGAAAGATGCTACCCTCATGGATTTTGTTGATTCCTTTAGGTACTCGGAAGTTTCTATCATGTCTCCCCTCTCCCTCCTTTCCTCGAGGATATACATATTAAACTCCTTTAGTCTCTCTTCGTATGGCTTCTGGTGCAGACCCTGCACCATTTTAGTTACCCTCCTCTGGACTGTCTCCATTCTATCTATGTCTTTGCAGAGATGGGGTCTCCAGAACTGCATGCAGTACTCCAGATGGGGTCTCACCAACTGTCTGTATAGAGGGATAACAACCTCCTGTTTTCTACTGGTGTTGCCTCTCTCTATACATCCCAGTATTCCCCCAGCCCTCCATACTGTCTTCTCACATTGCTTGCCTACCTTTAGATCATCTGATATGACTACCCTAGGTCCCTTTCCATTTTTGTTGTTGTTAGTACTTTCCCCCTACATTGTGTACTTTTCCCGTGGGTTTTTGTTTCCCAGGTGCATTACTTTGCACTTCTTTGCATTGAATCTAAGCTGCCATACTTTTGACCATTCCTCCAACCTTGCCAAATAAACCCCTTCTCATCTTTGCTACCCCATCCTTGTGCATCAACCTTGTTGCAGATTTTTGTGTTGTCTCCAAAGAGGCATACTTTTCCTTCCAGTCCCTCTGCAATATCACTTATAAAGACATTAAAGAGGACAAGTCCCAGTACTGAACCCTGCGGTACCCTACTAATAACCCCCTTTTCTTCGGAGTGGACTCCGTTTACTATTACCCTCTGTGTCCTGTTGTCCAGCCAGTTTTTTACCCAGTGTCAAATGCCTTGCTAAAGTCTAGGTAGGCCATGTCCACAGCCCCTCCCTGGTCTACTACTTTGGTCACCCAGTCAAAGAAATCTATTAGATTCGTCTGACGTGACCTTCCCACTGTGATTCTATGCTGCCTTGGGTCCTGTGCCCCACTGGCCTCTAGGTACTCAACAGTTCTTTCCTTCAGAAGTGATTCCATCATTTTCCATATCACTGAGGTCAAACTAACAGGTCTGTAGTTTCCTGCCTCTGCCTTGCTCCCACTTTTGTGAAGAGGAATCACATCCGCCACCCTCCTCCAGTTCTCGGGTAACATCCCATCCTCCCACGATTTGTTAAAAAGGGTAGTTAGTGGTGTTATTGGTTCTTTTGGAATTCTGGGGTGAATCCTTTCAGGCCCCATTGGCTTGTCTACTTTCAGTTTTAGGAGTTCTTTCAGGACCCTTTCTTCTGTATATGGGTATTGACCCCCCTATCCAGAGTGCTTCTATTGATTGGTTTAGGTATCTCCCACTCCTCCTCTTTTATGAATACTGAGCAGAAGTATTCGTTCAATAGCCCTGCTTTTTCACGGTCACCCTCTGTCCACCCCTCCCCTTTATTAAGCCTCACTATCCCTCCCTTGTTTTTTCTTCGCTACCTAATGTACCTATAAAAGGTTTTATCCCCCTTCTTAACCTAGTTGGCTATCTTTTTTTTGGGTTTGGGCCTTTGCTCTTCTGACTGCCTTCCCTGCTTCCTTCTGCTTTAACTGGTACAGTTCTCTGTTAAAACTTTTCTTTTGTGCCCCCCCCCCCACAAATGTTATAGCTGAACTAGAGACCAAAGCTCTGCTTTTAACACTAGGGAGAAGCATGGTGGTTTGGGGGAAAGCATGGGGGTTCAAAATAAGATTATGGGTGCTAAGTGTTGATGGAGAAAACACTGCTAAATAGAATATAAAGAGGCCTCTTGGTCTTATTGCTTGAGCACAGGCATGAAACCAGAAGACCAAAGTGTAACCTCTCCCAGAGCTGTTTAGGGGGTGACCCTAAGCAAGTCACTTAACTTCAGTCAGCTCAGAAAATGATAAAAGCAGGCTCTCACTGAAAATGAGATGCTTTATCTCAGCTGACTGAGTAAACAAACAAATAAGGGATATTACGTGAAACTGATCATCAACTTTTTTGTTTTCAGTAGCAAGGCAAGTCTTCCTTTTTGGTTATTGGATTTGAAAAGGTTTCTAAGGACCCTGTTCTCGAACAATGTTTTTGTGTGACAGGACTCCTTGGTGTAGACTTACTGTTTCAACAGCATGCTGTCAGGGATCACCACTCCAGTGAAATTTGAGGTAAAAGAAATATTAACAGAATCAGGATTACAATTTAGACCTCTTGGATCACAGTGAAATCACTTCTGCTAGTAAAAGGAGAAGTTGGTCCAAGACCAGGTCTTAGGGAAACAATGTTCCTCCACTTTTTATGTAAATGCTGCCCTACAATGTCAGTGGAGGTCTACATTTCCACTGCAAAAACATGTTGCTTCGCCTAATTTAGGTGCAGCACCTAGTTTGGCATTGGGTCCCAGGATGCATGAACAGTAGCAATACACATGCCACAAAGCTGCACAATAAAGTGAAAAAGAAAGATAAATTACATGATAGAGGGAATAATCAATTAACCAAAACTTAACCCAAATTGTAACCAAAGGGACCGGACAGAATAACATTCTTAATATCATCCTAACCAATATAGAAGATAGAATGTCCACTCCAACTATTATAACACCACTGGGAGATAGTGACCATAATATGGTATCAGTAAAATTAAACTTATGTAATAACGTCATTAATGGTGTGACAGTAATCAAGGATTTTAATAAGGCCAATTATAGTGAAATAACCAGATTTCTAAGCTCTTGGAACTGGGAAATGATCTCAAAGATTTAGATTTATGTCAAATTTGGGATCATATAAATGATAACATTAATTATTGTTTTGACACATGGGTGCCTAATAGGCCAGAATATAATAATGGACATAGAACTCCACTATGGTGGAACAGGAATATAAATAAGGCCATTAATAAAAAAAAAAAAAAAAAGCCTATTATAAGAAATACATAAAAAAAAGTCCCCAATTATCTGGAATGCATACAAGGATAAAACAAAAAAAGTTAAAAACTACATTAGAAAAGCAAAAAGTAACTTTGAACTGACCTTAGCAACTAAAACTGTGGACAACCACAAATCTTTCTATAATTATATTGGTTCTTTAAGGAAAAACTGTTCTACAGTTGGACCAATTAACAACAGTAAGGGTCTTACTAATGATGAATTGGAAATGGCGACTGAGTTAAATAATTATTTTGTAAGTGTATTTACTCCAGCTGATACCTTACCAAAAGTTCTGGAGCAGGGTAACAAAGAGTGTGTATCACCAATTACTATTACTGAAGTTAGAACTTTACTTCAAAAACTTAAATCCCAGTCATCGCCAGGACCCACCTGACAATATACATCCAAGATTCTTAAAATAAATAGCTAATGTTATATGTGGCCCCCTGACAGTTTTGTTTAATGCATCACTTAATCGAGGTGAGACAATTCAAGTATGGAATAAGGCTGTTGTTACCCCCATTTATAAAGTTGGTAATAAACAAATAGTATCCAATTATAGACCTATTAGTCTCACTTCAGTTATTGGTAAACTAGTCGAAAGAACCTTATTAACTAGAATTGAAGCACACATTTCTAAATATAATTTACAGGATTTGACACAACATGGATTTACCCAGGGCAGATCATGCATGACTAACTTGTTAAATTTCTGAGAATGTAAGTGCATCCCTTGACTTGGGGTTACCTGTGGATGTTTTCCTCCTTGATTTTTCCAGGGCTTTTGATAAGGTCTCACATCAGGTTATGATAAATTATATGTGCATGCTTGGTTTTCACCCTAATATAATTAATTTGATAAAATCATGGTTACAGAATAGATACCAGAGAGTTACTATCAGAGGACATTTATCATCGTGGGCAAAGGTTAGTAGTGGGGTCCCGCAGGGATCAGTTCTGGGCCCTGTCTTGTTCAATTTATTAATATCAACAATGCAACCATCTAACAAGGTCTGGATGGCCAAATATGCAGACAGCTACACACTTTGCTGTATCGTTAATAACACACAAGCTGCAAACCATTTCCAGGAAGAACTAAATGGAATCTGCTCCTAGGCAACAGAAAATAAGATGTGTTTTAATGAACAAAAATGTAAGGTAATGCACTTTGGACATGATAACCAAAATTTCATCTATAAAATTAATAATGTTCAACTTGCAGTAACAACAAATGAGAAAGATTTAGGGGTTCTTGTTTAATTTTAATTTTTGATAATCATACTTTGGTTAAAGTAAAAAAGTGTCATAAAATTATTGGATGCATTCTTAAACATATTAAAAGCAGAGATCAAAAAGTGATTCTACCACTCTATACGAGTATGGTCAGGACCCAACTTGAATACTGTTCTTCCTTTTGTGGACCAATCACGAAAAAAGGGAAAAAAATAGTGGAGGGGGTTCAAAGGAAAATAACCAAACAAATTAGAGATCTGGGATCCCTACAGTATAAATCAAGACTACAAGAAGTGGGTCTTTTTTCCCTGGAATATAGACACGAGGAGATTTGTGCTTGTTATATAAAGCAACTAGTGACCAGTGCTTCGTTTTCCGTTAAACTTGCAGCGCATCGCAAGGAAACGTTAAGAAAATGAACACACTTTGGAGATGTGCCTGTCCTGTGCAATCCACTGCTCCATTGAGCAGGCGTGGCGATCCTGCACCAATGGGTGCGGGGCTGTGTATGACTGTGTGGTCTTCTCTTCAAAAACCACGCTGTCATACCAGCAGCTAATAAACCTCCACCCGCCCCCAAAGCTTTGGTGCACGCTGGAGCAAGCGTCCACAACGTCGTCTGCCACGACAGGGGTACCCAATCCCCGTCGGCTCCATGTCCCCCAAACACCCCCAAAGCTTTGGTACCACGCTGAGAGCCCACCCCAGCGTGGCAAGCGCTCAGCGTCATCTATTTTTTTAACCTAGAAATAAAAGCAGTCTCACAGGCGCTTCTCCCTGAACCCTCCACAACCGCACCCACCCACTCGCACCCTGCCTCCCCACCCCCCACCCATATTTACTCGGACTCGTCGTGACAGATCATCGCTGGACCGGGAACATGTCTGCACTCTTCAAAGCCGACTGCGAACTGAGGAAATGCCGGTAAGCTGTATAATGGGCTAGATGGGGTTTTTTCAACTTTGTTGCATATCTTAGGCATTTTTTGGAATTTCTGCACCAAATTTTCAACATGGGGTTTTTGGGACCCCTTCTTATGAATTCTGTCACTGTCATGGCGTTATTCGGGCCCGAAGGGTGATTTCGCAGTCACTGTGCGAAATCACCTTTCAGGCCTGATTATGAAAACGACAGTGCCAGCGTTCATAAGGTGGGCTCTCAAAAAGCCTATTTTGAAAATTTGGTGGAAAAATTCATAAAAATGACCGTTTTACAAGCGTGCATTGCGCAGTTCCTATGCATGCTCGTAAGTTTGCGAATTTTCAATATTTTCACTCCAGATTTTCAACATTGCCATTTTACCACACCTCCTTATGAGTAGTACAGCTGTCATTTTTCTCATCATGCCCAAAATGTGTTTCCGCCAATGTAGTGCACAATGGCGCAGTCGGTGTGCGAAATCGATGTATGGGACACAGTAAGAAAATCACAGTGACACTGTTCATTAGCAGAGGTTTTAAAATGGCAATGTTGAAATGATAAAAATTCCTAAAAATGACTATTTCTGACGTCGCGTTGTGCAGTTCCTACGCTCGTAAGTTCACTGAATTTTCAATATTTGCACTCCAATGACTTCCAAATACCTAAACAGCACATAGAAGCAAGCAACATTTGGCATTGACAAATGCTTGTTTATTCATTCGCTTGCATGCATGTGCAAGGCGTTTTAGGACAATACGACTTTTTGAAGGTGTGTGACCCTCCTGTCCAATGCAGTGCTCAGTGTAACGTGTGCAACCCTACTGCACCAATGGATGCATGAGCTGTCTATGACAGCAGTTTGGCTGCAGTGGTCTTCAGTTAAAAGAAAAGCACCACTGCAATTAGCGGTGGTAACGTGTGTGTATTTAGCAGATTGACGTCACCCTTTTCCCTCTGGCTGCTAATAAAATCCCTCCCATTTCCTCCCTCTGCTGCCATCTACCCTGCTCCCTTGATATTGCCCCCACCAAATACATTGTATGTGCAGGCCGAGTGCACAGTCCCCGTGTCTCAGGCCCCCAACAAACACCCAGGTGACTTGCTGGGAGCCCATACCAGCATGCCCATTGTCCCTGTAAATGGAAAACTGTCCACAACATCTTTTGTTTTTAAAACCTGTGAAAACAGAAAACCGTCCCTCGCTGTGTCTTGTGCCCCTCCCGAACCCACACCCACCCTCTGCCACACCTACTCCCCTCACCCCATACTTACCTCCAGAGCCTGGCGCAATGATCTTCAGTGGAGTGGGAACACGTCTGCACTCTTGAAAGCCGAACACAAACTGAAGAAATGACGGTAAGCTGTATAATGGCATAAATGTTTTTTTTTTTCCCCAACTTAGGTGGCTATCTCGGGCATTTTTGCAAATTTTGGCACCACATTTTCAACAGGGGGTTCTTGGGGAAACCACCTCATGAATTCAGTTACTGTCATGTGAGTTATTCGGTCCCCAAAGGTGTTTTCATGGTCACTGCACAAAATCACCTTTTGGGATTGATTAACTAAACAGTGTCACTGTTAATGAAGTGGGCTCCCAAAATCCTATGTTACAAATTTGGTGAAAAAATGTCAAAAAATGACTGTGTTACGAGCGTGCGTTGCGTAGTTTCCACGCGCACTCATAACTTCGAGAATTTGAAGTATTTTCACTCCAGATTTTCAACACTGGCATTTTTTCACACCTCCTTATGAACAGTACTGCTGACATTTTTCACATCCTGGCTGAAATGTGTTTTTGCACATCCAGCGCACAATGGTGTGGTCACAGTGAGAAATCAATGCTCAGGACAGATTATGAAAATCACAGTGACACTGTTCATGAGCAGAGGTCCCACAATGCCTATGTTGAAAATTTGGTGACAAAAGTCCACAAAATGACTGTGTCATGAGCGTTCATTGCGCAGTTTCCATATATGCTCGTAAGTTCGAGAAATTGTTGTATTTTCACTCCAGATGTTCAACATTGCCATCCCTTCACACCTCCCTATGAATGCTACAGGTGTCATTTTTCACATCCTGCCCAAACTGTGTTTTTGCACATGTGGAGCACAATGGTGTGGTCGCTGTGGGAAATCAACGCTCAGATAGATTAACAAAATAACAGTGGGACTGTTCATAAGCAGAGTTCTCAAATGCTTTTATGAGGTGGGGGTAACAAAAAGGTCATGCTGAAAATTTGTAGTGCAAATACCAGCAATCGCACAGGGCATTAGGGTAAACCACCATACGTGCCAAACACCACTGCAGATACCTGCAAGCGAACGTTCGGCATTGACAAATGCTTGTTAAACTTTAGGTCTGATAAAGAACAACTTCCAGACCCATACACGATCACATAGTTACAAACTTAGGTGGGTGAACTGTAAAACACAAAAAAAGAGTAAATGGTTTTCACAGAGGGTGGTGACTCAGTGGAATGCTTTGCCAAGGAAAGTTGTGGAGTGTGTTAATATGGAATCCTTCAAAAAACAGATAATTATGTGGGAAGTAAAAAAAAAAAAAAAATATGGTATTTACATTAGAATTATTCCACCATGCTGGTGGCAAGCTCCTTAAGGGCATTTTGCCTTCCGAGCCTGTATCACTCTATGAAACTGTGATGTATAAAATGTAAACTGATTACTGATGGCAGGTACAGAGCATGCTGTGGTGATTATAAAGCTTTGGTTTAAATGGGGGGGGGGATAGCTTGATATTTACAGGGAGTGTGTTCCACTGGGGGAGTGTGCACAGTACTGGAAGCCATTTTTTCCATTCAGTTTCTTGGTCCTTGGAATAACGATGTCTCTGACCTGGGATCTCAGTTGGTAGACACTAGCGGTTCAGGTCAGGAGTTTGGAAATGTAACCAGGGTAATTATGTGCACATCTGTATATCAGGCAGCCCCCAGCATATTCCTTGCTGCCTTACCAAGGAAAGTGGCTTTAATTGTAAGTAGAGATCACAGTGGTAAGTCTGTCACAGCCAAGTCCACAACTACAGTGGTTATTGTAAGTGATTGTGAATTTACTTATGGCTGACGAATTGGGTAGTCTGTGTACAGCATCCACGCAATCGAGAAGGGAGTGGATGCTATTTCACAAGCAGCTTTCTTACAACATGGTTATGAGTGGTGATTCCTATAGTGTCAACCCAGCATTTGGTTTCTGGTTTTTGAGAAGTATTTTCAAATAGAGACGCCATTGCAGTCGCTTCTACTACAATTTTGTATTTTGGCATCCTGCTTGTATTTGTGTTTGGCTTGTATTTGTGGGCAGTTTAAGTGTCTGTCCTCCTTTGCTGACCTTCCCACTCTGGTTCGTCCTCCAGCCGCGACATTCACCTTCTTCAGGTACGTCTCTGACCTCTGTCCCCACATGCTTTGCCCCCATGATGGGAACAAAAAAACACAAACTCAGAATTAGTAGCTGAACACTTTCTCATTCACAAACTTGAAATCACACAGTTTATCAGGGGTACTACTGCTTCATGGCATACATCAGTTGAAACAGAGATTCCGTGCACATCCTCCTCCTCCTCCTCCATGGCAGGTGATGCCTTCTGGTTTCCCCCTTACCCATCAGGAGAAGTGGTTGCTGTGGCTAGTGGTGCAGGGCCTGTGGGTGGCAGACCTTCATCCTGAACCAGTTGGAGTTTTCTGACATTTACATTTTGTTCTGTCCCCATCTCCAGATGGTATGCACGTGTGTGCGCGTGTGTGTGCGCACGTGTGCGTGTGTGTGTGTGTGTGTGTGTGTGTGTGTGGTGCATCTTGGCTGCATGCAGCATGCTCCTGCCAGGAGAGCAAGCTCCCCGGCTTACCAGCAGGCGTTACTGTGACTCTCGAACATGCTGCCTCTCTTCCCTCAGCAGGGACATGCTTCTCCTGCTGGCCACCAGGGCGCTTCCCCCCCCCGAGGTTTCTCCTGAACCTGGGTTGCCAGCTGGAACCACAGCATGCTTCTGTTGGGCCATTTGGCAGCCCAAAAATCAAACTTTAACTCAGCCTGGCTTTCTCAAGCGTATAGTTAATGGCTCTTTCACAATGAAATAAACATCGACCAACAGGAAACATTGTCAGTACAGTGAAAGAGTCCCGTGTATGGTGCTGGATCTGACACGATTAGAGGCTGTGGCTTATATTCAGCAGTGGCTTTTATTAAAATGTGTCCCCATGACCTGTGGTTTGTAGTCGTGGGTGGCTTCTTATCAAAACTATATGGTATATATTGAGACAAACCGAAGATACTTAAAAATTGTAACAGCCTCTTTATGCACCAAAAAGGGAACGTAGATAAAGGTTTCTATGATTTGTTTTTGTGTATGTGGAGAGCAGCAGTTTTGTCTTTTGCTGTTTACGATAAATAATTGCAGAAAAAGGCACAACTTTATCCTGTCAGTATTTTTGCTAGGTGTTATTTAACATGTGTAAGGAAGTAGCACTTATGTAGACAGCAATGTCCTCTGCATAAGTGGACATTGAAACTTGATAATGTGGTCAGGAGACCCTTTAAAAAAGGGAGAAGAGGAATGATCCTGGATTGATCTTTATGGGACGACCCTCCCCCAAGACGATAGGTTGTCATCTGGTTAGGAGGCTACCATGTTACATGCTGTGACCTGTGAGCTTCCACACAGGTAGTCTGCTCACTAACTTTAAGTTGCCATTCATACCTGTATATTGGAGCTTTGAGCAGGAATTTGTGATTCAGCAGATTCGATTCTTGTGATAGCAGTGAAACGTGCTCCATGTAGGAGGTTAAAGTTGAGCATATTTGCTATAATGTTGGTAATGAGGTGTAATTGTAAGCGATGTGGTTGGAAAGCAGACTGTCGATGATGCTGATGGTATAAGCCTTTACCTGCAGGGTTCATTTTTGAGCATGAGATTCGTTTTTTTTTTTTTTTTGTTAGGCTGCTTGGCAAAGCACAAAGTAGATTTCTTGTTGGCAAACTGGTGGATGTGGTCAAAACAGGATAAGACAAATTACCCTCTTGTGCTCCATCCAAGGGATAGCAACTGAGCAGGAGGTGACCTGAGTATATCAAAAATGCAACGCTATAGAAAGTGTAGGGATCATAGAGGATAGTGTATGATCGCTCATACACAACAAGGATTTATTTCACTTGAGAGGTTTCTTTGGTAAGCAGAGACCTCGAGAGCGCAGCTCGAGAGGTCTAGTTAACATGGAAGCCTCAAGAGTTTAAAAATATCCTTGGAGTGTATAGCGATCATACATTGTCTTTAGTGTATGGTTTCTCAAAAAGGCAGTCGGCGTCCTTACTTCTGTATATATATATATATATATATATATATATATATATTTTTATTTCCTCTCACCTCCATGGACAGCTGTCACCGCTGCGGCCATTTCCCATGGATTATAGACCACCAGTATGCGCATGCACGACCGCGTTCTAAGTTGTTATGCTGCAGTAGCTACATAGCTAGTGCAGCATGACAAACTAGCTGACGTCGCTAGTGCAGTATAACGTTTCTGGAGAGATGGATTTCCATTCCTAACAATGTTTGACCATACACTATATAGCGCTGCAGAACAGAAAGTTGAGGAACTAATTACAGAACTATAGCTGTTTTAGGTGCCAGCGGCGTAGTTGCAAGCGCCTGTCATGCATACTCTTTTTTTTTTTTTTTTGTATTTATTCAAATTCAAAGGTACATTCATTGTACATAATTTGGCTGCATGATGTCATTGATGATGCCAGTGATAGGCCTTTTAGGTCTTGGCGTAGGAATTCAGACCTGTACAAATCTGGGTTCGATCTCTGTTGGGGAACAGTTTTTTTTCCTTTCTCGCTACAATTTATGCAGTATGAAAAAAAACGTTAAATGTCATGCTAATGCTTGTGACAGAGTTTCAGCAAGGTTTGAAGTTCTTTATTGCTGCTAACTTGAAAAGTTCCAGCTGAGACTTTCAGGTCTGAATGCAACTTGGAAAACATTACTTCAAATTGACAGACTGTACATTACGAAAATTCACTGAAGCTGTGTAGGGGAGCCAGCCCAGTGGTGCTGAGGGCTGAGACACTGGACGCCTTACCTCACACTACGCCAGCGACCCGTGTTTGGGAACGAGCATGGGCCGCCGGGGGTTGGCAGGGGAGGAGAAGGATCGAGCGTCTGAGGGACTGCTCTTCTTTGGGGAGGGGGGTCACCAGCAGTCGGTGTTCGACTGGCCCCTAGCGGCGACTGGGGACAGCGCAGTGACGCCTAAAGGGGAGGCGAGGAGGCAGACGCTTGGAGGAGCATGTGCGGACACGTGCGTGCTCTCTCCTTAGGGTGCCATTGCATGCCTCCTCTCCTAAGGGGAGAGAAAAAGTGCCCTGGATGCGGCAGGATGAATGCCGATCCCCACAGGCCCCGATCCCACAGACATGCAGTAACCTCTGCACTGGATCTGTTCCAGCGGGTTGAGAGGTCCCCGCCATGGGGGGGGGAGTAAGTCGTGGAGGAAGCGGAAGGTAAGCTGCGAGTGGGGGACGGGGTTGGGGGATCAGGCATGATGCAGAGCCGCCTGGGGACAGAGGAGGATAAATATCCTCTCCCACTCCATGACACCTTTCCCCTACCTCCTACCTCGTCTCCCTCCTGACTCTAGCACTTTAAACCTCACAATGCCCTTCGGCTGCTACGCTGTCTTCTAGTGTTCCCCTCAATCCGTACCAGTTAATCTCTTGCCATGCTACCTCTCCTTCCCATCCTGTGGCTGTTTTCAAGCTACCTTACCCTGCTTAGAATCCATTGTACTACACTGCTTATTCACCGGTACTGCATCATTCATACATATTTCTGTCTTGTACCTTCTGCCCCTTCAAATGTTTTTGTATTTCCACTGCTTGAATTGCCTATCTCAAAGCCTATTATGTTTGCATTATTTTCAGAGTTGACATGGAACCTTTGTAAAAGAGCCATGGCTCAAAGGTATTGTAATCCTGGAATTTCAATAAACAAATAAACTAACTGTAACAAAAAAAAAAAAAAAGAAGCTGTGGAGGGGTCTGCACTCACTGCTGGATGTCCTTTGCCACAGCATGCATCTCCTGTCAAGGCACCATAGTACAGCGATAGAGCTGCAGGCTACCAAGCAGTTGTGGGTAGGAGGCCCGGGTTTGATCCCTGGTGCGGAACATAAGAGAAAATGTAAGATGTTATTGATAGAGTTTTAGCAAGGCTTGACATTCTGTATTGCTGATAACCTGAAAAGTTCTGGATGAGACTTTGAGGTTAAAATGCAGTTGAAAATTTGTGATGCATATTAACGTAGTAACATACTAAAAAAAAACAGTAAAATAGGTCAAATGGTCTGTCTTGTCTGCTCAAAAGCCAGCAACCTAATGGGTGCTCCCCTTACCACCCCCCCAGCCCCCAAGAGTTGTCTTCTCTAGAAAAGCAAAATTATAGAACATATCTCAAAACGTTATTGCATTCATAACTGGAGAGAGAAAATAACAAAAGCAAAAGGAAAATAAATGACAAGCAACTGGTATATGTCAAAAAAGGGAAAACAACTGAATTATTTTTTTTTTTATTCACTTAGCCTGGTGCTAGCTCACTTAGCATTACCCCTGCTGCCTTACTGCAATGGGGAGACATAGTATTTATATTTTCTCCCTATTGCGGGGACCGGGCATTGAGACGCATGCGTGCATGGAGGTGCCACGTGCATGGGGCGCGTGCCCCGCGGTTCCAGTGGCGGCTCATGTCAGGGTATTAAATAAGCCAAAAAAATTGATTAGTAGTTTTACACGTGAAAGTGCTAATCAGCTGTAAACATGCATAGCACTTGGCACAGAATGGTTAGCAACATTTTAAAAACATACATAATTTTTAAAATTTAGTCTACAGTGCCATAGACTCACTGGAAAAAAAATGGTCAGCAGTCTACTGCTACGCATTTTTGGAAATGGGAATCATTACCCCCTGTTTTGTGTAGCATAAACCCTGCAACTGCCCTCCTGGCCTAGCTCCTAGGTTCCCCATAGCCTGGCACTGCCACTGAGCCTCCACCGGGTGGTAGCCAAGAATCGGGGAAACCTCACGTCCCTCCCCAGAGAGGAGAGCTGCCTGGCGGCTGCTCAATCCTGGCTCATGGCCCCCCCCCCCCCAACGGCCGACACCTGGCGGCCTGAGCTCGCTCCTAAACCTGGGTCACCAGCATGGCGTGAGGTGTGGCGTCCAGCGTCACTGGGATGGCCAAACAACTGTATCTCTAACTTAGTTAAGGGAATAAGGTATTGTTTGGAGAGATCGGGGAAACACCTGTAACTTATCTTAGGGAATATAAATCAAGAATTGCACAAAAACATGAATAAAAAGGAAGGGAATATCCAGTACAAGTAGTCAAAGGAAAGAAGAATCAAAAAAACAAAAAAAAAGATAACTTGGTAATTATCCAAAAACTCAACTGAACCAGGAAAGCACTGTCCACCATTCCAGGGAAAGGGTTTGTGAGCGAGTATGCTGTTCTGCATTCTGATGTCAAGAATACTTTCTAAAATAGATTGTAGGAGTTGATTAGGGGATTTTACCCAGTGTCCTGGACAGCATTCCCCTTTCCATAAAACCAGTTCATGCAGTTGTCCAAGGCTGTGTGGGGTGTTGATGTGCAAAATGGGTGCCACTACACTATTACAGTCACTTCACTACCAGCGCTTTGGGATACACTGTATGAGATGTACAGTATAAATGTTAATTCTTCTTGAAATAATCAGATTGCACTCAGTTGTTGTTCGTATGTGTATTGTCTTTTTTTTTTTATTACTAACTCAGTGTTTCAGTCACATCATTCCTGTCTCCACCAAAAATGTCAAAGGAAGGCTCAGTATTGCATAGCATGGGCAGGTTACCTTGGCATCCATGAATGTGATGTCTCCTTGGGTGGTTGAAACTGTGGGAAAAACAGACCAGGCACCTCCACGATGATGGCCCACTGGAGCTCCCTGGGCCTCCGCTTCTCCATATTGTGGTGCCTGCCTGACACCTTATGCAATTTCGGGGGAATCCTCCCACCCTGACCCACCTGGGGGCAAGTCGAGTTCTGTGGGGTAGGTGACCGTGGCGGGAGGCTTGGAGTGTGTGTGTGTGTGTGTGTGTGTGTGTGTGTGTGTGTGCGCGCGCGCTCGCAGGGCATCGAGACACCCACTGGATGAATGAAACTAGACGCCTAAATAATCACCATAATGTACAGTATCCAGTGGAGTGGCGTACACTGAATTATTGCTGCCACTGGATCCTGCTCCAGATATATATTTTTTTTTCCCCAGGAGAGAGACACTAAGCTGAAGCTTGTTTACAGGTGCGACCTGGGAGCACAAGGAAGTTAAGTGACTTGCTCAGGGTCACACACTATGCAAGTGGGGGCCGTGGGATTCAAACCCAGGTCTAACGTCATAGTTTGTGATTAATGTGCAAAGTTGTATAAAAATTATTAAATTATTATATTTTTTGCAGAAATTTGCCATACTGCTCTAAGGAAGTGACATAGAAGTCACAAAACATTGGAAAGTAACTAGAGCATTGAATAATTTTATACGTGATGAGGGATGGGTCCTGATTTCTACATTTTTTTGTCTTCATGTAGCTCACAAATTATAGTGAGAAAGAAATAATGTGACCTACTGGGAATTGAACCCAGGCACCTGGAATATCATCCTGGTGCTCTAACCACTAAGATACAGGCTCACATGGTTGGACCTGGGGTTCCCGGATACACTTCCATTCTCTGGTATTGCATATCCTGCAACTGTCATTGCAAGGGCCTATGTTTTGGTTAGATTCTTCATATAACTGCAAGATTTGCAGGTATCACATTGACACCTTCCAGCAGGGAAATTTGGAAGCCATGTACAGGGAGTTTCCCTCGACTTTGAAAGCTATGGACCACCCTGTCCTGGATATTGGGGCCATACCTTAAAACGGCATGTGGTAACGTTCAGTGCAACTCTAAAGACTCTTCTCGGTCTCGAGGATATGCCAGTTCTTATTTATAACCTTCCTAATATGGTTGGACTACACTGAATAAGTAGTAATAAAAAAAAAAAATCACTTCTGTTCAGGCCTGGGTATGTCATACTGCTCCAGATGTTCTGGTGATTACAGAGTCCTGGCTCCGATCGGCGACGAGTAACAACAAAGTTAACATCCCCTCCTACTCTTTGTTCAGAGCTGACAGGCAAACCAGAGGTGGTGGGGTAGCTATTTACATGAAGGATAAATTCCCTTCCTCCATAATTGACTCAGCCTCTGTCCCAAAAAAATTTGAAAGCTTGTCATTAAAGATTGAAATTGCCACCGGTGTCTTATTACGTATAATAGGATGCTACAGACCCCCATCAGCTGAACTACTGTTGTTAAAACATCTCAAACATCCTGGGTTCGGCATCTTCAGAGTGTATCATACTAGGGGACTTCAACTTAGACTGGCTCACCAGTGCGTCCACCCCACTTAAAATGTTCTTTGATTCCCTTGGGTTGTCACAGCTGATAAACAAATCTACTCGTCCTAACAAGCTCAACCCTAATAACAGTACTCTCTTGGATATCATTTTAGTTAACAAACCCCATTTATTCTTCCATGCTAGTGTCTTTTTCTCTGATATTAGTGACCATTGCTTCATCGCGTGTGTAAGATCCACCCTTAAATCCACAACTGTACCAACATTCTCCTTTAAAAGGTGCATACGCAACTTTGATCTCCATGGGTATATATCAGACTTAAGAGACTCCATGCGATGGCAGGACTTTTATCTAGCCAAGTCCCTGACTACGGCTTATGATATTTTCTCAGAAATTGTGCTAGGGGCTCTTAACAAGTATGCTCCCATAGTAAAAGTTTGTGCCAGAAACAAATCCTGTCGGTGGTTTAGAGAAGACCTGAAAGATGCTTTATGGAGTAGGGATGCACTCTGGAGAACCGCTAGGAAAACTAATTTAATAAATTACTGGAATTCTTTCCGGAGGGCGAGGAACCTCTGCACCAAAATGGTCAGAGAAGACAAAGCTAATTTCTATCGCTCTCAGCTGGAGAGCTCCTCAAAAAATGCCTCCAAATTCTGGAGGACTATCAAAGACATTGTAGGTCACACCACTGTAAATTCCCTACCTACTAAATTATTGATCGACAATACTGTCCTCTCCGACAGACCGTCTATCCTTGATGCTCTCAATAATAATTTTGCCACTGCAGGGCTAGCGTTTGACTCCTCTCCCGCGAATATCCTCCGCCAACAACTTAGATTAGATACACAAGAAAAACCCATCCCCAGTCCATCCTTCTGTCTGCAGCCTACCTCCCTGAAAGAAGTCGAAGAGCTTCTCTTTCAGCTGGACACTAGGAAAAGTGCTGGGGCTGACCTCATTGACCCATACTTCTTAAAGGTTGGCTACCTGTCCTCGCAGTCCCAATTACTCATCTCTTCAACTGATCCTTGTCCCAGGGTGACCTACCGCCCATTTGGAAAAATGCACTTCAAACAACATGAAGTCTTGCTGTATTCTGACTATTGCAGTGATGTCCAGCCTTTGAACTGCCCCGGAGAGGAAAGAGTTAACTTTCCATGCAAGGCATGGAATGCTGAGCTCGAGTTCGGTTGAGACTCTGTCTGTTGCTGTTTGAACCCAAACCGTCAGATTCTTTACTCCGCCTCACTGAACAGTTGCTCCAGAGATTTCTCCTTTGCTCGGTTAAAGTGTCGTTTTTCTCGGTTCAACCGAATTTTCTTGTTCTAACCTGTCGGTTCAGTCTCTGTCTGTGGTATCGTGAGTACTAGATAGGTTTATTATTACTGCTTTTCTGTGTGGAACTTGTAAACATCGGATCGGTTCGGTTTGAACCGATTAGGTTTGAAAAAAGAGTTTTTCCTAAAATTTAGAGTGTGGTTACGGTTCTTATGGGTTCCTAAAAAAAAAAACTGATTTAATTACGTTTTGCCATGACCTGTATACGGTCAGGAACCGATAGAGTGTCTTGCTCACGGATTGCCGAAAAAGGGTAAGTTTGGTTAGGACTGGCCATGTCTGAGAAACCCAAAAGAAAAACCGGGCCCACTGGGTTTCAACACTGTAGTGTGTGTGGGGAAGCCTTTGCTAAGGCTGACCCCCACACCACCTGTGTTTATTGTCTGGGGTTTGACCACCTCGATTCAGACTGCCAGATTTGTAGAAGTTTTCCTACAGCTACCCTGGAAAAGAGTGGGTAGGCTTAGGGAAAAGGAAGCCAAAAAGTCTGCTGACCCGAATGGCCAGCCCGGTTCGGTTCCAACTGAACCAGAAGGAGTGCCCTCTGACCAGGGCAAAACTTCTTTGGGCAAAAGGAGAGCCGACTCCGAGGAGTTGGTTCCGGTTAAAAGGAAAAGAAGGGATAAATCAGCCGGTTCGGACCCACAAGTTTCTTCTCTGACCGCTGATGAAATAGCCAAAGCGATAAGGATTGTTCAGTCGCTAACTTCGGTTCTGACCGAACCGGCACCATCGGTTAGGGGCTCGGTTCGGTTGGTTCACCCGGTTCCGGATTACAATTTGGAGGATTTTTATGAACCGGAGGAGGAGGAGGGAGATTATGAGGATAGTGATGGTGAATATGAAAGTCTGGATGTGCTCATTGACCCGGACATCTCCCCAGACAGACCTTCAGGCGTTTCCCCTCCTAGTCTTTCTGAGTTCCCTTCCCACTTTATGTTCTACAAAAAAGTGGCTGAAACGTTACAGCTCCGTATGGAGGAAGCAGTGGAGGATCAGGAAGAGCCTGATTACGTTGAGATGATGGATATCCCAGAGTCCAGGAGACTGTCTATTCCCCCTTCACAAGTCTTTTGGGAAACATACATTTAAAATTTTAAAGACTCCTAATTCCATACCTCCTGTGGATAGAAGAATGGACAAGAGGTACACTCTTTCAGGCTCGGATACGGAGTTCCTTACCCAGCAATGCAGCCATGTTGGGATAGTGCAGGCTGCTGCCTGTGATAAGGCTAATTTACCCTTGGCTTCACACACCCCAGATAAGGACTCCAGGAGGATTGATGCCATGGCAAAGAAACAGTACATGGCAGCATCTTTGGGACTCAGACAGGCTAATTATTTGGCCTACACAGCTAGATACCAGAAGTCTAGATGGGATACTGTGATGGCTCTAGCTAAACAGGTCCCTGGCCAGCTTGCCAAGGAGCTGGAGCAGGTGGCTGCAGATGGTATTGAGGCATCCAAGGTGCAATTTTATGCTACAGTGGACTCCATTGACGTTTCATCTAGAGTCATGGCTACATCTGTAGCCCTTCGTAGGATGGCTTGGCTCAGATGTACTAGCCTGTCACAGGATAACCAGTTTAAGGCCATGGATTTTCCTGTTGTTGGTAATTCTCTGTTTGGGGAGCAAACAGAGAACTACATGAAGAAAATGGATGAGTACAGGACCACCTAAAGGAATGCTCAGGCCAAGGAAAGGCAAGCCACTCCTCAGAGGCAACATCCCAGGGGCAGGGGCAGGCCTTTTCAGAGGCCTTTTTACCAAGCCCAGGCCTCCTGTTCTGCCTTTGTTCAGAGGGGGTTCTTCAGAGGGAGAGGCAGACGGGGTATAAGCAGGCCTGCTACCACCCCTCAGCCTAAAGCCCCTGCCAAACAGGCACCCTGATGGGTTTGCCTGGGCCAATTCTCCACTACCAGTAGGAGGCAGGCTGGCTTACTTTGTCCAGGACTGGGTGTCTTTAACTTCAGACAAATGGGTCCTGGAACTAGTAAGCCAGGGACTGGTTCTCAGCTTCAAAAAATTTCCCAAGATGAGAACCAGATCCTTTCCACCTGCAAATCCTTCAGAGGCCCTTTCCCTGGAGGCAGAGGTCTCCTCCCTTTTGGCTCTCAGAGCCATAGAAAGGGTTCCACCCCTACACAGGAGAAAATGATTGTACTCCAGGTACTTCCTAACCCCCAAAAAGACAGGAGAATGGCGGCCCATCCTGGATCTCAGGTATTTAAACAAGCACCATCTAAAACCAAAGTTCAAGAATGGTGACTCTGGGAATAATTTTACCCTCTCTAAGGCCAGGGGACTGGCTAGTCTCCCTGGACCTCAAGGATGCCTATTTCCACATTCTTATCAGAGGCTCCCACAGAAAGTACCTCAGGTTCAAGTTGCCCTCAGGCCATTATCAATTCAAAGCAATGCCCTTTGGCCTAACATCAGCTCCAAGGGTGTTCACAAAATGCCTGGCAGTAGTAGTTGCTTTTCTAAGGAGAAAACAGATCTCCATCTTTCCATACTTGGACGACTGGCTCATTGTGGGTCAGTCTCCAGACCAGGTCAAGTCACATCTGCAAATAACTCAGCAGCTGCTTACCTCCCTAGGATTCCTTCTAAACCTTTCAAAGTCAGTCCTAGAGCCAGTACAGCTCCTCACCTTCATAGGGGCGGAGCTGGATACAATCAGGGCAAGAGCCTTCCTTCCCCTGGACAGGGCAAGGACACTGGCGACACTGGCCTCTTCATTCACCCTTCAGGTGTCTCGACCAGCAAGGCATTTCCTGCAGCTCTTGGGCCACATGGATGCCTCTACCGCAGTGGTTCAAGGAGAAAGATTCCAGATGAGGGACATTCAGTTCCACTTAAGAGCCTTCTGGTCCCAGAGAAAGGATCCTCTGATCAAGCTAATACCAGTGACTTTGTACCCTGATCCAGGCTTTGCAGTGGTGGCAGGATCAGAATAACCTAAGGCAAGGAGTTCCCTTTGTCACTCAATCTCCTTCTCTAATCCTTACTACAGATGCTTCCCTCTTGGGCTGGGGAGCGCACTTGGGGGATCTGACCACCCAAGGGTTGTGGTCACCTCAAGAATCTCTGTTTCACATCAATCTCTTGGAACTCAGAGTAGTGTTTCTAGCACTTCAAGTTTTTTCCAAGTCTGTTCAGAACAAACTAGTTCAGATCAGGACAGACAATACCACCACAATATGGTACATAAACAAGTAAGGGGGCACTCGGTCTATGGCCTTGTGCACAGAAGCAATGAAGTTGTGGTCTCTGGCCTATTCACTGAATACCTGTCTGACAGCAGTGCACCTCCCAGGGAAGGACAATGTCCTGGCAGATGCTCTCCGCAGGATATCTCAGGGCCACCACGAATGGTCCCTGGATCCCCTAATTTTGAAAGTGATTTTCTCCATATGGGGCACTCCACAGATAGATCTTTTTGCAGCCCCAGACAATCACCAGCTTCCTCTCTTTTGCTGCAGACCCCCAGTATTGGGCTCAGTCCCCCTGGATGCTCTAGTTCTCAATTGGGAAGGGAGATTTCTGTATGCTTTTCCCCCCTTCCCTCTCCTGTTCAAGGTACTAGTAAAAATCAGGATTCAACCTTGCAAAGTGATTCTGATTGCTCCAGATTGGGCCAGACAGCCCTGGTACCCTCTCTTGCTGTCCTTAGCAGTCCACCTTCCCCTGTCTCTTCCCAGGAATTACAACGTGTTAACTTGTTCTCAGGGGAAGGTTTGGTATCCGAATCTCAAATCTCTCAATCTCAGGGCCTGGCTCTTGAAGAGTTAGAGTTTGCTGATTTGCATCTCTCTCAAGGTGTTCTGGATATGCTAAAGGCTTCTCGAAAGCCTTCCACCAGAAAGACTTACAACTCCAGATACAAAAGGTTTACTATCTGGTGCTCTGGCAAGCATATTTCTCCAGATTCTGCTGGGTTGCCTACAGTCCTGGACTATATGGTTCATCTCAATAGCTTGGGACTCAGACCAGCTACACTTAGAGTGCATCTGGCAGCTGTCTCTGCCTTTTTGTCAGCAGACAAGCCCTCTTCCCTTTCAGCTCATCCTGTATTCTGTAAATTCTTCAAGGGATTGCTGCATACCAATCCTCCCTTCAGGGACCCTGCCCCTGCTTGGGACCTTAATGTTTGCATTGCTCAGCTTATGCAACCTCCTTTTGAGCCTTTGTCCTCAGCAGAGCTTAAGTACTTGACTTGGAAAACTGTGTTCTTGGTAGCCATTACTTCTGCGAGACGCATAAGTGAGCTACAGGCCCTGTCAGTGGAGCCTGATTTTATCTCTTTCCATAGAGACAAGGTGGTCCTCAGGACTAATAGAAAGTTTTTGCCTAAGGTTGTTTCAGATTTCCACCTTAACCAGTCTGTGTCTCTTCCTGTTTTCTTCACTGACCATTTCTCCTCTGGGGAGAGGAGGCTACACAGCCTGGATGTGAAAAGGGCCCTTAGCTACTACATAGAGCGCACCAAGGGTCTCAGGTTTGACTCCCTTCAATTGTTCCTCACTTATGGTGAGGTTGGTAAGGGAAAACCTGCCACTAAGAGATCTATTGCCATGTGGATTGTCTCTTGTATACAGTTCTGCTATGAAAAATTAGGTAGAATCCCACCCTCAGGCCTGAGGGCTCACTCTACTAGAGGTACAGCTGCTTCCCTGGCTGCTGCCAGGGATATTCCTATCTTAGAGATTTGTCAAGCAGCCACCTGGAAAACAGTACATATATTCACCAAGTATTACTCTCTGGATGTCCAGGCTAGAAGTGATGCTCGGTTTGGCACAGCAGTGCTTCAGAGCCTGTTTCCAAAGTAGGTTCTGTCCCTCCTCCATGGAGGTACTGCTTGGTAGTCTGCAATAGTCAGAATACAGCAAGGCTTCATGTTGTTTGAAGAAAAAATTACTCACCTTAGTAATGTTGTTTCTTCTAATGGAGTCTTGCTGTATTCTGACCTCCCCCCGCCTCCCCTCTCAGAACCTGGGTTTTGGGATGTGGGTGGGCCGGAACAGTGTTGGCACCCTAGAGGTGCCCCCTTTTTCTCACCCTCTTATTTTTGGGTGTGTGTTGTGTTTTGTTTTTTGGGTTTCCTGACTTGAGTCTTTTCCTTGGAACCAAAAAAATCTTTTATTTAAATTTAGTTGCCAGTTGGCTAGTGTGAGTTTACAGTTTCCACACAGGACACCCAGGGAGTATAGCTCGTAAAGATCTGACTGTTTGGGTTCAAACAGCAACAGACAGAGTCTCAACCGAGCTCGAGCTCAGCGTTCCATGCCTTGCATGGAAAGTTAACTCTTTCCTCTCTGGGGCAGTTCAAAGGTTGGACATCACTGCAATAGTCAGAATAAGCAAGACTCCATTAGAAGAAACAACATTACTAAGGTGAGTAATTTTTTCTTGTGGTCCCTTTGTTTAAGTCAGGAGATCCTAGTGACCTCAATAACTAGAGGCCAATCTCCCTACTTCCAATCCTGTCAAAGATACTGGAGAAAATAGTGAACTCCCAGCTTCGGAAGTACCTGGAATCAGAAAAATTGCTCAACCCGTTACAGTCTGGTTTTAGAGCACAGCACAGTACAATCTCTGCTCTAGCCAAGGTGACAAATGACTGGCAGCTTGAATTAGACGAAAAAAACTTTCTGTGCAGTTTTCTTGGACCTAAGCAAGGCGTTTGATACTGTTGATCACAGACTGCTTCTGTCGTCCCTCTGGAACATTGGTTTGGATTCCCTATCCCTTAAATGATTCTCCAACTACCTCTCAGGATGACTTCAACAAGTAAAGGCAGAAGGGGAAGTTTCTCTACCAAAACCCCTATTGAGGGGTGTACCGCAAGGTTCCATTCTTGGTCCCTTGCTCTTCACCATTTATATTAACAACGTAGATGCCCCCATCAAAGAAGCACAAATACACCTATTCGCGGATGATACGGTACTCTATGCTAGTAGCCCCACACCTGAAGCGGCCTGTAAAGCCCTTCAAAATGAATTTAATCTGCAACATCAGCTTATAAACCAGAAACTGCTCTTAAATGCAAAAAAAAAAAACAACAAAGCAATGTTCCTCTCGCCCTTCAAAATGCAATAAATCCTGCAATTGCTGGGACACTCCCGCAGATCACTACCGTTCTAGGTGAGCGGTTGGACTACGTACCAAAGTTCAAGTACCTGGGGGTCTGGTTAGACCATAGACTTACTTTCACAGATCACTTAGAAGAACTGGCAAAGAAACTTGGACAAAGACTTGGTCTGTTCTTTAGCATTAATAAATCTCCTCACAAGAGATGCTAAACTGAAACTGGTTCAAACTACCTTTCTATCCCTATTGGATTATGCAGACTTTCTATATAGTCAGGGACCTGCAGGTACCCTAGCCAAACTCGATACGCTTTATCACAGAGCCATAAGATTTATCATGGGTCTTCCATACTCAACCCACCACTGTGCATTGTACACGGCAGTGAGATGGTCATCCCTTGCTTACAGATGGCAAAAAAACGCTGTGGTTTGGACATTCAAAGCAATCTCAAGTAAACTGCCCCAGTATATCTCTGTTTACCTTTGTGCACTCTGGGGAAGTATTCCCTGAGAAGCACCTTGTATATCTACCTTTATGTTTACAAAGCAAAATCTCGCATTGGCAGAGCAGCCATCAGCTTTGTGCTCCCTCAACTGTGGAACAAGCTGCAAAAAACTTTGAAATTAACTCACCCCATCAGCCTAGCAGCTTTTAAATCTCTATATCTACATCATAATAAGGAGTCCTGTGCCTGTCTACCCTAAATAGTGACTCCTTGAAGTCCAAGCACACTTTAATTACTACTGTTAAAAGACTGATCCCATCTATAATGGACTCTTCCCTCTCCCCTTTTTTCTACCGCCATATCTGTCCCTTCCACATTCCTTTGACCCTGGTTCCAGCTCTAAATTCTCCATACCCTATCACTATATATCTTTTTATATTAGGTTTTATTTGTGTTCGGTGCACCTGATATGTATATTTCTTTACTTTTATGAAAAATTGTGTCCTACCCAAAACTAGCTGTATCTTCTGTTCCAAACATATACTATTGTCCGTGCTACCTGCTGATACCTTGTATTTACTGTATTATTGTATCTCACTTTATTTGTATTATTACTATTTTTTTGCGTGTTGCATCCCCCTGTATATTGTCCCTTGTTCCTTGTTAACAAACCCAGGTCCACCTCGAAAAGGAGCTTGCTCAACGGTGATCGCCTGGTTAAATAAAGACTTTGATTGATTGATAAAATAAATTAAGAGCCAGAATGGGGTCCCTGATGGTTTTCATCCCACACAGATAGGAGGTCCTCCCTTTTCAGCTGTCCGACTGTCCTTAGCTACTTTGATCTCATCCCCCCATGATCTCTATCAAGAAAACGAGTTTTTATCTCATGTGCCCTACTTTGGTAGCTCAGCTCCAAGCTAAAGTTACATTAAGCATGTTGACACTGACTTGTGGGATTTGATGTGGCACGGGTGATAGCTGGTATAATGAATTAGATCATTTCTGTCAGTGGGCTCCCTGAAAAGATGATTGTTAACACCATTACTTGACTGTGGGTTCAGTGTTACAGGTGTCATCAGTCTCGTCAGAAATGCTGCACTGTTCGTGTCATGCCGGCTGACCGGGTTGAGGCAGGCCTGAGCTGCTGGGGTCGGCAGGAGTGAGAGAGGATTGGCGTCAGAGGACTGCTCTCACTCTCAGGGAGGGAGGTTTGCCATCCCACTCGCTGATTGCCATCTGGCGGTGGCCAGAGGGCAGTATGGGTCTGGAGGGCACACGCTAGCATCCTTGCGTTGGTAGGGAGGGGGGATGGGAGAAAAAGGAAAATGAAGCTGGCAGGTTCCATGATGGCCTCACCAGCGCCCCAGCCGGCCCCCTGATGTCTGGATTTCGCTCCGGGGGTGGAGGTAAAGCTGGCACCTAGTCACCATGGCCCTGCCATGGGGGAATTAGGAGGTGTCGGGGTGTGGAAGGAGGCAGAGTCCCTCTGAGGGAGGGACTGGAGCTGCCTGCCGGGCTTGGGGGGGGGTCATAAAAAAACCTATATGGGGGAAAAAAAAAGTGCTGCACTAATGCATGGGGTGATGGCCTGCATGGCTCCCCCCACCAGCAGACCCCTGCAAACCGCACCTAGTTCCCTAGCAGCTGACATCAGATGGTATGTACACAGCTCCTACTCTAGGTTAGAGGAGGCCTGCAGCAGGGACAAGCTGGCCTCAAGAGGGTGTTGGGACAACTGGAGGTCCGGATGGCTCCTGTGTCAGCAGCAAAGGGTTAGTCTAGTGGGCAGATGGGACAGTTCTAGGGCTTGAAGTAATGGAGTATCAATGGATAGGTAAGGCATTAAAAAAAATATACTGTATATATTCCAGGTTGAGCCCCTTTCTGCAGCCAGTATATCTGAGAACACTGGTAAAGGCATTCAGTCACCTTGATTACCATAGTGTACTCCACAAGGGTCTACCCTTTGGTCAGATTCAGTGCCTGCCACTAGTGCAGAATGCATTAACTTGTTTTCTGAATTTCTTGAGGAAATCGTAACATACTTCCCCATGGCTGTGCAAACCATGCTGGCTGCCAGTAAGACAGAGAGAATCGACTACAGGGTGATTATGCTGACATGTGAGACTCTAAGGAGATTAGGACCATTGTATCTCTGCCAGCTTCTGACTCCGTGCTGCCCTGGTGGAGCTTCCTGTATCCTTCAGTGTGGGTTTCTGAGGACACCTGAAATCAGCATAGAAGGGGCCTTTTGTGTTGTGGCCCCCATTCTCTCTAATTCCCTACCAGTCACATCAGGATCATCACTAATGAAAGACACTTCTACATGAAAGGTACAAAGTAGCTCCTTACTGCAGCTTTCCCTTGCACTAATGCTAAGGTAATAAGAGGGAATATTTCCCTGTTTTAGCCTTTGCTATTTTATGTATTGTGAAGTTTTACTGTATATAATTTATGTGCATCTTATATACTCTGTAATGCAGCTTGGTTTTAGACGATCATGCAGAAAAAAAAAAAAAAACTAACCAGTCATTGCGTTAGACAAGTCCTACAAAAAACAAAACCCAGTGGGCCCCGTATTCAGAGTCGGGGAGCAATGCATCTGTTTGTGCTGCACTTGCACTTGCTTGGCTGTGAGTGATACTCAGACCGATAGCACTCCTCAACAGAGTCATGCTTTTGGGATAAATATGGGGCCAGCACAGCGCTAAGTGGGTATGCACTGCGCCGACACAGACCTAGGCTGCATATGGCTCGCAGGAGGTGGCGCTGCCTGAAGTGGGATGGCGCCAGGTCTCCTGTGGGCCATAGTCGGCCCAAGCAGGCTCATTGGGTAGACAAATTGTTGAGTTAGGCACTCCAGTACTCACAAAAAATGAAGGAAACCTTCAATGAATCTGGTGGCATAGTGGTCCCCCCCACCACTGATTGCCTGATAGAGCTATTTCTGTAGTCCCTGGTAGTCTAGTGGTTCCCCCCCCCCCCGGATGGTACACAGACCCCCTCACGGCGAGAGGAGGGTTGTCTTGGCTACCTGTTGCACAGCAACTGGCACTTGGGGTGAGGAGGGGTACAGGGTGGGGTCCTAGGCAGGTGGGGGGTGGTCTGTGTACAGTTGGGGTGGGGGGCCCACTATGCCACCAGTGAATATGGTAGTACTTCAACTGGACAATGGGGGTGGTGGGTAATGTGGCACAGGAGTGGGCTGCTGCAGTACAGCCATCCTGCCTTTGGGGGTGGGGTGGGGGCGTGGGCTTAGTGCCTATTTAAGATGCAGTTTTCGGCTAAGTTAAGCTGTGTCACTCTGGGGGCTGTTTACTGTCACCGCAAACCTTTGAATATGCCGGTGTGCTTGAGAGCATATGCCTCATAAATCGGGGACAAAGCTTAAAAAAATGAGGGACAGAGGACCAAAATCAGGGACATGTCTTCAAAATTGGTGATATCCACTCAAAAAACTGATAGAATAAGGGGCTTAGTGTAAAATGCATTTTCTAAGGAAGAACAAGTCTGTAACTTTAATGTTTGACGTTATTTTCTGCTTACAACACCCACTGTTTGGTCAGGGAAACACAATTTTAGGAAGGACAGAGTAAAATTTTGAGGCAAAATCAGGGACTTCCCTGAAAATTGGGGACAGTTGAGAGGTTTGCTTGAGAGGACCACCTCATTTGCATAGGCACAGTGGTATCGTTAGCACCTTGACGTTGCCAGGTTTGGGAAATGCTCCTGTGACCTCTGAATATGGCCTGGCCTTGAGGGCTAGTGCAAACACAGATTAGTGCCGGCTCTAACCTTGGAAAATGGGGCCCTAAATCTTTTCTTTCCATTTTTTTTCCATTGTCTATTTTCTTGCCAGGAGAGCCATGTTGGATTTAGAGGGAAAGGGGCAGTACCGTGTAAACATAGGTTGTTTAGTCTGATGTAAATGGCATGCACCTCCCTTGCCTTTGTCTGCTGAGTGTTCATAGGAGCCAAACTGTTTAAACACAAGCTGTTGATACAGGAAAAGGTATGGGCAAGGCCATATTTTCTATGAATTTGCATAACATTTATTTCTTAAAAATCAAGGGAAACAAATCACAAAACAGTAAAAAGCGCCAAAAGTGATCTTGAAATTTATAAATTACCAGATAGTCCAACAATCTGGGAAGTGATAAACACTTTCTGGTTAACTAGTACTGCTGCTTTAGTTCTTTTGCTATGAGGGAAGTGGTAAAGGGGTTCCCTTTACAAAATTCAACCGGGTATGGACACGCAACAAAGGTGGGAAATGAAAAGATAGGGGATAGTGGAGGCAACAGAAACTTGCTGTAGGGCCCAGACTAAGAAGGCTAGGGGAAAGAAACCCAGCTGGATAAGCAAAGGGGTGTTAGGGTGAGGAGGAAAAGGGCAGCTTACAGGAGATGCAGAAAATCTGGGAGGGAGGAGGATAGGGAGGAATATCTGCAAGAAGCAAAGGAAGTGGGGGGGGCTAAGGCAGCCAAGGTGGCAAGAGAAGTCAGACTGGTGCAGGACATAAAAAAAGAGAAAAAAACTTCCTTAGGTACAGCAGGGAGAATAGAAGCTGTAAGGACCAAATTGTAAGAATCAAGAAGGAGAGGGGATGGGTGGAAGAGGGGGGTTTAAAAGGGCAGACGTCCTTAACGACTATTTCTGTTCAGTCTTTACGAAAGAAAGGGAGGGGGTGCCACCCATAGTAGGAGGGAGGGAGAATAGAAACAGATTGGGGGGGGGGATGACGGATGTAGAAATCACAGTGGGGAAGGTGTGTTAGGGGTTGAGGGCCTTGAGGGTGGACAAGGCACCAGGACCGGAAAGCGTACATCCAAGAGTGCTGAAGGAGCTGGCAGAGGTCCTGGCAGGACCCTTGGCAGAATTATTTAATCCATCTCTAGACACAGGATATGTACCTGATGACTGGAGACTGGCAAACATGGCTCCCCTCCACAAGCGTGGACCCAAGGACGAACCGGGGAACTATGGTCCAGTAAGTCTAACGTCCATAGTGGGGAAGCTAATAGACACTGTCCTAAAGGAGAGGCTAGTGGCAGTACTGGAGGTGAACAGGGTGCAGGACAGGAGGCAGCACGGCTTTGTCAAGGGCAGGTCATGCCAGACCAACCTGGTGGAATACTATGACTGGATGACTAGACAGATTGATAGGCAGCAAAGTGTTGTGGTAGGTGGGGAATACTCACCCCCTAAGCCTGTGACAAGTGGTGTTTCACAGGGGTTGGTGTTGGGCCCAGTGCTGTTTGGCCTAATTATTGTAGACATCTCGGAGGGCATCAGCAGCAAAATCAGCCTGTTTGCGGATGACACCAAGATGGGAGCGGTGGTGGACGACCAGGTTGGGTGGCGGGGGCTACAGGAGGATCTGGCAAGGTCTGACAGATGGCAGCTGGGGTTCAGTGCAAAAAATGCAAGGTACTGCACTTCAGAACAAAAAATCCGATGAGAAGCTACCATTGGGGGGGTGCAGCTGGAGGTAACAAGAGGAGAAGGATATGAGGGTGCTCATCACGGGAGCAATGAACAGTTCCGTGCAATGCAGAAAGGCGGCAACAAAATACTGGGGTGCATTGCAAGGGGCATTACCTCTAGAAGAAGGGAGGTTATTCTACTGTTATACAGATCATTGGTTAGACCCCACCTGAATATTGCGTGCAGTACTGGCGTCCATACCTACAAAGGACATTAGGGTGCTGGAGGGGGTACATTGTAGGGCGCGAAGATGATTCAGGGCCTGGGGGAATTGCCATATGAGGTCAGACTAAGAGAGTTAAACATGTACACACTGGAGGAGAGGAGGGATGGGGGACATGATCGAGACCTTCAAATACATGAAGGGGATAATCAAAGCAGACACAGAGGGTCTGTTCAGAAGGAGGGTGGGCAGAGACACTAGGGGCCATGACATAAGATTGGAGGGGGGTAGATTCAGGAGGGAGGTGAGGAGGCATTTCTTTACGGAGAGGGTGGTGGCAAAGTGGAATGCACTACCGCCCAAGGTGGTGGCATGAAACACAGTGGAATGCTTCAGGAAGGGGTGGGACAGGGTAAAGGGAGGGTAAAGGGAGGGAAGGGAGGGGTGGGGCAGCTGCTGGAATAGGGCTAGCTGCAATCTCGAGCAGCCTAGATAGATCAGGATGGCCTTTTGCTGCTGGCAACTTTCGTATGGTATCTTGCACTCATTTTGTCAGGCACTGCTTGTAGCTTCTCCTAGTCTTTTGTGACAGAAGGATCCACCTAAACTACAGATTCCTCTAGTAGAGCTAAATTTGGACAGCAGGAGTTACTTCAGACTTCAACTGCAGTCAGGCAGTCCTGCACTTTTTTGGGAGGGAGAATCAAAATGTGCTGCTTGGTGTTTTTGGGAGGCTTTTCCTTTTGTTTCATAAAATGGCAATGGCAGACTATTGCTGAACTCTGATTTCTCTTTGAAACCTGCAGTGACTGTGTTACAGTGTTTCCTTCTGCTTTTCTTTTTGATTTAGGAATGGATAACCAGACCGTTCTGGCAGTCCAGTCCTTGTTTGATGGCCAGGGAGGAGTTACTGACCCAACTGCGCAAACAGTCAACACCACAAGTGCTATACAGTCCATGGGTGAGTTCTAACTTTGTGATGTGTTTTGATGTTGTATTTCCATCTTTACTGGTCATTAACACTGCCATCCGTTTCATTTAAAGAGCTACTAATGTCTCTGGGAAGTCTTTTTTTTTTAAGTTTTCTTTACAGAAATAAGTTTTGCTTTTTTTTTTTTGACAAACTACAAAACATACAACACCAGAGCACACTTAAACAGTGATACAGAATTGCGTTGCCTGTGGTCTTTTGTCTAATACATGCAGTAGGCTGTCTACTAGGAAATAAATTATGGTGTAGAGTCAGGCATATTTTCAAGCATGTATAAAACCCATCTCTGCCGCAAGGATTCAAATTGTGTAGTCACATTCACTTTCGCAGTTAACGTGTCCGTGTCATACACTTGGATCACAAGGCCACGCTATTGGTCTATGGTCGGAATAGCTGGGGTAAGCCACAATCTGATAAGTACCTTTTTGGCAACAAGCTTGC
This sequence comes from Neoceratodus forsteri, assembly GCA_016271365.2. Lineage (NCBI taxonomy): Eukaryota > Metazoa > Chordata > Ceratodontiformes > Ceratodontidae > Neoceratodus > Neoceratodus forsteri. The sequence goes on along the minus strand of JADMNL010000037.1, from coordinate 22,225,021 downwards.
ATATCTAGATCAGGTTTTTAGTATGCAGTCCTTGGAACCCAGGTGTTGGGTCTAGGAACAGTAAAGTAGTTGCTGGAAGGGTAAAGTCATCCCTGAAAATAGACCTCAGTGCTACCAGTAACTGATCCCAGAATGGTTGAATAACAGGACAAGACCAAAAATTGTGTCAATGTGTGTCTGGGGAAGTGAGAGATGAAACTTGGCCACAATTTGAGGAGTTCAGAAAAATAGTAATCTGGGGTCGTGGACCCCCCCAATATACTGTGAAATTAATCTGTTGCATTTTCTAAAGGAGTGAGGAAGAGGAACCACAGGCAGGGTTTGGGCAAGGTACAGCACACGGGGAAATAGAACCATCCTGACACTGTCAGTGTGCTGAAGCAAAGAAAGGGGCGTCACTTGCCAGGTGTCTAGGTCTTTTTTAAACTGTTGAGCCAAAGGTCATAATTAATAGAACTCGATTGGCTAAGGTTTACTGGGATGAGAACCCCCAGATATTTAAGTGTAGAGAGGTCCCAACGGAATCTAAATTGCTGTCGGATATGCCTACTAGGTGTACAGTGAAACTGTAACACTTCGGTTTTAGATGTATTAAGTTTCTAGCCTGCAGGACGGCCAGATTCCGTAAATGTGTTCCAAATACTAGGGAGCAATGTTTCCAGAATCTACAGGTGAATAAGCAGGTCATCTGCATATAGAGCTGGAGTTTGATACGTACCCCTACAAAGGGTCTCTGTACCCAGGGTATGATCTTACGGCTTGAGCCAGGGATTCTAGGTATATGGCGAATAATAAAGGGGATGGGAGCTTCCCTGGCATGTGCCTGTGTATATAAGGGAAAGGAATCTGCGGTACGGTCATTGACCGTAACATAAGCTTTGGGTTCGTAGTAAGTGGATCGAAGCACCTTAATAAATGTTAGGGGGAAAGCATAAGTTTCTTAGTTATAAATAGAAAATTACACACCACCCGGTGAAGTGCCTTCTCAGCATCTACACAAAGCAAAAGAAACGGGTGATTTGACAGAGTAGCATGGTGTAACATGTGTAGGGTAATTTTTTATATTGTCATGGGTCTGTCTAGCCCTGACAGACCCCATCTGGTCTCCATCTTTTAGTGAAGGAAGGATCCTGTCCAGGTGCATAGCCGATATAGTGTAAAAATCTTGTAATCAGTATTTAAATACTGGTATTTGCCTGTAAGAGGTGCAACTATTTTTATCATTATTAGGTTTCAAAATAGTGGAAATAGTGGCATGTTGCCAAGAGGGAGGCAACAGTTACCCATTGTGGACTGCTTGGCAGACCCTCAAGAGAGGAGGGGAAAGGAGGTCCTTGAATGCTTTAAAAAGTTCCCCAGTATAGCTGTCTGAGCCAGGACTCTAGTAGAGCCAAAACAGGCAGACAGGAAAATAATACAAATTTTAGGAAGTAGTCAGTTGTAACTTTTTATTGCTGAAGTATTTTTCTTTTTCCTTTTGCTCATTAGAAAGTATTTTATGTGATAATAGTGTGATGGATGTGCGTAACAGCTCTTAGCTTGCCAGCTGACGTATCTGTATCTACCCCCCCAACCCACTACATCATCAGCATTTTGATCTCGCTGACAGTGACATCACAGGTGACTGACCTGGCAGCCACTGAGTGGCTGTTTCTAAGCAGCAGTGATGTCACAGTCAGTAAGGTCACAATGCTGATGATGTAGTGGGGGGGAAGAGATCTCCGCTGCCAGGCAGAATGCTGTCCCAAACATCACACCTGCTAACATCAGGTAGACAGTCTTCTAATTAAACAAAGGGAAAAGAAAAAGTACCTCAGATATATGTTTAATAATACTGTCTTAACTCCTCCTGTGTGACTGGTGCCATGATGTTTGGGCCACCTCTTCTGATAGATTGGGGAGCCGTAAGGGTGTGGGGTAATTTGTCAAAGCAGTAGGAGTGGGGTCATTGTCCTTGTATAGAGTTCAGAGTAGTATTGTCAGAAAACTTGTAGGATTTGGGTAGGATCTATGAAAAATCTATTTGTGGCTGCGTCTGTGATGTGAGTAACAGCACACCGCTGTGCTTGTTTATGGAGTCGAAATGCCAGGACCTTGAAAGCCCTCAAGCATCTTCATAAAAGCGCTACTTTAGGTAGCAAAGATCTGCCTTCATATTAAGAATCGGTATGTCTTGTATTTCCCTTTGTAAATTCATAATTTGTTGGCTCAGGGCGCTATCCCCCTTGAGGCATGTAGAGCTTGAGTCATGGCCAGTTGGATCCATAGGGTTTGCAACTTTTCCTCCCATTGTTTTTTCTTCCATACAGACTTTTATATTCCTACCAGAGCCTGGCAGGCGGCTATGGCCCTCCCTCGGAGGGACTCATCCTCCGCGCCAGAGCCTCCCCGCTCCGACCGACACCGTAATTTCCCCATGGCTTACCCCCTACGGTGGGGTCAGGGAGGGGAGCTCCAGGTTTCTCCCCCCCTCCCGAGCATTATCCAGAAGCTGGGGGCGGCCACGGGGTTGCAACGAGCCATCACGGAGCCTGCTAGCTCCCTTTTTTTCACTTGTTCTCCCCTCCCCCCTCCCCACCGACGTAACGATGCTGGTACATGCCTCCCAACCCGTACTGCCCTCCAGCCACCACCAGAGGGCAGTCAACGAGCAGCATGACAGAGCCTCCCACCCCTGGAGAGAAGAGCAGTCCTCCGGGCGCTCAGTCCTCTCTCACCCCTGCTGACCCCCGGTGGTCTGAGCTTGTTCCCAAACTCGGGTCGCTGGCATGGTGCTAGGTGTAGTGACCAGCGCCTTAACCTCCAGTGCCACTGGGCCGGCCACCTCCCATTGTTTTTTAATGTAAGAAGTATGACTAATAAATTCTCCTCGGAGAACTGTTTTTTTATTGTGCCCCATAGGATACTAGAGGAGGTTCCAGGGCAATCGTTGAACTCTAAACTTTGAGTAATTTTGTAGTAACAAAGCACTTAGACTGTGGGTAGTTTAGGACAGAATTATCAAATAGCCAGAGTGCCTTGAGAAGGGCCCTAAGTCAAGGTCAGTATAAGGGGAGCAAGATCTGATACATCAATCCCACATGCTCTGACGAAACATGAAACAAGTCATGATGTATGTAGCTCTTATGAGGATGGGGACTAATGTGTATAGGAACGTAGAAAAAAAGATGGCAGAAGGAGACCAAGGGTCTGTCTAGTCTGACCATGTGTTCCTTGGACCTTCTCAGATCCCAGGACCTAACCCCCCTTCTGCCTACTGCCTCCTACTGCTTTTAATTGCACTTCAGCTTTGTCCCACCCCAGCCTGAATGATGTCATGGACTTTGCTTCCACTACCTCAGCTGGCAGTTTATTCCATGGCTCCACGACTCTTTCTGTAAAATAGTGTTTCCTAAGCTCCGTCTTGAAGCCCCTCCCCCAACTTCCACTTGTGCCCTCTAGTATTAGAGTCAGAGGCTCTGTTGAACAGGTCCGAGGATGGCACCTTATTCATTCCTCTCAGGAACTTGTATGTTTCAGTCATATCTCCCCTCTCCCTCCTTGTCTCCAGTGAGAACATATTTAATGCTTCTAGACGCTCCTCGTATGAGTGCCCTTGAAGGCTTTGGATCATTTTGGTCGCTTTTCTCTGAATAGTCTCCAGCCTGTTTATATCCTTTTTCAGATGCGGACTCCAAAACTGGACACAGTACTCCAGATGGTACCTTACCAGGGACTTGCAGAGTGGCAGTACTACCTCCTTCTTCCTGCTGTTGAATCCCCTCCCTATGCATCCCAGCATTTTGTTGGCCTTACTATAAGCTTTGTTGCATTGACTTGTCTGTTTAAGGGTGCTGCTTATGATGACACCTAGGTCCTGTTCTTCCTGTGTGGCGATGAGCTGGACTCCGTTGAGGTGGTACTCTGTCCTTGGGTCCCTTTACCTAAATGCATCCCCTTACATTTTTTTTGCATTGAACTTCAGCTGCCAGATCTTGGACCATCTTCCCAGCCTCTGTAGGTCTTTTTGTAGGTCCTTAAATGCCTCCTCACTGTCAACCCTTCCTCCTAGCTTGGTATCATCTGCGAATAGGGCAATTTTGGAATTGTACATTGCCTTTGGGAAGGGTTGAGATACTTCCATATGTCACTCCATCTACTCTCCTAATAATTGTTTTGCTCCTTTTTATGCTTTAGTTTTCCTAGGAACAGAGAAGGGGTTGGTATTATCCCTTTAATGAACCCCCTCAAAAAGAAGGATAACTCGGTGGTGTTTTAATACAAATATTAAGTAGGTCCTGTATCACTGGGGTGTCTGCGCCTGGAGGGATGTAAATAACAGGGTAATTTCCCTCCCGAGGGTCAGAATAAGTAGAGGCACAGTGAAATAAGGTCTTCAGTGGGATGAGAATTGCAGCTCCCTTGCATTTGCCATCCTTGTAGGAGGAGGCAGTCACCTGTGAAACCCCAGTTTACAGAATGTCTGGGGTTCATGGTCGGTCATATGAGTGTCTTGTAAGAACACAAAGATAGGATGAGTTTTCTTAATAGAAGAAAGTACTTTGGTACATTTTACTGGGCTGTTAAGGCCATTAACGTTTTGTCTGTATGTTGCCGTGGGGTTACTGTCCATCATCAGGAGCCTTTACAGGTAAAGATCCCAGTGAAAAAGTCCCCAACAAAATCGGCCAACCCCTAGGGATCAGCTTGGGGGTTGGGGGAGACTCTGCATCAAGGTTACGTACAGGTATTCCCTGAGAAAGATAAGTAAGACCAGCAGTCCTATTCAATTGAGAGAAAAAGCAAAAAAACATAGGGAACTAGAAAAGGATGCTGACACAAACGGTGAAACAAAAATAAACCCAGGAGTAACTGGAGCCTAGGGAGCACACAACTGGGAACCAGTAACACTTGGTGGCCCAACTGGGACAGCAAAGTACTGTACTTCCAATGTCGGAAAGCTGCAGAACTAGCTGTCTAGGGTCCTGTGAGGCCAAGCATGTGGAAGGGCCTTGCCTATCAGGAAGAATGGGGAGCACCGGCGGCACTACTTGCCTCCTGACTGCAAACCTGCGGGGTTGCAAGGGCTAGTATGGGAGAGGGAGGTAGGCAAGGCAAACAGGAATGCAGCAACAAGTACAAGAGAAACTACCATAAAATTTAGCAAGGTGGGTAGTCCCACTGCCATACCTCCCTATTATCTGCTATAAAGTACTAAGCCTGGTAGTATAGGGAAGAGAATGTTCATAGTGAGGCAACGACAGGGAGTGACTCACTAGGTGTGTGGGGACCCTTTAAAGTATATCTAGTGGCGTGATACTCAGAAATTATTCGGCATATACCTCTTGACATAAATTCATGTTGCATCCCCCTACAGCTCCATATAAGTGAAACAGTAGCAAGCACATATCGTGTTTGTGGCTGGGGTGTAGGGCTAACATCAGTGGTCACCATCTGGTATTAACTTAGTTTGGTCAGGACACAGCACACCACGTCTGTCCTGCAGCCCATATCATCTAAATGACCAAAGGGTATGGGCTTGGCATGCCAAGGGCAGCGAGAGTGTCCCCCCTCAGATCCCAGAGAAATCCAGGACTGGCCGGCCCGTTTGCGCCAGTGGTGGGTTTTCCGCTTTGCGGTGCCCGGCGACCGGGTTCGAGGCGGACCCAGGTCACCAGACGGTCCGGGGAGAAGGATGGGCGTCCTATGGATGGCTCTCCTTCTCCGGGAGGCGTGGAAGCACTCGGAGCGCTGAGGACCTGGGCGGAGGCCAGAGATCTCACGCTGCCGACGCCAGTATCTGGGAGGCGGGCAGACGCTGGCGCCATTGCACGTCCCCGCCTCTGGGGAGAAAAGGGAAAAATGGAGGCAGGCAGGACCACTGTGAGTATGAAGCCCTCCAGAGGACTCACCTCATCACTGCCGCTGCGGGACCCCGACCAGACACTAGTCCTGTGGTCACCAGGGCTGGCAACCGCCTCCGGGGTATTAAAAACTGAGGGTCCCCGGCAGTCATAGGCGGTGGTGGAGGTCTCTGGGGGCCGTGACCAGGGGTGATGTATACGGGGTCCTGCCAGATAAAGAGAAAATGAAAAAAAAAAAAGAAATCAGGACTGTAAGGCGGACCCCTTCCCTCACCACTGGCTGACCCACGCTGGTTTGAAATAAGTAGGGCTGTATAGCTATAATATGAGGAGGGTTATATTATATTGCCAGTAAAGGTGTACTTCTCCAGTGGCAGATTCAAGAACAGAGCCCTGTGGGAGACGAGCCGGTAAATCCTGAGCAATTAGCAAGAAAGGTACAAATAACAACCACTGTGTACCTAGGCCATCCCTTACGACTGAGCTAGCCTTAATTTAAAGACCTATTAAAAAACTGTCTAACATGTCAAGCATTTTAACCGGAACCTGTAACAAAAACTGTTCATCATACCATGTATGCGGTATAATCTCCTGAGTTACCGCTTAGTCCAAGAAACGCGTATCTTAGTACAGTCAGCTATGCAGGGCAACAGTGTTTGTAAGGGAGTTATGACTGCAGCAAGTAAGGAAGTCTGGCTGCCATCCTGGTCGACTGACGAGGCTAAAACAGTGAGCCCTGCTTAGTCACAGGTAGAAAATGCAAAGTACCCCGCAGGAGTAAACGTCGGGTGCATTTTAGAATTTCTCCAGCAAGGCTTGAATATAATTTCTTGTAGCAGCTGCCTGCACTTCATAAGTCTGGCAGGCAAAATCTGTGGATCCGAACAGTCGAGAAGGACGAGATGTTGCAGTGATCGCATGAGGAGGTTTAGGCACTGAAATTCCTTTTGCTTGCAGGTCTTCAATCACTTCCATGATGGTAGGTCCTTTCGGCGATCGTGCACTATGGCGACACAAAATAAGCGACCATACCAACACTCGCTACCATACATTTTATGCAGGGGGCTGCGCCCGCACCCCCCCTTCTTAATATAATCAACTCTGAGGGGGGGACCTGACACGGGGGTAAGGAGGCAACTCAGGAGGGGGCTATTCGGAGGGAAGCACAGACAGGGGACCACCAGGATGGCGGAGGAGCGGGAACACACAAAAAAAATATATAACTCCCAATGACTAAAAACAAAAAGAAAACACCAGAGCTCCAACCAAGGTTCAAACCGAGGTCCTTCCACAGCGGAGGCATACTCCTGCCTCCGCAACACCACACAACCAGCTCAACACTGCCTCGCTGAACTACCTGCTATATCGTGGTTCCTGTGAGGTCCCTCCTACTGTTGCTCTATCCTGCGATCGCGGTTTTAGTCCTTCTACCCTTGTTATTCCGACAGTCGCTCTTACCTTCTCACTCTACTTACAGGCGCTCATATTGAGTTGCTCAGTTTGAGTCGCCCACATCACTGGGTACTGTTTTGGAATAGAGCTTTTGGTTCCTAAGAGCAGCTAATACTAGTTCATATATTTTTCCGCTGCTCCACAACTCCAGGAGAATAATCATGGTCCACATAAAGTCGTACTCCTTCAAAAAAGAGTTCCTACAGCTGCCACAAGCCTAATAGAAGTTTTTGTTTACTTGCAGAGCTCTAGAACGGTGGGATTAGGGAGCTGGGCTGCTGCTGCTGCTTGTTATCCAGTGGTGGGTGGGCCCAGAGCATGGTGTTCCTGCTCAATATCAAGTGGAAAATCTGGGGGCAAGTTCAAAGGAGAACGAAAAAAGTCTTTAAGAATTGGTGCAGGTCAGTCCCCTCTGCTTTCTCCCACACTCCATAAATCTGCATATTTTTGTAGGGGGAGCGATCTTCCAGGTTGTCTCATTTGGTCTCAAGGACATGTATCTTTTGAAGGGCCTTCAGTAGCAGCCAGTCTGTGCGGTCTGCCCTTGTATCTAGGTCGGAGACTACAGTTTGTTGCTCTGCTGAAGATTATTTAAGCAATATACCCCTCCAGGGAGTGGGTATATGGGTGGATTTACCACGCCTGGTGTGGTTCAGTCACGAGGTGTAGCCGAGGGACAACGCCACAAGAAGTGGTAATCCACCCATATACCCACTCCCTGAGGGTATATTGCTAGTGTACAATGTCCCATTTCATTTTTTTGGTAAAAAATACATTTTTTTCTTATTTTAATTTTTAAAAATAGTTCCCTGTTGATAGGCATGATATAGTAGCTTGAGAGGCAACATCAAGTCAGCCCTGTCCTGTAACAGGATAGCTGGCATTGAATCTGGAGATTTTTATTTCTTTGTTTTATTTTAGTTAGGGGCTGCAGTGGGCAAAATCAGTATTCATGAACTGCTGGCAGGCTGAGGACTTATTTTTCTTCCTGATGATGTGAGTTTTTGGGCTGTAGTGTGTGGCGAGGAGCAGTAGTTCAGCACATGGACTATGTTCAAACGGACTAGTGGCTGCTATACCAAACAGTCTGTTTCAGGGTGCCTTCTCTGTTGAAGCGGTATTTGTTTTTTTATTATTGTGATTTGGAGGAGATCTTTTTTAATGGGGGACATCAATAGATTTATTTACTGTGCAGGACAATTCAGTGACTTTGCGAGCCGTTATGATTTGGGGTAAATCTGAATGGAGCAGAGTCGACAGTAGAAAATGAAAGGTGAAAAAGGTGAGTTGTGAGGAAAGGAAAGTAGTTAGAAAAAAAGACTGTTTTGGTTCCGGTACGGGTTTTGGCAGTATTGCAGCTTCTTTTTTGAAAGGATGTACAGAACCCGATGTTTGATGGGTTTAGAGCGGGAATGACCGGTCTAGTACTGTGCATTGTAGAGTTCTGCATCTCTGTGTCTTTTGCCGTCTTTGTGAGTCTTGACTTTCCTGTGCTTGGAGTGATTTTGAGGGGATTTTCTGATGCAGCAGACTGGCACCTGGCATCTCTTCCAGTGGGTACACTGGAGGATTTATCACACTGAAGAGGTGCCAGCCAACCAGTCAGAATGAAGGATTTTGTATTCTGTTCTGTGACCATTGTATAATGTAAATTATGAAATCGGTATCGGGAATCTTGGCTCCTGATTTGGTCGAAAGCTGCTTTCAGCCGGGCTGATATCTCAGCCCAACGGCCTGGCTGAAAGTACTCACAGAACAACAGACTGACCACTGACCTTTGGAGCGCTCCGCTTTGACTGACCATTGCCTGCTGCCAGCCACACAGAGTGGATTGTGGCTTCGCTTTTTTCAGTTATCGAGCACCCACTCTATTTTACCACAGCGGGGGTAGGGGGGGTGGAGACTACACAAATAGATGGAAATCGCAGAGATTTGTTTATCTTTGCCACCAAATGCAGCTCACAGCAGTAACAGCTCCCGCATTCTCCACTAAATCCTGACGTAGAAATCCAGCTCTCATTAATGGCTCCTGCTGCTGTCCCGCTAACTGGAGACAAACCTTTTCTTTTTTTTTTTTTTAAATAAAAAAAGACAAGCTATCCTGACTGTGCTAGTCGCCTTCATCTCCATTGGCAGTCCTTGCTCGTTCAGCCCAAATCGGCTCTGTGCTGCAGTGCACAAAGCTGACTGTACTTTCCATTGTACAGTTAAATCATATAGTAATGGGCAGCTGATGTAAACATTGATGTCCAGGCCTCGAGTGTCACCCGCCAAACCTCCAGTGCAAGAATACAACAAAGCGTACAGCAAGCAGCAGGACCGGTGGCAGCAAGAATATCCCGTGTGATAAAAGGGAGCTTTCAGTAACCCTCACTTGTTCAGCAGCACTCGGGTGCCCTTGTTTTGCTGACTGCAGCTTTATTCCAACTGCAAATACAGAAAATAAAAATGCAAAAGATGTCATCTCCTAGCTGTCGCATCAAACAATACTAACTGCAAACTTCTGGGAGAGGGTGGTGGAGGACAATTGTGCTTTTTGTAGATTTGGGCCCAGATATTCTGAAATCCGCCAAAGGCCAGCGCAAATCCGATGCGCCATGGCACAACAGGAGCCATATTCAGAGGCTGTGCTGGCTGCACTGCACCAGTGCAACCCGGCTGAATATGGCACAGTTGTGCCATGGTGCAGAAAGAGATGCCCCAGCGCATCTGTGGGAGCACAGCAGCAGAGCAACAGATGGGGGCACGGCACAGAGAAGAGACCCAGGGACAGAGCCAGGGAAGCACAGTGACAGACAACAGGAGGCCACCACCAGCAGGGCACAGCAGGCCGCACACAGGCACCCAGACCCCCCCAGAACACAACAGTGGCACAGATAGTAGGCAACAGAAGGTGCCAATGGAGGGCCACCAAGGGTGCCCCCCACACACACCCAGAGCAGAGCAGGACCACGCAGCCAAGCACATACACACACGCCACACAGGCACACAGGTGGCCCGGCATGGAACGCGCCGGGAGCCACGTCGCACGGCAGACCACATGGGACAGGCCGCACAACGCCAAGCAGGAGCCCCAACACAGCGTGCAGCCAGTACCCGACCAAAGACCATGGCTGTGTGCCATCACCACGCACACATCTGCCACACACCCCTGACAGCTGCCCCATGGGCACCCCAAGGCACAGCCACTGACCAGAGGGAGGGACACCACCACAGTGGGACACACCACAGCACACAGCTGTGAACCACAGAAGCACAACATGCGCCCTGACACATGCACACCACACAGGCAGACACTGGGCCACTGCAGCATGGTTTCTCACACCACCTGCAAAGCAGGCACTGACATAGGCAGGTATGTCAAAATAGAGATAATTTCAAAAAACTATTTACAGCAACAAGGGATTGGGAAAGGGTAGAAAAGCAAGGGAAGGGAACAGGGACTGTGCAGTGGGATGAGGGACTGTAGAGGGAGGTACAGCAGGGAAAATGGGGGAATGCTGGGGTCCATTCATCAGCAGCCACGGCCTGCTGCCCCCTTGGCACCCTCGCCACCTCTGATCAGCGAGGAGAATGCGGCAAACTTGAAGCACAGCCTCCATGGTTGTAGACGTGATTAAAATCAGCTGCCGGAGCAGCCAGCAGTACACGGGCCTCTGTCTTCTATGCCGGACACCTATGACAAGGGACAGGACAGGTGATCAGTGCAATGTCCCAAGGAACCATGCCACCCACAGCACACAATGGGCAGCGGGAACACCCAGAGGGCACGTACCGGCCACCCGCGAGGTGAGTGTCTGCCAGCAGCGCGGCACACCACAACAGTGCAGAGCGGTTGTCCCCGTTGTACAATGGCCACCCGACTGCACAATGACAGTCGCATGGCACAGTGCACTGGCAGCACCACAACAACGTCTGTGGCAGCCAGGCACACACCCACCCCACCAACAGCTGGCACATGTCCAATAGATGCCCCACAGTGGCAAGCACCATGCACAGTGCAACACACACTGCTGCCATGGCACAGGCGACCATGACCGCACCCACGCCCCTGCCACCCCCAAGTAATGTGCGAAGGACCATGACAGTGCCTACCTGCCCTCCATGGCCCCGCTGTTGCTGGAGCCAATCCTGCGCCTCCTCCATGTCCCACTGCGGCCTGCCAACCTGCCTCTGCTGCCCTCCGGCGATTCTCAGACCCTGGGAATGGAACATAGATAGGTACACATCAGTAAACATCCACAGCAGCTGACCACCACCCCCACCCCTGTGCACAGGGTGAGCCCCTGCTCAACACGTCCCACACAGCTGCATCGCAATGCAAGTGGCAGCTGGCACTGCCACCCTGCGATGCGCATGGTGGCAGTGCACCACCCTGCAGGGCATGCCAGGCAGCCTAGCCAACACCACCGTACAGCACCAGGTCACACATACAATATGTGCGTACTCACCTGGCTGTGACACAGCCCCACGCCTGACATGCACTTCCAGCCTCCTCAGGTGCTCAGGGTCCCTCCTCACCAGGTCTCCATATCTGTGGCAGCACTGCTCCCTCGTCCTGGCCACCCTGGTCTGCTGCTGCAGTGTGACAGCGATCCCCTGCCACACCACGGCCCTGGGCTGCTGCAGGGGCATCTGGCCAAATAGTTGGGGGGAGTGGGTCTAGACACATGCAACCAGGTTCACCAGCTCTACCTGCGTCCAGTTTTGTGCCCTCGGTGCCCTTTGCTGCACCATGCTGCAAGTTGTAGCTGGTGAGCAAAATGGTGGCAGTAAACGCATGTGGCCATGACATGCGCCAGATGCGCAATGCGAGGGAACTTGCGCATGTGTCCGCCCATCGCGCAGTCTCGGAGATGCATGGCATGGGCATGGCTAGGCGGGGTCACAGGTGAGGGGTGACCCAGGGGCCAACGGTTGCAACAGGGGTCAGGGGTCGCCCGCCTCTGTGTAGTGCGCCCGTGCATGATAGCAGGCCTGGCGCAGCATGCGCCATGCCCCCCATTGTGCAGTTGGTGCACAGTGCACAATTGACACTGTGATACCATTCGGCGCATGCGAACTGCGGGCCTGCGCCACAGCGACTTCCTCCGGAGCAGTCTTATTGCGCACAGAGCAAAATCGCGATATTCAGACGCAGTATGCAAATGGGCTCATCAGCCAATGCGTGGCGCACTGGGGGCATGTCATTACTGTTGCGCCAAAGCTCATTTGCATGCGTTGTGCTACATAAGCGCCACAGAACAGCTCAGGCCATGGACCGATATTGCACCCTGTTGGGGTAAGTTGCGCCTGCCGCTGCAGCTCACTGGAGGCAGCCGGCACAGCAGGGTGGCACGGAACAGGGTGATGCTGCCACTGACGCACTGTGCTATCCATGTCCACAGGAAGCGACATGTCGGAATGTGAGGAGGGTGAGGCGCATGGGCCTGCTCGCAAGCGCAGGCCCAATTTCACAAAGGTGGAGACAGAGGCCCTGTTCGATGCCTAACTTGACTGAGAGTCCCTGTTGAGTGGTGCGACGGGCACACCACACGCCAGGGCTGGGGCCTGGGAGGAGGTGGCGGCATGTGTCAACCAGCAGGGCAGCCACCAGCGGTCAGTGCAGGAAGAAGGTGGGCATGGACAAGAGGTGCATCAAGGAGAAGGTTGCGGCCATCTGTGCGTCCCGGAATTCCACCAGAGGGGGGCCTGCAGATGCGCCACAACTCACGGTGCGGGAGGAGATGGTGGCAGCCACCATGCACCGCAGCACGGTGGAGGGTGTGCCTGGTGGTGGATTCCAGGTGGGTGGCAGCCTATCACTGCATGGTAAGTATGTCAGCCACACACAGCTGGGGGCATGGAGGGTGCGTACATGGCCATGCTGGCATGCATGCAGTCGGCATGCCTGTCATGTGTAAGTATGCACACCCACGTGCATGCCATGCTGCAGGACACATGCAGTGGCAGTGTGGGGGGGGGCACATGTGGGCAATGCATCACTAACACGCCTCTCTTTCCCTTGCAGCACCAGCACACCTCCGTGCAGATGATGGGGCGGCGGCGGCAGCAGCCGTGGCCACTGGAACAGCCTTCCACCTCCACGGGCATCTGTGGGCCTGACAGGCTGCAGCTCACCACCACCACTGTGCAGGTGGATGTCCTGGACCTGGGGTCAGACGAGGCCCTGGATGTGTTCCTGCAGGATGCCAGCCTTGGGGTCCTCGGCGCAGACACACAGATCGGGGCCGGGTCCAACACCAATGACGACGTAATTCTCATCCTGGACAGCATAGCCACCGTTGTGGGGGAGACGCTCCTGTTGGCCACTGACACAGGCAGCTCGCCCAATGCTCTACCAGCAGCGGAACAGCTACCCGCCACCACTGCGGGCGCAGCGGTGTGCACTGCCCTGGCTGTGCCCTGCGGTGGAGGTGGTGTGGCCGTGCAGGTGCTGGGTGGCGTGCAGTGGCTGGACGGGTGACAGCAGCAGGCTGCGAGTGCCACCGGGCTGTCGGACACAGGGTCCGTTGCTGGTGCGCCTGCCACACCCAATCCACCTGCAGATCCCACTGTGCAGCGTCCACCAGAGATGAGGGCTGTGCAGCGTGGCTGGTCACCACATGGGGATTGGCGTCCAGCCCGGGAGCCCCAGGACGCTGACCAGCTCCCTGAACACACCTGTTTGCTGCGGGAGTCCATACAGCAGCTGGTGCTGCTCGCCACTGGGGTGTGTGCCCTGCATGTAGAGGTGCGCCAGTTAGCCGAGCAGCAGGAGAGGGGCACTGCACAGATTCAGGCAGGGATGCAGTGCATGCAGGAGGCCATGACTGCATCCCTGGATCGCATTGCCACTGCAGTCTCGGATGGCTTTGCGCTGCTGGCTGCCACAGGGCGTGGCCGTGCACAGTTGACCCCCCGCAGTGCGCTGTCCACCCCGCGTCGGGTGACCCCTGTACAGTTGACGCCGGGCTCTGATGTTGGCATCCCAGGCACACCTGGTGCTGGGCTGTTTGGGTGCCTCGACACCCCCACACGGACACGGTCCCGTGGTTCCACCCCTGGTGGGCTGTTGCACACCTCCCCGTGGCTGATGTGCAGCATGTGGCTGCCGATCGTCCCAGGCGCGGCCGCCCCCCCCCGTGGTGGCCATGGGTCTGTGCAGTGGACCTGAGGTGCGGGCCGCCCACCTGCAGTCTGCAGCTGCTGCCCAATGTGCACATGGGTGGTGTGTGTGTGCCTACCGCAGGTGTGGCGCCTGTGTGTCGCACCACACGCTGCCTGTGTGCATGCTTGCCTGGCCGCTGGGCTGTGTGGCGTGGGCGTGTTGACAGCTGTCTTGCACCGGTTGCGCCTGTGCACCGGTGTGATGCATCTGATCCATGCCATATACCCCCCCCCGCGCGTGTGTGTGTGTGTGGGCTGTGAGGGGTGCTTTGTACGGTTGTGTGCCCCATCACCCTTGCCTCTGCTTCCCGCCTCAGTGTGTGCATGCCCATTGCCAAGCATGCCCCTGCATATGTGCTGTACCTGTTTGTGTGGCCTATGCATGTGTATCGCACCACCTACCTGTGTGCACCATAGTGCTCCCGTGCTATGGTGTCCCAGTGACGTCTTGCCTGCAGGATCAGCCGGGGATCCCTCCGCCCAGGGGGTGGCTGTCCACTGCCCTCTGGCACATTGTCTCCATCGTCCCCACTACTGTCACCCTCATCAGCCTCGACAACTATCCCATGGTCAGTAGCCATATTGTGTAGTATGCAGCAAGCCAGGAATAGGCCACAGGCTTTCGAGGGGCTGTACTGTAGGGCACCGCCTGACCTGTCTAGGCATTGGAACCGTGCTTTCAGCATGCCAAAGAGTCGTTCGATGATGTTGCGCGTGCTGGCGTGTGCTTCGTTATATCGTTCCTCTGCTGGGGACGGCGGGTGCAGGTAGGGGGTGAGCAGCCAGGGCCACAGTGGATAGGCACTGTCTCCTGTCTGGGTATTGACATGGTTAGCCCTCTGCTATGCTGTGCTGTGCCCCTTGCTTGTTCCTGGCGCCCACACCAACATGCACACCCTGCCCTCCCCCCATCCCAAGGTATGCTCTGCCCATCGCCCCTTGCCTGTGCCATACTCACCCACTAGGTGGCACATGGGGATATCCCCATGTTCAAACCTGTGGCACAGCGCAGAGCTGTGCCAGATGAACGCATCATGTGCACTCCCAGGGTGTGTGGCGCAGACAGTGGTTATGTGCCCTGTGGCATCGCACACCACCTGGCAGTTGACACTTGGGCTCCCCTTCCTGTTGATGTGTGCCACACCCTCGGGGCCAGGTGGCATGCGGATGCCCACATAGGTGCAGTCAATGGGCCCCAATCATGTCAGGCGTACGTGCTACCCTGTGGAAGTCCTGCATGGTTGCTGTATGCTCAACCTGTGTGCTGGGGAAACGGATGTATTCCGATGCACGTGGCAGCAGAGCATTGAGGAACTGTGTGAGGAGGTGGAACATGGCCGACTGGGTTATGCCTGTGGTGTCCCCTGTTGGTCTCTGGAAGGTCCCCGTGGTGAGCAGGCACATGACGGCTTTCACCTTCGTCTCCATGGACATGGCGTGGCTCTGTCTGCTGGGTGTCTGCATCTCCTCACTGCACATCTTGCAGAGCTGCCTCAGAATGGCTCTGTTATGGCGGTACTGGCCCATGATCTCCCTGTCACTGTACTGCTCGAAGGTGATGCGGATGCGGTACCACCTGTGTCGGGCATACCAGCGACGGGCCCTTCCACAGCCACGTCGCTGTTCTTGCTGCCCCCTTACACCCCTCATTATGGCCTCCATCATGAAGGGCGTGTTATCCATGGCCCTTGCTGTCCACTATCCCCCTGGGCGGTTGGCTGCTGCTGGCTGTGTGCCACCCTTATGCACTGCCTGGCAGTGTGTCTGCGTGTCTCTCTCACTCTCTCTGCCCCTGTCTCCCTCTTCACTGTCACCTCTGTCCCTCTTCCTCGGTGTCTACCTTGGTCTGTCTGTCTGTCCATCTCTCTCTCTCTCTCTGTCTTTCTTTTTCTCTCTCTCTCACTCCCTCTCGCCTGGTGCAAGTGCTTTCTGTGTGTTTGCGCCCTGTATTTATAGGAACAAGTCTGCTCGGCGCATCTCTGATTTGCTCTGCACTTGCGCCATGGTTTCACAGTTGAATATCGCACTGCACTGGATATTCTTGGGCATGCCCCCTGCAGTTGCAGCTGTATTCATTATAGTTGCACATTGACGTAATGAGATTTGCACTGCGCAGTGGCTCCCACTGAATATCGCTCCTTGGCGCAAGTCCGCACTTGCGACGGCACGACTGCTTTGAATATCCAGGCCTTTGCCTACATTTTGTTATGGTCTAAATATAACTGAGAGTAACATATTCCTGCCAGATATGCTATGATCACTTGAAGTGGCCAACCTATCAAGCAGACTCCCACACTTTACATAGAAATATTGACAGCCTAACAAATTTTATGTCTTGGAATATTGTTGGTTTGAAAGGGAAATTGAGCAACCCAGAATAAGTTAATTTTATTATCAGTAAGGATGTAATTTTATTTCAGGAGGCATGGGCAAACACTGCAATTAATATAAATGGTTACCACCTCATTAACTCCCCAGCAACCAAAAACTCAAGATTTGGAAGAAACAAAGTTAGCTTGGCCATATACATTAAAATCAAAAAAGATATTAAAATGGAAGAAACATAAAAAATTAATAATAATTGCATGATACAAAACATCAAATGGAATATGATCCCTATTACTATATTTAATGTTTATATTCCTTCCAGAACAAAACAACAAATAAACATCAACTATGGTCCAATTTAAAGAAGGAAAGTTCCAAAAAATACCCGAGTAATAGTTTTTTTGGTTGCTGGAGACTTTAACGCTGGAGTGGCTTTATATGAATAAAGGAACGCAGTAACGGCCACAGAGGTGGTAAGAAGCAGGAATAGTAAGGATTTAACTAAAACTCAGCAGGGAAATAATTTAATAGAGCTGGTTGGGGAGAATGACCTGCTAATAATGAATGGTAGATTCCTGGAGACCTTGATGGCAACACCACATATTTTTCCTCCGTTGGTCAGAGTACAATAGATTATGTTTTGTGCAGCATTGACATTTTTAAATCCAAAACAGAATTACACATTTTAATGAGGTCAGAAAGTGACCATACCTCTTTATGTGCTAAAATTCAGTTTGAAACTGATCCAACCAATCCTGAAGGACATGTTTCATCCTTAGTAGACCTGTGCTGCACTCAAAATAGACTCATGAGAAATAAAATCCAGAGCAACGGTTTATTTAACGTCTTCCATACATTGCAACATGAGCTAGAACAGATGGTAATAAATGTGGATACTCCCAAAATAATAGAAGATTTAATAAATTGGTTGAATTTGGATATCAACAAAGCCATATATGCTAAGCCTAAGAACAGAACCCAACTGTCCGAAAACTGGTTGAACAACGAATGTTAAGAAGAAAAGAAAAAACTAAACAAACATAAAATGGACAAAAAAATTTCTTATTAAAGTAAATTTTCAAAACCTCAACAAAACTCTGAAACAATACAATAAATGGCTTACACATAAGAAACTGTTACACCAGCATAAACTTTGGAATGAAATGTACAAAGTCATTTCAAGAAGACTGGTTGGGCCTTGAGGTCCTTATTTGCCGTCAACTTCTGTGTTTCTATGTAAGAAACGACACCCATTCATTCTGGAAATTGGTCACAAAAGGAGTACAGGAATACAAACCCTCTCTGATTCATGTCCCAAAAGAAAACTGGATATGTTACTTTAAAGCAATATTTACTAAAATAGAACTTGATAGTGTGGATTGCCGTCTAATAAATAACCTAACGTTAACAGTAATTAAAAATATATCATTCACTGAAATTGAGGTTGAAACGGCCATAGCCAAACTAAAAACTAATAAAGCAGCAGGAGAGGATGGCATCCCACCAAAATCTACAAAGAATATGGAGAATTTTGGGTACCTTTACTAGCGTATTATTTTAATTTATGCATTAAATTCAAATATATCCCCTTAGCCTGGGTAAAAAACATCATTGTACCACTGCACAAAAAAAGTTCTGTTTATGACCCTTCCAATTACCGACCATTAAGTTTGCTAGACATTATAGCAAAAATATTTGCAAGACTTCTCCTAAATAGGTTAACAGATTGGATAGAGAGAAATGGCATAATTTCATTTTCACAGGCTGGTTTTAGGCAGGGGTTCTCCACCATAGACCATATTTATGATTTTTTGCACTTAATTGAGAAATATGTTCAATGGAGGAAGATGAAATTGTGTGTAATGTCTGTAGACTTCTCTGCGGCATTTGACTCCTTAAATAGAAAAGTACTTTGGACAACTGTGTTAAACTTAAATATTGACAAATCGTTATTAGTAATGATTTGCCGCCTTCACCATGGTACCATATCCTCTGTAAGATATGACAATAAAGGAAATTTAACAGATTATTTCAAAACACGTAATGGAGTAAAACAGGGCTGTCTATTAGCTCCCCTGCTGTTCAACATATACATCAACGGACTTCTACTTTACAAAGAAATAACTACTTTAGATTCCCCCCAAATTAACAACACTTAGTTACATTCCTTGGCATACGCTGATGATTTAATCTTATTTTCCCCATCAAAAAATGGATTGCAACGAAAAATCAATGTATTTCAAAAAAAGTGCGAATGTTTGGAATTAAAGATTAACCTAAAAAAGACAAAAATTATGATATTCAGTGGAAAAGGAAAACACCCCCCCCCAGTCTAAATGTTTTCTGGGAAAAAGTCCAATAGAGGCAGTTAATGATTATCAATATTTGGGCATAAAATTGGTATTTTCATTTAATTGGGCCCCTCACCAAAAGGACCCCATCCTAAAAGCGAAAATCATAGCCAAGGCACTATTGAAATTTAATTTCACATATGGATGTAATTCCCTCATCCCAGCACTGAAAGCTGGGGAAGCAAAAATAAACCCCATTCTAACATATGGGGCAGAAGTTTGGGAACACCAAATCTCAAAAGAACAAGAAAAAGCTTTGTCCCTTTTTTATAAAGCATTACTTAGTGTACCTAACCCAACATCTAATACCATGGTTAGAGCCGAAATGGGAAGAATCCCAATATACACCATAATAAAACTACACTTGTTAACCTACTGGCTGAAAATTATAAATAACAAACATAATGACCTCCCACATATGTGTCTGAAAGAAACAATCAAATGGACAAAAGAAGGCGGCAAATCAGAATGGCTGAAGGTCCCGGAAACTCATAGATATAAAAATTATCCATCTATGGAAAGATTATAATAAGAAAATAAGCATCTCTCCACAATGCAGAGGCATGAGAAACTATTTGAGAAATCAAGGAACTCAGGTATGTGCATAATAAAACAGCAAAAGTGCTCAGAATGGTTTAAGCAAAATAAAATGGGGCACTGCTTGGAGGAGTTTCTGACCATGCCTATTTCGCCAACTGATAGAAAGCTAATCACCTGGGCCAGGTTTGAGATCCTAACCTCAAGATATACATAGTGCAGTAATGTTTTACTAAACGCCGAGAATCTAAATATTCAGCTGTGTAGATGCAGTAAAAGGCATGAAGAAACACTTGCACTCATAATAAACATTTGCCCGTTATACACCAAACCTAGAAATACATTTCTCCTAAATTTCCATAAAACTTATATGAATAGCAATTATGACAAAATTTTTATATTATTGTATCCTAGATTTGTGGAAGATGCTTTGCTGATATCCAAATTCATCTCTTCTGTTATTAAAATAAAAAAAATACTACAGATCAATTAAACTCTAGAAGTCTTAGCAGGACATTCTCCTAACCTTCTCTTTTTTTCTTTTATAAATCAATGAACTAAAAATCTATGATTATATACCTATGTTGGACAAACGCAACACTGGCTGTTAATTTATTTGATTGTAAACTATTGTAATGTCACTTATTTTTTTGGTTGAGAAATCAGACATGTATGGTGTCTGTTTTTATGTGCTTTTTATGTGATATCAGGGACTAGTTCTTTTCTGCCAGGATGCAGAACAGGTGATCACAGGTTTGCGGGACTTGGGAAAGGCAGTTTCTGGTGTCCACAAGATGTATAAGTCAGAGTCAACCCCATACAGATGTCAGCCCTTTTGCAGGCAAAAAGGCATCAGCACAGAGAGGGATACAAAAGGAAAGCCCCAACAAGCAGGGGCACAGGGACCAAAAATGATAAAAATACCAGAGCCTCTTGTCCACCCCAACAACCTCTGCATGACTTCTAGCTGCCCCTCCTCCTGGCGGAGCTACAAGGTAAGGCTATAGGAGGACGATTCTTCCTTTATCCCACAGGTTGGTCCAACATCATGGCAGATCAGTGGGTACTCCAAATTATAGAAAGGGGTTACGCTTTGGAGTTCACCCAGATACCTCCAGACAACTCACTGATTCCCACCCATTGCTCCTTATCCCACACAGGCCTCATTCAGGCAGAAATCCAAGCCCTCCGGAGCAAAAAGGTGATCCAGGCAGTCCCGCAGAGCCAAAGAGGAAGGGGTTACTACTCCCACTTCTTCTTAGTGCCAACAAAGACGGGGGACTTTTGTCCCATCCTGGATCTCAGTCAGCTGAACAATTTTATCGAAGACAAAAGGTTCAGGATGGTGACACTACTGGGATTACTGCCCATGCTACATCAGGGGTACTGGCTCTGATCCGTGGACATGCAGGATGCATATATGCACATGAAAATCCTGCCGTTCCACAGAAAGTACCATTGCTTTACCTTCCAGGGAGATCATTCCCAATTTCGAGCACTGTTGTTCGGTCTTTCCTCGGCACCTCGAGTATTCACCATGGGCCTAGCGGTGGGTGGTGGCAGCAGCTCTCAGGAGGCAGTGACATTACATCTACCCCTACCTCGACAACTGGCTTCTGACAGCTCCCACAAAGAACCAGCTTCGACACACACTGGAATGTGCTTTCCAGTTGTTTCAAGATCTGGGGATCACCTTGAATTTTCCCAAGTCGTCCCCGGCCTAGACGGAGGTTACAATACATAGGAGCTGTCTTGGACACTGTCCGGGGAGAGCCTTTCTCCCCTCAGACAGGGCAGATCGCCTACGAGCGCTGGTTCGAAAAATTGCCTCTGCAGGCCGGGTTCCAGCCAGAATGGTCCTGCAACTTCTAGGCCACGTGGCAGCTGCCATCATGACAGTGCTCTTGGCTTGTCTCCACATGAAAGTACTTCAGTGGAACTTCAGAATACAGTGGGATCAGCGTCTAGATGACCTCGAGCAGCAAGTTCGGATCTTTAACGCAGTGCGTCGGACTTCGGAATGGTGGCTGGCCCCCTTTCGAAGTCCCAGTCCTCAGCAGATCCTGACAATGGATGCTTTGGGACTGGGGTGGGATGCTCATTTTAAAGAGAAGCAGACAAGAGAGACGTGGACTCCTTCGGAACGCAGCCTTCACGTAAATGTGTTAGAGATGAGAGCCGTTCTGTATGCCTTACAGGCGTTTCAGACGGACCTCCTTCCAGGCCTCTTACTGATCCAGACAGACAACATGCCGGTTGTTTCTATATCAACAAGCAAGGGGGCAGACAGTCCTATCCCCTTTGCAGAGAGGCCTTGAGAATCTGGCACTGGGCAGTGGAGCACAGTCAGGAACTCAGAGTGGTTCATGTTCCAGGGGTACAAAAAACACCTTGGCCGATAGCCTGAGCCGCTCTTAGTCTCAGGCTCATGAGTGGGAGCTACTACAGGGTGTGGTAGACCCGTTCGAAAGATGGGGATTTCCAGAACTGGACCTGTTTGCGTGCCCGCTCAACACCAAACTGCCCAGTTTCTGCTTGCTAAATCCAGGGCTTGGTGTGTTTTGACGAGATGTGTTGTCCCTCTCTTGGACAGGGAGGTTTCTTTATGCCTGCCCTCCCTTCCCACTACTTCAGCAAGTACTGATCAAGCTGCAAGCGGAAAGAGCAGGAATCATTCTGATATTGCCATTCTGGCCTCGGCAGATTTAGTTCCCATTGTTCCAGTAACTGGCGATAGAACCTACGCTTTCCCTACCCCTGTCATCTCACTTGCTCTCCCAGGAGCAAGGTATTCTTGTACACCCGAATCTCAAGTCTCTGCACCTGCATGCATGGCTCCTGCAGACCTAGTCGGGGGCCGGTATGGGGTGTCAGCATTGGTAGCCGATGTACTGGTGGCTGCGAGAAAACCCTCGACCAGGGCCACCTACGCCATGAGATGGAAGCGCTTTTGCCTATGGGCTTCTGCCTATCATCTGGACCCGTTCACCTGTCAGGTGAATTTGATCCTGGAGTATCTTCTTTCCCTGTCTGTTTCAGGTTTTAGCTACTCGTCCCTAAAGGTACACCTTTCTGCAGTGTCAGCTTATCATGTACCAATGGACGGCAGGACCTTGGCACAAATGGATCTGTCCCGCACCTTCCTGTGAAGTATAATGCATATTAAGCACCCGGCCATTCGGGACCTTGTTCCCTCATGGGATCTTCTGTTTATAAATTATGTTTGAGAAACTTATGTTGCCTCCCTGTGAACCAGCCGCAAGTTGCGAGCTATGCTTCCTGTCTTGGAAAGCGTCATTTTTAGTTGCCATTACTTCAGTCCGGAGGATTTCCGAGCTTCAGGCTCTGATGTGTAAAGAGTCCTATTTAATTTTCCCCCTGGACAGGGTATCCCTGAGCACTAATCCTAAGTTTCTCCTGAAGGTGGTGTCCGAGCTCACTCTTAACCAAGGCATTCATCTCCCAGTGTATTACTCGGAGTACTCTAACAGAGGGGAGGCCTTGTTGCATACTCCGGATGCTTACAGAGTTCTTCATTTTTATGTAGACTGTACTCGATCTTCAAAGAAAATCTGACCAGTTATTTGTATCTTTCGCCCCGCAAATGTTAGGGGCTCCTGTGACCAAGCAGACCTTGTCTAAATGGTTGGTCAGTTGCATTGTGTTTTGCCATCAGAAATATGACAAACCTTTACCAGGCTTGGTTAAAGGTCATTCCACTAGGGGCGTAGCAACTTCGTTTGCATCTCTTCGAAATGAGTCCGCAGCAGATCTCTGTGCTGCTGTCACCCGGAGTTCAGTCCATGCATTCATAAAACATTACAGTTTGGACATTGCTTCCAGAAGGAGGGCAGGGTTTGGCCTTGCTGTCCTCCGAGGACTGCTCTCTTAAGAACTTCTGAGGGCTTCTGTAACCACCACCCAGCTGACCTGGATTTTGTCTTTTTACTGCCTGGGACTCAGTCCTGATGGTTATTGCCTGCTGCAAGAGCTCTATCGCGAAACGAGATAGTACAGTTACATAAGATCTTTACCGTAACAGTAGATCTTCGAGAACAGCTCTTGCAGCAGGCATGCTTTCCCTCCCTCCTTACCAGTTTTTTTTTTTTTTTTTGTATACTTTTATGCCTCTTCACTGGTCCTTGGGTCTCTCTCCAGCTCTGCCCAGGGACTTACCCATTGTCCTGCTTAGTCTGAGACCCCCCCCCCCAGTGTCCTACCTCAGACCATCCCCCAGTTCCTTCCTGGCGACCAACTACCTGGCTCTAAGCCCCCCAGGTAAGGGTCACCAACTCCTCCGGCACTCCATCTAAGGGCCAAGGTGCCACCAGGGGAGTGGAGGATCGGAGACAGATGGGCGGGCCTGACAGTGAGCGTGAATGGGTCAGGTGAGCAGGCATGCTTTGCCTACCCAGGTGCCAGATTTATTCCTCTTTTCTTGGTTTCCCTGGGATCTTGGACGTACAATGACGTCCAGTGTGTGATGGGCACGCTCCCACGCCCGCCTGTCTGCCGAGGCTCCCATACCCCATTTTTGCGGTCTCCGCAGCGCGCAGTCCTCGACCACTGCCAGGGGTCGCCCAAGCTGCGGAAGACATTGCCTTCCCAGGAAAAGAGAGCAGTCCTACAGACACTCAATCCTCTCTTGCCAACCCCCAGCGGACCGTCATTCCTGAACCCGGGTCGCCGGTGTGGCACGAGGTGTGGCTTCCAGTGCCTCAACCTTCAGCACCACCGGCCTAGCTCCTTCCCCCGGTTATGTTTTCATTTTCTTCTCCCTATTGGGATGTTTGAACCTCCTCGGTTCCCCATCCTTTATGCAAGTCAGGTCTCCGGCGGGCGAACTGAGGTGGTGCCGGGGGACTGCCCCGTTATACCATTGGGTGACGGGGCAGGGCCGATGTCAGGGGGCGGTCCCCTGCCTTGGACTGCTAGCTAGAAATGTTTCCGTGGGGTGTAGCGGCATAGTCCTGATGGTTATTGCCTGCTGCAAGAGCTCTTCTCGAAGATCTACTGCTACGGTAAGTTCTTACGTAACTGTACTTTTTCCTTGGATCACAGCTTTCAGTTTATTTTTTATAATTCCCCAGATGCATCAGTAGCTCAGTAGGGCTAAAATGTTATGGAAAGACCCTCCTTTTTTGTTTGGTGTGCAGTTGTAGAGCTCCTCCCCACACTACCAGTATAAGCTTTATTTCCTTCTGAAAACCAGTATTTTCCTTGGATCACAGCTAAGCTTTCATTTTATTGTTTATAATTTTCCCAGATGCATCAGTAGGGCCAAAATACGATGGAAAGACCCTCTAGTGCTGCTTGGTGTGCGTGTGTATGTTTACAGTATGTCGGTACTCTGCCTTTCATCCTGTGGATTTTGTGTGGCACTGATGCAGCAGCGTTCTCACAAGTGCACTAAAACAGAACCGTGTTCTCATTTGATTTGATCTTCTTCAAGGATATCTCTTTCATCAGGCCACACCTATGGAACTATAAGCCGCCAGGTGCTAGAACCACACAGAAAATTTGCAAGCAGTCAGAAAGGGGCCACCCATGACAATATCACACTCATAAATGTGGGTGGCGCCTCCTCTCCTTAGTTCTTTTCCTGCTGTCGACCATATTTGTCGGACTGCTGAAGGAAATGCTGCTGCAATAGCCGCCATTTTATTTCTTTTATTGGAAAAGTAATCATTTTTTTATACTGATTTTCGATGACCTGCGTGTTGTCGAAGGAACTGTTAAAACTGACCTGGTATTGTGCTTGTGGTGAGAAGATCTACATTGACGACTCCCACGACGTCTGTGTCTGCTGTCTAGGCCTGGACCACTTCATGAATGCATGTGGAATTTGCTGGGCTTTTAATTCCATGGCCAGCTGATGCAGTAAAGGGACTTTATAAAAAAAAAAAAAAAACTCCTCAAGCAGAAGGTGGCTAGCATGGAGAAGGAGCTCCAGGAGAAGAGCACTGCCACATTGCTGGTCCAGTCTAGTGAGTCCAGGTCCTCTAAATCCCGTGACACAGCGTTAGAGAGTCACAAATGTAAGCACTGGGACAAGGATAAGGAGAGAGCTTCCCCTCCGCACAGTGGGTACGACCTCAGCAACGTCATCCACTCCAGCGGCAAAGCCGCTTACCCCCCTAACTGTAGACACAACAAGGTCAGGGCTTAGTGCAGGCACTACCAGGTTTAGTATAGCTGGTTGGTTCCTGTTGACATCGGGGACTAGGCCTCCACCGTCGATTCCTCCAGTTGCAGCCATCGACCATACGGACGCTGATGCTTAGACGATCCTATCGTCCTTTTCGGATAGGATTCGATGCTTGCTGCCTAACCTTCCGGTTCCAGGGTCTCCGTCAATGGGGCCCACTATTAATCCCTTCTCGATGCCGCAAGGTACACCCTTGCCACAGCCACCTCCTTGAGCACTGCTGACTTTACTGGCTCACTCCATTCTCACTGTTGACCTGCCTGACAAGTAGGAATATAATCCTGAATTAATAATGCAGGATAATAATGAGGAGGAGGAGGAGGCTGAGGACTATGCTGAAAGCCCTTATGATAGAGGCACCAGCTCCACGGTGTCTACTTACAGTGAGGACTCCGTGATCAACACACAGAGGTCCCCTCCAGA
This sequence comes from Neoceratodus forsteri, assembly GCA_016271365.2. Classification (NCBI taxonomy): domain Eukaryota; kingdom Metazoa; phylum Chordata; order Ceratodontiformes; family Ceratodontidae; genus Neoceratodus; species Neoceratodus forsteri. The sequence continues at coordinate 22,198,730 of JADMNL010000037.1, read as the reverse complement.
GGATCCCAGTATCTTCGTTGGGGATATCTTTCAGCAGGTCACACCTATGGAACTTAGCCATCAGGTGCTAGGATCCCACAGAAGCCTTTTTTTGTAGCAGTCTACTAAGGGCTGCCTACGCTGACGTTGGCGTGCTGACGTCTCATACCATATAGAGAAGTAGGCAGCTCCGCTCCCTCCTCAGTTCTTTCCTGCTGTCGCCTGACTCGCACGTTCTCCTGCAGAAGCCTCATTGTTCAGTTGAGTGCCATTTTTCCACTCTATTTTCTTTAGTTTTATGTCTAGAACCTTCGAATTATCCTTTTTTTCCATCACTGCCGCTGCAGAAAGAAGATTTTCCGAGAAGACGACCATGATGTCTATGTTTGTTGTCTGGGACCTTCACACTCTCCTGAAGCCTGAACCATCTGCCAGAAGTTTAGCCTTACCACTCTCCAGCGCTGCAAACATGCCCTCAGGGTATTTCTTATGGAGCAGAAACTAGCTAGTTAGGAACGGGGGGGCAGGGGGTTCTGGGTCCTCTTCATCCCCCTGTTTATCTCACTTCTCTGGGTCACAGGCTTCCAAGGCCCAGGACAAGTCCTTGAGGAAGCATAAGGATAAGATTCTTCACAAGGACTGCCCTTTGTGTCCTTGGTCCCTCTCCCTGGGTGCTGCTCCTAAGTCCTCTGGGACTTCGTCGACCCCTGTGGGGGCGACCTCCTCCACTGCTCCGGCCTTGGGTTCCACGGGGCCACTACAGTAGTCTCTTCCTCATCTCCGACCGACTCTCAGTCATCGATCTCCGGGTTGGCGGCCCTAGCCCTGCTGGCTCTCCCCGTTCCTCCGCAGGTGACACTGATGTCTAGCTCCACTGCCCGAGTTTTGGACAGCGGGTCATCGACAGCTGGCCTTCTGGTAAGCTCATCACACCCTGCTTTGGCGGAGTTGTTGACGGCTTGGTCTCCCCCAGTTTTGCCGCCCTCAGGGGCCGTCGTCAGCGAGTGGTTCCTGTCTGCTGCCCATTCCCATCAAGGTGGTCATCCAGCAGCTCGTTGTTGATCAGAACTCCTTGCTTACTTCAGTTACCACATCACTGAAATGGCAGTTAACTGCAGCACTTGCCAGGCCATCGACGCCTCCAGCTTCGACTGTGGGACCTGCTTGCCTGGCGCCCTTTTGGGCGTCGTCGATGTCTGCCACATCACCCATGGCTCAGATCTGGTCGACATTGAGGAGGAGTATCACCCTGACCTTCTCCTCCCTGAGGAGGAGGATTAGGAGGAGGTATTGGAGGAAGAGAACTATTCTACTGACAGGTCCACTCAGGGCTTTTGGTAGGATTTTTTGTTGGGGAGTCCTGGACTTTCTGGAAAAAAAAATTGGGGGTCCTATCCTAAAATCTGAGAGCCTCTGTGAAATTATTGGCGGTCCCCACTAAAATGAATGGAATGAGTCTGGAAAGTGCTTTTCTCAGTGTTGTTTATTTATCCCTATGTATTTTTTATGTTCCAGAGTCAGAATTATGCAGATACAATGACAAAACTGTCATACGTTAGTTTGTTTTTATTTTCTTAGCAGGGTTGCAAAGTCATACAAAGGCACCTTAGCCCTATAAGTGATGGCTAAAAACCACAGTAGTATGATCACATTCAGAAATAAATAGAATTTCACCTAACCAACCTGTGTGTTCTAACTTGTTCTTCATTCATGTTAGCTCACAATGAGAATAAAAAATTGTACTTAGAGTTTTGCAGTCAATTCTGCCTAAACATTGGGCATTCTGTCTTGCTGCAGTCTGCCCCCAGCCCACCAATGCAGAGATGCCAAAACTCAGCCTGGCGACAAACCAAGTCAAGGCCATTAGGTTACAGTATAAGTAGGCATGTTCTCAAAACATTTCAGGACTAGTCACCTCTCCTGCCCAATACTTCTTTCTTCTCTCCTGCATATTCATTAGTTGCAGTTACAATTATTTGACTAAAAACAGAAACATAGAAGTTGACGTCAGATAAGGACCACAAGGCCCATCCAGTTTGCCCATTTCTTCTTCTACCTTCTAAATATGCCATCGGCCTTTGCTCTGTCCATGGCTTAGCTATTCATACTCATCTGTATCGCTCCCTTATGCCTGTCCCATGCCTGTTTGAAGCCCTGCACTGTATTCATATCCATCACTTCCAGAGGTAGGCCGGTCCATGCATCCACCACCCTTTCTGTGGAAAAAAAACTTCCTCACCTTACCCCTTAATCGGCCTCCCTCTAATCTCATGCTGTGTCCTCTTGTCCTGCTATTTTTCTTATATTGAAACATGTTAGACTCTTTCACCTTGTTAATGCTCTAAGGTGTTTGAATGTTTTGATCATATCACCTCTCTCCCTCCTTTGCTCTGGGGTATACATATTGAGCTCCATTAACCTGTCCTCATATGTTTTCTGATACAGTCCCTGCACCATTTTCGTTGCCCTTCTCTGGACTGCCTCAATTTGGTTAATGTCCTTGTGAAGGTGTGGCCTCCAGTACTGCATACAGTACTCCAGATGGGGCCTAACCAGTGTCTTGTAAAGAGGGATTATTACCTCCCTCTTCCGACTTGTGATACCCCTGCTAATACACCCTAACATCCCCCTAGCCTTGCCTACTGCTTTAGTGATCTGCTTGGATGATTTCGGGTCATTGGTGATGAAGATGATGCCCAAGTCTTTCTTCCCTTGTGACTGCCAGCAACTCCCCTCCCAGCCTATAGGTGGCTTCAGGGTTTCTCTTCCCTATGTGCATGATATTGCACTTCTTTGCATTAAACCCCAGTTGTCACTCTTCCGACCATTTTGCTAGCTTATCCAGGTCTCTTCTCATTCTGCCCACCCCATCTGGATCATCTACTCTGTTGCAGATCTTGGTGTCATCTGCAAACAAACATTACCCTCCGGTCCATTTACAGTGTCACTGATGAAGGTATTGAAGAGGACTGGCCCCAGGACTGATCCCTGAGGTACCCCACTTGTGACTTGCCTCTCTTCTGACTGTATACCATTTACCACCACTCTCTGTTTTCTGCCCATCAACCAGTTTGCCACCCAATTGACCAACTTCTGACCCACACCGAGCCTACCCAGCTTATTAATCAGTCTTCTATGTGGAACAGTATCGAAAGCTTTGCTGAAGTTAAGGTAGGCGACATCAACTGCTCCCCCTTGGTCCACCACTCTGGTTACCCAGTCAAAGAAATCTATGCGATTAGTTTGACAGGACCTTCCTTTTGTAAACCCATGCTGTCTTGGATCCTGTTCTCCTATGGATTACAGGTGTTGCACTATCCTTTCCTTAAGGAGTGCCTCCATAATCTTGCCCACTGCTGAGGTAAGACTGATTGGTCTGTAGTTCTCTGCCTCTTCCCTGCTACTACTCTTGTGGAACGGGATCACAAGAGCCCTTCTCCAGTCTTCTGGGACCTCTTCTGTGCTCAGAGACTCGCTAAACAGTTCTGATAATGGCTCTGCTAGTTCCATCGTTAGCTCCTTTAGTACCCTGGGATGTATGCCATCAGGTCCCATTGCCTTGTCCACCCTGAGCTTACTTGAGCTCTTGTAGGACCCTTTCTTTTGTGAAGCAATTAGTGCTCACCTCCCTCCCTCCCTCCTGTGTCCATGGTGCTGAGCTGTGGGCCCTGCTCTACCTTCTCTTCAGTAAATATTGAGCAGAAGTTATCTATTTAGGATAGATACTTTTACATGGTCCTCCTCACACGCCCCTTTATCTTGTGTGTTCTTAGCAATACCCCCTCTGGACTTTCTCATTTCACTAATGTATCTGTAGAAAGTCTTGTCACCTTCTTTTACTGTTTGTGCTAGTGTTTCCTCAGTTTGGGCCTCTGCCTGCCTCACTGCATTCCCTGCTTCCCTTAGGAAAGTTTGGTATGCCTCCCTGTCTTCATCCCGCTGCATTCCCTTATTTCCTGAAGGCCAGCCTTTTGGCTCCGCCCTTTTCTGCTACTGTTTTTGAGAACCAAAGTGGTTTCCTCCTTCTTTTGCACTTCCTTTTCTCTATAACACAATGGGATGTTGCTTCAAGTATTGCATCCTTACTGCTTGCCCATTTTGCCTATACCCCATCACCTATTTTTCTTTTTGCCAGGGCTAGCTTAACTCTGGCCATCTTATCAAAGTCAGCTCCTCTGAAGTCCCATATTTTTGCATTGGAATGGTATGATTTAGTTGTAGCGGCCAAATTGAACCACACCATGTGATGGTCACTGGCCCCCATGTGACCTTCCACCTGGAGATCTGTGATCCTTTCCTTGTTAGTCAGTACTAGATTTAGGATAGCCCTGTCTCTTGTGGGTTGTTGTACCAGTTGTTTGAGGCCTTCCCCCTGCAGGGAATCCACCATGTGTCTAGTTCTGGCAGATGTTCCTGTTGGTATTGACAATCTGCATCTGGCATGCTGAAGTCTCCCATTATCAGAACCTCCCCTTTAGCTGTCATGTTTTGTATATCTTCTAACAGTAATGTGTCTGTGTCCTCCCCCTGGTCTGGGAGCCTGTAGACAACCCCAGTTCTTATTGCTGTGCCATTTCCTGTTTCCAGGGTGACCCACAGTTCTTCTGGCTCTTTATGTTCTGTAGCTTTGATATTTTCATTGACATACAGGCCACTCCACCACCCCCTACCCTTTGCACCTCGGTCTCTTCTGAAAAGTACATAGCTAATTGCTACTATGTCCAGTTTAGCCTCTGTCATTATTGCCTGCAGATCTGGGATCTTGTTTTCCATTGACCAGATTTTCGTGTGTTAGTTGTTGGGTGAGGTCTGGCGTTTCCCCTGAGCGTCGTATGGGGAGCTGGACCTTTTTCCTTACCTGGTGATGCAAATGAACTGCAAACATGCTGAACTCCTGTTTGACCACTAGCTGAGGGGGGAAGGGTGTTCTTCCCATTCGACGTATGGGGTGCTGCACCCCTCTCCCCATTTGCTAGTTTAAATATTCTACAAAGATGTCAAACTTCTGCCCCAGTGCACTGTCTCCCTCCTTAGTCAGATGCAGTCCATCAAATTTAAAGAACTTTTGCTCCCAAAACTGTTGCCAGTTCCCTACAAATGTGTGTCCATTTTCCTGGCACCAGCCTTTGAGCCACATGTTTAGCTCCCCTATCTCCCCTTCTCTGACCTTCCGTCCATCTGCCCCCTCTCCCAGACTGGCAGGATCTCAGAGAAGGAGATGCTGGACGAAATGGATGATAGTTTGTCACTCAGCCTGATCAGGTGTTCCTTGGTCTCTGCAACTGACCGGCTGGCGAGATCATTAGTCCCTATGTGTACCTGGATGTCAGTGTTTTCTCCTGCTTCCTGAGCAATTTTGGCAATGCGGTCAGTGTCTCTCCATGCTGATGTACCTGGGAGACATCTGATCATTACCCCTGGCTGGAGATAGGTATCAGCTCCCCGAATCATGGAGTCTCCTATGATCAGAAGTTTTTTGGATTTCCTTTTTTGTTTTGGTTCCTGTTTTGGGCAGCAGTGTCTCTCTTCCCCTCCCCAAACCCAGGTACTTGTGAATAAGAGCAACAAGTGTCACTGTGGCACAAATCAGATTTGTCTCTCCCACTTCATAGCACAATAAAAGTGCTGCTGATTTACTCCCCGCCCACAAAACCAAAAAAACACCATTTTCTGACTCTGGCTAGATGGTGGGCACAGCCTACATTGGTCTGACTAGTGCAGTGTTGCTTGTCTTTCATGTTTGACCTGGCATAACCAGTCTCTTTACACCCTCCTGCCCATTAACTTCTCCTAACACCCTCCTGTGGCACAATCAGTGGCTTAGTGGCAATTGCTAGGTTGTTCTTTTTCATGTCATGACTGACCTGGCATACTCCAGTCTCCTACACCCTCCTGCCCATAACTTCTGCTTCTCCTGCACGTTCTTAAATTGTGTGTGTGGCAGCTAAAGAACTTGCCAGTGTTCCAGAGACTGGAAAGAGTTCAGTGGGGGTAGTGACTAAAAGCTCCTTTACCCATACACCCCACCCACACCCTTAGGCTCTCCCAAATCTGTCAGTTTTAAGACAATGGCACAATCTACATCTCATGGTTGGTGGTATGGAACTGGTCTCTGCATGTCTTGCTTTTCTTCGTACTTCTTTTTTTCATGGCATGGCATTCTGTGTCAGTAATCTCCTGACACCCTCTTGCCCATAACTTCTCCTAAACACCCTCCTGCCCATTAACTTCCCCTAAACACCCTCCTGAAGCCACCATTGCAGACAGACTGTGGAAAGAGCAGAGGGTTAGGGTTACATTAGACAATTTAACCAGTCCTCTCACCCTAACAAGATAAAAAGACACAATATACATAGATACATAGACAGTGTCGGCAGATAAGGGCCTGTGGCCCACCCAGTCTGCCCATTTGAGCTTGCAAGTTCAGTTTATGTTTCCCAAGAAGTCTGTTACCCCTTACCCCTGACCTCCAGAATTCCTTTATGTCTATCCCCTGCATTCTTAAATCCCGTGATTGTTTCGGCCCCCACCACTTCCTTTGGTAGGGTGTTCCACTTGTCCACCACCCGTTCTGTAAAGAAATTCTTCCTCATGTTTCCCTGAATCGTCCTCCCTCCAACTTCATCCCATGCCCTCTAGTCCTGGAACATCTTTTTCGCTTAAAAATAGTGTATTCCTGCACCCTGTTCCTTCCTGTAGGATACTTGTATGTCTCTATCGTATCCCCTCTCTTCCCTCCTCTCCTCCAGGGAGTACATGTTCAGTTCCTTCAACCTGTCCTCATAGGACTTGTGATGCAACCCATGCACCATCTCTGTTGCCCTCCTCTGAACCTTCTCTACCCTGTCTATGGGGCTATTACTTATTTTACGCCACCACCCCCACCCCCTTGGGGTACTGAACTTGTTAGACTATGATCCTCACCCACCAAAAAAAAACATGCAGTAATTCTAAGCAGAATGGGGTTATTTTATTAATGTTAATATGGCCAGCCACCCCCCCCACCCCTTGGGGTACTGTATTGTTAAATAAATTGAATCTTGATCCTCCCCATTCCCCCATCAAACAGAGCAGAATTGGCCTTGGGGCTTAAATAAATTACTTTGCCCGCCCCGCCCCTTTTAATTGGAACAAACTCTCTCTCCTGTGCCCAGGTTGCCATCCAGTCATCTGTCTCTGAGTCACATCCGTCTGTTGGGTCTGAAACTGAAAAACACAATCACAAAGACAGTTTTAAAACATAATTTTTTTCTGCGCAGCCTTATGGCCTTAAATTTCTTAAGTGCTGGATGAGGGTCATGGTCTTCAAGTCCAGCTCCTTCTTGGGTTATTCACAGCGTCAGCCCTTAGGGAACATCCGCCTTTTTTTTTTTTGTTTGTTTTGTTTTGTTTTGTACAGAAAAACCCTCTCTCACATGCCACTGATGTAACAGGTGACACAAGTAAAATCTTGGCCATTGTGACAAAATCTGAGAATACATCTGAATAGTTCTCAATTAAGTCTTGTTGTAACATGGCATAAAAAGATAAAACAAAATGAAGCAGTCAGAGAGGTGCAAACGCACCATGTGGTACAGCAGAAACCATGGTCTAATACCACAGTAGATCATGGTATGGAGCGGGGGGCACGCAGAAATAGACGACACTTTGTATGCTGGTGCTGAACAGCTGGTCAGGTTTAAGCACCGTGTACAGTGAAGTAAGCAGAGGAATGTAGTTTCTCTGTCGCCTCCTAGTGAAAAGCGAGCAAGCCACGGCAGAGAACTTGCAGAAAGGTAGAGGAACACAAACGTGTAAATAGAAGCAGAGGAGTGCGGAGCAGAAAAAAAAATGTTACCAGAAGCAAGGACAGAGAGAGCAGTCTGTGTGAGTAGAATAGTCGTCAGAAGAGAATGAGTGCAGTAATGTAAAGATGCGTAGTAGGAGGTGCCTGTAATCGCTGAAATAGTGTGAGGTGCATGACAAGTGTCCGGATGGCATAGCTGTAGCGTGCTCTGTATCGCAGCATGCAAATGTGGAGAAAAACCCAGGGCGCAGCAGCAAAGAACACAAGAAATGTTAGACAACGGAGCTGAAAGGAAGAGAAAAAGAGAGATAGAAAGAAAATCGCGTACAGCGAGCAATGTGAATGTCCGGGCTGCATATTTTACCCAGGTTCTGTATAGGTACAGAAAAGCACATCAGCATATGACTAGATGGCGAATGTTGAACGTGCACGTTTTGAACTGTATAGAAGCTTATAGAGACAGTAGTGAGACACAGAAAAGTGGTATTGTGACAGCAGTTAGTTATTCATAAGACTGTTGTCTAATAAGAATAATGAAGAGTAACCTAGTAATTTCGTAACCATGTTACAAGCGGATTAAGCCACTTGAAAGGTTGGGTCTACAGTGGAATTAATCCATGGTTGGTTTGTTGGACCCACTTGGCCTTCGGCCTCGTGGTCCAACCCCCCCCCCACCAACCATGGCTTAATTCCACAGTAGACCCCTCCTTTCTCGCGGCTTAATCCTTAGGTAGACACTGCTGAGCAAAGTCGGGCCTTTTTTAGATTTCAGAACAAGTTTGAATTATCTGTAATCTTTCTCAGTCCTGTCTTGGTCAGTAAGTGCTGGCAGTGTTTCTTCTCTGAAGGTTGTTTCCTGGAAATAAGAGCAAACATCCTTGAGTTCCTGCAGTTCATGGTCCATTATCTTGGAGTCATCAGGGAGACGCTTAGGATTTAGAAGAACATTTAAGTTATGCAGCAGCTCCATTGAAGTTGACTTCAGTCTTATGTGAATATTTTCAGTGAGTTGCGTCAGATATTCCTGAGATGCCGTCTGGAACTGCATACTCAGTGCTGGCTTGTCATTCACCTTTTGATCCTGCTATGTGCCAGGATGTTGGTAGAGTTCCTGAAATGTCTTCTGTAGTTCCACCCCATTCTGCTGTTTAAACTGTTGCAGTCTAGTAACTGTGGCTTCTGTCATGCTGCATGACTAAAGACCGTTTATTCACCACGTCTAAGACATCCAAGAAAAAGAAGTGCATAAGATCAAGCAGACTGATTTCAGTTGTGTGTGAAGGCCCTTTGCTTCTGCCGCACCTTTTGCTGCAGCATCTTGCATTAGGGCTTGTAATAGTGCAGGGTATGATCTGTGAATTGCTTGAACTGCAGCATGCAGTGACAGCCACCGAAGACTTGCAGGTTCTTTTATGGACAGATATCTGATATTGTCATCATTGAGTGTTTCCTGGATGAAACGCAAGGCGTTATACTGTACTGCAGAGCTGCTGTAGTATCTGTACACATTTTTGATGGTTACTTGATATTCATTGAATACAGGGTTGTCCTGACATGCTTGTCCTGCTGCCAGTACCAGTCTGTAGGCAGTACAATGGATCTGAATCAGCCTTGGGTTTACTTGCTGTTTTAACTTTGCACCTGCCCCATTGTGCATTCCAGTCATGACACTGGCACCATCACTTGCTAGTGTGATGACCTTGATAGGGTCAACTGCATTAGCAGAACACACACTTAACAGTTCTGCCACAGTTGTCTCTGCCCTCCCTTCAGGTATTGCAGTACAGTCAATTAAATTAATTTTGGCCTGTGCATTGTGTGTGCACTTTATATACTGTATATGTTCAGCTTTTTGTAATGGTTACATCAGTGGTTTCATCCTCTATTATCCCAAGACACTGAAAACCTGCTAAGTGAGCTTTGATTTCTTCCTATAGGACTTTGTTTATAGAGTCCAGCATGTCATATCGTGCATCCCAACCAGAATAGATTGTGCCACTGTCTTGCAACACTGGACAGCCATTTCATTTCTGTGGATGTAAAACGCCACCATCGGTGTCATTCCACAAGCAACAGCCCAGCCTGAGTGCCCCGGCCCGTAATATTCCATTCCTCACCTGTAGAGATATCAGTGTTTCAAACTGGTTGAGTGATTGTCCTTGTTTGGTAAGGTAGTACATTGTCATTAACTGAGCAACTTTACTGTCATCCTCTGCCTCAGGACCTGAGATCTGCTTCTCAGAAGCCACTGGCAGAAACACTTTTTCTGCTGTTTTCTTTCCTATGTGCACCAGCAAATGTTTCTTCCATGTCTGTAGAAAGAAGACACTTGCAGACTGGTTGTGCCAGTTGTGGCAAATGGATTGCTTTTGCCACCTTTTTACACCAACTGCACTTCCCAACAGTATTTCCCTCTACTTCCTCCTTTACAAGCCATGGAAATAAGATTGTCCAGCTGTCCCTTCACAACCTTAATTTCTTGCTGCTTTTAGTAGATGCAGTCTGTTCAGACCGCTTGTCATTTACAGTTTCAGCAGTCACAATCTCATTCTCCTGAGATGTGTTTAAGTCGCACTCAGAGGATGTTGTTTTCTTGTCCTTTGCTACTGAAGGTTCTCCTCCAGCAAAATAATCAGTAAGGCTTCGTCGAGACATTGCTGTGGGCCGCTCAAGAGGCAGTCTTGACTTCCCCCGCCCAGCTCTTCAGTACTTCTGGCTGCAGTTTGCTGCTGCACCCACAGCTTGAGCCCTACAGAAAAACACAAGACAAAAACATACTGCAAACTCTGAGCTCACTAAACCCATTGGCCAAATAGTCGCACAATGCCTTAAACTGCCTACAGTAATTGAAATTTAAAAATATACCTCCGTGTCCACAAAAAAGTAACTGGTGCCTCCAGTAATATGTGCTGTCTGCTGGCTGCACAATACACATCTTCCTTTTCCTCGGGTGAGTGCAGTATACTGTTACTCGCAATTTTTTTTATTTTTAAATGTAAAAATTCTTTGGTTTTTTTTCTGACTTTTTCCCTGCTTTCTCTCCAGCCGTCAGTTCCTACAAAATGGCTCACCTCTCCTCTCCCCAATCGGCCTTTGGGCAAAACCACTGACTGTGCTGCCATGAAGGGGAACTGATCCAACCCCCACACTAAATTCTCCTTGTTCTGTTGATGTTCCCTGTCATTTCCCCCTCTCCCACTTCACGGTGGAACGCGCTGCTCTGAATGGTGCCCAAACCACCAGGTGACAAAGGGAGGAAGGAAAAAAAAAACAGTGAGCATTTCAGGCATGTGCAGTACAGCTGCCCACTCAAGACTCCCGGCCTGTAAGTTGAGCATCTTGGGGACTCTTTGGGCTAAACGACGTGCATCCCAAAGCACAAAATGTGCATAAAGGATGTGGGTACCCGCGTTCCTGAGAGCCCTGGTTCACTGCCTCTTCCAGAAGTGGGGGCTCTGAGGGCCCTACCCCTCAGTCTCCCCCCCCCCCCGACCCTAGTTTTTATGGTATTATGAAACAGCTCCAGTTTGCCATGGGGTTCCAGACTGAGGAGGATGATGCCACAGAAGGAACATGGTGGAGTTCCTAGAGACTCCTGACTTCCCACCCAAGGTCATCCCTCCCTTGCTGCCAGCCTTGGAGGATGCGGCCAGGCAATCTTGCGCAGACCCCACTCTGTGTCAGTTAAGCCCAGGAAGGCGGATCGCCACTGTCATGCCCCCTTAGGCAAGCCCTTTTATTCTGCTCAGCCAGAGACAGACTCTGTGGTCATAAAAGCTGCCCATGACCATTCCAATGTGCCTAAGCACCTAAGTTCACTCCCTCTTGACAAGGAATCCAAAAGGTTGGATCTGTGGGGCATGAGGACCTTTGCCTCTGCCACCCTGGGGCTCAGGATTTCCAGTTACGTTTCCCACATGGTCAAGTACCAGAATACACTCTGGAGGAAGGGCAAGGTAGCTGACTAGGCCCTCCTGGACAGGGCACAGAAGCAGGAGTGTCTCAAAGTTCTATAGGGAGCTGAGGATGTTAGTAAACACCTTCTTAGGGCTCTGTATAATATGTCTGATACTACAGCACGGGCAGCTGCCTCGGTCATTGGTGTCCGCAGGCATTCCTGGCTCCAGGTTTCCGGGTTTGCAGCCGATGTGCCACAGAAGGTCTTGGGTGCCTTTATTGTGGGCACCGAGCTTTTTGGCCCAGATGTTCAGGACATAATTAATGAACTGCAGGCCTCATGGAGGGCCATCAAATCGGTCCACTCCCTGTATCACACCCAACTCAGGAACTGTTCATGGTCTTCCTTTTGGAGCCTCAAAAAAGTCTGGGCAAGGGTTCCGACGTCAGGGCATATGTCGGGCCAGTGCGCCCCTGCCTGCCCCAGTGCTGCAAAATCCTCCAAGAGAGGAGCAGCCACTCAGCCTGCTTCTGCCGGGCTCCTTCCCCAACCCCCTTCCTCCGGTTCCAAGCCCGGAGGAGGTGGTCATGGGTAATTTCTCACTCCACCTGCAAGACTGGAGGGAAATCTCAGATGCTTGGATACTGCAGCTTATTCAAAAGGGCCACACATTGGAGCTCCTGAAGAGGCCACCCACTGTCCTCCAGACCACCTTCCGGTGCTAAGGGAGGAAATCCAGTCTCTCTTGCACAAAAGTGCCATAGAGCCTGTCCATCCCACTCAGTGGAACAAGGAGTTTTACTCCAGGTTTTTCCTGGTCCCCAGAAAGACTGGGGATCTTTACCCCTTCTTGAATCTCAAGGGCCTCAACGAGTTCATTCAGTACAAGATATTCTGTGTGGTCAGCCTCCAGGGTCTGTTGCCTCTTATCAAGCAGAGAGACTGGCTTGTTCTGTGGACTTGCAGTATGCGTATCTCCACATCCTGATACATCCCAGCCACCGGAAGTACCTCAGGTTCTCCTTCTGGGGGGAGCATTTTCAGTTCAGAGTCTTGCCCTCTGGCTTGTCCTCTGTGCCACGGATCTTTATCAAGTGCTTAGCGGCTGTGGCCCATTGGGAGAGCTTTTATGTGTTTCCTTATCTGAATGATTGGATTTTGAAAGCCCCGTCCAGGGAACTCTTATCGACCACCTTGTACAGGACTCTGCAGCTGTTCCACTCCCTGAGCGTCACCGTGAATCTGCCCAAGTCAGTTCTCAACTCCCCCTCAGTGCCTCCAGTACATTGGCTCCATTCTGGATACCTCTCAGGGCAAACCTCTTCTGCCTCAATACAGGGCAGACTGCCTGATGGCGCAGGCCTCCTCAGTGACCCAGGAATGGTACATTCCAGCCAAGTCTTTTATGCATCTTCTGGGGCTGATGGCAGCTGCCATAGCCACTGTTCTGTTAGCCAGGCTCCACACGCGAGTCACCCAGTGGACCCTCCAGGTCCAATGAGATCAGCACCATGACAACCTGGATCAGTTAGTCCTAGTCTCCTCCCCTGTCTGCAGGGTCTTTCAGTGGTGGCAGAACCCCAGCCATCTTTTGCGGGGGGGGGGTCTCCTTCCTCATCCCCTCTCCCGGGTAGGTCCTCACAAAGGACGCCTCGGGATCAGGCTAGGGAAGCCACCTAGGTCCTTTCCAGACCCAGGGGGTCCCAGTCCACGATGGAGACAAGTCTCCACATCAGTGTGTTCGAGATGAGAGCGGTCCTCTACTCCCTTCAGGCCTTTCAGAACCACCTGTCCCTGGGTCACCTGTTGGTCCTGTCGGAGAACATCAGTGTGTTGTACTATCTCAACAGATGGGTGGAGGGGGGACTCATTAATACCCTCTCTGCCGGGAGGCGACGAGGGTCTGGTATTGAGCACTGGACCATGATCTCGAGCTATCAGCCGTCCATGTTCCAGGGGACCAAAACTTCTTGGCAAACAGGCTAAGCCGGTCGTAGTCTTAACAACACGAATGGGCACTGCTGCCCTCCATGGCTGAAAGCCTCTTTCAGAGGTGGGGGTGGCTAGAGTTGGACCTTTTTGTGTCCCCATGTAATGCGGAAATGCCACTTTTCTGCTCACTAGATCCTGGGCCTGGAGTTTTCTGGCGAGATGTGTTGTCCCTCTCCTGGAGTGGGAGGCTTCTTTATGCCTTCCCTCCCTTTCCGCTGATTCATTGAGTCCTTCTCAAGCTGCAGATGGAGGGGGCCTCCCTCATCCTGGTTGCACCGTTTTGGCCATGACAAATCTGGTTTTCATTATTGCAGCAACTGGCAGTGGAACCTCTGGTCCCATTCCTGCTTTGCTGGGACCTACTCAGGCCCATGGGACCCTGGTCAGTCTGGATCTCGGGCTCCTGCGGCTGCATATCTGGCTCCTGATGATGTAGCCACAGCCTGTTTTGGTGTTTTCCAGAGAGTGGCTGATGTGTTGGTGGCAGCTAGGAAGCCTTCCACCAGGGCTACCTGTTTCATAAAGTGGAAATGTTTTGCCATTTGGGCATCTGCCTATCACTTGGATCCTTTCACTTGTCTGGTGAACTAGGTCCTGGAGTACCTTCTGTCCCTTTCTGACTCTGGCCTTAAATATTCCTCCATTAAGGTGCACATGTCTGCCATCTCTGCTTTCCATGTGCCAGTGGATGCTTGTCTGGTAGCCCAATTAGAGGTGGCCCATACATTGCTGCAGAGCATTCTTCACTTGAAACCCCCTGTGCGTAACCCTGTCCTGGCTTGGAACCTGAATTTTGTTTTGGAGAAACTGATGCTGCCTCCTTTTTTGCCGGCTGCATCTTGCGTGATACGCTTTCTCTCTTGGAAAGCATTGTTTTTAATTGCTATTACTTCTGCTCGAAGGATTTCCGAGCTTCAGGCTCTCGTGTGAGCAGCTTTATTTACTTTTTCACAAAGTCAGGCTCGCTTTGTATACCAGTCCAAGTCTTCTGCTTAAGGTGGTGTCGGATTCTACTCTTAATCAATCCATCCACCCACCTTCCTGTTTATTACCCAGAGCATGCCAATCCAGGGAAGCATTGCTCCATACTTTAGATGCACATAGGATTTTGCGTTATTGCACACATCGTACAAAGGACTGCAGAAAGTTCAGACAGGGGTCAGCCTGCTGGCGCAGCGGTAGAGCTACAGGTCGCAACGCTGGCATTCCGGTTCGGGAGCAAGCCTTGGTCATTGGAGGGCCGGCCAGGGGGAGGAGGATTGAGTGTCTGGGTGACTCTCTTCTCCTGGGGTGGAGGGTTGCCATGCCCGCTACCATACTGCCACCTGGGGGAACCCGGGTGGTAGTGCAGTTGGGGCACCACGGGGGTGGGGGGGCGATGGCAGGAGTCCGGAGCAGCAGCACATCTCAGCGTGCACCTGTCTCCATGGACCCCATTGCACGCTGCCATCCTGGGGTTTGGGAAACTAAAGGACCAAGTGAGAAACCTCCCGTGCCGCAGGACCTCCTGGTTCTGCTGCTGACTCCAGACATCGCCTCCACAGGGGTACCCTGGTGGTCTCTGTTCTTGAGATGGCCCCGCTACGGGGGGAAATTTGTGGGGTTGGAAGTCCCATGGAGGAGTATATGTGCCAGTGCGGGGGCAGGCCGGGGATGAAGCAATGTCAGGGTGATCAAACAAATAATTATTAAAAAAAAAAAAAAAAAAAGTCCAAACAGTTATTTGTTTCTTTTGCCCTTGGGAAAGAGGGTTCCTCAGTTTCTAAACGGTGCTTGTCCAAATGGTTGGCCAACTGTATTACATTTTGCTATAGGAGGTATGGTTAGGAACTTCTGCGGATGTCAAGGGCTGCTCCACCAGGGGCATGGCTGCTTCAGTTGCTCACTTCAGGAACGTTTCTGCTGCTGACATTTGTGCTGCTGCCACTTGGAGCTCTGTCCACAGTTATACCAAGCATTACAGTTTGGACATTGCCTCTTGCAGGCGGGCAGGGTTTGGCCTAGCCATGCTTCAGAGTTTCCTCTCTTGAGGTCTTTTTATCCTGCCTCCCGTTTGGTCCTTTCTGATGTCACTGCTTGGGACTCGTTTCATAGGTGTGACCTGCTGAAAGAGATACCCCAATGAAGATAGTACAGTTATATAAGAACTTATCGTAACAGTGGATCTTCGAGGGAATCTCATTCAGCAGGTCATGCCGCCCCACCCACCATCCCCCTTTATGGTTCATTCTATTCCAGACTGGTTATTTCTTCTTTGGTGCTCCTGCCTTATACGGGCCTAGACACCCTTTCTCTCTCCTGGGTTCCCCCAAGGTAGGCTAGGCATGAACGGCCTCCAGCGGGAACGAACTGAGGAGGGAGCTAGGCCACCTATGCCTTTATATTATATGTGACATCAGCACGCCAGTGTTGGCATGGGCGGCCCGTAGTAGGCTGCTGCAGAAAAAGGCTTCCATGGGATGCTAGTGCCTGATGGCTGAGTTCCATAGGTATGACCTGCTGAAAGTGATTTCCTCGAAGATCCACTGTTACGGTAAGTCCTTACTAAACTGTACTTACTTCACCATGATGCAACAGTTACAAACTCCCAAGGGCATTGACTTGGAGGAACATGACACCACCAAGAAAAACCTTACAGGGTTCCTGAAGTTGCCAGAATCTCCTGGAATTGTGGTGTCACCTCTGCTTTAGAGTATGCCACCTTTGCTGCCTGGTACAGACCCAGCAATATCCCAGCTGTACCCCAGAAAGCAGATAAAATGTATGTGGCCCCCTCTGGGAAGCCATTTTTTTGCCACCCAGCCTGAGGCAGATTCATTAGTCATTAATACTGCCCATGATAGGTCTATGGGAACTTAATCACCTGAGTTCCCTCCTCCTGATAAAGCTTCCAGGTGGTTGGATGTTTTTTGTAAAAGGACCTTTGTCTCAGCATCATTGGGCCTTTGCATTGCTAGCTCTCAGGCCCACATGATGATGTACCAGAACACCCTGTGGAGGAAGGAGGAAGGCCAAGGCAGCTGCACAAGCCTTGCCAGAGGGCACCCCAAAACAAGAGCTTCCCAAAGCCTTTACTACTGAGGCCAATGTGGGAAAGCATCAGCTTCGCACCGCCTGTGATGTGTCAGATCCTTCTGCCAGTGCTGCAGCCGATGTCATCTGTCTTGGGAGATATGCTTGACTTAGGGTGGCAGGCTTTGTGAATGACATGCAACAGTCCATTCTCAGTGCCCCATTTTGAGGACAAAAAGTGTTTGGTGCAGAGGTCCGAGATATCCTATCCACTCTTGAGGCCTCGAGCAGAAGTGTGTGCATTCCTTCTGCCATACCCAGCCTAGGGGGTAGGAGTAGGGATCCTTTTTGTCTAGCTGGTGTCGGACCATGTCCAGCTGCCAGACAGCAGGACAGGGGTTAGGGAGCAGGAGCCTTGCCAGCCTCCAGTACCACCTCAGGTGCCCAGTCAAAAGTCACTAGAGGTAGTGGTGCTGGGAGAGCCACCCCAGCCGGCTCTGCCTGACTCCTTGTACTTCTGCAAGTTACTTTTACCTCCAGGGGTTGTTGCAGGGGGTCGCTTCTCCCTACACTTAAACCAGTGGAAAGAGGCGTCAACAGATGCATGGGTTCTGGAAACCATAGAACAGGGCCATGCTCTGTAACTTCTAGACATACCTCCAGATCATCAGATACTAGTAACCCATTGTTCTCCAGAACACCTTCTCCTGCTTCTGGAGAAGATACAGACTTTGCTATGAAAGAGTCAGAGAACCTGCACTCCTAGAACAAAGGTACATGGGTTTTTACTCTCAGTACTACTTTGTCCCAAACTGCACAGGACACCTTCGGCCTATCTTGGATCTCAGGGAGCCGAACCTCTTCACCGAGTACAAGAAGTTCAGAATGGTCACCTTGCAAGGCCTACTCCCACTGCTGCAAGCAGGGGATTGGATCTTTTTCCTTGATATAAAGGATGCATACATGCATATCAGAATCTGGAAGTCTCATAGAAAATATCTGAGGTTCCTGTTTCAGGGGAACATTACCAATTCAGAGTGTTGCCCTTTGGTTTGTATTCTGCGCCAGGGGTCTTTTCCAAATGCCTGGCAGTAGTGGCAGCAGCCCTACTCAGGAGTGTTTTCCCTTACCTGGATGGCTGGCTGTTGAAAGCCCACTCCAAGGATCAGCTTCTGCAGACCCTAGCTCAAACCGGACTGCTGTTTAGTGCTCTGGGGGTGACTGTCAACCGCATACGGCTGTTTAGTCCCCGGACAAAACGTTGCAGAGTTGTAGTGGCGGACAAATGGTCGCCAGGACATTTTGGGGTTACCGGAATCATCGCGCGGACAAACTGTAGCGGTATTGCTCGATGCCGCAGAGTACTTGAGTTCTTAGTGACTTAAGCTGAAAGTAAGAGAAGGAACGAGGATCTGGCCTCAAAAAATGTTATCCTCCAATTGGTAACATTGAATTTACTGCATTGTCATGCCCGAGTGCTGATGTTATTGTTGTACAGTACAGTATTCATTCCTTTGTTTGCTATATATTTTGTGTTATGAGCCAGCCCCCTGACCCTCCCCTCTCCCACCTCCACCATTGCTCGCTCCATTGCCCGGCCAGTCTTGAGTTCACAAAAGAGGGATGAAGCACTCGTATCGTATTTGGTAATCTTAATTACATTGTCTAAAAAGAAAGCATTTTACTTTTAACTGAGCTCTGTGTCAGGGTGAAACAGTTGCGTTCGTGCTACTTGTTCTCCCTCCCCCCGTACTACTTACATAATGTCCTCCATGAAATACTGTAATCTGATCTAAACCTAAACAAACCAGAGTAAATGTAAACCCATCCAATAACTTAGATTTCAGACAAAACAGAGTTGGCAACATTGTATTCACACAGCTGCTGGAATTAACAGAGCCTGCTCTTATTTTGCTCATGCTAAAGCCCTCCTAGCCACTTCTACAGGCTGTGGATTTTGTTTTGCACTGAATGAACACTGTATAAGCTGATTCTCAATGGGATTTCATTTAACCTGACTATAGATTATCTGGACAAATTCGCTATCCCGGGTAGGTCCAGATAATAGAGATTTGACTGTACCAGGTCTACAAGTGCGACATGACAGGTAAGAAAATAACCTGGACAGTGCTCTGTAAAACTTGACAAAAAATGAGAAAAGATAACAAAAGATGGCAACATTTTAATTTAGACATTCTCTGTTTATCGTCGTCACGGTTACTACATGACCACAACTGCTATGCCGCAACTACTGTGCTCCACTACATTTTCACTGCTGCCACTTGACCGCACCAAAATATACTGCGACTATTAGTCCGTGAACCACTGTCAACATACTAAAATCATTGTTGACCACTTCCCAACGACTGCAGTATATAGGAGCAGTATTGGACATGGCCCAAGACCCACGGCCAGGTTGCCCAAGCACAGTCAGTGCGCGACAGCAGGTATATCTCAGCCAGGATGTTGCTACACCTCCTGGGTCTCATGACAGTGCCCATAGTATTTAAGTCTTGGAATTACAAACCTTTGAGTCAGAGACTCGTTTACAAAGGCACCGCGTCAAGTGTACAACTTACAGGTATAGACAGGCAAAGAGAGTAACAGCACTCTTGGCTAGGCTGCACATGCGCATTCCCCAGTAGACCCTGCCTGTCAAGTGGGATCAGCTCACAGACGACCTAGAATAAATGGTTCTAGTCACATCTCCTGTGCATAAAGTGCTCAAGTGGTGGATGGAAACCAGCAACCTATTAAAGGAGGGGTTCCCTTTCCGATCCCCTCCTTTTTGTCTCTGCGTACCAGCCCATAGTTTTTGCAGTGAATTTTAATGCATCTTGTTTCATTCTTTGAGTTTTTGACTTGTTTTAATCATGCTTTTCTTTTTTGGTTTTTTGCTCCACCCAGCTCCGGGCTGGCCTCTCCTTCAGGCCTTCCTATGCCCCTCACTGCCACACTGCCTTGATGTAGCCACTCATCACCTCATATTGCAGCCCCCTGGGTAACCCAGATGTAACCCTTCGCTGGGTGGGTCCCTCTCCTCTGAGGGGGAAGGCACTGGTGGGGCAGCCAGCACAGTTCTTGGCCTGGGTGCTGCTAGAGTGGGCCATGCACTGCTCGAGGTCTCACGGCAGCGGGAGCTGACGACTGTTATCCGGTCGGCCATGGGGCTTTTTCACCATTTGCTTTCCCGGGGGTGTGGCGTGCCATTAATGTTTGGTGTACGCCGACATTCACCATGCCCCATTAATTAGTGGGACCCCACGCATTGCCATGCCCTCAGCCTCCGCCAGGGGTCAGCAAGCGCCGAGTCGCTTCCCTGCCCTCCCCCTGAGAGAAGGTGAGCAGTCATCCGACACTCGAGCCCTCTCTCCCTGGCCGGCCCTCCAACACCCGGGTCTGTTCCCGAACATGGGTTGCTGGCGTCACAAGTGGAAATCCAATTGCTGCGCCGATGGGCCGGCATGCTTTTCTTTTTTGTTTTTCTGCATACATTTTTCTCCCACTCGGCCCACGTCTGCTGCTTTGGCTGTGACCAGCAACCACTCAGCACCATTGCCCACTTGCCCTACATTTCCTTCCTGGCAGGTGGGCTGGGGGAGGGCTGTCCTCCTCAGGTCTGACCAGGGTCTGGTAGTGGGCTGCTTGATGTTGGGGTTAGGCTGTAGCAGCAGTGTCATCCAGATGGAGGTCTGTTTTCTCCCCTATTGGGGCCACTCACCTCCCCAGTCGTGGGAACATTGCATGTAGCTATCTTGCCTACATCCCTCTGGGTGAGCTTGGTCCCTAGCCCTCGGGGGGGGGGGGGCTGTGGCACTGGAACCTACCATCAGCTTTCCCAGACTGAGGCGCACTACTTTCGGCAGTTACCTTAGCCAGGCCTGCTTCCTTACACAAGTAACTCAAGTCTGTTCCTGGACCTGGCTTGCCTGTACAGCAGCATGTTAGGGCTGCCCAGTGGTTGAATTTTTAATGGGTGTTTTTTTTTTTTTTTCTTGCACTTTATACTGCCTTCTTGTCCGGCACTTTCCTCCTCAGGAGCTCCTAGGACCCACTCAATTTTTTGCACTTCCTACCTGCAAACACCCCGCCTCCACAGAGCCTTGGTTTACTCCCCAGGTGGGGTCGAGTAGAGCGGACTTACCCTATGAACTTCAAGTGCGTCAGGAGGTATCGTAGCAGAGGCAGAAGTGTGGGCCCGGATATATCAGGGTCCATCACCATGGTTGCTGATGCCATTTTCCTTGTTTCTCTCAGCCCATCTGGTACATCAACACCTTACAGGCACAGTGCGGGACAAGACCCCTTTTTTCTGCCTAATGCAGCACTACCACTCGTGATCGCCTCAGTGGGAGCACTGCAGTGCAGTCAGGGACACTCTATCCTCCTCCCTGGGTGGCCCTCCAATGGCCCAAGCTCATTTTTGAACTCAGGTCCCTAATGTTGAGAGTGGTGGCCCTAACAGCTGTACCATCTTGGTGACTTGCAATATATATATTTTTGGGGCAACAGTTTTCCTATTAACTGATCTTCTGTTAAACGTCTAGAGGTTGAGTCCAGAACACCATACAAATTTAGGGTGGGTACAGAAGAAGGACCCAGAGTATATTCCTTACGAAAATGATAGCTACAGGTGAGTAGCTTTTTTGTGTACTGTGAAATTCAACAGAAAAAAGGCCCAAAGTATATTCCTTAGAAACATTACAGTTACAGGTGCGTTACTGTTATGATTGCTTATGGAAAATATGTTTTGCTTTGGGCAGTGACTTAATTTTTAATGATAGAATATTTTGTGTGATATTTTATTGTATAATTCCTCTCTTCTTTTTGTTTGTAGATGATGAAGATGTGTTTTTGTGTGGGAAGTGCAAAAAGCAGTTTAACTCCTTGCCTGCGTTTGTGATCCACAAGAGAGAGCAGTGTCAGGGGAATGCACCCTCACTCTCTACAGTTTCGCTAGCCTCTAACAATGTTTACCCGCCTCCCTCAATAACCTCAGTGCAGTCGCCTCATACAGCCAGCAGACAGGTACAAAAAGCTGCCCAAATCTTTCTAAGAATCCGTTCCTATTTTAATGCAGTGTTTTCTATAGCTGGAACATCAACTTGATTTTCTCAGAGAAGGTAACAGGAGAAGAGGAGGGTGGGGGGCAGGGAACAGCACAGGCAAGAGAGGGAACAGGGAAACTGGCAGGGAGGGAGTAAGGTATGGAGAGCCATATGCACCAAAGCAAGGAGTCTGGGAAATAACATTCTGGATGTGGAGTCCATAATGGCAGAGACTAGCCTGGATGTGGTGGCCATAACAGAGTCGTGGTGCACTGACAGCCACAATTGGGACATGGCCGTACTGGGCTACTCTCTGTTCGGGAAAGACAGGAAAGGGATGAGGGATTGTAGTATATGTAGGCGAGGGAATCAAGGCCACAGAAGTACAGGAGCACCTGGAGAACAAGGAAAGGTTAAAGGTGCTGTGGGTCATTCTGGAGACTAGTGCTGGGGCCACTGTCCACACGGGATGGTATATAGACCTCTGGCACAGGGAGAGGAGTTGGAGTTGGGGAAGCCATCTTCATGAAAACAAGTAAGGGGAAAGTGCTGCTTGTTGGTGACTTCTATCTGCCAGATGTGGATTGGAGCCTTCCAACTGCAGTTTTGGCAAAGAACAGGGCTGTCCTTGACTCCCTACAAGGGGCCTTTCTCTGGCAGCTAGTCAGTTAACCCACTAGAGATGGGGCAGTGCTGGACCAGGGATGGGATTGTGGGTAGTCCCCTAGGCACCATTGATTACCGTACAGTGTGGTTTAACATTGAGATGGAAACAGAGGCAAACCACATGAGGATGAGGATGCTGGACTTTAGGAGGGTGGATTTTAAAGAAATGGGTGACTGTCTCAGAAACTGCCTCATGGGGGAGGGAAGGGATTGCCAGGGAGGGGTTGGAGGTACACTGTGAGAAAAATAAGGAAGGGCATAATTAAGGCAACCAGCCTCTGTGTAAAGGAAATGAGTAAAAGAAGGAAAAAGAGACTGTTAGGTTTCTCGAAGTGGCCAAGGTGGTGATGGGAAAAGATGGCATTCAAGAGGTATAAGGGAATGCAGAGTAAGGAAGACAGGGAGGTATGCCAAGTAAAACACAGGGAAGCAGGAAAGGCAGCGAGGAGAGCAAAGGCACAGCTGGAGGAGAGGCTAGCCAAAGGGGTAGTTAAAGGAGATGAGACTTTCTTCAGTACATATGTGAGAAGAGGGAAGCAAGGGGAGGGATAGTGAGATACTTCTGCTCAGTCTTCACAGTCAAGGAGGGAGGAATGGACCATTAGAGAGCAGCAGGAACTAAGGGGATAGGGACTTAAGTCCATTTTTAGAGAACTGAGTCCTGAAGGGACTTGCAGCTCTGAAAGTGGGCAAGGCTACAATGCTGGACGGGATACAACAAAAGGCACGGAAGTAACTCTGGGAGGTGCTAGCTGCCTCATGGATGGCCTTGTTCAACAGCTCTCTGGAAACAAATGTGGTTCTGGAGAACTGGAAGAGAGCTGACATGGTCCCTTTACATAAGAGCAACAGCATGGAGGAAACTGGCAACTGTAGGCTGGTCAGTCTCACCTCAGTGGTGGGGAACGTAATGGAAACCCTGCTGAAGGAATGAGTGATAGAGTATCTTGAATCCAGTGGGATGTAAGACTACAGGCAGCATGGATTTGATTTTTCTTTTTGAGGAGGAGGTCATGCCAGACCAGTCTTATTGATTTCTTTGACTGGGTGACCAGGGAAATGGATCAAGAGAAGGGCAGTGGACATGACTTGGCTGAACTTTAGCAAGGCCTTCAACACTGTTGCACAGGAGACTGATAAAGAAATTGAGCAGCCTAGGGGTGGGATCCAAATGGTGAATTGGGTTAGAAACTGCTTAAGGGACAGGAAACAGAGGGAGGTGATTAATTACACCCACTCTGATGATAGGATAGTGACCACCAGGATGTCACAAGATACAGTACTGGGACTGGTCCTCCTCAGCGTTTTCGTAACTGACATTTCAGAAGAACTGGAAGGAAAGGAATGCCGTTTGCAGATGACAGCAACATCTATAATAGGGGGTTTTACCATGCTGCAGCGACATCTCGTATGGAGACATCCCAGACAGCGACAGCTGCAGTGCCGAGTGTCGGCAGTGCGGTGTCAGGGATGCCTCCATGTCTGAGTTGGCCCGGGGGGTGGGGGGTTGGGGCAAAACACCCTGCGAGGCAGTCTCCTGGTCTTGCAGGGACCATCACAGTGACATGCGGAATTTGCCTAAATCCTGTCGCTCTGATGGCCTTCGCAGTAGGGGAGTCGCTGCGGCGTCGGTATACTATAATAGGCTGGACACTCAGGAGGGGTGGAGAAAATGTATAGATATCTTGGAAATCTTGAGGACTGGTCAGTAGCATGGCAGTTAAGATTCAGTGCCAAAAGGCACAAAATCAGCCACCTAGACATGGGTGGGGAGATACTGGCAGTCGCTTAGTAAGGCAGGGACCTTGGGGTTATCATAGCTGTTGACCTCAAAGTGGTAGGGCAGTGTGACAGAGCACTGGGTAGGGCCATTTGCTGGGGTGCATAGGGAGCAGTATCTGCAGCAGGTAGAGAAAGATGGTTGCTGGTGAGATCCTACCTACAGTACTGTGTCCAGTTCGGGAAGCCGCACCTCAGAAAGGACATAATCAGGGTGTAGGCAGTCCAGAGGAGGGCAACAAAAAATGGTGCAGGGGTTGTTACAAGTACATTATGAGGAGAGGCTGAGGTTTGTTTGTTTGTTTCAATTGTTTTTAACCAGGAGTAGCACACCAAGCTGAAAGCTTGTTTACAGGTGCGACCTGGGAGCACAGGGAAGTTGTGACTTGCTCAGGGTCACACAGTATGCAAGTGGGGGCTGTGGGATTCAAACCCGGGTCTCCAGATTTGCAGCTCAGAGCCTTAAGCCACTGTGCTATACTGCCTATCTCAACATGTACATCCTGGAAGAAAGGAGAGCATGAGGAGACATGATGGAGATGTACAAGTACCTCAAAGGGGTGAACGGGGGTACAGTTTTGGGGGGGGGGGCCTCTTTCAAATGAGAAAGAACACCTGGAGCAGAAGGCATACAATGAAACTGGAAGTGGAACATTTAAGAGGGATGTGAAGAAGTACTACTTCACTAATAGAACTACAGATTCCTGAAGCAGATTGCCAGCAGAAGTGATGGAGACGCAAACCGGGGGCTTCAAGTATGCAGGAGACTAGTTAGTGTCTGCAGAGGCAGACAGAGCAGGGACCATCTGGGTACACTGGATGGGCCAAGCGGTCCTTTTCTGCTGAGAAATGCTGTGTTTTTGGAACCAGACATGGAGAAAAGACCCACTCACTGGTAGCTGCATTAAGTATTTATAGTTTTTAGAGGCATTGGATCACCAGAAGGAAAAAGAAAATAAGGTTGATTTAAAAAAAAAAAAAAGCCAAGACAGGAAAGACTTGAAAAGAAGTTTCTAGGGGTATGGATACAATTCACATATCCACACTGTGGCAGTTCCACTGGAACATACTTTCCGTTGGACGCCTTTAAGCTAAGCTCCTCCCAGCACCGGGTGGTATATCCTCCGACTCCACCCCATGACATTGGATCTTTTTATCTGCTGGAAAAACCAGTCGCCTCTTCAGCAGCTCCTGCTCTGGGTATTGCGCTATTGGTAACCCTCATTTTTCATTCCAGCCCGGCAGCGCTGGGGCAGGGCACCTGTCTGTGATGCCAATGACCTGGGTTTGGGAACGAACCCAGGACGTCGGCAGGCCAGCCAGAGGGAGAAGGATTGAGTGACCCAGGGACTGCTGTCCTTCTATGGGAGGGAGTGGGTAGAGTGTCCGGCACAACAAGGACCCTTGGTGGAGGCTGGGGGTACCTCCGTGCCAGCGCCATTACTTTTGGGGTGCAGGATGGATGCGGGATGTCATTACACATCCCTGCCCTGGAAGGGGGGGGATTACCATAAAAATAGCGTCTGCCATCAATGACACCCACTTAGCTGGCACCGATTGCACACCGTGCTTCTGAGTCCCACCCTATCCCGTCGCCCGCTATTGCCAGCTGATCCCATGCCCCGTCTTGGGGGGTGGGGAGAGCCAAGAAGGCAATGCCGGTGGGCATATCTGCCAGCACCTATGTTCTGCCATCATGGAACATTGAGCTGCTGCAGTGGCCCTGCCCTGGGGGGCAATCCAGGGGGGTACCAGGCTAAGAAGGTAAGTCCCCGGGGGTACGAAAGGATGCCGTTGGTTAAGCAGGGGCTGAGGTACATGGGTGGCTTGCTCAAAAAAAAAACAAAGCAAAAAAAAACTTAGTTTTAAAACTATTTTGAAGCCTTCTTATTTAGTTTATCTCTCGGTCCTCTGACTCCCACTTGTGATTGGCGATAAAGCCACAGAAGCCGGGATTTAAGTTTTGCATGCAGTGCCAGCAGAAGGTATTGGTCACTGATCTGAATGACATGTGCCTGTACTGCCTTGGGGAGGGGGCAGCATGACATAGCTGGGCACAATCTTTGTCTTTCAGTGGTCCCTGAATCCTTGGAAGAAAGGAAGCACTGGCTCACCTTCGGCTGTCCTTAGGAGCAGGATCTGAAAATCGGCCTAAGGGCTGCAAGCAGGCCTAAGTGGCTGCCGTGTTGGCATTGCAACTTGTGACCTTTGAGGAGCAAATGGCGGCCACTGCAGTGGGTACGTCTTCTTCCATCTGGTGCCAGCATCGGAGGGTCATACTTGGAGGGGTCCAAGAAATGTGTATGGCTCTCCAGACCTTAGAGAGAGCCCTGCCCACCATGGCGAGAAGCAAAAGTGCCACCAGTGTTGATCATGAAATCAGGAGAGATTGAGGTCTTCCTGCTCCCTCAGCTCCTCTGACTGCTCAGCCTTGGTCGAGAGCTCCTCAGTACCCCTGCTGGGCTTGGTGACCTCAACTCCGATCGAGCAGGCCATGAAGATTTTCCTTGAGCCAGGCGATTGGCTTTCAGATGAAATCGAGGATTCAATCTTCCAGATGCTGGTGCTCCTGGTCCTTACTCAGGATAACGTGACCTGCCTGGTGTCCCTGACTGGGTCACCTCAGGAGCAGTCTTCACTGTTGTTCAAGCCTTCTAAGCCTGTATTATTGAATCTAGCCAAATATGTTGTCTACCACAGCCAGCCAGAAGACTCTCCTTGACGTCTACTGTCTGGTTGACGGTCGAGGTCTGGGTCGTGGTCTCGATCGAGGTGATCGGCTTGACTGGGAAGCATCTCCATTAGTGCTCTTCAGCCTCCTCATCCTCAGAGGAGGAGAGGCACCACTGAAAGATATGTTGGTGCTACAAGGAGCTGCTTTAGCAGCAGTGGACCATTGTGAGGAGGAGGGGGTAGGGCTCAGCCCCTGGACCTTCTGGCACCTGGCAGTTGCCAGTGATGCCCTCACCAGTCCATGCAATGCACGTGCCTTCCCACAACTGCCTCTCCTCTCCTAAGGGTGGATCCACTGCCACCACAGCCAAAGGTGGACACTGCGACCAAGGAGGCCCAGTTGGCAACCGGCTTATCAGGCTGGTTGTTGGTGGAGATCACCCAACTGGAGGATACTCAGGTTGTCTGCGGTGAGAGATGGCAGAAGGCAGTTTCCGAGGAGTATGTGGATGACTCTGGTTGTTCATCTGTGGCCTCCTCTGAGACTCGTATCCTCAGCTGGGGTTTGGTCAAGGAGCTGACCACCGACCACGGGTCAGTGTCTTTCTGGGCTCTCATCCGACTTATGTCAGAGTCCATGAACATCCCTCTGGAGTCTATCCAGAAAAGAGCCAAGTACCCTTTACAGACATCCTAGACAGGGATGAATCCCATGGAGTGCCTTTCCAGTGGCTGAGGTCATTTTGGGATTAGCCGTGGAGTATTGGCAGTGTCCAGCATCCTGCCCAGCACCCTCCACCCATATGGTTTGCAAGTATGCATTCCCTACTTGGTCCCTTTCGGGGTTCTCAGGCCATCCTTTCATCAAAGGGTTGATCTCTGACTTGGGCTTCTGCAGATTCAGGAGTCAAGGGGATGTGAACAAGCTTCTGCACAAGGAGTCCAGAAAGATTGACCATGCTGCTAAAAAGGTGTACACTGCGGCATCTTTGGGTCTCTTTCAGGCGAGTTACTCCATCATGATTGGCCAGCTTCAGTCACTCCCTGATGGGAGTACTTGATGAAATCCTCTCTCACCTCCCTGCTGACCAGCAGTTACCAGTGAAGTTGATCTGGGACCAAGGTCAATCGCTGGCTAGATACCAGCTCCAGACGGACGTGGAGATGGGCGATGCCTGTGCCATGGCAGCAGCCGTGTCCAGGCATCACAGAGCCTAGCTGCATCTGTCCACTCTTGCGGCGGACACCCGATGTCACTTTCTTGGGCACTGACCTCTTTGACCCAGGGGTAGAGGGACATCTCACCCACATAGAGAAGTCCAGTATCACTCTTGACTCTGTGGTGTCTTCCCAGAAGGACCAGAAACAAAAGCCTAAGAAAAAGGATTTTCAGTATCTGCCCTTTCGGCCACAGCCTCCTTGGCAGCAGTCCCAGCAGGTGCAATACCAGGCCTGGTGCCCAAAATCTAGGTTCGGTGGCTAGGGCCCTAAGAGAGGTGGGGGCAGGGCTGGTGGTGCCCCTCTGTATGCAGCGGCTGGTACCCCTGCAAAAGCCGCATGGTGATGGGTTGTGGGTGTCATTCCTTCACCCATTCTGTCCCTGTCAGCACTCCCCATTGTGGGTTGGGTAAGTCACTTCTTGCCGCATTAGTCTGCTGTCACCACGGACAAGTGAGTGTTAGAAGTGGTAGGCAGAGGGTTGCCTCTGGGCTTCAAGGCTCTCCTGCCTTACTGACTCCACACTTCTTGGGAATCCAGGGTGTCGCAGGACATGCTGTCTGCCCTTCAGGGGGACATCGCTCAGCTCCTTGTAAAAGGAGCCATAGCCTGTGTCCCGGATGCCCCGGTCAGGTAGGGTTACGCTTCCAGGTACTTCCTGGTTCTGAAACAGATTGGGAGCAGCTGGTACCCATACTGGATCTGCACGATCTGAACCAGTTCATGCAGAAGTGCAAGTTCTGGATAGTCACCCTGAATCAGAACATTCTGTCTCTGGAGCAGAACGTGTGGTTCTGCTCCGTGGACCTCCAGGATGCATCATTCCACATCCCAGTC
Organism: Neoceratodus forsteri; assembly: GCA_016271365.2. Lineage (NCBI taxonomy): Eukaryota > Metazoa > Chordata > Ceratodontiformes > Ceratodontidae > Neoceratodus > Neoceratodus forsteri. Next base: position 22,169,842 of record JADMNL010000037.1, on the reverse strand, counting down.
TGTCCCACCGCCGCTGCATGTGGTTCTGGGCAGAAAGGTTACTGTACCAGTTCCAGGCCATTCCCTTCGGTTTCTCGTCTCCGCCCATGGTTGTCAACAAGTGCATGGCGGTGGTGGTAGCCTTCCTGAAATGCAAAGGTGTCCGGATGTATCCCTGGCTGACTGGCTGATAGCTGGGCCATCTACAGAGACTGTTGTGAGATCCAGTGATCTGGCTGGCAGGAGTTGGGCCTGTTAGTCAACCTGGACAAGTCTGAACTGGTACCCTTGCAGGCGATCAAGTTCGAGGCAGAAGTAGACTTCCTCAGGGCCAAGGCCCGCCTCCCTGCAGACCCGGGTACTGGATCTTGCCTCTTTTTTTCTCCAGTCATTTCAGGTTGGGCTCTCACACTTTTCCTGGGATTTCCTGCAGCTGCTGGGGTACATGGTGTCCTGCACCAGCATGGTCCATTGGGCCTGCTGGCAGATACACCACCTGCTGTGGGAGTGGAGCCATCGGTGGTCTCAGTGCCTAGGCCAGTTGGACCAGCCAGTCAGTGACCCAACCAAAGTGGGACGCCATCCAGTGGCAGCTAGTCCCAGAATATTTGGAGGAAGGAATCCTGTTTGTTCTCCCAGAGCCAACCATCACGCTCATGACAGATGCATCTCTGGTGGGGTGGGGAGCACACCTGTGCAGTGAGACTCTATCTGACAGAACTTGCTCCTCAAGTCAGGGGTCATGTTGTACAGGTCCAGACAGATAGCACGATGACCATGTTCTGCCTGAACTGGCAGGATGGAACACTTTCCCTTACCTTGTGTCAGGAGGCCCACTGCACCATTACTTTCCTGTACAGCCTGGGTGCAGATCTCCTGCTGTCCATGTCATGGGAGTCCACAGTCAGTTGGCAGACACTCTCAGCCAGGTAGAAGAGATATGTTGCATGAGTGGTCCCTGTATGAAGAGGTAGTGAGCCACCTGTGCTCCCTGTGGGGTACTCCTCTGGTGGATGTTTGCCTCCTAGGAGAATGCCATACTGGGGCTGTTTTGGGCCAGCCCCCCCCCCCAAGTACAAGGATGTGGGGTGTCTTCACGAGGCCTTGGACCCTAGGCTTTGTGTATGTTTTCCCGCCTTTCCCGTTGATCGACAAGGTGGTGGTCAAGGCCTGGAAGGACAAGGTGCTGATAATCCTGATGGCTGCAGACTGGCCCATACAGTCCTGGTACCTGGATCTCCTCAGCCTCAGTAGCAGATCTCCGTGGTGATTTCTTCTTCAACCGACTCTGCTGACCAGACAACAGGGGATGGTCCTGCACCCAGACGTGACATCCCTGCACCTCTCGGCCTGGTTTCTGAGTGGCTAGAGTTCCAGGCCTTGGATCTGTCAGAATCTGTGTTGCGTGATGTAGAGGCCTTCTGAAAAGAGTTGACTCGCAAATGCTATGCATTTAAGTGCAAGAGGTTCTCCCTATTGTGCCAGGGCAAGGAGCTTGATCCCCTTTCCTGCTCTGTGGTAAGCATCTTGGAATACCTCTGATCCCTCTCAGTTGAGACTGCGAGCGATGACCCTTAAGGTGCATCTGTCGACCATCTGTGCTTACTTGGCACAGGCTGGTAAGCTGACAGTGGCCCAGGAGAAGATGGGCAGGTACTTTTTCAAAGGCCTGAACCGTCTGTCAGTGTGTGAACCACAACCACCACTTACTGCTGTGCTTGCAGTGCTCATGGTCAATCCATTTGAGCCTATGCATAGGTGTAAGATGTCTCACTTGTCACAGAAGACTGCCTTCTTGGTGGCCAGCATGTCAGCCAGAAGGATCTGTGAGTGCCAGTCACCATCAGTGGAGTCTCCTTATCTGGTTTTCCACAGGTACAGGGTTGACCTTCACCCCCACCTGAAGCTCCTCTTGAAGGCTGTATCAGAGTTTCACAGTAACCTGGCGATAAACCTCCTGGTGTACTTCACAAAACCTTCCTCGGAGACCAACTGTAGGCTCCATACATACGACCTATGGAGAGCACTCTCTTATTATAAAGAGCACATGGATGGAGTTCGGGGTGAGGCTTACCAGCTGTTGCAACATACGCTGAAATTGCACCTGGCAGACTATCAGAGTGGATGATTGGCAGGTGGATCACATCCTGCATCGACCTCTGCTATAGGTTGGCTACTAGGTAGCTTCCTGTAGGTCTTAAGACTTATTCCACATACTGCTGCCTTGGCAGCTGCTCACAGAGACATCCTTATCCAGGACATCTGCAGTGCTGCTACCTGGAAGTCGGCACACACGTTTGTTTCCCACAACAGCATTGACCTAGAGTCCTGTCGGGAGACTGGTTTTGGGACCTCAGTTCTCCAGTCTCTATTTACCAAGTAGGGATGTGCACCTTGCCCCCTCCACCCAGAGAACTACTAGGAGTTTGCCAGAATGTGGATAGTGAACTGTATCCTCACCTCTAGAAAGATAGGTTACTCACCTGTGACCATTGTTCTAGGAGTGGTATACAGTTTACATCCACACATCCCATCTGGCCTGCCCTGGCAAGTGGCATGTGGATCCCTCCTTCCAGTGTGCAAAGATCTGACGTCACAGGGTGGAGTCGGGGATATACCATCCGGGTGGTGGGAGGAGCTTAGCTTAAAGATGTCCGACAGAAAGCCTTTCTCAGTGGGACAGCCTATGTGAAGTGTATACCACTCCTGGAACAACAGTAATGGTTACAGGCGAGTAACCATATCTTTATTCACAGAAGACTCCAGTTTAAATAGCCTTGTTAAATAGAATCAGTGTTTTGGTGAATTTATTTACCAAAAAATAAATAAGTGTAGTTTGCCCTAGCTAAGATTGGATATATTAGACTAACAGTGACTTGGATGTTGGATAACAAGCTAAGTGCTATATTTTCCAGGAGCACTAGCACTCTTACTACTAGGTGTGCATCAGGCCCTGATGAAGTGGCGTTACGCCCATAAAATGTTAGCTACTGAGACACTCTAGGAGTGTTCACTATATGTATATGTGTATGATAAATAAAAATGTACATAAGTATTAAATCTACTGGTGAGTGGCTCTCCATGTCTAATTCCTAGTTCTTGTGTGACTGTATGGAGCAGACTCCTCCCAGGTTTCTGTTGTATCCTTTAGGATGGTGGTCACACTAGTTCACTTCTTGTGCTAACATGATTGGGGGCCAAGGTTCTCTCCCTCTCTCAGCATGTTTTATGAGGGGCAGATCATTCCAAATCAGACTGATCACATTCTTTGAGGGGGTGACTGGGGAGGTGGACAGGGGCAGGGCTGTAAGAGTAGTCTATTTTACATGCTTCCAGTAAGAGTGCGACAGTGTAGTATACATAATGCATACCGAAAGTGGATTGCTAACTAGGTTGGAGACAGGAAGCAGAGGATCATGGTTGACAGGCGCTACAGATTGAGAGGGGTACTTTGGGACATCCCTCTGGGATTGTGGTGGGGCCAGTGCTTTTCAACATTTACATCAGTGATGTGAAAGCTGGAGTCTCCAGTAGACTGCTTAAGTTTGCTGACGACAGTAGGCTGGCCAGGGAGGGAGAGTGCCTTGAAGATGTGGACAGACTCCAGGAGGACCTGACTAAATTAGCTGGGCACTGGTCAGGCTGAACTCCTGAAGTCTTAAATTCAGCGTAGCTGAATGCAAGGTGTTACACCTAAGGAGCAGAAACAGAGGTAGGTCCTACATGCTTTCTTTGTCTCCTGTTGCTGCAGTGGAGAAGGAAAAGGACCTTGGGCCATAACTGACAAGGGGTTAAAACATGATGGGCAGGGTGCGGCTGCTGTCAAATGGCTTGAAAGAATGCTGGGGTGCATTAAAAGGGGGTGGCCAGAAGACCGGCAAAGTAATCCAACCACTTTACAAACCCTGAGTCAGGCCCATCTGGGGTCTTGTGTGCAATTCTGGGCTCCCCATTAAGGCAGTAGAGTGGGTGCAGTGCAGGAGCACCAGAATGGTAATGGATATGGAGGGTAGACACTATGAGACACTAGAGGTCCTTAATATCTTCACCCAGGAAACAAGGAGGCTAAGGCTGGGGGATACAGTCCCAGTCTTCTACATATTGAAGGGTTTCGACAAGGTTGAAGAGACAGAAATATTTCTTTTATTTATTGTAAGAGTTTTACCAGGAAAGGCCTACTGAGTCAAAATAGCTAATTTCCAGGGTGTCCTGGGGGGGAGGAGGTACAAGGGAGCAACAGTACAGACTCCCTTTTACAGTGAAAACTGCACTTCAGGAGATGGGCGTAGGCATGGACAAAACATGGAACAAATTACAAGTTACAGTAAATATACATTTTCAGTAGTCTGAACAACTCCAAGTGAGGTGATATTGGAGTTTACAGCAGGTGTAAACAAGGAATGCTTGAGGCAAATAATTTACAATATTTAGTGTTGGTCCAAGGGCAAAACAGGAGATTGATGGAAGGGTAGGTGTGAGTGGTGTGCGTGTGGAGAGGAACCTCATGAGCAGCAGGAGTGGAGGCAGTACAAATGGTAGATGGGAGAGAGGACCAGAGAAGAAAGAGTCTGTAAGAGAAAGCAGACTGCCCAGCAGAGGTCTTGGCAAGGGCAGTGGAGAAGGATCGGGCATCAGTGGAACAGAGAGAGTAGGAGGTGGGGGGCAGAAAAGGAGGAAGTTGTGGTAGCAGGGGAATGAGCCAAACCAGAATGTGGTTATGAGGGAAGTACAGTGAGAGAGGTGCCTGCCTTTATTTGAAGAGAAGGCGATGGAGATGTACTGTACAAGGAGCAGTGATGAGTAGGGAAGGAGATGTACAAGGAGCAGTGATGAGTAGGGAAGGAGATGTACAAGGAGCAGTGATGAGAAGGGAAGGAGATGTACAAGGAGCAGTGATGAGTAGGGAAGGAGATGTACAAGGAGCAGTGATGAGTAGGGAAGGAGATGTACAAGGAGCAGTGATGAGAAGGGAAGGAGATGTACAAGGAGCAGTGATGAGTAGGGAAGGAGATGTACAAGGAGCAGTGATGAGTAGGGAAGGCGATGGAGATGTACTGTACAAGGAGCAGTGATGAGTAGGGAAGGAGATGTACAAGGAGCAGTGATGAGTAGGGAAGGAGATGTACAAGGAGCAGTGATGAGAAGGTAAGGAGATGTACAAGGAGCAGTGATGAGAAGGTAAGGAGATGGAGATGTACAAGGAGCAGTGATGAGTAGGGAAGGAGATGTACAAGGAGCAGTGAAGAGTAGGGAAGGAGATGTACAAGGAGCAGTGAAGAGTAGGGAAGGAGATGTACAAGGAGCAGTGAAGAGTAGGGAAGGAGATGGAGATGTACAAGGAGCAGTGATGAGAAGGTAAGGAGATGTACAAAGAACAGTGAAGAGTAGGGAAGGAGATGTACAAGGAGCAGTGAAGAGTAGGGAAGGAGATGTACAAGGAGCAGTGAAGAGTAGGGAAGGAGATGGCCAAGGAGCAGGAAGAGGAAGGAGATGTACAAGGAGCAGTGAAGAGTAGGGAAGGAGATGGAGATGTACAAGGAGCAGTGATGAGTAGGGAAGGAGATGGAGATGTACAAGGAGCAGTGATGAGTAGGGAAGGAGATGTACAAGGAGCAGTGATGAGTAGAGATGGAGATGTACAAGGAGCAGTGATGAGTAGGGAAGGAGAAGGAGATGTACAAGGAGCAGTGAAGAGTAGGGAAGGAGATGTACAAGGAGCAGTGAAGAGTAGGGAAGGAGATGGAGATGTACAAGGAGCAGTGAAGAGTAGGGAAGGAGATGGAGATGTACAAGGAGCAGTGATGAGTAGGGAAGGAGATGTACAAGGAGCAGTGATGAGAAGGTAAGGAGATGGAGATGTACAAGGAGCAGTGATGAGCACAGGGTGGGCATTCCAGGGCAGAGTGACAGAAGGAGTAGAATGGGGGTCCAGTCTGGCCTGGGTGGATTGGGAGCACCACTGTAAACCACATCACCAAAATCAAAGTCATGGAGGATAATTTTGGAGACTGTCCCGTGTCTGGCAAAGGGGAGGGTGGGGATACAGGCTTTATTCCGGTAGAATACTGGCTGTTTAGGAAAGAACTTGGAGTGGATTGCATCAACGTGGATTGTGAAATCAAGGTGGCTGTTGAACCATACTCCAGTTTCCTTGCCAGAGGAGACTGTCTCAATTTGGTCACCTTCAAAGGTCGAGAAGACTGGGTAGCTGATGTCAGTTAAACACTGGTGGGAGCCAGAAGTAATGGAGACTGTCCTGTTGAGTTAATGGACTGTTGGTTTTCCAGGAAACAGGTCTGGATACTTGAGAAGTCCAGCTGGTGTAACAATTTTGGGCCATGTGGCCAGAGGCAAATAGGACTGTATCAGCAGCATACAGTTGAACGATGTACAAATCTTGGGTAGATTGTTCAGGTGTTTTAAGAAAAAGAATGTGCCAAGGACAGAGCCAGTTGACTGCAGAGGCAGTTAGGCCTGCAAAGTCTAGTTTGGACGGGGGGGGGGGTAGGGGAGGGGTTAGAATACTGTGCCAGCCTCTGTCAGGTCAATAAAAATGACATTAGTAATGTGGCCTTGGTCCATTGATTTAAGAGCCAAGTCGGTGAGGTGAAGGAGAGAAGTGGTGTTGGAGTGGGATTTGTGAAAGCCAGACTGGTATGGGCTAAGGGAGGCAAAGGAATCCAGAAGAGGAGAGAGCTGAGAAAGAACAAGGCATTCTTGAACTTTAGCAAGGAAAGGGAGGCGGGAGATAGGCTGGTTGTCCTCTAGGAGGGTCAGGTCACTCCCCTGATGGAGGGGGATGGCTTTAGCAACCTTCCATGCTGAAGTAACTGTGCCAGGTGGAAGGACAGATTGAAGAGATCAAGTAGGAAGGACTCAGTAGCTGGAGCTGATAGATAGAAGAGTTTGGGATCAAGCCCATCAGGGCTGTGACCTTTTAGGTGGTTATGGGACAGCAAGAAGGAGCGGGAGCACGGATGGAAGTAGAGTGTAAACAGAAAGCTTGTCCTAGGATGAAGGGGGAGGAGTGAATGAGCACAGGTAGAGAAAAAGTGATTCAAGGCAGAGGCTACCTGTAGGGGAGAAGAGATGATAGACCCATCTAGGGAGAGGGCAGGGATTAGTAACTGGGGGAAGGGGTTGAAGAGGGAGTGAAAGAACTACAAAAGAACCCCAGAGCAAATGCCCTGAGGCATGGGTTATCCCGGAGGATACTGGCCATACAGCCAAGTTTTAAAGGAAATGTACCCCCCTACAAATGGGGGTTCCTGTAAAGTCTTTCTTGAGCTTGCCTAAATGCTTACTGCCAGGCTGGTGTCTTGCGTTTTAGCAGTTTAAACGTGATTGCTAGAGAGTGCCTGTATAGCCTCTGGGTACTGTCTCTTTAAGAGTTGCCTGGATTGCAGTCAGAAGTAATCTGAGAGGGAGCTCTGTTGAAAGATGTAACTATTTGCTGAAAATCATTTAGTGTGATAATGATAATGTAGTTTGTCTAACCTGCCTTTTTTGCAGCAAGGACTGTTTTGTTTATCTCCACTTTCTTGGCCCAGGACTGCTGAATTGGACCAATCAATACTGGTGGGACCTAAAATGGAGCTGGACTACAGGAGCTGTCTGGAGTCAGAATCTGTAGGAATTGTAGTTTTGGGCTTTTGGTGCCTTTTTGCACCTGAAGGGGGAGCACCTGTTGTGACTGACAGATGAATCAGCCAACCGAACCTTTCGGATCTTGGGGAAATTCCCAGGCATGCTGGCAGTTGAATCATATCTAAGTTGGGAGCTGAAGCAAGCAACCACTCGAGACAGTATCTGTGGAAACACCTGAGTTTTGGCCTGCATGCCTGCGTGCTGCCCCTCAGAGGGAGAAGAGAATCAGTTCGGACTGAATCAGAGTTTGTGAGAATGAAGTAAGACACTGAGTTGTTACCAGGATCAACCTGAAGAAGACCGAAGATTTGCTGTATGCATCGGCCTGTCAGGATTTCCAGCTACCCCTAAACTCCTGGTGTGTGCAGAGACTTTTCGATTGTAACCAGAGAGCGGTTTGCCTGGTATAGTAGTATCCGTTACATTCAGAAAGAGATGTACAAGAACAAGGGGGCACAATTTGAAGATAGAGGGGGGGCAGCTCAGAGGTAATGTGAGGAAGTATTTTTTCAAGGAGAGGGTTATGGATATATGGAACAGCCTTCCTGAGGAGGTAGTGGAGTCAGAAACAGTGGGGGAATTCAAGAATGCATGGGACAGACATAAGACAATCCTAGTGGGGGGTAGGAGGAAGTAAGCTGTTTGTTAACTAGGATCTGCCGCTTATCCATTAGGTAGGGAAATGGGCAGGCTAGGTGGGCCAAGCGGTCCTTATCTGCCATCAAATTCTATGTTTCTATGTATATGTGTTGTGTGTTTATAATGGGTCGTGATTTGGGTCCCCACTGTGTGAATTGTGTTCTGCTTGCTGGAAGCTGTATCCAGCTCGACCGGACTGAATCCGTGTTCATCTTCATACGGCCTGGGCCTTGCCACACTGGCCCTGTCAGACTACCCCACTGCACAAAGAAAGCCATCAATGAGAGACCTGCCTGGGGATCAACCCCCCTGCCCCACGCTTGAATAGGAATGGCACCTCGGCGAATCATGTGGGCCCTGTTTCTCCTGGCACTCCAGAACAACCACCTGTAGTCTCGGTTTTCGTCCAGCCTGTGTCCAGTCTTGGGTATCATGAGTAAGCATCAGGATAGCACCCTGCAACAACAGCTTAATCTAAGTGTGTCATCTGATTGTCTTGTTTCTTTTCTTTCATGAACTGAGCCCTCCGACTCTGGATTACAATTGGTGTGTGAGGTGCATGTTGTTTTCTTCCATCACAGGGCTCCAATCAGCTGTGACGCCGGCCTACGCCGGGTAACGATCCTGGCTAGAACCACCTCTTCTTCACCTGGGTACCCAGAGTGTGTGACTGTTTATGGACCCTGAAATGCATGCATAACTGTTTGATTGATACAGCCCTTTTTTTTTTTTTTTTTTTTAATTTAGTTGTTTAACCAGGTATAGCCTTTAAGCAAATTAACCTGATTACGTCCCTCCCTTGTTCAAGTCCCTTAAATAAATCAGATCTAACTCTTTTTGCATTTACCCTGACTATGGTTTCAGTTTGTGCAGGAGTACTGTACTGCTGTTATTTGCTGTGTATAACCTTGTTTTACCGGGGGTCCCCAGGGTCGAGCCAGAGGAAAGCCCTGGTGGTAAGTGCAAACAGTGTGGGCACTTGTGTGGTGTATCAGGGTTATTGTGAAAGTGATTATTGTGTATTGTTCCAGCCACTAGTAAGGAAAGAGGGGGAGTTAGTGTCCCGCAGGGCTGTGCCCAGGTTAGCTCCACCACTACTGACCCTGACCTCTGGGTGGAGGCACCCATTTCAGAACTCAGGCCCCTTAACCTGCTCCTAGCCAAGTAGACAGGGGTAGTAGCCCTTGGGATAGTGCCACCTAGGGGTTACAGAAGCAGAACTGCACATACCCCAATAATGCAGAGCATCATGGGAAATCTATGCAAAGCCCCATGAGAGAATTTGGACTGGCTCTATTTTAAGCAGAATTGCATGGTCCCAGAACGCCTCACAGTGCAATCAGCAAAGGCTAAGAACAGCAGACACAGGCACGTGTTTCATCCTCATTTGGACTCATCAGTGTGCCATATCTGTGTCTTAGCCCAGGGAGAGGGAGCCAGCCACCCCTTAAGGGGGGTGTTATTTGTTTGGGTCATGGGGACCCCAAAATAGAGAGGAAAATAACTACAAAAGAACCCCAGAGGGAGTGGACAACTTTCCAGAGTTTAGAAGGGAAGTTTACATTTTTTTGAAATTTGAGGTAAATAGGTTGCTTTGACCTATCTGATGGCAAAGGCGCAGGTATTTTAGAGCCTTGTGTACCTTAGGCAGTTATCTTTTAAGCCCAAGGCCTTAAATATATGCCATGTAGAGTCTCTGGCTTGTAGGGAGGGGATAAGCTCAACTGTAACCCAGGGGAGATGGAATCCCTGACCTGAGTTTTGCGAAGTGAAGTGCGTTTATTCCACACTGAGGAAGGGTGGTGGGAATTTGGTAAGGGTTATCGTCCACATCATGGGAGGAGAAGATGAAAGCCCAGTTGGCGTCATAGAGTTCATTTTGGCGGGTGGATAGGTTGAAGGACCTCCATGACCGGAGCTGGATGATTTTTTTTTTTGGGGGTTGCTTTTGGGGACGGTGGACCTTCTGCACACAGTAAACCACACAGTGGTCACTGAGAGCATCAGGGAGGGTGCCTGCACATGTTATCCATTGAGGGTGGGAGAAGGGAACCCAGATGAGGAGGGCGTGGTTGGTGGAGGAGGGGTTTAAGCAAGTTTCGTTCTGTAATATGCTGTGTGAGGTGGATATTTGATGTGGTATGCTCCGGCAGGATGAGGTGACAGTCCTGGAATTGCAGAGGGGGTACAGTAAGTTGAAGGGTGTGTGTGCTTGATTGAACTAGAATCCCTTTCGACCTTAAATGACTTGTTGTTGTGCTAGATCCCTCTGTGTACCCTAGCACTTAATCAGTAGCCCTCCTACCCCCCTTCCTGCTTACTTTACCCCCCGAACCTCCCTCTTTGTTCCTCTATGCATTTATACCCCTCTTCTCTTACCCTATCTTTCGCTACTCTCCAGCCCTCCTAGTAGCCCCCACCCCCATTTGGTGTTTGTGCAGCTGGGCTATAGCTTAATCTCCCCTTACCCCGTCCCTTCTCTAGTGAATCACCATGCTATCTCCATCCTTCTACACATCCCAGCCTCTACCTGCCTCTTCCCTGTACCTCTTTTATCTAAGTTTTCCTTGCTAGACAAGGTTCTCTGGGCCGATTTCACGTTTTACTGGCTGACTTATACAACTCTCTTGTATCATATAAGGGTAACTTACTGTACTGTATCCAGATTTATCGCCTGCTAAAACAATTGGTTTGCACCACTCAGGTTTATTGTGTATCTACATTATCCACTATGTTAAAGAGTGTTGAAACTATGTTGCATCCTGTGCCATGTGGCCTCATGTAGGACTATGTTTAAACTACACTGATGCACTTGTTCATGTTGTTCTGCCACTTCAGTTGTATATATTGTATTATCTGATGAGGAACCTTTGTAAAAGAGCTGATGACTCAAAGGATTGTAACAAACAAATAAATAAAATTATGTCACATTTTGGCCGTTAGCCTTGATGCCTCAAGGGGTCAGGACTTTAGGGATAAGTGATGAAGCCAAGTTTAAAAAAACTTCTCCATAGCTTATTGTTCTGTGTTGTATAGAACATCGTTACTGCAGAATATGGCAGACTGTAGAAAGCCCAAAAAATTATAATAAATCTTTTGAGTAGTTGACTCAAATGTTATAATCTTGCCATCTGAAAATCTGGTTTAGCAGGACAAACATGGGAGCCACACTGTAATCCTCATCCTGCTGCGCTGTGGCATTTCCTCCTCCCTCCCCGCACACACACACACACAATCACACCCTCAGAGACGCCAGGGTAGGGCTGTGCACAACAAGCAAGGTGGGATGACACTCCACTAGCAAGTTGTTGTCTTCCCCACCCTTTCCTGTACCTTCACCACTACCCATGCCACCCAGGTAGTGGCTGCGCAGTGGCATCCCTCCCTCTTCTCTCCACAGGGTGTTACTAAGCATTGGGTGGGGACTGGTGTGGGGTTGAGCTGGATGGGGGAAGGGTTTACTACGCTTTGAGATCGGGAGCTGTTACAGTATTCAGTTGGCACCTTACCAGATTTGTCTGGGTGTAGGGTACAGAAAATCAAATCCATCAGGATCTCCCTCAGAGACAAATAAACCTCTGTGTGGGGTGGGGTGAGGAGGGGTTTAACACAGATGAAGCAAACACAAAAATGATTTTAATTCTAGACATTATTCAAGTTAAAATGTTAAAAAACAAAAAATATCAATTTGGGCATTTTTAATGTTGCTAATAACTTGAGCGATGTGCTGTGTATTTTCAAAGTGGATTAGCATGTTCACATAAGAAACTAATCAATGTTCTCATTTAATACTTATTTAATTTTGGTTGGGGGACACTGAATAATACAGAGCTTTTAGAAGAGATGCTGTTCAGTGTTGGCAGGGGAGAGGCTTAGTTAAAAGAAACCACTGTAGCCATCGAAGGTCTTGTATTATCCCTGTTTTTGCCATTCTTAGAAACATAGAAAGTACTATACAAGGGCAGGAAAAGACCCAAAGTCCATCCAGTCTGCCATGGTGATTCTACCCAAATTTACTTTTGAGACAACTCTTCCCACCGCCTCTCCCACATTCTCTCTGTCATTGCCCACCCTCTCTTGTTTAACAAGACTCTTGCAGCCAACCCAGCCAGCCTTGAACCTAGCAGTACACTTTACATTGACCACGTTGCTTGGTAAACTGTTCCACTCAAAACAACATGAAGTCTTGCTATATTATGACATATGCAGTTTGTCCCAACCTTAGAACTGCTCTGGAGGTGAAAGAGTTAAAGTCCATGCCAGGCATGGAACTTAGAGCTCGAGCTTGGTTGAAAATTCTATCTGTTGTTCTTCAAACTTAAACTGTCAGATTCTTTACTCCGCCTCACTGAACAGTCACTCCGGAGATTCCTCCTTCTGCTCGGTTCATTTTGTCAGTTAAAGTATAAAAGTTTTTGGTTTTTAACTGAAATTAAACCGCAACCGGTCGGTTCAAGCTCTGTCTGTGGTATTGTAAGTACTAGATAGGTTTTACATTTTATTTCTGTGTGGAACTTGTAAACATTTTCATCGGTTCGGTTTGAACCGATCCAGTTACTTCTATTACATTACAGTCTTTTAGAAGTGCGGTTCCTGGTTCTTATCGGTTCTAAAAAAAATGGATTTAATTACATTTTTTCCACGATTTGACACGTTGGGAACCGATAAGGAGTCTTGCTTGGCAGGTTGCCGTAACGGGCAAGTTTTTGGTTAGCTGGCACTATGTCTGAGAAACCCAAAAGAAAACCGGCCCACTGGTTTCAGCAGACTGTGTTGTATGGGGAAGCTTTTGCCAAGGCTGACCCCACACCACATGTGTTTATTGTCTGGGGTTTGACCACCTCAATTCAGACTGCCAGATTTGCAAGGGTTTTCCTGCAGCTACCCTGGATAAGAGAGTTTGTAGACTCAGGGAATGGGAGGCCAAAAAGTCCGCTGACCCGGATGGCCAGCCCGGTTCGGTTTCTGACCATGGCGATACTTCCTCGGGCACAAGGAGAGCCGACTCTGAGGAGTCGGTTCCAACAAAGAAATCTAGAAAATCAGCTGGTGTGGAGTCAGAACTTCCCTCTCCAACCGCTGAAGAAATAGCTAAAGCAATAAAAATTGTTCAGTCACTCTCCCCGGTTCCGACCAAACTGGCATCATCAGGTAAGCGCTCGGTTCGGTCGGTTCAAGAGTATTATTTAGAGGAATTTTATGAACCAGAGGAGAGGGAAGAGGAGTATGAGGAGAGTGAATGTGGTTTTGAAAGTTTGGATGTGCCCATTGAACCGGACATCTCTCCAGACAGACCTTCAGGAGTGTCTCCCCCTAGGCTTTCTGAGTCCCCTTCTCATTTCATGTTTTATAGAAAAGTGGCTGAAACCCTCCAGCTCCCTATGGAGGAAGCTGTGGATGATCAGGAGGAGCCTAATTTTGTAGAAATGATGGATATCCCAGAGTCTAGGAGACTGTCTATTCCTCTGCATAAATCTTTTTGGAAACAGACAGTAAAGATTTTAAAAGCTCCTCACACATACCTCCTGTTGATAAAAGAATGGACAAAAAGTATGCATTATTAGGCTCTGATACGGAGTTCCTTACACAACAATGCAGCCTCGTAGGGGTGCTGCAGGCTGCGACAAGGCAAATGTTCCCTTAGCCTCTCACCCCCCTGACAAGGACTCCAGAAAGATAGATGCCATGGTAAAGAAACAGTACATGGCAGCTTCCTTAGGACTCAGACAGGCTAATTATATGGCTTATGTTGCTAGATATCAAAAATCCAGATGGGATACTGTTTATGCTCTAGCAAAGCAGGTTCCTGGCCAGCTGGCAAAAGAGCTGGAGCAGGTGGCCGCTGATGGTATTGAGGCATCCAAGGTGCAATTCCGTGCTGCAGTGGACTCTAATGATGTATCATCCAGAGTCATGGCTACATCTGTGGCTGTCCGTAGAATGGCTTGGCTCAGATGTACTAGCCTGTCACAGGATACCCAGACTAAGGCCATGGATTTCCCTGTTGTGGGCAACTCTCTGTTTGGGGAGCAAACAGAGAATTACATGAAGAAAATGGATGAATATGGGACCACCTATAGGAGTGCACAGGCCAAGGAAAGGCAAGTCACTCCCCAAAGGCAGCCTCCCAGGGGCAGGGGTAGGCCTTTTCATAGGCCTTTTTACCAAGCCCAGGCTTCCTCTTCAGCTTTTGCACAGAAGGGGTTCTTTAGAGGGAGAGGCAGACGGGGTGCAGGCAGGCCTGCTTCCTCCCCTCAGCCTAAAGCCCCTGACAAACAGGCACCCTGATGGGGTGCCCAGGGCCGATTCTCTACCTGTAGGGGGCAGGCTGGCTTACTTTGTCCAGGACTGGGAGTCTCTAACGTCAGACAAGTGGGTCCTGGAAGTAGTAAGCCAGGGACTGGTTCTCAGCTTCAAAAAATTTCCAAAGATGAGAATCAGATCCTTTCCACCTGCAAATCCTTCAGAGGCTCTTGCCTTGGAGGCAGAAGTCTCTACCCTTCTGGCTCTCAGAGCTGTGGAAAGGGTTCCACCCCTACACCAAGGCAAAGGGTTGTACTCCAGGTACTTCCTTACCCCAAAAAAGACAGGAGAATGGCGGCCCATCCTGGATCTCAGGTATCTAAACAAGCACATTTTAAAACCAAAATTCAAAATGGTGACTCTGGGAATTATTTTACCCTCTTTAAGGCCAGGGAACTGGCTAGTGTCCCTGGACCTCAAGGATGCCTATTTTCATGTTCTCATCAGACGCTCCCATCGAAAGTACCTCAGATTCGAACTGCCCTCAGGTCATTACCAGTTCAGAGCAATACCCTTCGGTCTTACATCTGCCCCAAGGGTATTCACAAAATGCCTGGCAATAGCAGTTGCCCACTTAAGAAGGCAAAAAATTGCCATCTTTCCTTACTTGGACGACTGGCTCATAGTAGGCCAGTCCCCAGAGCAAGTCAGGTTACACCTTCAAATAACTCAGCAACTGCTAACTTCTCTAGGTTTCCTTCTCAGTCTTCCAAAGTCAGTCCTAGAGCCTGTCCAGCTTCTCACCTTCATAGGTGCAGAACTGAACACACAAGAAGCCAGAGCCTTCCTTCCTCTGGAAAGGGAAGACCCTGATTTCTCTGGCTTCCTCCTTCACCCTGCAGGTCTCTCGACCAGCAAGGCACTTTCACAGCTCCTGGGACACATGGCTGCTTCGACAGCAGTAGTGCAGGGAGCCAGGTTTCAGATGAGGGACATCCAGTTCCATTTGAGAGCCTTTTGGTCTCAAAGAAAGGACCCTCTAACCAAATTAATTCCAGTGACTCGAACCCTGATCAAGGCCCTTCAGTGGTGGCAGGACCAGGGCAATTTGAGACAGGGGATCCCCTTTACCCCTCAGTCTCACTCCTTAATCCTTACTACAGATGCATCCCTATTGGGGTGGGGAGCTCACATGAGCGACCTCACCACCCAGGGATTGTGGTCCCTCAGGAATCTCTGCTCCACATCAATCTGTTGGAACTCAGAGCAGTTTTTCTAGCACTTCAAGCTTTTCCAAATCTGTTCAGAACAAGGTTATTCAAGTCAGAACAGACAATACCACCACAATGTGGTACATCAACAAGCAGTGGGCACTCGGTCTCACGACCTTGTGCAATCAAGCAATGAAGTTGTGGACTCTGGCTTACTCCTGAACACCTCCCTTGTAGCAGTTCACCTCCCAGGCAAGGACAATGTCCTGGCAGATGCTCTCAGCAGGATTTCCCAAGGCCATCACGAATGGGCTCTGGATCCCTAGTTCTGGAGGTGGTATTTGCCAGATGGGGCACACCCCAGATAGATCTTTTTGCAGCCCCAGACAATCACCAACTTCCCCTTTTTTGTTGCAGGCCCCCAGTGTTGGGCTCAGTCCCCCTGGATGCCTTCCTTCTCAGTTGGGAAGGGAAGTTTCTCTATGCCTTTCCACCCTTCCCTCTCCTGTTCAAAGTGCTAGTAAAAATCAGGTCTCAATCCTGCAAGATGATTCTGATTGCTCCAGATTGGCCCAGACAGCCCTGGTACCCACTCCTTATGTCCTTAGCAGTCCACCTTCCCCTGTGTCTTCGCAGGAATCACAGTCTGTTATCCTGTGCTCAGGGGAGGGTTTGGTATCTGAACCTCATATCTCTCAATCTCAAGGCCTGGCTCTTGAAGAGTTAGAGTTTGCTGACCTACACCTTTCCCAAGGTGTATTGGATATTCTGAAGGCTTCCAGGAGGCCTTCCACCAGGGCTACTTATAATTCCAAATGGAAGAGATTTTCCATATGGTGCTCTGGGAAGCATATTTCTCCAGAATCTGCTGACTTACCCACAGTCCTAGATTATATGGTTCATTTAAATACTTTAGGGCTGAGAGCAGCTACCCTAAAAGTGCACTTGGCAGCCGTGTCTGCTTTCTTGTCAGCAGGTAAGCCCTCTTCTCTTTCAGCTCATCCTGTATTCTCCAAGTTTTTCAAAGGGTTGCTTCACACCAACCCCCTATTCAGGGATCCTTCCCCTGCCTGGGATCTTAATATTTGCATTGCCTAGCTTATGCAGCCCCCTTTTGAGCCCTTGTCTTCAGCAGAGCTCAAGTACTTGACTTGGAAAACTGTGTTTTTGGTAGCCATCACCTCTGCCAGGCGCATAAGTGAGTTACAAGCATTGTCAGTGGAGCCTGATTTTATCTCCTTTCTCAGAGATAAGGTAGTCCTCAGGACTAACCAAAAGTTCTTGCCTAAGGTGGTCTCAGATTTCCACCTTAATCAATCTATATCTCTCCCTGTGTACTTCGCTGACCATTCCTCTTCTGGTGAGAGGAGGTTGCACAGTTTAGATGTCAAAAGATCACTTAGCTACTACATAGATCGCACTAAAGGTCACAGGTTTAACTCCTCCAACTGTTCCTCACTTATGGTGAGGTTGGCAAAGGAAACCTGCCACTAAAAGATCCATTGCCAGGTGGATTGTCTCTGTATCCAATTCTGCTATGAAAACTGGGTAAAGTTCCTCCCTCAGGCCTGAGGGCTCACTCCACCAGAGGTAGAGCTGTGCCTGGCTGCTGCCAGGGACATCCCTATCCCAGAGATATGTCAAGCAGCTACCTGGAAAATGGTGCACACTTTACTAAGCATTACCCCTGATATCCAGGCTAGGAGTGATGCTCTCTGCTTTGGCACAGCTGTGCTTCAGAGCCTATTTCCTAAGTAGGTTCTGTCCCTCCTCCATGGAGGTACTGCTGTGTAGTCTGCATATGTCATAATATAGCAAGACTTCATGTTGTTTGAAGAAAAATTACTCACCTTAGTAATGTTGTTTCTTCTAATGGAGTCTTGCTATTTATGACCTCCTCCCCGCCTGCCCTCTCAGAACCTTACTCTTGGGATGTGGGTGGGCAGGGCAGCGCTGCACTTTTAGATGCCCACCTTGTTTTCACCCCTCTTTTTGGGGTGATCTTTGTTGTGTTTGTCATTTTTTGGGTCTCCTGACTTGAGTCTTCATTGTGGCACCAAAAAATGTGTTTAATTAAGTAGTCAGTTGGCTAGTGTAGGTTTACAGCTTCCACACAGAGTTTAGTGAGTTTTTGTTCGTAAAGATCTGACAGTTTAAGTTTGAAGAACAACAGATAGAATTTTCAACCGAGCTCAAGCTCTAAGTTCCATGCCTGGCATGGACTTTAAGTCTTTCACCTCCGGAGCAGTTCTAAGGTTGGGACAAACTGCATATGTCATAATATAGCAAGACTCCATTAGAAGAAACAACATTACTAAGGTGAGTAATTTTTTCTTATCTACCATCCCCGCTATGAAAAAGTATTGTACTTCCTAAAATCCTTTCTGAACGTTCCCCAGTCTACTCGAAATTATGTCCCCTAGTGACTGAACTTTTGTTTAACTTGGACCTCGGCACAGTCCACCTTTTTATAACCCTACATGTATTTGAATGTGTCTCATGTCATCCCTTTCCTTCTTGACCTCCAAGGAGTACATATGGAGGCTGTCCATTCTATCCTTGCAAGTCTTTTCCTTTTGACCCTGTTATCATTTTTGTCATCCTTCTCTGTAGTCTCCTGTCCAGCCCTGTCCTTCTTGAAGAGGGGGCCCCGAACTGCATGCAGTACTCCTGCAGCAGCCTCACCAATACAGAGGCAGTTTTTCCTGGTCTCCTGTTTGCCTTCCATACGCCTTGTTACGGTGGGAAGAGGACTAAATGCTGTCTATTTTCTCAGGATTCATTTCAGCTTTTTGCTTATATGAAACACTGACCCACTAGGCAAAAAAATTAGGGGCTAAATAATAAAAAAAAAATAAAACCAGCGGGTCATATTGTTCAACTGAACCCAGATTCATAAAGCAGTTGTGTAAAATCAGTGAATCAGTGAGCCAGGTTGCTCCCAAGGGAGAAGAAAACGTGAGTCAAAACTGAAAACGGTTCCAGAAGCAAATGATTTGATACCTTTGAATGGACCAACATAGATGTTACAGATGTTACAGTGTTGTTACATCCATGTTGGTCCATTAAAAGGTATCAAATCATTTGCTTCTGAATCTGTTCTTGCAAGGACCAATACGGCAAATGCTAAATCTAGATTTCAGGTGAAAACAGTGAGACGTTTGTCCCAAATCCCCACTCTAAAATTAACACGCTTGTCTCTAATTTTTCTTGGAGTACTCTACGTTTACTCCATTGATCCAGTATTCTGCCAGCAGGTTCTTGGGGCCTGTGTGCATGACTGCCTTTTTTGGCATTGAACTTTGGAACATTTTTCTAGTCTCTAGTCTGTACATCCGTCTTCATGCTTTTAACCCTATCCACACTGTCCGCTGTCCTGCAGAGTTTGGTGTCCACAAAAAAACACACTTTCCTCTGCAGTCCTTCTCCTGTGCTGCTGATGTGTATATTGAAGAGGATTATCCCCAGTACTGACCCCCTGTTGGACTGCACTGGTCACTCTCTTACCCCAGAAAAGTTACCATTAACCTATGGGACCTACCCTTCAACCTGTCCCTGTCCATGTAGTTATCCCTTCCTCAGACCTCAGGTCTAACACCTTTTTCACTAGCCTGCTATGTTGTACTGAAAATCAAAATCCTTGCTGAAATCTTGGTAAAGGATACCCACTGCCTGACCCTTGTCCAATACATGTGTCACTGAACTGAAATAGTTTATAAGTTCATCTGCTATGCTCTACTCTTGGTAAACTTACAATGTTTCTTATCCTGAAACCCTTCATCCTCCAGGAATCCCACTACGTTCTCCTTTACTGTCGTATTTTTAATTATACATTCCTTAGAATGCTGAATACAAGAAAACGTACAGCAACAGTTGATAAAGCATCTCACATTATCTCAATCTAGGTACTACTCCCTTAGTGGTACATTGTGAGGGAATAATCACACACAAAAAATTGCAGTTCTGACAGCATATTACATGAACCACCAGTGCGGTTAATCAGATTCAGCATTGATATTGTATAAATGCCAGAGGTACTATAGTCAGCCTAAGTGGCATAATGATTAACCCAGTACCACCTGAACGTTAATCAGAGCGTCTTCTAAAACTTCCCTAATCTCTTTGTATTGTACAACTGAAATAACTGTTAACGTTGCAAACAAGACAGACTATGAACTACTAACTTTAAAACAGTATTGAAATTTGCTTCAACCCAGAACACTGGGAAAAAAAACAAAACTGACTTACTGACGTGGCATTTCGAAAGAATGGTCCAACACTCAAGACCGAATGCTTGACTTAGGTGTGTGTACTCTGCATGAGGGAAGCCCTGCTATGCCAGATGAAATACCAAGTGGCCAGGTTATGCCAGATGCAACACTGAGCAGCCAGGCCATCCACACAGACTTCCTTTTACACTGACAAGGTGGCTCCATGCCAGATTGGCCACATGGTGATCTTACTGTGCATTTTTAACACTAGTGCCTATACTCACTACACCATCAGAGCACTACGATGCAAGCTGGGAGCAAGAAATTGTGCACCACTGTTCGACAGAGTGCAGAATGCTACATATGAATAGCAGTACTACATAACTAAAAGCCTGTGCACTGTTAGCCTTACAGAGCAGAACTTAACAAAGTCTTTCTGTCCTTCAGACATTTTCCTCAATAAAATATATAACAACAACAGTTATTAGAAATGTTCAAGTCTGTGGGGAAAAATAAATCCAACTTTTTATACAAAACACTATGGAAGAGTCACTTAGGTTCAGTTCTGTAGAGCCCGGCACCAATCAGTATGTTGTATACTGCTCTGTTCAACAGTTCAGTAAAGTGATCCCTCAGTCTTGCAAGTTTCTTCTCGGTTATCTCTTTCCTTAGCTGCAGATAATTTTTTCCACAGGTACCCAACCACCTTTGGGTCTGTAAAGTTACTGTTTATTTCTGTAAGCAATTTGGTGGTGTC
Source organism: Neoceratodus forsteri (assembly GCA_016271365.2). Classification (NCBI taxonomy): domain Eukaryota; kingdom Metazoa; phylum Chordata; order Ceratodontiformes; family Ceratodontidae; genus Neoceratodus; species Neoceratodus forsteri. The sequence continues at coordinate 22,149,155 of JADMNL010000037.1, read as the reverse complement.
TTTAGAAACCCAGTCTATAGCGGATCTCCAGTTCTTTCAATTTAGCCATGATCCCAGCAAAAGATTTGTGATGCTGGCGAGTAGCAAATGAGTAATCGTGGAGGAAAAAACTGAATTCTTTTGTCCACTAATGTTACCAGCTGCTGGTTCTTGGCTTCTTGCAGGATTTGGTCTCTTGCACCCATGAAAGGCAGTCACCATAAGAACTGTGTGATGTCTGTCGTCTGATACCATGGCCCATCTGGGAGTAATGTGGAAAGCTTTAATTACTGGCACCACATACCCCAGTCCTAAAGCCTCTGGCAACTGTCTTTCCAAGTAAACTCTAGGCTGTCCTCCTCGGTTCCCCCGGGTACCACTAGAATGCGGATGCTGGCTGATTGAACTGCATTTTACAATTGTTTAAGCTGTGACCCCATGACCGACTGCTCCTTAATGGTCATGGTCGCGGCTGCCAGGGCATTAGTAGCTGCCTTCTCAGACTCTTCAGATTTAAGAATTACCCCATCCGTTCTTAATACCACTACAGCCAATCTGCCTGCATACTGGTCTGCTATGCTATAGTCTTTAGCAAGTTGCCTGCAATGGAAGGTAGACCTAACCCATCTATAGTTCCCTGGGCCCCTTAATCTGTGACCCTCTAATTCATTGGCCTCTACCCTGTTTCAAGGGACTTGTTGAACACTGCTGTCAGGCCGTGCCCGGTCTCCTTTAGTATCATTGAGTGCATCTCATCCTGCTACAGAGATTTGTTAATCTTAAGGTTTAGTAACCCCTTTAACACCCTTTCCAGAGGCTGGAAATCTGATCCATGTCATAAATCTATGCCTCACACATCCTGCGTCATAGCAGACTGTGCTATCCCCAGTGCCAGCAAACTGGGACTATGCAGTCTTGCACATGGTCAGTGGGAATGTCAACTCTGAATGCACTTCCTCACACCCATATTTTGCGGGCGTGAGGTCAAGGGCCTCTGTCAGAACGTGGGGTTTAGAGGGGAAGGGAGGAGAGCAAGGGCTCAAGTGGCATGGTCAAAATAATGAAGAAAAGTGTATTGGAAAAGCTTACGGATTGAAAGTAGATAAATCTGTGGGACCCAATGGCTTACACCTGAGGATGTTGAATGAGGTAGCAAAAGTGATACCAGGGTCATTTGCAGACATATGCAACTGCGGGCTGACCACAGGGGTAGTCCCTAGGGACTGCAGGACAACGGACGTGGTCCCGCTACACAGCAGCAGAAGGAAGGATGAGCTAGAGAACTGTGGGGCAGTCTGCCTTACATCTATAGTGGGAAAAGTGATGGGGTCATTACTGAGGCAGGAACTGGTGGACTTCTCAGTGGGAAATGGGCACAGGAGCCCAGGTGGCATGGGTTCACGAAGGGAAAGTCTTGCCAGACAAATCTGGTTGACTCTGTCAACTGACTGATGAGGGCAGCAGATGGGGGACAGGCAGTAGGTATGGTATATTTGGATTTCAGCAAGGACTTTGACTCGGTCCCCAAGGAGACTGGTCAAAAAGATGAGCGACTCAGGTGTGGGGAAAAATTAGAAATGTGGGTGAAAAAATGGCAGAGGGGAAGAACACGGGGGGTAGTAGTTAATGGGGAGTTTTCAGAGGTAAGAGAATTAGTAAGTGGAGTACTTTGGCTTAGTGCTGGGCCTGATCCTTTTTTTTCCCCGCACAGAGCCGTTTGGCCTTTCTGTCACCGAACTACTGCTTCAGGCTCCTGTCGGTCCCCTGCTGACTTGGCCAGTGGGGGATCCATACGAGCAAGGCCCAAGGACTGATGACTGTCATTTGGACTGCTTGAGGAACATACTTTCTGTATGTTTCTCCCACTTCCCTGGTCCCTCACATCTCCCTGAATGTTGGATGCAGCCTCTGGTGGCCTCAGCTGCAGCAGCACTCATTGAGCTGATGCCTCCTCCTGCTGAGGAGTAAGCTTCTCTGTTCACCGTGAGGAATTCCTGCTGTTTTGGAGCCTGGACATTCCCTCTTCCTGGCTGGCTCATGCTTCCCTTGGGAGCATTCCTCACCTGTGGCTGCCTGATCCTGGTAACCCCCAGGCTCCCTTCTGAGCCCAGGGCATTAGCATGGAATTGCGATGCACTTCCACTGAGCCATTGGGTGGATGGGCCTGACCCTTTTCAGTGCATTCGTTTGTGACATAGAGGTAGGAAGCAAGGGAAAATCTGCCTCTGTGCAGAAGACACAAAGATCTAGTGTGGGTGTGGACAGGACAAGGGACTTCGGGGAACATGGAGCAAGTTGAAGAGCTGTCTGAGATCTAGCAGCTGGGTTTCAGTGCAACAAAATGTACAGTGATGCACATTGGGAAAAGGAACCCTAGAGTCGAATATGAAATGGGGACGTGGTGCCACAAAGCACCAGGGAAGAACAGGACCTAGGGGTCATAATATTGGAGAGCCTAAAATAAACACATTGCAGTAGAGCTGTGCACAGGGCAGACAGGATGCTGGGTCGCATGGGTGTGTGTGTGTGGGGGGGGATCAACGGTAGAAGTCGTGAGGTGATACTGTCATTGCACAGGACACTGGTGTGACCACACTTTAATACAGTACTGGAGTTCACACATGAGGAGAGACTGCGACAGTGTGGAAGCAGTACTAGGCAGGACAACTAAGATGGCCCATGGACTTGGGGGCAACACATACGAGGAGAGGTTGCAGGACTTGAACGTGTACACCCTTGAGAGAAGGAGGGAAAGGGGTGACATGATTGAATATGCAAGTACCTGCATGGGATAAATAGGGTACAAACCAAGGAGCTTTTCTCCTTGAATTCATATAGAGGGATGTGAGGGAACTCACCTAAACTCACGAGGGAGATTCAAAAGGGGCATTGTGACCACTCTTTTCATAGAAAGAGTGGTGGACAAGTGGAGCAAGATACCTGGGTAAGTGATACAGGCCAAATCAGTGAACAGCTTTAAGCAGGGATGGGACAGGCAAATTAGTTTTGTTAGAAAAAGGGGAGGGATGGCCACTAGGGCCAGTGCAGAGATTGGATGGACTTTTTTCTGTTGTCATTGTCAGTTAGGACATCGATCATTTGCTGTCTAGACTTGTTTAGCTATGTTATGTTATGAGCCAGGAGGGCTATTACTGTTATCAACGAAGAGCTGTTGGTATTCGTGACCAGCCTTAATACTGGTGTAGTACTCTGCCACCATGATTTCACAAGAAGTAGTTCATTCATTTCATCCCCATCAGTGTATTACTATGTTTGAGCAAAAGTAATGGAATTAGATTTTCTGTGTAGTGAAAATATTGAAATAGTACTGGGTCTGCGTCATTCATATTCATTCTGTCATTTATCATTTTTCTTAATTTCTTGTTAAAAATATAGAAGTTGGAAAAAGTCACCTGCTTCTCAGTCACATTAAACTTCACTGTTGCTTGTTCCTTTTCAGCACATTTCCACGTACATCAGCGTGCCTCAGTCCCCGCTGATCCAGACTCTGGTACAGGGGAATGTCCTGGTGAGCGACGAGGTGTTGCTGTCAGCCATGTCAACCTTTACATCCTTGGATCAGTCGCTGCCTACAGTACAGCCCTCCGTGCATGTAGGTGCAAACAGGCTTTTCTATAAGGGTGGGTCTGCCACAGGTAGCACCCGCTGTTAGAGCTTCGAGTTTGGCTTAATGTAGTGACTTCTGTACTCCCTGCATCTCTGCGCTTAGTGTACAAGCCAGATACTTAGATAAAGGTACTGCTCAGACTTTGACAAACAGAGAACAGTATTTAATAAGCACTCAGCATGTTATGTATTTGTTTTAAATTGTTTTACCTAGTAAACATACAGATCTAGCAGAACTCTTGTTTATAGATGTGACCTCAGGGGGAAGGGGAGGTGAGATAGGGATGGGGAGAGAGAGAGGCAGTAAATCTACGCTTAACAGCAAACTAGAAAAAAACATGTTTATTCTTAAATGGAAAAAAAACACTAATCTTTTGATCATTTCCAAAATTATTTTTGTTATGATATTTTTAATCCTCAAAATAATATTTCCAAAGTTGTAACTTTTGAACTGTTAGGCTTAGAAAGATTTTTTACATGATAGTGTGGAGTCTGAACAGCATGAGTAGATCATAATAAGACGTTTCTCACGTGCTGACACATGTCAATATCATTTTTTGTTAAAAATGACAGGATTTAAAGCGGCAGTATTTGTTAGTTGGCAAAAAATGTTATCAGTTTTTTTTAGTCAAAATGTATTTCTGACCTCCTTAGATTCATCTTCAGTGTATTTTCCATTTTCTCATATTTTTAAAACTCTGTTCTTTACAAATTTTGAATGTAATGACTTACATAATTAAATATGGCCACCACTCGCAGTTTTTAAAAAAATCTCTTCCCATGGAGGTTACCTGTTAAGTATACGTAATTGAGTCGTACTGTAGATGTATTATGGTGGCGCTGCCTCCTGTTTCTGATGGTAAACAGCACTACCAGTAGACTTAAAATGTTCCTTTGTAGGCATGGCACAGAGGGGGGAACTTAAAAAAAAAAATTTTAAAATCCCATATTTTGTTTCAGACACTAAAGAAAAAGAAAAATCGGTATCTTGATATTTTTGCCTAAAAAACATTATTGCCAAACAACTGTAATAACTAACAAATGTAGTTGCTTTAAACATATTATGAACCAGTGTAAGATTTTATGTATCGAAATATGGAAGATATAAGAGCATTATATGGTGATATATCACCTAAGCTGACTCTGTGCATTCATTTAAAATAAATAAGTTTATAACCTTAATTGTTATAAATTTATGTACTTTAAAGAAATTATATTTTGAAAGGTCCAACTTTTGGACTGCTAAGACTAAAAAAACAAAAACAACAAAAAAAAAAAACAGCTTGAGAAACTCGGTTGTTTAAAACCAGTCCTATGGATTACAAGTTTTATGTATTGATACAATTTTTTTAAACTTCATCTATTATAGTTTCATAAGTTCGACAGTCAATTGAAGACAGTTATTACATGTACCCAGAATGTAATCCATTTGTATCTTCTTGTATGATTCAAGAAACGTATCCAGTAAATATGTCCAAACTGACAGTCTAAAGACTTTTAACAGTACCATGCTTAGCTATTTTGTTGAAATGTGAGACACACAATAACAGCAAGATGATGCTATTTTTTTATCATTTAAAACTGTTTTTATGCATTATCCATTTATCATATGCCCTTAATCGCATTGCAAACATTTACCTGCTCCCTATAGTAACCTCTACTCTTCCTTATTTATTGGTCAGAAGATGGCAAACATGGCAATAAGTATGCAGAAAATCACCACAAATATACCTGAATTCTCATTTGAATAAGAAGCAAGTGGTAATTTAAGTAATACTTTCACATGTTGAGGTTCTTTGTCTTTTAGATTAGTTTCTTGTTTTGGGGTCATTATGACTCAAACCAGTAAGACCAAACTATGACTGGTTCATCCTTCCCTTAGGCTGTTACAGACGAGGTACAATGATGAGTCCTTTGCAGGATGAAACACTTGTCTGTTTCTTCTATTTTTAGCCTTTGCAGTGTGTGTGAGAGAAATTTTGGCACCATGCACTCTTGTGCAAAGCAGAAGTGGTCTGTATTCTTTCATGGTGCTTTGCATGTACTTCCCATAATGCTTTTCATTATGGTGATTGTGTAATTTTACATTCAAACAACATGAAGTCTTGCTATATTATGATAATTGCAGTTTGTCCCACCATTAGAACTGCTCCGGAGGTGAAAGAGTTAACATCCATGCCAGGCTTGGAGCTTAGAGTGCGAGCTCTGTTAGAGAAGCTCTGTCTGGATAATTTCAAACTGAAACTGTCAGATTCTTTACTCCGCCTCACTGAACAGTCGCTCTGGAGATTTCTCCTACTGCTCGGTTCATTTCTCGGTTTAAACAGTGTTTTTCTCGGTTAAATGCAACCGCGAGTATTATTATTTTAACCGCAAACCGATCGGTTCAAGCTCTGTCTGTGGTATTGTAAGTAATAGACAGGTTTATTTCTGTGTGGAACTTGTAAATGTTTATCGGTTCGGTTTGAACCGACCAGGTTGTTTTTAAACTTTAAAATCAAGCATTTAAAAGCTTTAGAGTGCGGTTCCCGTTCTTATCGGTTCTAAAAACAGATTTCATTACGGTTTTTCACGACCTGTGACCGCGGTTGGGAACCGATAAGGTGTCTTCTTCCTGGCACTGCCGTTAAAAGGGCAAGTTTTTGGTTGGCTGGCATCATGTCTGAGAAACCCAAAAGAAAAACCGGCCTTACTGGTTTAACACTGTAGTGTTCAGGGAAGCCTTTGCTGGCTGGACCTATTACACTACATGTATATTGTCTGGGGTTTGACCACCCCAATTCAGACTGCCAGATTTTAAGAATTTCCCTGCAGCCACCCTGGATAAGAGAGTTGGCAGGCTCAGGGAACGAGAGGCTAAAAGGTCCGCTGACCGGATGGCCAGCCCGGTTCGGTGCCAACCAAACCGGAGGGAGTGCCTCTGACCAGGGCGACTTCCTCGGCAACGAAAGCTGACTCCTGAGGAGCCAGTTCCAGCAAAGAAAACTAGAAAATCAGCAGGTGTGGAGTCTAAAACTTTCCAACTGCTGCAGAGATAGCAAAGCTATACAAATTGTCCAGTCACTTTCTCCGTTCCGTCCAACCGCCACTGTCTGGCAAAAGGTCGGTTCGCCGGTTCCACGTTCAAGAATATGATATAGAAGAATTTTATGAACCAGAGGAGGGGAGGATGATTATGAACAGTGTGAATGTGACTTTGAGAGTCTGGATGTGCCCATTGAACCGGACATCTCCCCAGACAGACCTTTAGAATCTCCCCACGCTTTCTGAGTCCCTCTCACTTTCTGTTTTATAAAAGGTTGTTGAAACCCTCCAGCTCCCATTGGAGGAAGCTGTGGATGAGCAAGAGGAACCTGATTTTGTGGAAATGATGGCTATCCCAGAGTCTAGGAGATTGTCTATCCCTTTACATAAATCATTTAGGAAACAAACAATAAAAATTTTAAAAGCTCCTAATTCTGTGCCTCCTGTGGACAAAAAGATGGACACTTTGTCAGGTCCTGATACAGAATTTCTTTCACAGCAGTGCAGTCATGTTGGAGTAGTTCAGGCTGCAGCCTGTGATAAGGCTATTCCCTGGCTTCACATCCTCCTGACAAGGACTCCAGGAAGATTGATGCCATGGCTAAAAAATATATGGCAGCGCCCTGGGACTCAGACAAGCAAATTACATGGCTTATGTGGCAAGATACCAAAAATCTAGATGGGACACTGTCATGGCTTTTGGCAAACAGCCCCTGGCCAGCTTGCTAAGGAGCTGGAGCAGGTGGCTGCTGATGGTATTGAGGCATCCAAGGTGCAATTCCATGCTGCTGTGGATTCTAATGATGTATCCTCTGAGTCATGGCTACATCTGTGGCCTTCGGAGGTTGGCTTGGCTCAGGTGTACTAGTTTGTCACAGGATACCCAGACTAAGGCTATGGATTTTCCTGTGGTAGGAAATTCTCTGTTTGGGGAGCAGACAGAGAATTACATGAAGAAAATGGATGAATATAGGACAACTTATAGGAGTACACAAGCCAAGGAGCGGCAAGCCACTCCTCAGAGGCAGACCCCCAAGGGTAGAGGTAGGCCTTTTTACCAAACCCAGGCCTCCTCTGCTTATGCTTAGAGGGGGTTCTTCAGAGGGAGAGGCAGACGGGGTGCAAGCAGGTCTGCTCCCACCCCTCAGCCTAAAGCCCCTGCCAAACAGGCACCCTGATGGGGTGCCCAGGGCCGGTTCTCCATTACCTGTAGGGGGCAGGCTGGCTTACTTCGTTCAGGACTGGGAGTCTCTAACATTAGACAAGTGGGTCCTGGAAGTAGTAAGCCAGGGTCTGGTTCTCAGCTTCAAAAAATTTCCAAAGATGAGAATCAGATCTTTTCCACCTGCAAACCCTCTAGAGACCTTTGCCTTAGAAACAGAAGTCTCAACCTCCTGGCCTCAGAGCTGTAGAAAGGGTTTCTCCCCTACACCAGGGCAAGGGTCTGTACTCCAGGTACTTCCTCACCCCAAAAAAGACAGGAGAATGGTGGCCCATTTTGGACCTAAGATATCTGAACAAGCACCTTTTGAAACCAAAATTCAAAATGGTGACCCTGGCAATGATTTTACCTTCTCTAAGGCCAGGGGACTGGCTAGCTTCCCTGGACCTCAAGGATGCCTATTTCCATGTTCTCATCAGAAGCTTCCACCGAAAGTACCTCCGAGTCGAACTGCCCTCAGGCCAGTATCAGTTCAGAGCAATGCCCTTCGGCCTTACCTCTGCCCCAAGGGTATTCACAAAATGTCTAGCAGTAGCAGTTGCTCATTTAAGAAGGCAAAAGATTGCCATCTTTCCCTACCTAGACGACTGGCTCATTGTAGTCAGTCTCCAGACCAGGTCAAATCACACCTGCAAGTTACCCAGCAGCTGCTCACCTCTCTGGGTTTTCTTCTCAATCTTCCAAAGTCAGTTCTGAACCTGTCCAGGTACTCACCTTATAGGTGCAGAATTGGACACAAAGCAGGCCAGAGCCTTCCTGCCCCTAGAAAGGGTAAGGAACCTAGTGGCCCTGGCCTCCTCCTTCATCCTCTGCAGGTCTCTCGACCAGCAAGGCACTTCTTACAGCTCCTAGGACACATGGCTGCTTCCACAGCTAGACAAGGAGCAAGATTTCAGATGAGGGACATTCAGTTTCATTTGAGAGCCTTCTGGTCCCAAAGAAAAGATCCCCTTTCCAAGTTGATCCCAGTGACTCGAACCCTGATCCAGGCCCTTCAGTGGTGGCAGGATTAGAGCAATTTGAGACTAGGGGTCCCCTTCATCCCTCTATCTCACTCCTTGACCCTTACTACAGATGTGTCCCTTCTGGGATGGGGCGCTCACATGGGCGACCTCTCCACCCAGGGAGTGTGGTCCCCTTAGGAATCTCTGCTCCACATCAATTTGCTGGAACTCAGGCTGTTTTTCTAGCGCTCAGGTGTTTTCTGCATCTGTTCAGAACAAAGTGGTACAAGTCAGAACAGACAACACCACTACAATGTGGTACATCGACAAACAAGGGGCACTTGGTCTTCGCCTTGTGCACCGAGGCAATGAAGTTGTGGTCTCTGGCTTATTCCCTGAACACTTCTCATAGCAGTTCACCTCCCAGGAAAGGACAATGTCCTGCAGATGCTCTTAGCAGGATTTCCCAGGCCATCAATAATGGTCACTGGATCCCCGAGTACTGGGATAGTTTTGCCAGATGGGGCACCCCTCAGATAGATCTTTCGCAGCCCCAGACAATCACCAACTTCCACTGTTTTGTTGCAGGCCCCAGTGATGGGCTCAGTCCCCTGGATGCCTTTCTACTAGATTGGGAGGAAGTTTCTATATGCCTTCCTCCTTCCCTCTCCTATTCAAGGTGCTAGTCAAAATCAGATCCCAGCCTTGCAAGATGATTCTGATTGCTCCAGATTGGGCCAGGCAGCCCTGGTACCACTCCTTCTGTCCTTAGCAGTCCACCTTCTCTGTGTCTCCCCAGGAATCACAACCTGTTAACTTGTGCCCAGGGAGAGTTTTGCACCAATCTCAATCCCTCAACCTCAAGGCCTGGCTCTTGAGGAGTTAGAATTTGCTGACCTACACCTTTCTCAAGGTGTTCTTGAAATCCTGAAGGCTTCTAAGAAGCCTTCCGCTAGGGCTACTTATAATTCTAAATGGAAAAGGTTTTCCATCTGGTGTTCTGGGAAGCATATTTCCCCGGAATCTGCTGATTTTCCCATTGTTTTGGACTATATGGTCCATCTTAATTCTTTGGGTCTGAGACCAGCTACCCTGAAAGTACATCTGGCAGCTCTCTCTGTTTTTATTTCAGCAGGAAAGTCCTCTTTCCGCTCACCCTGTATTTTCCAAGTTTTTCAAGGGATTACTTCATACTAATCCACCTTTCAGGGACCCGGCCCCTGTCTGGGATCTTAATGTTTGCATTGCTCAGTTGATGCAACCCCCCTTTGAACCTCTGTCTTCTGCAGAGCTCAAGTATTTGACTTGGAAAACTGTTTTTCTAGTAGCCATCTCTTCTGCCAGGTGCATAAGTGAGTTACAAGCCTTGTCAGTGGAGACTGACTTTATTTCCTTTCACAGGGATAAAGTAGTCGTTAGGACTAACAGGAAGTTTTTGCCTAAGGTGGTTTCAGATTTCCACCTTAACCAATCTATCTCCCTTCCAGTGTTTTTCACTGACCATTCCTCCTCTGGTGAGAGGAGGCTGCACAGCTTAGATGTTAAGAGGGCCCTTAGTTACTATATAGAGCGTACCAAGGGTTACAGGTTCGAATCCCTCCAACCTTTTCTCACTTATGGTGAGGTTGGGAAAGGGAAACTGCCACTAAGAGATCCATTGCCAGGTGGATTGTCTCTTGTATCCAATTTTGTTATCAAAAACTGGGAAAGGTTCCCCCTTCAGGCCTGAGGGCTCACTCTACCAGAGGTACTGCTGCGCCTCTAGCTGCTGCCAGAGACATCCCTATCTTAGAGATATGTCAAGCAGCTACTTGGAAAACGGCACACTTTCACCAAGCATTACTCCCTGGATATCCAGGCCAGGAGGGATGCTCGGTTTGCACAGCCTGCGGTCAGAGCCTATTCTAAGTAGGTTCTATCCTCCTCCATGGAGGTACTGCTGTAGTCTGCAATTGTCATAATATAGCAAGACTTCATGTTGTTTGAAGAAAAATTACTCACCTTAGTAATGTTGTAATGTTGTTTCTTCTAATGGAGTCTTGCTATTATGACCCCCCCAGCCTGCCCCTCTCAGAACTTCTACTTGGGTATGGGGTGGGCAGACCAGTGTTGGCACTTGTTTATGCCCATTTTATGTTTTCCAACCCCTTCATTTTTGGGGTTTTGGGGTGTTGTGTTTTATTTTATCTTATCTTAATTTCTGGTCCCCTGACTTGAGTCTTGGTGTTGGGACCAGGAATATGTGTTAATATTTAAGTAGCCAGTTGGCTAGTGTAGGTTACAGCTTCCACACAGAACCTTAGTGAGTTTTGCTCATAAAGATCTGACAGTTTCAGTTTGAAATTATCCAGACAGAGCTCCTCTAACCGAGCTCGAGCTCTAAGCTCCATGCCTGGCATGGATGTTAACTCTTTCACCTCCGGAGCAGTTCTAATGGTGGGACAAACTGCAATTGTCATAATATAGCAAGACTCCATTAGAAGAAACAACATTACTAAGGTGAGTAGTTTTTTCTTATAAAACCTGGCTTTATTGCCATTGGCCTTGCCAGGTAATCCTTACCTCAGTGCTGAAGTTCTTTTTCTTTTAGATTACTTTTCCTATTTTGAGCTCACCGTGAACCAAACCAGTAAGATCATACTGACTGGTACATCCTTCCCCTGGGCTGTTACAGACAAGGCACATAAATGAGTGCTGTGTAGTATGAAACACATGTCTCTGTCTTCTGTCTTTAGCCTTTGCAGAGTGTGAGAGACCGTCTGGTACCATGTACTCTTGCGTAAAGCAGAACCAATCTAGATTATTTCATGGTAATTTACATATACTTCCCATGATGTTTTGCATTATGGTGATATGTGTAATTTTACATTTTTGTTTTCCAAGTACTGGTACAAACCATTTCTTTCAAGTACTGGTGCAAACCATTGAATAAGTGAAGCATGAAGATCTGTTTGGCAGAAGGAATGCTGCTGGACTGAGTGATTGCAGGAGATTGGTTGTTTCAGAGATGCGGCAGCCTATAGTGAAAGGGGGTTGTTCAGAGTTCCTTTCTTGGGTATGAGGAACCAATTAAGTTGGGAATGCAGACTATAGGTGGTAGACAGACATCAGTGATTTGTATAGCCGTTATCTAAAACCCAATGGATCAAGAGGTTAAAAGCACCTGCACATTTATTTTTTTAATTTTTTTTTGTTACACTTATTTTTCCCTCCGGTCACGGTCAGCAGGGGCCTTTCTCAGGCATCCTGCCGGTTCCTGCCCAGCCTGAAGTCCTCCTTGCCTGTACCTTCTCTCTCCTCCTCCTCAACGCCACAATCTGCACCCCCAGCTTAACACCTCTGGGGTGGGGCTGCCCCTCCCTTGGGTGCTCTTCTTAGTCTCCGGTGTGGGCAAGGACCCAGGTGGAGGAACCTGGGAGGTCAGGCAGGCTGGACCTGGCTGCAGGCATGGGGGCAGATGCTGTTGCCTACCCCTGCCGACTGGGCTTTTTCTTGTTCTGGTGCTTGCATCTCCCCCTGCATGGGCATGCCCCCTGACGCGGCGCATGGCAATCCTGCTTTGCATCAGGCCATGCTACTTGCATGCTGCCCAGTGTGCTGCAGCGCTCCCAGTCTCCACTAGGAGCCACTGGCGCACAAGGACTCCACCGATTTTTTTTTTTTTTTTTTTTTTTTTTCCCCATCCCCTCGGGAGGAGAGCAGCCTAGCGGGCACTCAGTCCTCACCCGCCTCCTGCCGATCCCCGGTGGCATGCTTGCTCCCAAACTCTGGTCACCGTGTGAGTGCGAGGTGTGGCGCCCAGCGCCAACCTCAGTGCCACCGGGCCGGCCCACCTGCAATTTTTTATAAGCACCGTTCAGATGTTTGCTGACTCTGCTGCTCTCCCAGGGCTAAGTACAGTCTTCTGTGACTGTACTCAGCCCAAGAGGCATAGCGGAGTCAGCAAACAAAAGATCAAACCTTATAAAAATTCTAACATGCACTTTGGGCCATTGAATCTGCCAGTGTTGCAGCCCTTCTCTGATGTCAGCTGCTGGGACTGATGTGATTTAAGTTACTGAAAATGTCAGCTTGCAAGTCAGTAAAATCAATCTGATGCAATGTACTATACTGCAATAAACAGTAAATGAAAAGAAAGTGTTTTTGCACACAAAGTGCTAATTGGGACCATCCCCACACTTGGGTGTAGGGCTCTTCGTGCTGACTGTTCTCCTTTAAGATGGTGGAGCTGTAGCTTTAAAAGCTGTGCCCAACACAGCTGGTGTCTTTAGTGTTCCAAGGGTCCATGTTCCTCAGTCCTTTCTGTACCAGTGATGGGGTAGCAACTTGAGAGTGACCTCTCCATGGCAAGAATTATCTTTGCCATTTTTTTTTGTTTATTAGAGTAACATGTAAGGAACTTTAGCAGGGAAAAGCTGTTCTTGGCTACAGACAACTTTGTTTATATTTTAATTCTGTGTTTTCAAACCAGAAAAAAAGAAATAGTTCAGTTGACAAGCTTGTTAAACGTCATTCTATATTAAGCCCTGAAGGTCTGAATGAGTTTTTCCGTACCTGTTTAATAACAACAACAAAAATTCTGAAGGATGCCTTGTTCTTGTAGTCCAAGTTGCCTTTGCCTGGTGCCTGCAGGTAAGTGGTTCAAATGACATGAAGTCGCCGGCCCGGTGGCGCTGAGGGTTGAGGTGCTGGACGCTACACCTCACGCCATGCCGGTGACCAGAGTTCGGGAGTGAGCTCTGGCACTAGGGGTCGGTAGGGACGGGGTGAGGATTGAGCGCCGGCGGGGCTGCTCTCCCCCCAGGGGTGGGTAGGGGATAGCTCGTGTGCCAGCGGGCCCCGTGGAGATCAGGGCACCTGCAGCGTCGGCTGCACACGCGTGAGTGTGGATGACACTGGCAGGGTTGCTCCTGTGCCAGAGCGTAATGGGTGCACCTCGCAGGGGGAGGGGCACCATGAACATGGAAAAACCTGGCTCCGAGGGGGAGGAGACGGCACCTGACCCCCATGCCCACCGCCGTATCTACCCTGCCTGGCCTTCCAGGTCCTCCGCCCAGGGCCCACTCCCTCAGCCAGAGTCTATGTGTGTGAGAGCACCCAACGAGGAGGGGCGGCCCCACCCTGGCGGGGTTAAGCGGGGGGTGCTGGCTGTGGGAGGGGTGGGGAAAAGAGGAGGCACAGGTTCAGGGGGACCTCAGGCGGGCAGGATACCTGAGAGATGCCTCCTCGGGCTGTGACTGGAGGGAAAAAGAATAAAAAACAAAAACCAAAAAATGAAGGCTTGCTGTATTCTGATAGTATGCAGTATGACCGACCAGTTCAGCTGACCTGGAGAACTAAGAGTTAAATACTATGCAGATGCATAGAATGGTGAGCTTGAGCTCGGTTTTCAAACCACTGTCCTCAGCACATTCTGTGTAACTGACCAGATTCTTTACTTCGCTTGCTTGTGAAGACACCTTGGAGACTGCTTCTCATCTTCTTTGGTTGAATTTCAAATATCGACGTTTTTTTAAACTACTGTTTATTTTTTTTGTTTCTCAAACCTCTGTCCTTCAGTTACAGGTTAGACTAGTCTAGGTTTAACTTCATTTTGGTAAGTTTTCGATTTCGAAACGGTTCTCCATGACCGGGAGGAAACCAAAGATATTTCTTTCTTTTCTTGTGGTAAAGTGTTATTTAAAACCTATATTTATTGTTTGGGGATCCGGTTCAAAGTTTTAGATTAAAAATGGAGACTACTTCTTGGTGTTTAATGCAGGTGCTGAACTGCTTGCTGCCTAAAACTTTGTCTCTCTCTTTTACCCAGCCTAACTAAAGTCAGCAGGGGTAAACACATCATTTTGTTTTTATCTATCTGGGTCTGACTAAGCAATTTTCGCATAAAACAGTTTTAATTGGATTCGCTTAACAGGCCTAACTAAGCACCTGGGTTAAGCCCTCAATTTAGTAAGGGTTATGTCACTGAACCCCAAGAGAAAAAACGGTCCCACTGGGTTTCAGTGCTGCACCGAATGCGGAGAGCAATTTGTTAAGGCTGATCCGCACTTAGTGTGTCTGTATTGCCTGGGTTTTGACCATTTGCTATCAGACTGTGACATTTGTAAAAACTTCCCTCAATCTACTCTAGATAGACGTTTGGGTAGACTGAGGGATAGAATGGAGAAAGCCTCTGACTAGGTCCGGTCCGGTTCAGAAGAACCCACTGAACCAGTAACCGAACACTCGGACCAAGGTGAATCCTTGTCGAGTAAAAGACAAGCAGACTTGACTAATATAGGCCCTGCTAAAAAGACAAGAAAAAGCAGTACAGAACAGCGGAAACGAGCAGTTGCAGCTCCAACCGCTGAGAAGATCACGAAAGCTATATGCATCGTTCAGTCGTTGCAGCCCAGTTGGGGTGAATCGGCTCAATGACCAGTTGCGCATACCTCGGTTCAGGTGCCTTCCGGTTCGGTTTCTTCAGGCTCTCTGCATCCAGAGGAATATTATGAATCTGAATATGAAGATTATGATGAGGAGGAGGATGTGGGAGAACCTGTTGATCCTGAGGTTTCTCCTGAACATCCTTAGTATGAGTCTCCTCATCCTACAAGAGAATCTACCTTTCATTTTTCTTTTATGAGACAGGTAGCAGAAACTTTGCAGTTGTCTGTCCAAGAGACTAGACAGGAGGAGGAGGAGGAGGAGGAAGAGGATGACTGTAAGGAGATGATGGATCTCCCTGTCTCCCAGGGACTCATGATTCCTATTCACAAGTCCCTCAACAAACAGGCCTCTAGAATCCTCAAGACCCCAAGTTCTCCCCCCCGTGGATAAGAAAATGGACAAAAAGTATGCGTTGGCTGGCAATTGCACTGAATTTGTGAGTAGCCACTGCAGTCATGTGGGGGTAGTTCAAGCTGCAGCTTGTGAAAAAGCTGGCACCCCTCTTGCCTCTCATCCTCCTGATAAGGACTCAATAAAAATTGACTCCTTAGCAAAAAAAAGGGTATCAGGCAGGCATCCTATGTGGCCTGCGTATCTAGGTACCAGAAATGCCTCTGGGAGTCAGTGGGACAGTTACCTAAGAAGGCTTCCCCACTGGCAGCAGATGTACAGGAGCTGGTCAGTAAAGGGGTTCAGTCATCCAAATGCCAGTTCCACATGGCAGTGGATGCCAATGATGCAGCCTCTCATTTCATGGCTTCAGTCATTTTCCTCAGGAGGTTTTCTTGGCTGAGGTGTACAAATCTCTCCCAGGACATGTAGAACAATGCCATTACTTTTCCCATTACACAAAATTCTTTGTTTGGGGAGCAGACAAAGGCATATATGAAAAAGATAAATGAGTATAGGGTAGCCTACAAGAATGCGACTGCCAGAGAGAAAGCTGCCACCCCTCAAAGGCAACAAACTAGAGGAGGCAGAGGTAGGCCTTACCCCAGGCCTTTCCATCAGGCTCAAGCCTTCTCCTACCAGCAGCCTAGGGGTTACTTTAAAGGTAGAGGCAGAAGAGGCACTGGCCGTGCTGGTTCCACCTCTCAGTCCACTTCACCCTCAAAACAGACACCCTGAGATGTCTATCTGGGCCGCCTCCCCACCACCAGTAGGGGGCAGGCTGGCCTAATTCCTTCAGGCTTGGCAATCCATTACATCAGACAGGTGGGTCCTGGAGGTAGTAGGCCAGTGTCTTGCTCTCAGTTTCAAACTGTTCCCCAAAACAGGAGCAAGATCATTCAAACTTGCCACCTGCTCCGAAACGGCTCTGCTGGAAACAGAGGTTCCTACCCTGCTTCAAGCCAGGGCAGTGGAACCTGTTCCACTTCAGCACAAAGGAAAAGGATTGTACTCAAGGTACTTCATAACCCTGAAGAAAAATTGGGAGTGGCGGCCCATTCTAGATCTGAGATACCTAAACAAGCACCTTACAAAGCCAAAGTTCAAGATGATCACTCTGGCTGTCATTCTGGCTATTCTCAGACAAGGGGATTGGTTAGCATCCCTAGATCTAAAGGATACTTTCTTTCACATCCCCATCAGGCAGTCTCACAGAAAGTACCTCAGATTCAGACTGCCTTCAGGCTATTATCAGTTCAGGGCCATGCCTTTCGGACTGACATCTGCCCCAAGGGCTTTCACAAAGTGCCTAGCAGTGGTCATGGCACACCTAAGAAGGCAGGGAATCACAGTTTATCCCTACCTGGATGACTGGTTGGTAGTGGGTCATTCCCCCCAACAGGTAGAGGAAGCCCTAGTCTTCACACAGGATACCCTCCAATCTCTGGGGTTCCTGGTGAATCTCAAGAAGTCAGTCCTGAAACTCGTCCATATCCTGGCTTTCTTAGGGGCACAGCTGAACACAATTCAAGCAAAAGCCTTCCTGCCCCCAGGAAGGGTGGATGCCATCATTCAGTTGGCAGAGTCCTGTCAATGTATGGATGTGAACTATTTACCACTGCTAGAACTACAGTTACAGGTGAATAACCTGTTTTTCAAATCTCAGGAATCCCTCACTATTGCTAAACAACTGCAATCATTCTCTTGGAATGAGTTGCCCTGGAACCTAGAATGTTATGCCAATTAGAGAACTTCAGAATTAAATTTGAAAGTGTGCTGTGACCATGCTCTCCTCTGCCCTCTGTCAGATTTATTTCTCCGCCCAAGAGAAAGCATCATCCTGAAGTTACTTTTCTCAGTGCTGGCTTCAGAATCGGTGCCTGCCAAGAAAAAGCAGAAAGTAAAGCATGTCACTGCCCCTCCTGCTGAAGAAGCAAAGGAGATACTGGTTAGCGAGAATAGAATGCCCTCTGCTGCGGACATGGCTAAGGTATGGCAGTTCTTCCAGGCTTTTCAGACTATGAGAGCCTTTATATCCATGCAAGCCCCCCTCTCTCCAGGCTCCTCAACTTGTATCAAAGCCAGTGATTGAGGAGGTTGAGATGTTTTATGAAGAGGATGAACCCATAGAGCCTGATGGTTCACTAGTTCAAGAGTTTGGTTCCATTCCCGAGTCTTCGGAGTACTCCTCACAGTTTTGTGAGGAAGATGTCAAGCACCCTCAACCTCTCTCCTCGAGAGACAGCAGAGGACAAGGATGAGGTGGAGTTTTTGGACATGATGGTCTTAACACCCACAAGGAGGGTGTTCTTGGCTAGTCACAAATCACTTATAAAGGCCACCTCCAGAATCCTGGCAGCCCGCATTTCTGCAGCTGGCATAAACAAAAGGGCTGAAAAGAAATAACTAGCTGGATAGGCAGGGTGCTGAGTACCTCTGTACTCACCCTGACCATGAAGGAGTAATGCCAACTGCTGCCTGTGATAAGGCCAGTGTCCCCCTTTCTTCTCAGCCTCCAGAACAGGATCCAGAAAACTGAACAGCATGGGCAAAAAGGTGTACACCTCAGCCTCCCTTTTGCTGAAATAGGCAGTTTATATGGCTTGTACAGCTCAGTACCAGAATGCCCTCTGGATCTCTCTAATGTCTGTGAGCGAGAAGGCTGCTGATGACCTAGCCAACACAGCAGAGGCTGCCTTGGATGCCAGTAAACACCATTTACATATGACTGTGGATGCCAGTGACACTGCCTCTAGGGTTGTGGTACATGCAGTGTCCCTGAGGAGGTTTGCCTGGCTCAGAACTATGAACCGCTCTCAGGACACCCAAACTAAGGCCATGGATTTCCTCTGTGAGGAGAACTCTTTGGTGACAAAACAGAGGCCTGTATGAAGAAGGTGAATGAATACAAGACCACCTGCTAAGCAACACTGAGAAGGCTTACACTTCCCATAAAACGTACAAAAAGGAGGGGGGCGCTGTTGAGCACACCTACCGATTAGACGCATCTAAGAGCTGCTCTGCACATTGAATAATTAAATACCAACTTTTTATTTAAACTTTACCTCATAGCTGCACGATATTGATTGCTATGTCCAGACTGTACTTGGAGGAGCAAGTAAATAATGAATTTGGCGATGGGACGAACGTAGAAAGGTGGAGGGAACGGCTCCAAAAATCCAGCAGCTCCCAACGACAAGGCCGCATCCAGCGCCATGCCTCAAGTGAGGGCTGACCTACCTTGGATGGCTCTACAGGCTTCTATAAAGGCGATCGATCACAAAATGGAATTGCTTCTGGAACGATTTGCCGAGCAGGACGTGAAGCTGGAGGTCGCTACTAAAACGGTGGCATTGGCCTAGAATATAGCTTCCCAAGCCCTGACAGCCGCGAACAAGACAGTTCAAGAAAACTCTCCGCTTCAGTTAGGTTGAAGGCTCTAGAAAATGCACAACGGGCCTGAAACGTACATGTTGTGGGACTGCCTGAAGCGTGTGAGGGAGAAGACTTACTGAAATTTATTGTAAACTGGCTTCAGGGAGAACTCAATCTATCTCTGGACTGCAGCTCTTTCTGTAAAGCATACAGGATCTCTCCATGTGGGGCGGACCTCAGACACGACCTACCCTGGACAGTCTTGGTAGTAACAAGAGGGCCGGTGATCTGCGATCTCATGCTGCAAGCTACCTGCTTGGCGGGCTCTCTAAACTACAATAGAGCAACCATTCACTTGTTTCATGACTTGTCCTATGCAATGAGAAACCGCTGCAAAAAGTTTGATGCGGTTCGGGCATGTCTCAAGACGTTGGGAGTAGCACACTCCCTATTGATGCCAGCACATCTCCGGATTCAGTATGGAGGACGTACCTTCCGATCCTCTGACTCGGAGGCAGGGAAAAAGCAGAGGCTATAGCTTGTGAATTTGAAGCTGCTAGTCCCTAGCTTGATTCCGATTCGGAAGATGAAACATGAAGTGGAACTTTTGTGCAAGCACTTTGTTCCTCTGTGTTCTATTGGCAGAAGGGCTTTAATTGAACTATGAATCCTTGTTTTGAACTTGATCATATAAAGTTTAAACCGTGAATTTACTTTCCTAAGTCTACTATGTCTTTTACCTGTGTCCTTAAAGTTTTCAGACCAGTTAGGTTGTTCAGCATGAGCTAAACCTAATGTGTAACAGCAGTTTTAAAATGCTACAGTTAAGATGTTTGGTTTGTGGGTCATATCGACATTAATGTTGAGTTTAATCATTTTCGGGACACTATGTATTTCGACCACCCAAAGTCATGCTGTGTGCAGCACATTTTGAATCATTTTAGGAATTGTTCCTTTATGTAATTGGATTCCCCCAACTCCTTACACCTGTATGCATAGGCTGAATTATCCTGAATACATTGGATGTCTTGTATGGTTTAAAATGTGAACCTTTTGCAGAGCTTTACTTGTATGAAATTGCAATTTAAAAAAAGCAATAAACATAAAGTTAAAAAAAAAAAACTTACAAAAAGGGGAAGCAGGGCTTATATTCCCTGGGTTTTCTTCAGGGGCAGAGGCAAGCAGGGTGTGAAGCAGGCTGCAGCCACCCCAGCTCCCAAGGTGCAAGCAAAGCAGAACCCTTGATGGGTCTGTACAGGTCGCCCATCTGTTTCCAGTGGGGGGAAGGTTGGGTATTTCCAGGAGTAGAAAAACATTACCACAGACAGGTGGTTCCTGGAAATAGTGAGTCAAGGTCTGTCCCTGCATTTCAACAAGTTCCCAAAACTGCAGGTGCACAGGGCCTTCAAACAACATGAAGTCTTGCTGTATTCTGTCTATATGCAGTGATCTCCAACTCTTGAACTGCCCCGGAGAGGTAAGGGTTAACTTTATGCCAAGGCATAGAACGTTGAGCTCGAGCTCGGGTTTTCAAACCTTTGTCTGTGATGCTCTGCAGTGTAACTGTCAGATTCTTTACTCCGCCTTACTGTGAAGTCGCTCCGGAGATTCCTCCTGTGCTTCGGTTCGGT
Organism: Neoceratodus forsteri; assembly: GCA_016271365.2. Taxonomy (NCBI): domain Eukaryota; kingdom Metazoa; phylum Chordata; order Ceratodontiformes; family Ceratodontidae; genus Neoceratodus; species Neoceratodus forsteri. Next base: position 22,128,534 of record JADMNL010000037.1, on the reverse strand, counting down.
TAAAGTACGAATTGATTGGTTTTTCTGAACTGCATTTTTTCTATTCGGTATTCTTACCTCTGTCTCGGTATCAGTAAGTGGTAGTATTGTAGGTAGCGTTTATAATTGTCTATTTTGTTTAAGAAATTGTTTTGTTCGGTTCTTTGCCGGTCGGTCCGGTTCAAAACCGAAACGATTTAAATCTGTGTTGTCTGTAATATTTCTCTGTGGTTTTCCGGTACTTATCGGCTCCTAAAAAAACCTGATTTCAGGATTTTTTTAACCGACCCGTACGGTTGGAACCAATAGGTGTGTAATTGCCTGACTTAACCGCCGGGTGAGGTGATTTTTTTTTTTGGGTTTAAGGCATATCTGAGAAACCCAGAAAGAAAACCGGACCCACTGGGTTTCAGCGCTGTACCAAGTGTAAGGTGGCCTTTGCTAAGGCTGACCCTCACCTTGTCTGTGTATATTGTCTGGGGTTTGACCACCTTAAAGAAGACTGCCAAATATGTACAAACGTTCCAAAATCCACTCTCGACACACGCTTGAGTAGGCTAAGGGAAAGGGAGGCAGAGAAGTCCGCTGACCCGGATAGCCAGCCCGGTTCGGTTACGGCTGAATCTGAGGAAGTGCCCACTGACCTGGGGGATTTTCCTCGGGCAAACGGAAAGCCAATTCTGCAGAATCTGTTCCAACTAAATGAAAAAGAAAATCAGCCGGTTCGGATCCGACTTCCCATGGTCCGACCGCTGAGGAAATAGCGATAGCGATTTCTGTTGTTCAGTCGCTTTGCCCGGTCTTAACCGAACCGGTGTCTGTTCAACACCGGTCGGTTCGGTTGGAGGTTTTGACTTCAGATGTGGATCCTGAAGCTTATTATGAGAATGATTGGGAGGAGGATGAAGATTATGACGGCCTGGATGAGCCAGTAGAGCCTGACATCTCCCCAGACAGGCCTTCTCAGGTTTCTCCTCCCAGGCTTTCTGAGTCCCCTTCCCATTTCTTGTTTTATAAGAAAGTGGCTGTGGCTCTTTAGCTTCCTGTGGAAGAGGCTGAACAGGATCAGGAGGAACCTGACTTCCTGGAAATGATGGATGTCCCAGAGTCAAAGAAGGTGTCTATTCCCTTACATAAATCCTTGGGAAAACAGACACAAAAACTTTTGCAATTTCCTACTTCCATACCTCCTGTGGAAAAAATAATGGACAGGAGGTATGCTTTGTCAGGTCCTGGGGCGGAATTCCTTTCTAATCATAGCAGCCATGTTGGGGTAGTGCAAGCTGCAGCCTGTGACAAGGCTAATATTCCTCTGGCATCTCACCCCCCAGACAAGGATTCCAGGAAAGTGGATGCCGTGGCAAAGAAGCAGTACTTGGCATCCTCTTTGGGAGTCAGACAATCTAACTATATGGCATGCACTGCCAGGTACCAGAAATCTATGTGGAATATGGTTCTGGCACTGGCTAAGAATGCCCCATCCCAGCTAGCCAATGAGCTGGAGCAGGTGGCTGCAAACGGTATAGAGGCATCTAAAGTGCAATTTCATGCTGCTGTTGGCTCTAATGATGTTTATTCCAGGGTCATGGCCACATCTATCTCCATGAGGAGATTTGCTTGGCTTAGGTGTACCAACCTCTCCCAGGATACTCAGGCTAAGGCCATGGATTTTCCTGTAGTTGGTAATTCTCTGTTTGGGGATCAAACAGAGAATTGTATGTAGAAAATGGACGAATGCAGGACCACTTATAGGAGTGCTGCAGCTAAAGGGAAGCAGACTACTCCTCAGAGGCAGCAGCTTAGGGGCAGGGGAAGGACTTTCTACAGGCTTTTTTACCAAGCCCAGGCCGCCGCCTCCTCCTCTTTCCAGCAGAGGGGGTTCTTTAAGGGAAGAGGTAGACGTGGGGTAACCAGGACCCCAGCAGCTACATAATCCAAGCCCCCTGTCAAGCAGACACCCTGAGGTGTCAGTCAGGGTTGCCTTCCCCAGTCCCAGTAGGGGGCAGGCTGGCTCACTACTCCCAGACCTGGGAGTCAGTTACTTCAGACAAGTGGGTCCTGGAAGTAGTGAGCCAGGGACTTGCTCTCAGTTTCAAAAGGTTCCCAAAAATGAGAGCAAAGTCTTTCAGTCCTCCCTCTCCCTTGGAGACAAAGGCCCTAGAGGCAGAAGTCTCCTCTCTACTGCTTCTACAAGCAGTGGAGAAGGTACCTCTTTGTCACAGGGGAAAAGGGCTATATTCAAGATACTTCCTTACCCCGAAAAAGACAAGGTAGTGGCGACCCATATTGGATTTAAGGTACCCGAACAAGCATTTGACAAAACCAAAGTTCAAAATGGTGACTCTGGGAGTAATTCTTCCCTCTCTGAGACCAGGCGACTGGCTAACTTCCCTGGATCTCAAGGATGCCTGCTTCCACATACCTATCGGGCATTCCCACAGAAAGTACCTCAGGTTCGAGTTGCCCTCAGGCCATTACCAATTCAGGGCCATGCCCTTCGGCCTGACATCTGCTCCAAGTGTGTTCACCAAGTGTCTTGCAGTGGTGGTGGCACTCCTCAGGAGGCAGGGCATCCTTCTGTTTCCATATCTGGACGACTGGCTTATAGTGGGCCAGTCCTCAGACCAAGTCAAGTCAGCATTAGAGGTCACTCAAAGACTTCTAGAATCCTTGGGCTTTATTCTAAATTTGGAGAAGTCTGTCCTAGAGCCAGCCCAGCTTCTCACCTTCATAGGGGTGGAAACAGATACAGTGCAAGCAAGGGCTTTTCTTCCTCCCTCAAGGGTTCAATCTCTGACCACTCTGGCTTCCTCCTCTGGTGTCTCCTCCAGCCAGACACTTCCTACAGCTGCTGGGACACATGGCAGCTTCCACTGCAGTAGTTCAGGGAGCAAGATTTCAAATGAGACATATTCAGTTTCATCTCAGATCTTTCTGGTCTCAGAAGAAGGACCCTCTCTCCAAACTGGTTCCAGTTTCCAAAGTTCTGGTCCAGGCTCTTCAGTGGTGGTTGGACGAGGACAACCTTCGACAAGGGGTCCCCTTTATCAGTCAGGCTCCTTCAGTGATTCTCACCACAGACGCCTCCCTCTTGGGGTGGGAGGCTCACCTAGATCATCTCACAGCTCAGGGAACTTGGTCACACCAGGAATCCCTGCTGCATATAAATCTTCTCGAATTAAGAGCTGTCTTTCTGGCACTCCAGACATTCTCAACAGTTGTTCAAGGGAAAGTGGTACAGGTCAGAACAGACAATACCACAACCATGTGGTACAGCAACAAACAGGGAGGCACTCGGTCTTCGGCCTTGTGCACAGAGGCCAAGAAAATTTGCTTCCTAGCCTATTTCCTTCAGGTTTCCCTGGTGGCGGTACACCTCCCAGGGAAGGATAACATCCTAGCGGATGCTCCCAGCAGGATTTCTCAGGGTCACCATGAATGGACCCATAACTGTGTCATTCTTCAGGTCATTTTCAGCAGATGGGGCACCCCAGAGATGGATCTCTTTGCAGCCCCAGACAATCATCGTCTTCCTCTCTATTGCTGCAGACCACCCCTTCTGGGCTCTGTTCCCCAGGATGCTCTTCTACTGAACTGGAAAAAGCAGGTTTCTGTATGCTTTTCCTCTGATATTCAGGGTTCTGATAAAAATCAGGTCTCAGCCTTGCAGGATGATTCTGGTGGCCCCAGACTGGGCCAGACAACCTTGGTATCTTCTACTGTTGTCAATGTCAGCAACACTGCCCTTGTGTCTCCCCAGGTGGTACAATCTCCTCACCTCTTCCCAGGGGAGGATTCTGTACCCCAACCTCCAGTCTCTCAGACTCAAAGCCTGGCTCTTGAAGAGCTAGAGTGTGAAAGTTTGCATCTGTCCCAAGCAGTGTTGGACATTTTAAAAGATAGCAGGAAACCTGCTACTAGGAAGACTTACAATTCCAAATGGAAAAGGTTCAGGTTCTGGTACTCCAGTAGGCATATTAAGCCAGAGCTGGCTGATGTTGCCACTGTTTTGGACTACCTGGTGCATCTTAATGGTTTAGGCCTCCGGTCTACTACCCTCAAGGTACATTTGGCAGCTGTGTCTGCATTTCTTTCAGCTGGTAAGGCTTCTTTTCTAGCTTCTCATGCAGTTTTCAAAAAATTTTTCAAAGGCTTGCTCCATGTCGGTCTTCTTTCCCAAGAGCCTACTCCTTCTTGGGATCTGAACGTCTGTATTGCACAGCTTATGCAGCTCCCTTTTGAACCCTTATCTTCAGCTGAGCTGAAATACTTGACTTGGAAAACTGTATTTTTGGTAGCCATTACCTCAGCTAGGAGAATCAGTGAATTACAGGCCTTGTCAGTGGAACCTGATTTCTTTTCCTTTCATAGGGATAAAGTGGTCCTTCGCACCAATAGAAAATTCCTTCCCAAGGTAGTGTCAGATTTTCATCTGAACCAGTCTACCTCTCTGCCTGTCTTTTTCGCTGATCATTCTTCTCCTGGAGAGAGGCGGTTACACAGTCTGGATGTGAAAAGGGCTCTGTTACTATATTGAGCATACTAAGGCCCATATGAAAGATTGTTCTCAGTTATTCCTCACTTATGGTGAGGTGGGAAAGGGCAAGCCTGCTACCAAAAGGTCTGTTGCCAGGAGGATTGTCTCGTGTATCCAATTTTGCTATTCCAAACTTGGGAAGGAGCCTCCCTCAGACCTGAGGGCCCATTCTACTAGAGGTACAGCTGCTTTGGTCGCAGCAGCTAGAGATATACCTTTACTGGATATATGTAAAGCAGCTACCTGGAAATCTTTTGATACTTTCACTAAGCATTACTCTTTGGACATCCTGTCACGAAGTGATGCTAGGTTTGACACAGCTGTGCTGCAGAGCCTCTTCCCAAAAGAGGTTCTTTAACTCCCTCCTCCAAGTGGGTACTGCTTGGTAGTCTGCGTATAGTCAGAATACAGCAAGACTTCATGTTGTTTGAAGAAAAAATTACTTGCCATAGTAATGTTGTTTCTTCTAATGGAGTCTTGCTGTATTCCGACCTCCCTCCCTGCCTCCCCTCCTGGAACCTAGTAGTTTTGGGATGTGGTGGGCAGGTACAGTGCTGCACCCCAGAGGTGCCCTAGACATGCCCCCTATCTTGGGGACTCTCTTTTCTTGCTTTAATTTTCGGAATCACTACCTTTTTGGGTTCTTTTGGGTTTTTTTCGACTTGAGTCTTTGACCTAGAACCTTTATTAGCCATTTGGCTCTAAAATTTGAGACAATTTCTTATACAGAGTTAGCTAATTTAGTCCTCGTAAGAATCTGACGGTTACACTGCAGAGTACCACAGACAGAGGTTTGAAAACCGAGCTCGAGCTCAACGTTCTATGGCTTGGCATAAAGTTAACCCTTAACTCTCCGGGACAGTTCAAGAGTTGGAGATCACTGCTTATAGTCAGAATACAGCAAGACTCCATTAGAAGAAACAACATTACTATGGTAAGTAATTTTTTCTTCCCACCTCCTATACCCCAGCAGAAAAACTCCTGCTGGAGTTGAAGGTCAAAAAGCAGTTACAGAATAACACAGTGGAAAATGTTCCCTCTGCCCAGTGTGGCAAGGGTCTCTATTCCAGGTATTAACTCATCCACAAGAAAAATGGAGTGTGGCAACCCATTTTAGACCTAAAATTTTTGAACACTTGAAAAAAGAAAAGTTCAAGATGGTGACACTGGCTGCAGTGATCCCATCTCTGCAACAGGGACATTAGTTGGGGTCACTGGATCGGAAGGATGTCTACTTTCACGTTCCAGGCCGATCGATCATTTCCAGGCCAGATTGTCCTGCATATTGGATTATAGCGTACACCTACAGTTTCAAGGCCTTCGTCCTTCTACCCTTAAGGTGCATCTTGCAGCAATTTCAGTGTATGCTTCGACTGGCACGGATAGATCAATAGCCTCCCTTGCTGTTTTCTGAAGGTTCTTCATGGATCTGACCCACTTAAAGGGAAACTCCTATCAAGACCCTAAGAGCAGCAGCGGCTGCAGAAACGCTTGTTTAGGGCTTTTAACATTAAAGTAAATTTTTTCATTACCTGGTGCCACGGAATTTTAATTAAAAAGATCTGCTCACTCCATAATGGCAACAGAGCCCGGGTGGACATCTTACGCACCCCAGGTGACTTCCGTTGCGAAGGTTATGCTAATGAGGGCTACCAACAAATGGCAGATGTTGGTAGCCCTCATTAGCATAACCTTCACAACAGAAGTCACACAGGGTGTGCGAGATGTTCGCCCGGGGCTCTGTTGCCATTATGGAGTGAGTGGATCTTTTTAATTAAAATTCTGGGGCACTAGGTAATGAAAAAATGTGCTTTTATGTTAAAAGCCCTAATCGGGCATTTCTACAGCCGCTCCTGCACTTAGGGACTCGGTAGAAGTTTCCCTTTAAACCCTCCTTTTAAATATCCAGTCCCTCCCTGGGACTTATCCTCTTTTATTGCCCAGCTCATTGGTGCTTCCTTAGAGTCTATGGCAACTGCCACTCTGAAGTATGTTACCTTGGAGCCAGTTTTCTTGATAGCCCTCACCTCAGTCAGGAGAGTGAGTGAGCTCCAGTCTGTGTACAGATTCTAACTACATTATCTTCCATAAGGTACCTCTGAGGATCAACAGAAAATTTCTTCCTAAAGTGGTTTCAGAATTTCACTTCAACCAATCTGTCACACTCCCTGTTCCTCACTGAAAAATCCACACCAGGGGGAGCAGAGGCTCCATGGCCTGGATGTTGAAAGAGCTTTAAACTACTACTTGGATCGCACAAAGGATGTTGGGTTGGACAGGTCCACATCATACAACAGTTTTGTCATCTGTTGGGTGTAGGCCAAGGAAAGCCAACATCCAGGAGGACTGTTGCTCGCGGGATAGTGGCTTGTATACAGTTCTGTTGTGGCAGAGCTGGCAAACTTCCACCTGAAAGCCTGAGGGCCCATTCCACCAGGGGCACCTGTGCCTTGGTGGCAGCATCTAAGGGTGTCTCCATTCAGGAAATTTGTAAAGCAGCTACATGGAAAACCGTACACAGCTTTACAGAGCACCACTGTTTGGACATACGGTTCGGAAGGGATACCAGTTTTGGCTCTGCTGTCTTGCAGAACCTTTTCCCTAAATAGGTTCTGTACCCGGCCTCCTAAGGTACTGCTGTGGAGTCTACATGTGTCTAGCAATAGTGAGGGATTCCTGGGGTTTGTTGAAAACCTTACCTACTGTAGTAATGTTTTTTCTAAAGGGATCCCTCACTATGCTTGACAATCCCTTCCCTACCTCCTCTTCCAGAACCTGGAAAAGGTTCTCTCAGTAGACAACTCTTAGCCCCTAGTTAAGCATTTCTTGTTGCATTGGCTCACAACTGAAATTCTTTGTTTCATTTTCATTTGTCTGTCTCTGAAATAGATTTTTTGAGTTAGAACTTTCTGGTAGTCATTTAGCTAGATTTGGTGGTCACTGCTCCCCTACAGTTTAAGAAATAAATCATTAGAGGGCAGGGGGGAGTGTGACCCCAGCAGAGTTTGGAATTTCATTCTAAAGTTCTCTAATTAGCATAACATTTTAGGCTCTGGCGCAGCTCATTCCAGGGGAATGATTGCAGTTGTCAAGCACAGTGAGGGGATCCCTCTGGAAGAAACAACATTATTACGGTGAGTAATTTGTTCATCTCCTCAGTGTGCACAATTTTCACTAAAGTACCAGCTTACTCAAGTAGCATTGTCAATGTCAGGAGCCGCAGACTGATTGCTGTTACTGATCTGACTGTTTAGGGTATCAAGTAATGGAGGATTGGGGTGGGGCTAGGGGGATACATACAGAACTGGTTTCAGGGTCCAACGAGACAGAAAACAAAAAAGTGAGATTCAGGGCCTGATGGACAGAAACCTGCTGCCCCTGCAGAGGAGCTGTTGAGATGTTTCAAGGAGTGTGGAGGACCTGTTCCACACATGCAGGGATCACCACACGTCCTTGAGCTAATGGCCATCTCTGCACCCAATCCCTGTCCTCACATGTGGCTACATGCATGGGCAGGATAGGGGTGAGCTAGGGGCATGAGCGGGTATGCACCTGGTCCTGCAAACAGTCTCTGCAGAGGGGGCTAAAGCTAAATAGCCCCAGGGGCTGCATTAGCGGCTACATACCCCCTCTGCAGAGGCACAGCTTTTTTTTTTTTTTAAATTTGTTTTTTTGGGGTTTTCTCCTGTTTCCCCGAGCTCCTGTACATGGCCATACTTTGTGCGAGGTGCGCACGCACACCGAAGCCAGCTCAACTCCTTCCACCCACCCGCACTGCTGCCCTGCCCACCTACATTACCCCATCGGACCTCCACCCAGTGATGAACGGGACTACGGGAGGGTCAACAACCCATCACCACCACCCCTGGGAGAGGAGAGCAGCCTAACGGCATGCTCAGTCCTGCCCCCCAAAATGCCGGCACTCAGATGACCCGAGGTTGTTTCCGAACCCAGGTTGCCGGTGTAGCATGAGGTGTGGCGTCCAGTGCCTCAACTCTCAGTGCCACTGGATCGGCTCCCACAGCTGCCTTTTCTGGACCCAGTGGCCCCCTCACCAGTGATAGCAACATCCATGGTTCGCTGGGAACAGTGCTGGCACTGACCAGCAATGTTCTAATAACCCCAACTGTTTTGGCACCCCGATTGGGATACAGCTGCTCTTGGAGGACTGCTGTATCCAGTTCTCTGCACCCTGCTCAGGCAGGGATCCACAGACAGCTCAGGACAGGTATCTTTTTGGATGGCTGAAGTCTGGGACAGCTCTACCCACCCCCTACCCAAATACTCTGATTTGCACTGGCAGAGTGCTGCTGGGGGTGTGTATGGATGCAGTCGGTTGTGGATGTGAATATTGGTGTGCACAGCTGCTGCAGGAATATGCTCAATTTGAGCATAGTGCAGTCATTTGTCTTGATTAGGCCGATACATAGAAAGTGAACAGAGGGTAATGAAATATGAATAACAAATGCCGCAGTGCTTCTGTTCTTTAATATACAAAAAATTGTTTATTCTGTGAGGCTGCCCTTCCTTAATTGTTAGTATTTAGGGCCATCTGTTAACAAGTTTAAAGAAAAAGCAAGTTTCCTGTTTTATTATACAATACTTTAATTTTATAAATGTCGTGTTTGCCTTCGGACACTTAGTGTACAAACAAGTTTGTTGTTACTTTTTTTTTTGTAGAGTAACTTGAGTATGCATTCTGGGGCCTCATACCTTGCACAAGTCCCACCTCCTCCCCCTCCGCCTCCCCCACCTCCACCCCAGTCTCTGGCTGCTCAGGTCCAGTCCAGCGCAGGTGGGAACACGGTGGTGGAGGTGTATAGCAGTTCTGCAGCAATGTCGGGGAACGCAACAACAGAAGTACAGACTCTTGGCATGCAACAGTACCAGCAAATCGAGGTAACATCAGCACTTTTCATCTTATTTTGCTGTTTTAAAATTTTTAAGTGTTGATTTCAGTGCTTGTGAAAGTTGAGAAATTGGTGGTGCAAGAATCTGTGGCTCTGAAAATTGAAAATATTTGTACTGCGATCACAGGCTTCTTCAGAAGCAGTGTTCTCAAAATTAGTAGTAGCATACTACAGTGCATCAGGGACAGTATATGAGAATTTGAGCTTAGAATTGGTGCCATGTTAGGTATCACAGATTTCATTTGAAACGTTATTATGGTAAAAGGCAAGTTCAGGGCTGCCTGAAAATAATGCTGTTTTCACGTCCAGTGTGGTGCATCTGGCAGCGTGTTGCGTTTGATTGCAGCCGGAGTTATCTTGACAGCTTCACTAGAAAATCTTGAAGGTCCCATTTTGATACTACCCTTGTGAAGGTATTTAATTAACTTATAAGACATGGCCAGGGGTTAGATTAACAGTCTGTTAATCACCCCCTAGGGCCATAAAGTAGCACGATGTGCAGGCAAGTGCCTTAGTGCCCCTAGCGGTGATAAACTGTTAACCTAACTCATGGTAGTGCCATATTGCTGTTACAATAACTGTTGGGGGGAGGGGGAGTGTTCAAAGTGTACCTTTTGAATGTTTTTCCTCATTGAGAGGGAGATTTTTAATAAAATAGTTCATCCACCAACAATTTAAGAATGCTGGGTCACAATCAGAATGCGTCATTTCAGTCATTCAGTAGAGCTAGAGAAGGGAATGCTGACAGGAAGAATTCATGCAGCATGGTGATCAGGCTGTACATGACAGTGTAGCAGAGATGATTAAAAGGGTATTTGAAAAGGAGAAATGTGATTGGCTGATGACATTCGATGTTGTGCTTGTAGAGCCTGATTACTGGCGTAATGCTTTAGCAGGTCCTACATTTTCTAAATGTTCTAGTAACAGAACGCAGAGTCACCATTAAAACTAGCAGCAGGCCTATCATTAAATGAATAATCTTAAAAACAAACAAAAATCTAAATTGCTGGTGCCATGCCTGGGAACCGATTTGGCATGATACCGCGGAACTTTTGCCACGGTTTCTTGCCATGTGGTGGTTAAATATTTGGCTCACGTTATCTTGCATTGACTCCCTGATTTATTTTGGCATTTGGCACAGTCTATGCTAGCTCTGAATGCAGTTTTTCTTGTCTTGGTTGTCTGCTTTTTAAACTACACCTGCTGTGTTGCCACTGAACACCTGTTCTCATGTCTCTTTCAGTATTTAAACTCTTTTGCCTGCCCTATTTGTAGAGCTCACGTCAGTGTTTGCTGTACGTTTTCAGAGAGGAACTGCAAAAAACTCTAAGATATCATCGTTCAGTGGCTCCAGAAGAAGTCTGTGAAGCATGACTATTCCTCTCTCTCTCTCTCTCTCTCTCTGGAGGGGTAAGGCAGAGCACAGGAGTCCCATAGGTGGTAGTTTTCAGTGAGTTACGATTGATCTCCCCCTCTGCCAAGAAACATTGGACAGAGTATCAGACTTTTACACATACTGTCAAATTCAAGGTAGGAAAGTACACAGTGGAGAATGGCATTTTGAAAGCTGTCAACTACTACCAGTCATGCTGTAACACCTCTAGAAGTGCGTGCTCAGTGAAAAACTTCAAAAAATACTACTTTGCGAAATTGAGCCAAACTCCCGACCCTAACCAGCTCACACCAGATCCCTAGACCAAACAGATTTTTTTGTACCAAAAGATGTAGAATTGGAGCTCAAAAAAATCATAAAGAGTTTATGTTCAGAGGGCAACGTTGCATACAGTGCCTTCAGAAAGTATTCACCCCCCCCTGGATTTTGTCACATTTTGTTGTGTTACTACCAGAATTTTTAATGCATTGAAATGATTTTCTTCCCCCTTGATTCACACAGCATACTCAACAATGTAAAGGGGCAAAATAATTTATATTGTGTAACAAAAACTTACGAAACATTAAAAACTGAAATATCTTGTTTACTTAAGCATTCACCCCCCTGAATCAATACTTTGTAGAGCACCTTTGGCAGCAATTACAGCTTTGAGTCTTCTTGGGTATGTCTGTATCAGCTTTGCACATCTGGATTTGGGGATTTTCACCCATTCTTCCTTGCAGATTTGCTCAAGCTCTGTCAAATTGGATGGGGAGCGTCGGTGAACCGCAATCTTTAAGTCTTTCCACAGATTCTCAATGGGATTCAAGTCTGGGCTTTGGCTGGGCCACTCAAGGACATTCACCTTCTTGTTCTGAAGCCACTCCAGTGTTGCTTTGGCTGTATGCTTGGGTCGTTGTCCTGTTGGAACGTAAATCTTCGCCCCAGTCCAAGCTCTACTGCAGACTGATGCAGGTTCTCCTCAAGAATGTGCCTGAATTTGGCTCCATTCATTGTTCCCTCTATCCTGACAAGTGCCCCAGTCCCTGTTGCTGAAAAGCATCCCCATAACATGATGCTGCCACCACCATGCTTCATGGTAGGGATGGTGTTACATGGGTGATGAGCTGTGTTTGGTTTGCACCAGGCATAGCGCTTTGCATTCAGGCCAAAGAGTTCAATTTTTGTTCCATCAGACCAGAGAATCTTTTTGCCACATGGTCTCGGAGTGTGCCACCGTGCCTTCTTGCAAACTTCAGGCATGTTATTATGTGGCCTTTTTTCAGGAGTGGCTTCCGTCTAGCCACTCTCCCATAGAGGCTACATCTGTGAAGTGCTGCAGAGATTGTTGTCCTCTGGACAGGTTCTCCCATCTCAGCCATGGAACTCTGTAGTTCTGTCAGGGTGGTCATTGGGTTCTTGGTCACTTCCCTGACCAAGGTCCTTCTTGCCCGGTTGCTCAGTTTGGGAGGACGGCCTGCCCTAGGAAGAGTCTGGGTGGTTCTGTAATCTTTCCATTTCCTAATGATGGACTTGACTGTGCTCCTGGGAACTTTCAACACCCTAGAAATGTTTTTATACCCCTCCCCAGATCTTTGCCTCCTCACAATTCTATCACGGAGTTCTACGGACAGCTCCTTGGTCTTCATGGTAGAGTTTCTGCTCTGACATGCACTGTCAACAATGGGACCTTATATAGACAGGTGTATTTCCTCTGAAATCATGTCAACCATTTGAACTGACCACAGGTGGACTCATTCAAGTTTTAGAGTGCTCTCACAAGGAAATTGGATGCACCTGAGCTCAATTTGGAGTATCATAGCAAAGGGGGTGAATACTTATCAAATCAAGACATTCCAGGTTTTTATTTTAAATTACATGCACAAAAAAATTCCAGAAGTTTCATTCCACTTTGACATTATAGAGTAATTTGTGTAGATACGTGACAAAAAAATTCCATATAAATGTATTTTAATTTGAGTTTACAGCATCACAAAATGTGACAAAATCCAAGGGGGGGGGGGTGAATAGTTTCTGAAGGCACTGTACATTGGTGTGGTATCAGCAGTTTTCAGGAACACTCTTTTTTTGTCATAGTAACTCCAGAGACTCAGAGGAGAAGGCAGGAGTAGTCTTTGACAATGTGCTTGAATACATAATTATGTAATTTTAAAGGTTTTCTATTTACTGTAATGTCATTTTTCGCAGCACGCTTGTGACAGTCACCATGGCAGCAGAGACGTGCCATAGCTTACACTGACTCAATGCACTTGCAGCATGACTGCACTCAAGCTCGCAAACCACTGCGGAAAGACTATTTTGTTATAAAGCAAGTAAAAATTAAAAATAAAAGCTTGTTATGTAACAGAAATGTACAGATTTTTTGACCAGCCCCTATTTTAATAATAGCAAGAAGGCACTCCCAGGGATTATTTTAATGTTCTTGTTAATCACCCCCCCAGGGGCAATATGGCACTTGGCTGCACCTCGTGCTATATTACACCCCAAGGAGTGATTAACTTGAACATTAACACAACCCCTGGTCGTGCCGTATTGGTTCGTTAATGTAAGGCTGTTGGATTGCTGACAGCCAATCAGAATGGAGCATTTCTGCGACCCTTTTTATAATACCAATTTATTGGAGCCAGCCTGCTGGCACAGCGGTTGAGCTTCCACTTGTGATGCTGTCAACCCAGGTTCAGGAGTGAGCCCGGGCATCAGAGGGCTAACTGGTGCGAGGTTGGACAAGCATTCCTTGGACAGCACTCCACTTCAAGTGGGGGGAGGGTTGGTTTCACCTAGTATCCGAGTGACACCCAACAGAGGCTGGGTGTACATTGAGCTAGGGACCACAGACACGAGGAGGCAGCAGCAGATGTCTGCGGGGTATGCATGGGAGCACGCATACCTGTGCGCTGACATTACTGCACATCCGCATCTCTGGGGGAACTGACACAAAGTTCAAGTTCAAGTTTATTGCAGGAAAACTCCATTGAGCAAACTCATTCACAAGGAGGTCCTCCCCGTGCAGCAGCACAGAGTGGCGGTTCCTCTCCTCGCTGAATAAGGCCCCGGTGTAAATCTCGAGGCAGACAACATATGTGGATCTCGGTCTCTCCCTGGGGCTCCGCCATAGGGGATAAGCTATGGCCCTTCGTCTCTGGCAGCCAAGGAACAATGCTGGTGGAGGTAAGTGAGGACAGGCCTGGGAAACATCCTGCAGCACAATGTACAAAAAGAGATGGGGGTTGGGGGTGGATCAGTTTATTGGAACTCAAACATTTGAAAACACTTTTTAATACTGGACGGTTTGATGAAATCGCTGCATAGTATTTCATGTTGAAGGCAGCTTCATACTGTATATGTTCATTCCTCATGCCAAAAGGGAAATGCTGAAATGCACTTATCCCACCAGAGTTAGTCATAGTTGTAGTACTTTCACATATTGCTGGATCAAATAAGGCATGGAGTAGTCTCTGTCATTATTCCTCATTGTATACTTAAAAGTGCTCGAGGGGAGCTAACCATGTGGTTCAAGGGCTGGTGCCAGGAAAAAGGACACAAATTTGTAGGTAACTGGCAACAGTTTTGGGAGCGAAAGTTCTTTAAATTCAATGGACTGCATCTGACTAAGGAGGGAGTCAGTGCATTGGGGCAGAAATTTGACATCTTTGCAGAATATTTAAACTAGCAGATGGGAGAGGGGTGCAGCACCCTACATCGAATGGGAAGAACACCCCCAGCTAGTGATCAAACAGGAGTTCAGCATGTTTGTAGTTCATTGCATCACCAGGTGAGGAAAAGGTCCGCTGCCTATTCGACATGCAGGGGAAACGCCGGACCTCGCCCAACAACGAACGCACCGAAATCTGGCCAATGGAAAATCATGTACACAAATGCCCATAGTCTGGGAAACAAGATCCCAGACCTGCAGGCAACAATGACAGAGGCTACACTGGACATAGTAGCCATTAGCGAGACATGGTTCACCAGTAACCACATTTGGGAGACTTCAGTACCTGGCTGTGTACTGTTCAGAAGAGACCGAGGTGCAAAACAGGGCGTGAGGGGGAGTGGCCATTTATGTCAATGAAAATATCAAAGCTACAGAAATTCAGAATACACATAAGGAGCCAGAAGAACTGTGGGTCACTCTGGAAACATGAAATGGGGACAGCCATACGAACTGGGGTTGTCTACAGGCCTCCAGACCAGGGGGAGGACATAGACACATTACTGTTAGAAGATATACAAAACATGACAGCTAAAGGGGAGGTTCTGATAATGGGAGACTTCAAAATTCCAGATACAGATTGGTCAATACCAGCCGGAACATCTGCCAGAACTAGACACATAGTGAATTCCCTGCAGGGGGAGGGCCTCAAACAATTAGTACAACAACCCACAAGACACAGGGCTATCCTGGATCTAGTACTGACTAACGGGGAAAGGATCACAGATCTCCAAGTAGATGGTCACCTGGGGGCCAGTGACCATCACATGGTATGGTTGTTTGGCCACTAGAACTAAATCATCCCATTCCAAGGCAAAAATATGGAACTTCAGAGGACCTGACTTTGATAAAATGGCCAACAGTGTTAAACTAGCCCTGGCAAGAAGGTGATGGGGTACAGGCAAAGTGGGCAAGCAGTAAGGATGCAATACTTGAAGCAACATCCCATTGTGTTGGGGAGAATAGCAAGGGCAAAAGGAGGAGGAAACCACGTTGGTTCCCAAAAACAGTAGCAGAAAACTTGAGCTGAAGATCTAGGCAGGTTTTTTTCAGTGGATGGCTACAGACCTGAAACTTTAAATGTCCTTTTCCCTTCCGGCTGTTCCTCTCTCCCCTCGCTCACCTGCTGAAGTTGCTGCTTACCTTTCTTGCAGTTCTTGTGACTGCTTCACCTGAGACTCCCATCTACTAGCATTCAGTCTTCTCTTTACTAGTGGATAACCCTGTATCTCTGCTGTTATCTCTATAATTCAGAGGCTACTCCCCGTTCACCTCACATACCCCCGCCCCTACTCCTCCCCCACCAGCTTGACAAGGCCTATGGCTGCCACTTCCTACCTTTCGTACCACCCTGTCTACCTCACCCCCCCCTGCCCCTACCCCTCCCACACCAGCTTGACAAGGCCTATGCTGTCACTGCCTATCTTTCTTAACCCTCCCCCGCTGACCTCACCGCTTGTCCCTACCCCCCCCCAACACCAGCATGACAAGACTTATGGCTGCCACTTCCTACCTTTGTTTCTCCCATTTTTATTCCCCCCACATCTGCGCTTTCCTCCTATTAGAACGATAAAACTGCGTATAGATACATGTATATTTGCTCACTTTATTTTACTGTTTTGGAAACCTTGTACTTTTACCCCTTTGTATGTTTTGTCTCCCCTCCCAATTGACGTGGAACCTTTGTAAATGAGTGGTCAGTGCTCAGATATATTGTAATCCAAGAATGAATGAACAAATAAATAAAATAAAAAAATACCTGCCTGACTCATTAGCCCTGACATGAGGCTTTTTTATTTTAATTTTTTTTTTTAATTTTGCTGTTGCCACTTGATGTACTGTTCATACATTCACTACACACTACAGTCTTGACATCGCCTCTTATAGACATTCTAGTTTTGGCCTCAGTATTCTGCAAGGCCTCCGTACTCGGGATCATTAGATCCTGTCGTCCTCCCTGAGTGCTTGGTACTGCTTGTGAATCATTCCATGATGTGACTCAATGGAGGGAGATATCTTTGAAGAAGACAGAGTAGCTCTTTATCGATGCTATCTCCTTCACTAGCCCACACCTTGGAACTGTGAGCCATCAGCGTCAGGACCACATAAAAACGTTCTGCTAGCTGGGGGCTGCCCACGACAGTGTGCGGTGTCATCGTGCATATAACATGGGTGGTCCCAACACCCCTAATTTTCTTTCTCCCACCATCGGTCATCCTCATCTCTGACCTGTTGAAGGAAACAATGTCAAAAGCCGCATTTTTGTTCTGTTGCTCCAAAGCCTGGAGTTTTTTGGCAAGATGCGTTGTCCCTTTCTTGGAAAGGGAAATTCCTGTTCATGTTGCCCCATTCCTCTGATGCAGAGGGTTCTGCTCAAGTTACAGGTGGAGAGTGCCACTCTCATCCTCTTTGCTCCATTCTGGCCTCGTTCGATATGGTTTCCACTCTTACAACATCTGGTGGAGGAGCATCCTGTTCCTCTACATCTGTGTAGGGGTCTGTTGCCACAGGGCAAGGGGTCTTTGATCCATACGGAACCAAAGTCTCTACATCTGCATGCCATGCTCCTGAAAACATTACGATTGCACATTTTGGGGTGTCCCCGAAGGTTGTTGATGTCCTACTTGTGGCTAGGAAGCCTTTTATGAGACATACTTATTCCTTGAAATGGAAGCATTTCACTCTGTGGTCTGCTTCCCGGAATATGGACCCTTTTACATGTCCTGTGAATTCTAAGGTGGAATACTTGCTTTCGATATCTGACTCACATTTGCAGTATTCCTCTATTAAGGTGCATTTGACCACTATATTAGCTTTTCATGCCCCTGTTGATGGTCATACTGTTGCCCAGTTAGAGAGGTCCCATGTTTTTCAGAGATGTGTCCTACATGCAAAACCTCCTATCCATAATCCGGTCCCACCTTGGAACTTGAATTTTAAACCTGAGAAATTGACGTTGGCTCCTTTTGAGCCTGCTGTGAGTTGTGGCTTACATTTCCTCTCATGGAGATGTTATGTTTTAGTTGCTGTGACTTCTGCTCAATGGATTTCCAAACTTCAGGCATTGATATGTGAACCACCTTATTTGATTTTTCACAAAGACAAAGTCTCTTTACGTATGAATCCTAAGTTTCTGCCAAAGATTTTTCAGAATGTACTATATACCTTGTTTATTATCCTGAGCACGCAAAACAAACTGACACACTGCTCCATACTTTAAATGTACATAGATCACTGAGATGTTAATCGCACCAAGGACTGCAAAGTCTTTCCAATTGTTTGTTTCATTTGCCCATGGAAGGCCCCCATGTCTAAGCAGTGCCTGTTAAAAGTGCAGGGAAATTGTGTTACGCTTTGTTACAGGAAGCACGGTAAGGAACTTACTGGTGCTGTCCGTGATCATTCCACAATGGGTATGGCCACTTTGGTTGCTCTCAAAAATGTCCCTATTGGGGGCGTGGCTTGGGAACCAAGATGGAAGCTGCCTGAATCTTCTGCTCGCTGTCCAACTGCCTATCCTTCATCATCCTGCCAGTAGATGTTGACCTAAACTCATTACAACTGCAGCACTTTGTTCCACTAACATCGATGCACCCATAGACCGAATTATTTTGTGGACAATTACCTACCTGGTTTGGGGAAGACAAATCTGAGGCCTTTTGACATGAGAATGCGGCCCCCTACATTTGCAGGGGCGCCACATCCATACCTTTCCAGATTACTCTCCAGTGCACTTGGAGCGCCATAAAGAATTCACAGCTGCCAGATATGCCCTGATGGCATTACAGGTACTGTACAGCCTCTGGTACCCAGCAACTCTCTATCACTCAGAATGGCATCTCACATTCCTTCCAGGATCCAGAGGCCACAGAGAACTTTATAACTAGATCATGACCTGATGCAGCACTGGGTTGGAACATCACCGACAAGGACAGTGTGATCAAGAACTGTGTGGCAAAAATGCCATCTCTTTTGTTTTGGGGGGGGGGTTCTGCCTCCCAGACCGAAGGATTCTCACTCCAGAGGGGCGATCACGGGGCAAGATGAAATTTGTGGGGCCGTAGAATACTGTTTCCATGGCCCCTTGTTAAAAAAAAAAAAAAAGATAAGTCCCGATCGCCAAAATCTAGGATTATAACCTTGTTCTCCAGTGCCATCTGGCCAGGCTGCTCTATGCCTCAGCATTCCACATCACGGAAGCAGCTCTGCCAGCCTCCTGGATTTTGGTGCCCTTGTCCACTATCAACACCACGGACAGCGACCTGGGGAGCGCTTACTGCAAGTGCTGTAAATCTCCTCTCGCTGTCCGTGGTAGCACTTTCCAGACTAGCACTCAGTTGATTGGCGCTATTCTGGTAGCGCAGTTCTAGGGGGTTACCGCCCGATGCACAGCTTCCGGACCTGGCAAGCATAGAGGTCTGACCCCCATGGATGTAGCATTGGTCTTACCCACTCTACCTGAGCAGCCTGCACTGGTGGCCAGCTCGGCTCGGGGTTGGGGCCTCCACAATCTCCGACGACCAAAACTTGGCACCTAGCATCTTAGAAGAGGGTCTGAGTGGGTGCAAAAAGATGGGACAAAGAGGAAAGGATCCCCGATGCCACGACAGCTGCCCGAGGGAACTGTAGCCGAAACCGACAGGGATCCTCTGGGAGCTCAGAGAGAGAGGCCTATGGCGGTCGCCACCCCCCCCCCCGCACTAATTGAGATGGCTCCAGCGCAGCAGCCCAAGCCCCAGAAACAATGTATAACTAACCTCCAGTTCATAGCTGTGGGGATGTTCCGGTTGCACCGCATGCCCCGCCTCGCCGACTTGACTGTGTACAGTACAGCTGTACGCCCATTGGTCCACGGCGTGGAGCCAGTGGAGCGTCATACTACAGTCAGATATGTGGAATGGATTGACATATCTGGACTTGGTACGGCATAGTCTGCACGCCCATTGGCCCACGCCAGGATCAATGGGCGACAGCTGTACTGTACGAGTCAAGTCTAGGGCAGCTTCTGCAGGTGGGGAGCTCACCAAGGACCGGGGTGGGGTGGTGGGGCTCAGTAGGAGGGTGGGGGTACTTCTGGACCACCAGGGTTGGGATTTAATCTTTCTTTTGACTTCTGCCCACGATCGGGCTGTGAGTGGTCCACTGGACCACCAGGGATATGGGACGATTTATTTATTATACATATGCCCGTGATCGGGCTGCCAGCGGTCCACTGGACCACCAGGGATATGGGAAGTTTTAATTATTATACATATGCCCATGATCGGGCATGGGGGGGGCGCTACCCGATGGAGGGTGGCCACCCACAGCTGCTGGTTGCCGTGTTGCGCCCTGCAATATGGCAGCTCACCTGTGAGTGGCTGGCTGTTACTCTTTTAATTTTTGGAACAACTGTATGCGGTGCATGTGGGGGTTGCGCCTGCATGGGCTTCGCATCCTGGGCTGTATGCCGGGGATGTGCTGGGGTATGCATGTACGCGCTTCACTGCGCAGCATACATTACTGATATGCCCCGCGCATCGGGATTTGTGCCACGACTTTTCCCTTTGAATATCCATTAACAAGATTATGGTTAGTTGAGATACAACTGTGTTAGCGCATGTGCAACCTTCCGAATATCCCACCCAATGTGTTTAATTTTGTGTCCTGGAAGTTGTCAAATTGGGACCTAGAGGTGGCAACCTGGATGATAAATTAAAGTATAGAGAATCATACTGGATTTACCCATTAGGAGCATTGGTTGCCCCAGGACTCAGTAACTGAATAGAACTGCTGCCTTGCTTGAAAAGAAGCAGATGAAATGTGCTCATTGGCTTTTAAACCTTATACCATCCTCATCCTCTGTCTTTTATTCCCCGGCTAGGTGAAGTGCATTCTGGAGATGCTGTCCTGTTACTTGGCTATCGAAAGCTTTAGTTGATATGATACAGTGTGTATTACTCATGTATTTATTTTATTTTTTAGGAACAAATGATGTAGGATTGCTCTCTGGTGCGGGGAAGCCTTGAAATTCATACCAAGGAATTAGTTTATAACGAAGTTACACTGCCACAACAAGTGACAAATGGACTATTGCTGTTACCACTTTTGCTGTGTGTTTAATATGCAGTTTGATGTGTTATGAGTGATAATTTATGAAAGTTTGGTGGCCTTTTTATTCATGTTATTTATGTATCATTTGGCACTTTATGGATTGTTCTTCATACTATTTATTATATATAGTGAATTACCCATGCTACTGCCACTTTAAATGTAACCCTATTTATGTATAATGCAATACAATAGAGAAACATCCCCTGATACTGTACTGGTAGTACGAAACCGATAGGGGTTTTGTGTTGCTGTGCCCTATTGCTGGCTGATACTGGCGGTTGTTTTTTTAACCTTTTTGGATCAATAAAAGTAAGCCTTTTTTGAACCAAGCGGAGGAGTGCTGGTTATTGCTTTCCTTGGATTGTCAAGAGTTCTTCCCACAAAGCTCAAACCAGACCCATAGTATCACAATATTACAGTAACTGTTTTTCATGTTTATCATACTGTGAAAATGTTCAGTCTTCCTCAAGTCAGTCTTCACCATTCATCACGCTTGGGTCTAGACTGGAGGACTGGACTCTGCTCAGGAGCTTGTCTCTTTAAAAAATTTTTGGAGCTGGGGGAGCCGATGTCAGAGGCGGCACTGCTCACGAGGCAGATGTACTACGTGGCGCTCACGGACTGGCCCGTAATCAACGCCAGCCCGTCCCAGCTCCTCCGTTCTGTTTTTCCCCACCGTCGAGGAAGGATTTCAGTGAGGGAGTGTCATCGCAAGTTCATCAGCTCTGTTCTGTGCTTTGACCTACTCGATGTCGCGCTTCATCGATGTCGTAGTACGATGCTGTAAGTTAGGTACTGTTTTTGGCATCAATTTTTTTTCTTTATTTTAAAGACTTTTTTGTGTGGCGTCAAATTTTTTCTTACCCTTTTTTGTTTTTCTTTCCATCAGCGGCGATGTTGGGTCTGGGGCCTAAAATGTCTTTGAGGAAAGCGGGACTGCCCCCATCTGTCGGTGCCCCCTGTTGCCACTCCATGACCATATCTGACCCACACAACCGCTGTTTTTGTTGTTTGGTTCCCTGCTACGCTATGGACGAGTGTAACACCTGTTTTTCTTGTTTTGCATAAATTATTTATTAAGTTTTGTATATAACCACACAACAATACATACCAGCACCACAACATTAGAATTACGACATACAAAAAACAAGGACAAGACACCTAGAGTAGATAACCAAAAAAGAGAATAGTAAAACACAACAAATTTAAAACAGATAACCTAAATCCAATTCTCAAACCCCAGCCTGTTAATCAGTGCTTATGTGTAATTAAATGTATTAGTTATACATAGGGACAGATGTTCAGAAGAGTTCAAATAAGTTACAATAAAAATAAGATTATGTATGCTGGCAATATGTATAGTACAGTGGAGTTGATCTTCATATACTAAGACTACTTTGACATAGGTAGGCTAAAAGAGTTTTATATTGATACAGACAATGATGGTACGACATATCTTCCCCCATTTCCCACTCCCACGTCTCATGTCTGTAAACCTTCTCTTATTGCTACAGCCTCACCCAGAGAGGGGGATGCCAACAATGGTTCCCAAACCAGAAGAAAGCACTCCTCTTTGTTTTTAACAATATATGTCAGGCGCTGTAGTACCAGAACCTGAATGGTCATAGCCTTCCACTGCTGAATCGTGGGCATAACTGCCGATACCCAGGTATTGAGAATGCAATGCCTGGCCAAAACCAGTAAGATCCTGATCCACCTAGGAGAGGGTATCCATTCCTCTACATCCAGGTCATCCGCCCCAAACAGGAGGGGCACTAGGGCCGTTCCCACTTGCCTTCCCCATTATCTTCCCGACTTCCTGTGCACTGCCCTCCCAGAAAATTTGCAATGTTGGGCATGACCAAAAATAATGATAATCAGTACCAGGCTCAATGTTACATCTACCACATATGGGGGAAACTACCGGATTAAATTTACATACCATCGCTGGGGGACAGTATAATCTGTGGACAAATTTAAAAATAAACTCCTGGTACTTGTTGCATATCAGAATCCCTTTGTGGAGTCTCAAGAGTAGGGCCCAATTCTGTTCTGACACTTCCCTCCCCAGGTCCCTTTCCCAAAGTTCTCTGGTTTTTAATGTATAATCCGGGAGGTGTTCTCTTCCCTGGTGACACCTGTTTTTCAGTGGATTACTGCACCCTTATTATCCATGTGGCGAGGTTGGGAAGAGACCCTCCAACCTTCGGTGGTCGACTTCACAATTGGGATGCCAAAACAAGGTCTCTGGTCTCCTCCCTGAGCCCTTTCCTGGTTCTGTATGGGCCAGTGGAGCGAAGACCCCCACTGTTTCAGATCTTACTGAAACGAGGGGCCTCAGCGAGGGGTTGGTGGGGCTGTCATCATCCTCTTGGGGTGGGGGGTGACTGAGCACCCCTCGCAGTCCGGTGTCTACTCGGAGACTCAGATGACCCCGGTTGTGGTGCCACAGCTATACTCTGGGCCTGCTCCAGTGATCCCCTAGGTGCCCCCAACATGGCGAGGTTGGGGAGAGACCCCCCCAAAACCTTCGGTGGTCGGCATCACACTTGGGATGCCAAAACAAGGTCTCTGGACTTCTCCCTTGAGCCCCTTCATGGTTTTATACGGACCAGTGAAGAGAAGACCCTCTCTGTTTCAGATCTTGCTGAAACAAGGGTCTCAGCGAGGTTAGTGAGGCTGTCATCGTCCTCCTGGGGGGGTAACTGAGCACCCCTCGCCATCCGGTGTGTTGCCAGGAACTCAGATGACCCCGGTTGTGGTGCCGCAGCTATACCCTGGGCCTGCTCCAGTGGTCCACTCGGTGCTGCAGCCTGGTGCCCCCTCAGCTCCTGAAACTGACTCTGGCGCCGGTGAGTGGGGCAGCGCTGACCGTGCACCTGGGCTTCCCTCTGACACCGCTCTTGGTGCTGTAGGGCCTGGGATCCATGGGGTGGCCAGCCTGGAGATCTCCCTGATCTCATCCTCTACCTCAGAGGATGAAGATCAGGATGATCCCGACTCACCGCCAGGCTCTGAGGAACCCCTGAATGCTTCCCAGGTCATCCTGAAGCCTTTTGGTTGCTCTGGGGTCTTCTGTGCTACTCACGGTGCTGCCTCCCCTGAGCCCTCCAGAGCCATCTCTCGTGCCAGGGACTGTCTTAGTGCTGATCGCAGCACTTCTGGGGATGGCGGCGCCAAGCCCATTGCTGATTCAAGAGTCGGCCACCTCTGTTCCTTTGTATGTGGAGGTGGGCTCAATTGCTGGAGACGGTGCTGAGAAGGGGTCCACAGTTGCCTCCTCAGTGACTTGGCCCTCTTCTTCTCCTGCTAGCCCAGATTCGTCTGTTAGGCCTTTTCCGAGGGGCATGTGTCTGTCTTCTGGGGCTGGGGTTGGCAGGGCTCGGTCAGAGTCGCAGTCCTCCCATGGAGTCTCTAGGGGCTCAGGGGGGAGCCATAGTGCTGATGCCGCCTTGTCATCCCCTCTTCTTAGAGGGAGTTGTGCAGTGTTGGAGACAGGGGCCGCCCTTCGGGCTGTGTTCTCCTTACCTGGGGATTTCTCCCCAAGGGCACCGCCCTGTTCGGCCTGCTGCTGTTGGGCACCATGAGGTGGGTGGGATAGGCAGCCCCACCCCTTCGGGAAGGGTCTCCTGCATGATCTTGCAGCCCTTGCAGAGGACCTTCTCTGGTTCGCCAGTCTGCTTCCACTATTCATCCTCTGCCTCCTCCTCCCCCAAGGGGGCCCCTGACCTGGGACGAGTTCAGGGGGCTGGCATCTGCATTTCCCAGGTATTTGAAGGCACTTAATGAGGTCATCTTTAGACCTCAAACCCCGGCATCGCCTCCCTTTGAGCCCAGCTCCTCCGAATCGTCCACTTGCTCCACTGAGGAAGAGGATGCATCCCTCCTCTACTCTGCTGATGTGGACTTCACGTCATATCAGTGCTTCCTGGCGGAGATGTTGGAGGAGCTGCACATCTCCCATTTTGCTGGACACAATCCTGCCAGTACAACATTGTCATTCCTTGGGGAATACAGTGCTGACCACTTGGTCATACCTCCCTGGCCATTTGCAGAGGCGTCATGCGCTGTCTGACAACATCTCACTGCCCCAGCTCTTGTCCCTGGGGACTGCATGCACAGGTATTGCACTTCTGTGGGCTCTCTAGTTGCCACGTCTCACCCCTCCTTGGGAGTAGAGCTCCTGGATACCCCATCTGGGCATCGTCACCCTGGCACGACTGCCCCCCCAGAATCTGACTCGGCTGAGTTTGACCGCTGGGGAAGAGTAGAGTGTTTTCAGCAGTGCACCTTCTACTGTGTATTGTGGCTTATCAGGCTCACCAGGTAGCCTACAGCAGGCACCTCTGGACGCTGCTAGGTCAGCTCCTAGCTGTGATGCCTGATTGTGAGGAAACCTGGCAAGCTATTAGCCTTTCCGTGCTGGGACTGGAGCTTGCAAGACACATTTCTCCAGAGTGGCGTGTGATGCTAATGAGAGGTGGCTTCCAGGCTGGTGGGAACATCAGTCTGCATAAGGAGGATGGCATGGCTTCGCCTATCGAGGTTGTCACCCCTGCTGTCCTCATCTTTCTGGGGGGCCCACTTTTTCTCTTGGAGGGCAAGGTGAGTTGAGGGCGCCCGCCTCCGGGGTTCGGGAGCTTCCACCTGCCCCTGACCGTTTGCAGGCCTCACCAAGCCCATAAGGGACCTCCTCCTCTTGTGTTTCCCCCATGGGAGGATGAGGGACTTTTTCCCCCTCAGGGTTTGCCAGCTCAGTACTCTGACCCAAGCGTGGTGAATGGTGAAGATTGACTTGGGGAACATATTGAAATTACGTACTCACCGTAATTCTTGAGCTTCCCAAGTATCTTCACCATTTATTACGACCCACCCTCCATCCCCCATGGCCAGGTGCTGGGCAGTGCCCCCCCCCTTACCTCTCTATCCCCCTCTGCTCCCTTGATGCTTACAAGAGCAGGAGTTAAGGGGGAATGGTGTTATCTTCTTGGCAAACCCTGTGTTCTTTTCAGGTCGGGTACAGCCTTCCTTGCTACCCTTCGGCTTGACTTGTCAGTTGAGTGATAACAGAGGGGCTGCCAAAAAAAAAAAAGAGGGTGTCAGGTTCTGCTCCCCCTCCTCCTTTTTCTTCCTCACCGAGGTCAGCCTCCTCTTTTTAAGGGGGTTTCCTTCACTAGGGCACACAGATGGACATGAACTACAGGGGTCCTCCTGTAGTTCTTCCCTGCTATCTTCCGACCCCTTTTTCCTCCCTTCTGGAGTTTTTATTTTTTTTTTTTAACTTTATTTATCTCCACTTGTCTGGAGAACTCCTTCCGGCATCCTCGGGGGCTCCCAGCCTCTACCTCCCCCCGTGACTACTACTACTTCTCTCATGCGCCCCAGCACCACTTCCGGGTCTGAACCCTCCGGAGGTAGGGCTGCCCTGTCCACCCAGGGCGCTCTATCTAAGGGCAAAGTGCCGGGCACACACGAGCGGTCCAGGAAGAGGAGGTCGGTCTGGGATTGGGAGTGTGGGCTTAGGAGGCTGGGGTGCCATCATCTATCCCCAGGTGTGGTGTTTTTCCACTTATTTTATAGGTTCTTCCCCTCGGAGTGTGGCTTTTTGCAAGGCAGCATTATGCCGCAACTCCACCCCTTTCATCTGCACAGCCTCCTCAGCTACCACCAGAGCCGCTCAGGAGCGATCACTTCCCCACACCCTCCCCGGGAAGAGAGAGCAGTCTTACAGACGCTAGATCTCTTTCCCCCTCCTGCCGACCCCCAGCGGCCTGGGCTTGTTCCTGAACCTGGGTCACCGGCGTGGCGCGGGGTGTGGCGTCCAGCGTCTCAATCCTCAGCACCGCCGGGCCTCCTCTGGAGGTCTTAACAGAAAAAAAAAAAAACACGAATGAGGTGGTCCTGTGACATCTATCCTCGAGGCGATCACCTAATGCTGTGATCCCTTAGCCTTTTCCTCCTCCTCCTGCCCTTCCTCCATTCTCTTGCCTCCTTATGCCCAATTTCTCCCATTGCCCAGAATGTAAAAAAGAAAGTGGGGACAGGAAACTGTTGTGCCAGTCTAGTTCGTCCTCTCGCTTATGCGACGTAAGCTTTTCTGGGCTCTCTATTTTCAACAGACAAAGATTTCTCTGCTTGGACCACAGATCTCGAAAAACGTTGGGCATCTTGGCTTCGTGCCCTCTCTGAGGGCCACTGCCTCAGTGACAAAAGGGGGGGGCAGTAGGATGAGGAGTAACTTTCTCTCTTTCTCCGTATCTCCTTCTGCTTTCCCGTCTTTGTCTCTAGGGCTGCCCAGCGTGCTGGTCATCCCTGCCCTATGTAGTCCCTCTAGTTAACTATATTCTTTCTATTAAGTTGGCCTTTTTGTCTTTAGTTTTTTCCCCTCCCTCCCTATCCCTTGTGCTTTGTTACCTCCCTCCTCACCCTATTCTCACTTCCTGTCCTGGCAGATGGTGCTGAAGAGCTGGGAGGGCCGGCGTTGGTTACGGGCCAGTCTACGAGCACCACATAGTACGTCTGCCTCATGGGCAGCACTGTCTCAGACGTCAGCTCCCCTAGCTCCAAACATTTTTATAGAGGCAAGCTCCCGAGCAGAGTCCAGTCCTCCGGTCTAGACCCAACATAATGAATGGTGAAGATACTTGGGAATATCGAGAATTACGGGGAGTACGTAATTTTCATTTTCCTAATACACTAATGCCAGTAAAGAACATTAAAGAGCTAGTGTAGCCAAAATGGGCACACAGGAAAATAATTAACATTTAAGTAGTAGTCGGTTGTAACTTTTAATTTTTGAAGTGATTTTGTATTTTCCTTTTGCACATTAGAAAGTGTTCTGTATGATAATATTGTGCTGGATGTGTGGGACAGCTCTTAACCTGACATATCAAGCTCTACTGCCCCCATTACCTCACCAGCATTATGATCTCAGTGACAGTGCCATCACAGATGACTGTCCTGGCAGCTATTGAGTGGCTGTTCCTAAGCAGCACTGATGTCACAGTCAGTGAGGTCCCACTGCTGATGATGTAGTGGGGGGGACAGTACATAACATAAACATAGAAATTGTTGGCAGATAAGGACTGGCTGACCTATCAAGTATGCCCGTAAGCTTTTGTACTGGATTGCTGCTTCCGACCCACCTGCTGCTGTACCTGTATGGTTCCCCTATGCCTGTACCATGCATGCTTGAATCCATCCACAGTGCTTGCATCCACCACCCTCTCTGTGAAGAACTTCCTCGCATTCCCTCTTAACCTCCCACCTTCCAATTTCATGTCATGCCCCCTTGTTCTTGTGCTCCTCCTGTATTGGAAAATGTCTCCCCCTTGCACCTTGTTTATACCCTTGAGGTACTTGAATGTTTCTGTCATGTCCCCTGTTTCCCTTTGAGTACATATTGAGGTCCCTTAATCTCTCCTCATAAGTCTTGTGTTGCAAGCCCTGCACTATGTTAATCGCTCTTCTCTGGACTGTCTCCAGCCTGTTAATAGCTTTACAAAGGTGCAGCCTCCAGAACTGCACACAGTACTCCATGTGAGGCCTGACCATGGTTTTATATAATGGCATCACTACCGCCCTTCTTTTGCTGGTGATACCCCTGCCGATGCACCCCAGTATGCCATTGGCCCACCCAGCTGTCTTAGCACTCTGCTTTGACATTTTCAAGTTGTCTGAAATAATAACCCCCAGGTCCCTTTCCTCCTTTGTTACTGTCAGCAACTCCCCCACCCCATCCCATAGCTTTCCCCCGGGTTTCTGGGTCCCAGGTGCATAATTTTCCCCTTTTTGAATTAAACTTCAGTTGCCAGTCCTCAGACCATTTTTCAAGCTTCCCCATGTCCCTTCTCATTTTCTCCACCCCCTCTGGGGTATCCACTCTGTTACAGATCTTGGTGTCATCTGCAAACAGGCAGACCTTTCTCTCCTGCCCTTCTGCAATGTCGCTGATGAAGACATTGAACAGAACTGGTCCCAGGACTGATCCCTGAGACACCCCACTGGTCACCCCCCCCCCCAGACTACACTCCATTTACCACCACCCCCTGCCTCCTGTCTGTCAACCAGTTTCTAACCAAGTTTACCACCCTGTCCCCCATGTCCAGCCTACCCAGCTTGTTTATCAGCCTCCTATGTGGGACGGTGTCAAATGCTTTGCTGAAATCAAGGTAAGTGACGTCCATTGCACCACCCTGATTTACTTCCTTTGTCACCCAGTTGAAGAAATCAACCAGATTTGTCTGACATGACCTCCCCTCTGTGCATCTGTGTTGACTATGGTCCTGGGCTCTGATGGCTTCTAGATGACCCACTATCCTTTCTTTAAGCAATGTCTCCATGATCTTCCCCATTACTGAGGTGAGGCTGACCGGCCTATAGTTCCCTGCCTCCTTCCTGCTGCCAGATACGTGTAGAGGGACCACATGTGCCCTCCTCCAGTCCTCTGGTACCACTCCTGTGTTGAATGACTCAGTGAACATGGTTGCCAGAGGTTCTGCTATCTCCCTTCGCAGTTCTCTTAATATCCTTGTGTGTATGCCATCTGGTCCCATCGCTTTGTCCACCTTCAGTTTAGTGAGCTCCTGCAGGACTCTTTCCCCTGTGAATGGACTATTGTCCATCTCTTTAACCCCTTGGCAACTGTTGTACTGCTGTGGGCCCTGCCCCTCCCTCTCTTCTGTGAATACCGAACAGAAATATTTATTCAGTATTTCTGCCTTTTTCATGTCACCCTCCTTGCATTCACCTCCCTCTCCCTTGAGCCTTGCAACCCTTCCCCTTGTTTTTCCTCCCTTCGCTGATGTACCTGAAGAATGTCTTGTCCCCTTTCTTAACTGACTATACTAACCCTTCCTCAGTCCATGCCTTTGCTGTCCTTGCTGCCTTCCCTGAGACACTCTAGGTACTTCTCCCTGTCCTCCTCCCTTTGGGTCTCCTTATGTTTCCTGAACCCTTTCCTTTTTGCCCTGACCTTTACCGCCACCTCTCTCGAGAACCACAGTGGCTTGCTCCTTCTCTTGCCTTTGGATACCAATCTGATGCATTGGTTTGTTACTTCCAGTAATGCTTCCTTTAGACACTTCCACTGTTCTTCCACTCCCCCTTTTGCCCCCGTTCTCTCCAGGGCTCTTTTGATACCCCTCCCCATTTCAGTGAAGTTAGCATTTTTGAAATTCAAAACCTTTGTCCTAGTATGACTTGAGTGAGTCTCTGCCCCATGCTGAACCACACAATGTTGTGATTGCTGGATCCCAGTGGCCCTTCTGCCTGGACATCTGCAATTCGATCCCCGTTGGTCATTAATAGATCTAGAATTGCCCTGTCTCTGGTGGGATCAAGCATAAGCTGCCTGAGTCCAGCCTCTTGGATTGAATCAAGGATGCCTCTGCTTCTAGCTGAAGCAGCTACACTGGTGCTCGAATCCATGTGTGTCATATTAAAATCCCCCATCAGTAGAATATCACCTTTCATTGTCATCTTGTGTATTTCCTCCGCTAGCTCTCTGTCCAGTTCCTCTCACTGTCCTGGAGGCCTGCATAGTGCCCCTGTGTGTATTGCTGTGTCATTTTCAGGTTGAAAGGCGACCCACAGTGCCTCAGCCTCCCCCTGTTTACCCTGTATGTGTGTTGCCATTATACCCTCTCTGACATACAGGGCTATTCCTCCTCCCTTTTTGCCCTCCCTATCCCTCCTGAATAGAACATATCCTGGTACATTTGTTTCCCACTAATGATTAGCTGTGTACCAGGATTCAGTTACTGCTACTATGTCCAGGTCTCCTTCGGTTATTAAGGCCTCCATGTCTGGGACTTTATTTCCCAGGCTGCTTGAATTTGTCAACATGACCTTCCAAGTTTTACTGCCTGACCTCTCTCTCTCTCTCTTCCTGTTTTTGGTCCCCTGCATCTCCCCCCACCCCCTTACTGTTATTTTTCTCTTGTATTACTGATTCCTTTCCTACTCCAATTCTGCCCTACTCCGATGACCTTGGTATCAATTCCTTTTCCTGTTCCATTGTTTTGCTTTCTCTACCATGTAGGGGTGGGCTGCCTGAATATCCCTGCTCCTGTTGTCCCCCCCACCCCGGCTAGTTTAAACGCTCATCAGCAAAACATTTAAACCATCCAATGAGAGCTGCCTTCCCCTTGCTGGACAGATGCAGTGTGTCCCCACTTTACCGGGCTGCAGCACTCCAGGTAGGTCCCCAGTCCCCTGTGAAGCCATACTCCTCCTCATTACACCAGCCTGTCAACCATGTGTTGAAGTTACTAATGCGGAGATCCCCCCATGCTGTGGACTGGCAGCACCTCCGAAAATGTCACGGAGCTTGCTACCTTCCCCAGGCACCCTCCCAACACTGTAAAGTCCTCCTTCACCTGCTCCAAGCTTGCCTTCCTTGCCACAGCTTCAGCGATCCTCTTGGTGCAATCCCCCTCCTTTCGAGCTGTGCCTGCTGGAAGGCACTTTACCTCTCTTTCCTTTCTACTGTCTGTGCCCAAATCCATTCCCCAGACAGTTGAGTCCCCCAACAGGAGTAACTTCTTCCTATGGGGTTCTCTTCCTCCCTGGTCTTAGCCTCCGGTTCCTTTGCAGGGCTGTCCCGTTCCTCCAACATTGTATAGAGGTTCATGAGCTGGGCTGGATGGGGATGTGTCTCTGCCTCCTCCCCAGAACCTTCCTGAGCCCACCATAGTCCATCCTGCCATCTGCCTGGGTGGCCGTTGTGGCATTGGCTGGGGACCTGGCGGCCTCTGGGTGGGAGTGAAGGCCCCCAGTATTCCTGCCAGCTCGGCCCAGAGACTGGTGACCTCTGCCTTCAGCCCAGAGAGGTGCTACAAATGGAGCAGCACTGCAGTAACCAGAATGCTTTTCTGAAGACGGTAGAACTAGATATGTCAGCTGCCAGGCAGAGTGCTGTCCCCGCACACTGCACTTACTAACATCAGGTAAACAATCTTCTAATTAAACAAAGGGAAAATAACAAGTACCTCAGATATAAAAGGTAATGGTTAACTGCTTTTAAAATCTAATTAGTTTTAAGCAGTACACTAGCTCTTTAAGGGAAAAAGTGTTTTGTCCAGGATTTTTGGAATACTGGTAGGCTTTCAGCTTAACGGAAGCAAAGAGCAACTATATATGAGGCCTGCACTGACAGATGGTTAAAATACTAAACTTCGGTTTTAAAGGAGGGGGTGCTGCTGACTTACAGATAGCACAGGGGCCCCGACTCTGCCAACATTAAAGTCAGGAGACAAAAAATTAATGAAATTAAAAATGATGCATTCTGATATTAGATCAAGAAATACTGCAGTCGCGGCCAGCCCAGTGGCGTGGAGGGTGAGGCAGCGATGCTTTACCTCCTGCCATACTGGCAACCGGGTCGCCGGGGGTCTGCCGGGTTGGGAGAGGATCAAGCATCTGGAGGACAGCTTTCCTCTCCCGGGGAGGGTGGGGAACGGAGACCGGCGCCTACCTGACACCTAGCAGATGCTAGGTGTTGGCACACCAGGTCCTATACAGCAGGGCACGGAGGCGGAGCAGCCGACCAGCATGATGCATACGGACGTGTGCATGGCTTAGGCATTGTTGGCTTGCACGCTCCCCTCCACATAAAAGCAGAAACAGCACTCCAGGTCGAGCGGCATGATGGCTGTCGGCCGCAGGCACTGCCCCTGAGAAGGCACCTCCCGACACTGGATCTGGTCCTGGTGGGTTGAGTTGGGGGCTCTGCACCACCCTGCCACGGAGGGTAATACGTGGGAGTTAAGGTAGGTGCCTGAAGGTTGGGGGATGGGGCTGGGTGGATGGCAGGAGGAAGGGCTGACCCAGACTGGGGGGAGAAAAATACCAGCAAAAAAAGGGAGAAATACTGTGGTTAAACCTGTGTATAACTTCATGTACTTGTGATTGATGTCTCCTGTAACCTATTGTAGAGAAATCCGCAACTGTTGATGTATCTTATACTCCTAGGTACCAAGCCAGTGTGTTGAAAGTTCTGCCTTTACCACCTCTCCTGTGTACAGTCCAGAAAAGCAGGGCTTCAAATCCAAAACGTGCAACACCACTACAGCCATGACCAATGCCAGTGATATCACCGGCTTTGACTCAACCACAGGCTCCAAAATCAGGCGTTCCAAGAATGACAACGGCTTGCATGAAGGTACTACTTAAGCAATTAAATGTAAAATAAATAAATAAATAATAAAAAAAATAAATAATTATCACAGATGTGAATTTGAGAATACAGTTACAAACATCAGGTTTTGTGCACTAATGCAGTGGTGCCCCTGTTCAAGTTATTTACATGTTGCACAAGTGTATGCCTTGGCAGGTGTGAGTCCTGAGGAAACTTGTTCAGTTCTGGGTTTCTCCTGGCAGATGTTGCTCTGACAACTGTTCCCAAGAGCTTAATGAAGAAATACATGGAAGAGAAGAGTAGCAAAACAAATAAACTCTAGCCAGAGCTGATAGGGCTGTGAAGAGCTACCAAATGACCAAAGTTATTTTCTTGTTGGTGCCGTATAGAGCTGTTCAGTCACAATCATCACAGTGCTCCCAGATCCAAATAACCATTTTCCTGTGACACGCCCTCATTCTTCCTGTATTTTCCCCCCTGTAGAGGCAACATCAAATCCCTGCATAAATCCCTGTAGATTTTTCCATAAGCCACTAGTTCCTTATTTGTGACTTTGTTGTTTATTTTAATTTAATATGTTGGCAGCCTTTTATCAGGAAAAGGGCTCTGATTTGCTGTTAGGTGTTAAAATTATATGTCAAGATGGCCTTGGAATGATTTGGATTTACATGGAATCCATAAGGCATAATGGGGGAATTTATTTATTTGTTGAATTTTGTTGACCGGGTAGGCCCACTAAGACTACCCTTTTTCAGGGGTGACTGGGTAGGGGGGTACAGATGGTAACCAACTGAAATTGTAACGTGACATAAATCCTTACTTGAACCAGATTAAGCTTTTGGTGGTATTTTTAGTAAATGGGGGAAATTTGGCCTGGACACCAGGGAAATTCCCCATCTCTTGCTGCAGAGGGCGCTGATTGCACTGCAGGAGAGATGGAGGACCTCAGTATGTTGGAGACTGTGGAGGAGAGAGGTCATGTTGTAGAGGCTTCTGAGCTCTTGGTTTCTCCTTCTTTGAATATAGAAGGTGTCGTGTCACGTAATGTCCAAGAAATGGCTCAGGCTTCAGTGGAATCTTCAGCGTCCCCGTTGGAGAATTAGGGAATGATGGCAGAAGAATTGCAGTTACAACAAGAACTTGAGAGGAAAAAATCTCAACTAATGAATTTAGTTTCGATTGCTGAGCAGGATTTTAATTCATGCAGACAAAAGTTGGAGGCGGAAAGGAACAAAAGTAAGCGTTCTCTTGCAGGTCCTTTAAAAGAAGGCAGTAAACATTTGCCCTTTGAACAAACCTGATCCGGTGAGTGGGAGTATACATAGTGAAATGGCTGCATCACAGGATGAGAGGCTTGTCCAAGAAACCCCTTCTGCATTAATCTGTACTTTAACAGCCTGGTCTGTGGGTGACGCCCTTCGACAGGCTGGTTGGCTTTGGGCAGAGATCAGATGGATTCCTGACCCTATGATCCCTATTCCTGGTTCACTTACCCCTTCACTACATGTAATTGATACTCAGGTAGTAGTATCTAATTCATTACCTGGTTCCATAGATTCACA
Organism: Neoceratodus forsteri; assembly: GCA_016271365.2. Taxonomy (NCBI): domain Eukaryota; kingdom Metazoa; phylum Chordata; order Ceratodontiformes; family Ceratodontidae; genus Neoceratodus; species Neoceratodus forsteri. The sequence continues at coordinate 22,094,209 of JADMNL010000037.1, read as the reverse complement.
GCACAAGTCCGCTGATGGTCTTAGTGTGAATGCGCACTCCCAGTGAGAGGCTACCGAATTTTTAGCTACGCCAGATGCTGGACTAGCGAGAGGTGAACCTCTGGTTTTGAGCATTCTGTTTCAGACTCGTGAAGCTCCCAGGGACCCCATTCTCCGGTTCTCGGACATTGAGAGTTGGGAAGATTCTGGTTCAGCTCCCGGCATTGTAGGAGGTAATTTGGTTTCTAATGAACGGATAGTTGAAGTCGATCACTCACCCGTTGGCCAAGACCGTAAATCTTATGCTGGCTTATTTAGAAAACCGGCTGAAATGGCTAAACGCCGCTTCTTTCTCCGCCTCTGGTATCGAGGTAAAGCTCCGGTAGTCCTGGGTCGCATATGGGTGGGAAAGACTTTGATAATAGATTCAATGGGGTTTACCCTGGCTGAGGTGTATGCCTTTATACACCCACCGGGAGATCACAATTACGATGTGAGTTTTTGTTCCATCATTTCTTTTGATAAATTCTGGCGATTACACTACGAAGTAAAAGACCAAGAGATTTGGAGGGGTTTCCAAGCTATCCCCATAACTAAACCTACAATTAAGACACTGACTGTGCTTTTGAGAAACAAAGGGTTAACATTTCCAATATACTGTTTTGGTTAGAAAAAAGGTGTTCGGTTTATGATAAACCAAAACCCATTATGGATGAAAACGGTTTTTGGACTGGTGGTTGGACAGTAAGAGTGCAATTGAACCAAACTGAGGAGGGCATACAACATTTACCCAGCTCTTTTTTGGGGGGAAGAGACAGGGGTATAATATTTTATGCAGGTCAACCCAAGAGCTGTTATAAATGTGGTTCCTTATCACACCTGAACACCTCATGTGATCAGGTGAAATGTTTTCAATGTGGGGTATTGGGACATACGGCAGCTCATTGTGTGGCTCCTCCTGTTTGCAATTTATGTAATGAAATCAACCATTCGTATGCTGATTGTCCTTGGGTAACTTCTGATATGGATGACTCCTATGACCAGGAGTTTTTTTTAGCTAAAGCTAAACAGTCTTTTCATGGTCCTGATAGTTCTGGAACAGAGAATTGTTTTTGGAACTAGACAACGGGGCAGAGGTCGAGGTGGTGGTTTTGGGGATAGAAGGCAGGTTACCCCTCCTAAATTTAGTACCTCCTTAGACTTTTCTGTCTGTCCTCCTGATGAATTTCAGGTTGTGGTTGTGGATTCATCTTCCCTACCAAGAGTCAATAGAGAGGAAAAGGAGACCCCCCTTTGCGACCCCCCCCAAGGTTCTCCTCAACGCACCCCTAGCTGTTTGCTTCCACCCTTGAGTGCCTCTCCTCGACGGGGACGGACCCCACAAGAACATTTAGTATCCTCTGAAATGCAAGATTTAGTACACGATACAGAGGAAGATATGTTAACTACCCCCTCTTCTTGTTTGGTGTTAATTTCCTCTGACGGACAGAGTAAGACATTGTCACCTTTGCCCCTTTCTAACAGATTTGCTGTTTTTTCCTCATGGGGAGACCAAGTTGAATAAGCTCATCCCTTGTTGGATTCTCATGATACCCCTAGAGGTCCTAGTGAGACTTCAGTAGTGACAGATTTACCTTCTAAGAAAACTCAATCTGAAACCAGGAAGCGAGTGACCAGATAGATTGTAAAACTCCTTAAACCCACTTCATGAGCATTCCTCATTGTCAGTTGCCACCGTAAATGTAAATAGTTTGAAGTCCCACGCTAGACGGGAGATGACGTTTGGGATACTTTCCCACTTACATTATGATGTATTCCTTTTACAGGATACACGTCTCCACTCTCTGAATGAAGTATCACAAGCTACTACAGATTGGCATTGAGGGCTTTCATTTTGGTCAATGGGTGAAGAAACCTGTTGAGGTGTGGGTATATGTTTTACTACCCCTGAGGTTTTAGTTTATAGGTTGGTAGACATTGAGCCAGGTAGGGTTCTCCTCCTAGATGTAGTTTTGAAAGGTTTACACTGCAGATTGAGTTCTGTATATGGTCCTCAGACTAAAGCTCTTAGGATATCATTGCTTAAGAAAATACAACCTTTTCTTAACACAAGTAGGCAAATATTTTTCTGTGGGGATTTCAGTGTTAATTTCCAACAGAAAACGGATATTGGAAAACAATATTATGATAAGATTTGTCTTAAATCTATTCTCTCATTAGCTGGTTTGGTGGACACTCTTCATTTAGGTTGCGGTAAGGCAAAACCTACATTTTTTAAAGGCACTTTATTTTCACTAATTGATTTTGTTTTTGTACATAAAACCTTAGAGGTTGCACGATTAATTTATGTGCCTATTGAATCTTCGGATCATTTTCTGATTGGGATTATTATTGAGAACCCCCCTTGTAGGTTGAAAGGCTCAGCTTAATACCTCCTGCTTCCTAATGTTTATTTGAATTTGGAGCATACTGTATGAGATAAAATTACTACAGTTTGTTTATATAAGAATATTTGCAGTTGGTGGGAAGAGTTAAAGGTGCGTTTAGTAGGGTATTTTCAGTTGTTAGGTACATTTTGATTCAAGAAGAGAGTCAGGTAGATATTTCAGAAAACATAAGATTGATTAAAAATGATATGGTACAACACCAATATGACCAATTACGATCTCTTTCTAAAGAACAGGCATTTGGAACAAAGGGCAAAACTGCACAAGTTAGCCCCTTTTTGGCTTGTCAGAATAGAAGGGAGAAAAGGATGTTTAATTGTTTAAGCACTGCTGCAGGGTTGAAAGTTTCACATAATTCAGGCATTATGAGAATTTTAGATGAACACATTGATAAAACCTTTGGAGAGTATAGATTCTGAATTTTTGTCACAATTTTTACAGGCTGCAAATCTTCCTTGTTTGTCATCCCAATTACAGTTATCTATGATGGTGGATTTTACCAAAACAGAATTAGAGTCTGTGATATTTTCACTTAAGAAGGATGTTTCTCCAGGGTCTGATGGATTGCCTAGTGAGATTTATAAATTATTGTGGAGGGTTATGCCTTCGGAGTTATTGAACTTGTATAATTATTTTCTTTCAGAGTTGTACTTACCAGTACAAATGCATGAGGGTTTGATGATTTTCCTCTTTAAAAAAAGGGGACCATATGGATATTGGAAATTGGCGACCACTCACATTGTTGAATGTAGATTTTAAAATTTTTTCTAAGCTATTGGGAAATAAATTATCTTTGGTTATGCTGGATTTAATCAGTAATTCACAATTCTGTTCTGTACCGGGATGAAGGATTACTGATGCATTAATATTCCTTTACGAAATTATGGAAAGTAGGAAAGAGGGGAAAGTGTTGCAGAAAGTTTTGGGGTATCTTGTCAGTTTAGACCAGGCTAAAACTTTTGATGAACTCTCACATATTTATCTATGGAAATGTGTGTTGGCTTTTGGGATTCCTAGAGTATTTGTACAATGGTTGCAATTGTGTTACGCTTTGGCATATGTCATACCTTTTGAAAATGGATGGAGGGGTTCAAAACATAGAGTTCTTAAAGGCGTTCAGCAAGGTTGTCCCTTAAGTCCACTCTTGTACGTGTTTGCTTTAGACCCGATGTTACAAGTGCTTAATAGGTCTCCTTTAATATGTGGTATTTCAGGTGAATTGGGGTTACAGACTAAAGTAGTCGCATATGCTGACGACCTGTGTTTAATACTGCGAGATGGAATTTCTATTCAAAACGCTTCTGCTTTGATAACAGCAATAGGGACAGTTTCTGGAGCACGTAATGATGAATCTAAATCCAAGTGTCTGAACTTGGAGGGTTTCCAGATTGTGTTGAAACGGTAGGTTGGTTTCAAGTGGAACGATCTCCGTGTAAAATATTGGGGGTGGTATACTCAGACTGCGCCAGGCTTTGGCGCAAGCCTGGGCGCAGCGCAACTGCGATGAGCCAGGGCACTGACAGCGTGATATTCAGCAGTGCTGCGCCATGGCTCAGCACCGTTGACTATCGCGCTGTGGCCACCCGCAGTGTGCATGGCACAGTGGCACTGCACCAGCGCAAGTGGCCAGCGAGGGGCAGGGGGATGTGCTAGCGCAAGTGCCGTTGCGCTAGGCGCATCACCCGCGATATTCAAAAGTGCACATGCAGATGGGGCCATCATGCATGCAAGCGCAGATGGGGCCATTTGCATGCAGGTGCACCAATCCCCGGCGACTTGTGCCTGGTGCCCTGCCAGGCTGCAGCCATTGGGGTCCGACACCCCCTGCACAAGCGGCAAAGTGCCCCACTGCCCGATTGCGGACATATGTATTAAATCAAAGGTCCAATATCCCTGGTGGTCCAGTGGACCGCTCCCAGCCCAATCGCAGGCCTATGTATTAAATCAAGGTCCAGTATCCTTGTGGTCAGTGGACTGCTCCAGATCTATCATGGGATCGGTTATAAAATATTAAAACCAATCCATCCCTGGTGGTCCAGCGGTACCCTCCTCACCCACCCACTGAGCCCCACCACCCCGCCCCGGTCAGCGGTGGGGGCAGTCCCACCCATAGCAGCCCGGCCGACTGACTGCGGATAGTAGGGCTGTGTCCAGTTGGTCTGACAGCGTACAATGGGCGTCAGTAGTCTGCACAGACGATACAGTCCAGAAATGTGAGTGTATCCTATTCACATTTCTGGACTGTGTGAGCCGGATAGCTGCACGCCCATTGGCCCAAGCTGTGGACCAGTGGGCGACAGCTGTACTGTATGCAGTCAGTCGGCAGGCGGCGGGCGGCATGCGGGTCGGAGCTGCCGCTGACCGGGCGGGAGCGGGGTGGTGGGGCTCACTGGGGAGGGGGGGTACCGCTGGACCACCAGGGATGGATTGGTTTTTAATATTTTATAACTGATGCCCACGATTGGACTGGACGCGGTCCACTGGACCGCCAGGGATATTGGACCTTTTTCATTACAGTACTAATGCCCTGCGATCGGGTATGTGGGGGCCGCTACCACAAAGGTGCCGCGGAGCTTGGGTGGCTACCCACAGCTGGCAGCTGCCATGTTGCACCCTGCAATATGGCAGCTTACCTGTGGGTGACCAGCTGTTGCTCCTTTTATTTTTTGCACAGCTGTGTGTGGCGCAGGTACGGGTTGCGCCTGCATCTGCTCAGCACATCCCGGGCTGAATATCGGGATGTGCGGAGTATGCATGGGCACCACCCCCACTTGCGCCGCATACATTACTGATGCGATCTGGCGATCGACTTGTGCCACGCATACCTTATATTGCGCTGGGCGTGACCAGTGGTTTCATATGGCGAACCCTTCTGAATATCCCACCCTGGGAGTTTATTTTGGGGTGCTGATATTGCTGAATTTAACTGGAATAAGGCTCTTCAAGAAGGTTTTCCAAAGTAGCTTGTTGGAATAGATGGAAACTATCTAAACAGAAAAGAGTTTATTTAATTAAATATTTTTTTAATTCCGGTATTTTTATATCTGAGCACTGTGTTTTTATTACCTAAGAATCTAGAGACTTCCTTAATGAGATGTTTAAGTGGTATTTGAGGAAGCCATTTGAATCCAATAAAACGGAATGCATTATATTTGGATATTAAATTGGGAGGCTTAAATATGGTAAATCTTTTTTTTTTTTTTTTTTGTTACAGTTTTTTTATACTCAAACTTAATACCATCATTTAAAACCTGTAGGACTTTTTGGGTATCTTCAGTAAGTATAATGTTGCAAGGTATTTTGAAGGAATGGAGAGAGAATGCTTTTGTTTATAAAAACAAAAGGAACCCGAGATTAGCACATAGATGTGATGGTGTTTTTGATAAAATTAGGTATTGGAATATTAGTTGGGAATTTGCTTGCGGTAGTTCTCAGAAAGTGTTATATAGTGACACGTTACATAGATATTTTTTTGATTCCCAATTTATTAATTTTTCTGATGCTTCCCAATTGAGTATCTCAAAATATATTACAAATTCACGTATTCCAGTGCGTATGTGGGACACGGTATGGTTAGGGATACATGGAAAGATAAATGTCCGAAACAATCAGAAACATAAAATTTACAAGAACGTTATTGTCTAAGAGAAGGGTGTGACTTGGTATTGGAAACAATGGAACATCTATATTTTCAGTGCCCCTTTGCTGTGGAATTTTGGGACATGGTTAAACATCGCTGGAAAGGCAGAGTAGTGGTTCCTCCTTCCCTTGAGTGTTTATTTTTCGGGATTTATTACGCTGTCAAGTCGCAAAACTTACTTAGTACTTTGCAGGTGATATATGTTTCTTTTCTTTACTGGTTATGGATTGTTAGATGTAGGTTATTGTTGCAACAACAGGAGATTACAGCTATTGAATTATTTTATATGCTGAGACAAGATATTAGTCAAATAAAACTATTAGAAAAATTGAGTTATGCAATATCGTACTGGGAGAATTTATGGGAACCCTATGATTTTATATTATGAACTAAATAGCATAAGATAGTTTTTTTCTAACCCTTATGTGAAGTTATGTTTATTTCTTGTTTTAGTTAGCATGATGAAATACTGCTTCATTTGAAAGTGTTCCTTATGGATTCCCCTACTCGTTTAGCGGGGGGGAGGGAAGGGGTTTGATTATGGCATGTTTTCTTTAAGTTTGGGATTGATGCATGAAGTAATGCTTAAATTATGTAATTGATTTTTTTTTAATGTGGTTTTCATTTTGGAATTGCATATATTTGTGTTTTGATCCTATAATAAATTCCCCTACTATTATAGTGGGGGGGAGGGGTTTGTTTTGTGTGGAGTTATTGTATAAGTTACGTATTTGAGTTTCTGTTTTCTCATATTATGCGTTTCTAGGATATGATACTGTTTTTTTTTTTAATTGGGGCTGGTTACGCCTGGGGTATTGCATGAAGAAATGTTTGTTTTTTCTGATGAATGGATTTAGCAGAGGACGTCGCGGATATGTTTATTTCCACAGAGGATTCGAGTATGCCGGAGGAATTTTCGGTAACAAACACTACTTGTCAGGCACAATACACTGATGGACATCAGGCCGCTTCTGTTGCGATGCAGCGCTGCGAGCAAACCGAGCAAGGAGTGGAGCAATTTGAGCTGGCTGCTCAGCTACCTGAGGAAACCACAGAACCACTCCCTGTCATCAGCCCTGTCCTGTCTGTCAGTGAACTGAATGACGTAGTAGTATCAAAGGCCCTGCTGGGGCTGGGTGAGTCACAACCCACTACTGTTTTATTTTCTCCAGCTCTGCATAGAGATATTATTGATGTGACGGCTGGCAGCAGTAATGTTTTTTAAATGAAAACGTGTGCCAAAAGCCTGTAGTTATCCGAGGAGCAGCAGTTGGAGAAGAAGTTGTAGATGAAACTGCTGATGACTCGATACACCTTTCTACTCAGGTGGGGCAGGGATCTGCAGTGCTTGCAGTACGGAAGGGTTTTCAACCTGTTCCCCGGCTTTCTAAAGCGGCGGGGTTCATCTTTAAACAGCCTGGGATGACTACTGCAGTGGGAGCTGATGCGGTACAAATTAAGTATCAATCAGGGACTAATGTTAAGGATGGTTTGACTAGTTTCTCTTTTCAAGGGAAGGTCGGACGAAGTAAAAAAAGTGGAAGAAAGTAAAATGAAACGAGACGCTGTGACACTAACTAAACAACAGGCTTCTGCAGTGACACCAGTGCTACCTTCCCCCCTTACTGCTGATTTGCGAATTGATAATGGAATTGTGTCCCCTCAAAAAGCATTACTGGAAGCGGGCTGGAAACAACAGTTGGAAGGTGCCTAACTACCTGATCCTGCTGGGGATTCTTCCTTTGATTTGTCACAGGCCTCTCCAACTTGGAAACCGGGGCCTGGTGATAGAACTGAACCTTTGAGTACTGCTGCTGTTCCATCCTCTCTTGTGAAATCCGGGAGTACAGGGACTGCTTTGGGCTGTCCGCCCAATAAACCTACGAAAACTCTACTCCAGCATACTGACTTGCCTGGGGTTTCCATAATTGTGGAACCGGGACAGGGGAGCTCTTTGCAGGGCCCTGAATTGACTGAAGCCCCTAGACAAAAACCTTTATTGTCTGACTTTTTTTCTAAAATTAAAAAAGAGGTGGCCCCTAGGAGGAACGCTGTTCATATCTGATATAAAGGAGGGTTGGCAGACAGGCCAGACAGATATTATGTGGGGAGGCATTTATTAAAGGAATCCTTGTATTTCACTCCTAGGGAGGTTTTTACCTTCATTAATATATCTGGGGAGGATAACTTTGACGTGAGCTTTCACACGGCTCATGCACTTGATTTATTTTGGGAGAGATATGGACAGGTAAAATTTCCCCCCACATGGGTCCCCTTTTTGGTGATTCCACTCACTAAACCCTTAATTAAATACAGTGTCTTCAGAAAGTATTCACCCCCTTGGATTTTGTCATATTTTGTTGTGTTACTACCAGCATTTTTAATGCATTGAAATGATTTGTTTCCCCCTTGATTAACACAGCATACTCAACAATTTAAAGGGGCCAAAATATTTTTATTGTGTAACAAAAATTATGAAACATTAAAAACTGAAATATCTTGTTTACTTAAGTATTCACCCCTCTGAGTCAGTACTTTGTAGAAGCGCCTTTGGCAGCAGTTACAGCTCTGAGTCTTCTTGGGTATGTCTGTATCAGATTTGCACATCTGGATTTGGGGATTTTTGCCCATTCTTCCTTGCAGATTTGCTCAAGCTCTGTCAAGTTGGATGGGGAGCGTCAGTGAACCGCAATCTTTAAGTCTTTCCACAGATTCTCAATGGGATTCAAGTCTGGGCTTTGGCTGGGCCACTCAAGGACATTCACCTTCTTGTTCTGAAGCCACTCCAGTGTTGCTTTGGCTGTATGCTTGGGGTCGTTGTCCTGTTGGAACGTAAATCTTCGCCCCAGTCCAAGGTCTATTGCAGACTGATGCAGGTTCTCCTCAAGGATGTGCCTGTATTTGGCTCCATTCATTGTTCCCTCTATCCTGACAAGTGCCGTAGTCCCTGCCACTGTAAAGCATCCCCATAACATGATGCTGCCACCACCATGCTTCATGGTAGGGATGGTGTTACACGGGTGATGAGCTGTGTTCGGTTTGCGCCAGGCATAGCACTTTGCATTCAGGCTAAAGAGTTAAATTTTTGTTTCATCAGACCAGATAATCTTTTGCCACATGGTCTAAGAGTCTGCCACGTGCCTTCTTGCAAACTCCAGGCATGCTATTATGTGGCCTTTTCTCAGGAGTGGCTTCCGTTTAGCCACTCTCCCATAGAGGCTACATCTGTGAAGTGCTGCAGAGATTGTTGTCCTCTGGACAGGTTCTCATCCTCAGCCATGGAACTCTGTAGTTCTGTCAGGGTGGTCATTGGGTTCTTGGTCACTTCCCTGACCAAGGTCCTTCTTGCCCGGTTGCTCAGTTTGGGAGGATGGCCTGCTATAGGAAGAGTCTGGGTGGTTCCGTAATCTTTCCATTTCCTAATGATGGACTTGACTGTGCTCCTGGGAACTTTCAACACCCTAGAAATGTTTTTATACCCCTCTCCAGGTCTGTGCCTCCTCACAATTCTATCACAAAGTTCTACGGACAGCTCCTTGGCCTTCATGGTAGAGTTTCTGCTCTGACATGCACTGTCAACAATGGGACCTTATATAGACAGGTGTATTTCCTCTGAAATCATGTCAGCCATTTGAACTGATCACAGGTGGACTCAATTCAAGTTTTAGAGTGATCTCACAAGGAAATTGGATGCACCTGAGCTCAATTTGGAGTGTCATAGCAAAGGGGGTGAATACTTATCAAATCAAGACATTTCAGGTTTTTATTTTAAATTACATGTACAAAAAATTCCAGAAGTTTCATTCCACTTTGACATTATAGAGTAATTTGTGTAGATACGTGACAAAAAAATCCCATATAAATGTATTTTAATTTGAGTTTGCAACATCACAAAATGTGACAAAATCCAAGGGGGGTGAATACTTTCTGAAGGCACTGTATGTAACTGTAATGTTTCAGAATGAGGGTTCCATGTGGAGGATATTACATACTGGCTAAATCAAAAATGCAAGGTGATCAGTGCTCCTGAAGCAATTTCAGATACTGAAATGTTTTGTACAGGCAGCTGGAAAGACCAAGTGAAGCTGAGACAGGCTGATTCTGGGGTGGAAGATATCCCAAACTCCTTTTTGTTGGGGAAAGATAGAGGGGTTTGTTTTTATGGGGGGCAGTCTCGGGCCTGCTATAAATGTAGCTCTAGACTTAATCTGTCCAGTACCTGTGATAAACCCCGCTGTGATAATTGTGGGGAAATAGGCCACATTGCCATGCAATGATGTAATCACACAAGATGTGATTTATGTGAGGAGAATGGTCATGTGATGGTCATGTGTTTGGAGAATGCCCTTGGGCTGCTAGGAACAAGGCTTCTTGTGTCAGCCCTGAACTGTTGATTCAACAAGCCCAAGACTTAGCTACTCCCCCTTCCCCTTCCATCTCAGAGAGGCCCGTTGTTGAGTCTGCTGATCCTGCTGTATCTGATCCTACTCCCCCTTCGGTTTCAGAAACCTCTGTCTTTCCTCAGAATCCCCTGAGGTGGAACTTATTGCTGTTTCCCCAATAAATCCTGTGGTTCTTCCCCCTGTGTGTTATGAAGACCCTGAAAGCACAGGGGACAACACATCAGCTCCCCTAGCTGTGGCTCCACAGCCTTGCAGGAGATCTTCGAGGTTCTTGAAATCCAAATCCCCCCCTCCCACCTTTGAAACTGACATCTCCTATGCTGCCCTTTTTTGGGGTGATTTGGAAATGGAGCAGGGGAATTCGGACTCACAGAAGTCTTGCTTGGATCCCTCCACTCAGCCTGTAGGGGACTATAAAGGGAAGAAGAAGAAGAAAACAACAGAAAAAATAGTTTCTCTGTATAACACATACTGATGGCTGCGTGTACCTGGGGATCTTTAAACACTCATAGCATCCTGAATAATGTCAAACGGCAGGCTTTGTTTCAGTATTTCTAAGAGAGCAAAATAGACATTTGTTTCTTACAAGAAACATGGATGTTTCAGGGTTTTATTTAACTCCAAAAATTGATTAGCGTTTTGCTCATAAAAGTGCTAAAACATTGTGAATATGCATAGCACTTGCCTCATTGTGTTTAACAAACATAACACTGCTAGAAAACCTATATAAATATGTTCTCTACAGTTAGCATTGTCCCAAGAAAAAAACTGCTAATCAATTATTTAAAACCCTGATGTTTTCAGATGACCAAGTGATAACATTCAAATGAGATTGGCCTTGGGGGCCTTCCTACTGGTCCTTTGGACCAGATAGGGTGGATGGAGTCAGAATTCTTTTTAATTCCTACAAATTTACTCTGTATAAATTGATGGATCTTTGTGCAGGACGAGTATTAATCCTGGACAGTAAATGGGATACTATGGACTTTCGATTTATCAACATTTATAATCCACAGACAAAAGCTGAAAGAGTGACCCAGATGAAGGCCATTCAGCCGTATTTGGTTACCTCTTATCATGTTCTTTTTGGAGGGGATTTTAATTGTAACTTATCACATGTTGGTAGAAAGAATATACAGACTGATCAGAGGAAAATTTACTGTGACACTAATACGTTAGTTCATATTGTTAAAACAGCAGGCCTTATTAACTGTACTAAATTTCAGACACAGGGTCCAAGTTTTACCTAAACTAGTAGCAAATTTAAAACTACTGTTGTCCTTTTATTTATTTCCTCTAATGTCCCTGAAGGCACATTTTCTATACAACTGGTAGAATTTTTGGATAATTTTATATTAACCTGTACCCTACATCCTGGAATTCTTAAAACTAAGGAGCACAATAAATGGAAGCTGAACACTTCTGTTTTAACAGACCCAAATGTGAGGTTTAGTATTTCTAATATCGTTACCGTACGATTGTCGGTCGCTTTTTTGTATTCTAATTTGGGAGAATGGTGGTTGGATACTAAAGCAGATATAAGAGTTTGATTTATCAAGTATGGGAAACGGACGCTTAGGAAACAGTTACAAAAAACTCTTATTCTTTAACATATGTGTCACGGTATGATTATACAGAACAAGTAGCAACTATAAAAGACAAGATGAAGTTATACCAGTATGATAGAGCTCAGACTATTCAAGCAGTGCTTCATAGTGGTACACAGAAGACCCCCGTGGGAGACCCCCTTAGAGGCATGTAAAACATTAAAAGACTCAACTGCTATGGGCTGTTTAATCAATCAGGATGGTAGTAAGGTAGATCCGGTTGAAGTGATTGGGCAGCTGATTGAGCGTCACTTCTCCTCTCTGGTGCCACCCATGCCTATACTGCAGCACAATATAGCAGATTTTTTACATAACATCCATATACCTTTTATACCAGACGACATCACTGAATTACAGGTCCCTATTACTGAGATGGAGATAGAATCAGCCATAAAAATGTTGAACACTAATACTTCGCCGGGCATGGATGGGCTTCCACATAAATTTTATAAGACCTTTTCACAAGAGCTTGCACTTTGTTTAAGGTTGGTGTTTCAATATTTTTTTCTTACAGATACTGTATACCCCTCTTTTTCAGAGGAATTAATTATACATTTATTTAAATCTGTGGATAGAACCGATATTAAGAACTGGAGGCCTATCACTTTACTAAACTCAGATTACAAAATGTTGGCTTCTCTGATTAATACTCGTCTTAAGCGGTATGCTGCGCACGTTATCTCACTACAGCAATTTTGCAGTCTTCCCAATAGAAGAATTCAGACTGCATTAATGGTTATACGTGATGCTATTGAGCATTTGACGCTTTCCGGGGAATCAGGGTGTATAGTTACTGCAGATTTGGAAAAAGCATTCAATAGGGTGTATCATCCCCTTTTTGTTTCAAGTCCTTGCTGCCTATAAAGTCCCATTGGGAACGATTAAACAAATCAAACTTCTCAATTCCTCGTTTCAGATTTTCCCTTTTATAAAAGGTTGGATAGCGAAGGGTTTTTTACTCCACACAAGAGTACGGCAGGGATGCCCCTTGAGCCCCCTATTGTATGTTTTTTCACTGGACCCCCTCTTACGATTGCTTACTGATTACCCCAAATGGGATGGGATAGTGGGGCCAGGGATACGGCAGAAATTAGTCATTCAACCATATGCAGATGATGTTTGTAGTTTTTTTGCACATTCTAACCAGTTACCAGTATTTTTGACTAAATTCGGGAAATATGCTAAGGTCTCTAATGCTAAACTGAATTTTACTAAAACTAAGGGGTTGTTTATAAGTGCAGGTAGTCAGTCAGTCAACATACTGGTATTGTTATTTCTTCAGAACCCCTTTCTATTTTAGGTGTTTTATTTGGTCCACAAAACCTGCCTATAGAGAATTGGGACCTTGCTCTCCATAAGGTGGAGGCCAAGGTTTTGAGATGGAAACAGTGGAAGCTTTCAAAACAGAAACGAATTCAAGTTCTCAAACAGTTTATATTGCCATGTCTACAGTACGTGCCTATGATTTTCCCATTGCCTACAGCGCAGGATAGTGGGTCCCAGGGTGGTAGTCTGGGTAAAACATTGGCTGAACAGGACACAGAAGGTAATAGTAAATGGAGTCCACTCCGAAGAAAGAGGGGTTACTAGTGGGGTACCGCAGGGTTCAGTACTGGGTCCAGTCCTTTTTAATGTGTTTATAAGTGACATTGCAGAGGGACTGGAAGGAAAAGATGCCTCTTTGCAGATGACACAAAGATCTGCAACGGGTTGATACCAAGGAGGCGTGGAAAGGATGAGAAGGGACTTGGCAAGGTTGGAGGAATGGTCAGAAGTATGGCAGCTTGGATTCAGTGCAAGGTAATGCACCTGGGAAACAAAAACCCAAGGGAAGATTACACAATGGGGGAGGGGGTAGTAACAACAACAAAAATGGAAAGGGACCTGGGGGTAATCATATCAGATGACCTTAAGGTTGGCAAGCAATGCGAGAAAGCGGTAGAGAGGGATGGGAGGATACTGGGATGTATAGGGAGAGGCATCACCAGCAGAAAAGAGGAAGTTGTTATCCCCCTGTACAGACAGTTGGTGAGACTCCATCTGGAGTACTGCGTCCAGTTCTGGAGACCCCATCTCCGCAAGGACATAGACAGGATGGAGGCAGTTCAGAGGAGGGCAACTAAAATGGTGCAGGGTCTGCAAGAGAAGCCATATGAGGAGAGTCTAAAGGAGCTTAATATGTATACCCTTGAGGAAAGGAGGGAGAGGGGGGACATGATAGAAACGTTTAAGTACCTCAGTGGAATCAACAAAGTCCAGGAGGGTAGCATCTTTCAGAAAAAGAGATGTGCAAGGACAAGGGGACACAATTTGAAGATAGAGGGCGGCTCAGGGACAATGTGAGAAGTATTTTTTTCACAGAGAGGGTGGTGGGCGCATGAAACAGCCTTCCTGAGGAGGTTAGGGGTCTAAAACTGTGGGAGAATTCAAGAATGCATGGGACAGACGTAAGGCAATTTTTGTGGGGGGGGGGGTAGGAAAAAATAGGCTGTTGGTTAAATAGGATCTGCAGCTTATCCTCTAAGTAGGGAAATAGGCAGACTAGGTGGGCCAAGCGGTCCTTATCTGCCGTCAAAGTCTTATGTTTCTATGAGGTCCTATAGCTTGTTTTTCCAGATGTTGTGGGGGAACAGGCTGAATCCAATAAAACGGCACTGTACCTATTCAGACAAAAATAAAGGAGGTATTGGAATGATAGATCCGGTAGTGTTTTGTTTTTCTTTTTTTTTTGTTTCACACACGGTTAGGAGTGGATTATTAGATTTTGAAAGAGGGGGAAATCAGTGGGTAAGGTTAACTTTAGGTGAATATTTTGATGCATGGTGCACTATGGCTCTAAAGTTAAGTAAACATATTCGCCTTCCACTATATTTTAAGCCTGCAGCACAATAATTGTACAAGTGGAACATTTCTAAGGAAATGATACAGCTGTGTACAGGGAAGACTATTTACAAAATGCTTAAGCATCTGATATACCCCATAGAACCAGCGTTTAAGAATTGTCCTGCAGCAGATAATCATTTCATATTATCACAACTTAGCAGTAAAAGGGTCCCTCCTCATATGTGGGAGACTCTGTGGCTGCTAATGTATGGCAGGTTGAATTTATATTGGGTACAGGTCCTTACTTATTGTCCCTAAAAAAAAGTTCCAGCATGGGTGATCGTCGGTCCTTCACTGACACTGCTCCTAAGCGTTGGAACTCACGTCTGTTACCTGTTCGTAGTTCCTCCTCACACTCTGTTTAGAAAATATTTTTGGGAATACCTGAAAGATAACTCCATCTGTACCTGCACTTGATTTTATTATGTTGACATGTCTACTTCTTGCCATTTGCTTCTGCGCTGCCTGTTGTTGTTCAGATTGTTACTGTTTTGTTTTATACTAGTATATCAGTTATGATCACTGAGCGGAATTTTTTAATTGTGATGTTGGTTATTTCTAAGTTTCTGGCTATTGTCCTACTTATATAACTGTTCTGTTAATCATGACTTGTTTTTTCTGTTGACGTGACTTCCTCATAATCTGCTCATTTTGTAATCTGATGGGTCATCCCTTAAAATAGGCATGAAGTTATCTGGTGTGCTTACCTGGTCAGTGCAAACTACTAACTAAATATGTATCAATCTGCCCAGCTGACACTGCCCTTACAGTGTACCAGCTAAACATTTTAACCTCCACTACAACTGGGCCTAAGTGAATAGCTCCTTTGCACAGACCTTCTGGAAGAAGCAGGCAATATGTCAATGTAATATATAATACTTATTAGCTGATCATTAACTCCATTGATTGGTGTGGTTTAACGTTAGCCACCCATATTAAGCTTTTCATTTCTTGTCTGTAAAATGAAGGTTGCTTTTATTACAGGAAAACTCAAGTCCCCCAAATTAAAGTGTACCTACTGTGACAAAGCCTTTGCCAAGAACTTTGATCTGCAGCAACACATTCGAAGGTATGGTATATTTGCTTCACTGACAAATGGGATATAAACCTCTGCTTTTCTAACTCACCAAAAAGTGTGCCTTGAAGACATTCAGCAAAAAAAAAAAATGAATTTAAAACCCTGTTGGTACTTTGTAAGTCAGAAAGAAGCAACACAGAGTGAAGTTATCTTAGTTTGAAAAAAACAAACAAAGTTGAGTCTTTTAAATTACTGAACATGGTTGCTTTTTTCTACTGGAACTAACACAGAAGCACACCCAAGAAGACAGAACTGGGGTGTTTTGGCTAGGAAAGCACATTGAGCTGATATCATATGGCGTCCATAGCTACATTTGTTTTCATACTAAATTTGTGGATAAAACTTATGTAACCCACCCCTGCTACTTTACTAAGTTAGCACCCATTATTGTAATCACTGGCACCTGTACTGGGCACACTCAAACATTTAGAAATGGTACCACCCCTAGTTTTGGGAATGTATACCAGGCTTATTCTCTAGAGATCAAGGGGTGGAGGGTGTATAAAACATAACCATTGGTATATACAAACCAGGTCTTGGGGAGTGATTTTTTGCTAGGCATATGCTAGACCTGTCTTCTGGAGGAGTATTGTCCAGACCATAGTTGGGGTTCTAGAGTGGGACTTTATTCAAAAGATGTTCTCTAAAGCAAGGGTGGACTCCCAAGGTTTACACATCTTGGCACTTGGACATGAAGAACACAAAAATCGAACTGTATCTAATAGCAGCTCTTTGTATTCCCACCGCAGTAGGACATAGAACACTTGGATATGTATTCCTACTGCAGTAGGACATAGGACACTTGCTTTCAGTGGCATCTGGGCCACAACTGAAAACAGTTTGCTAGCACTAGCACAATTCTTCCATAACAGTGAAGAAACTGTAACCCACTTCAGGGGGTTAAAAAATCCTCTTTCAGACATTTGGCCATTTGTCTAAAATAACCAGCCACCATTACTGAACCTGTTAATCCTGAACTGGTTACTCCAGATGGGGTTCTGCCCACCCTTTGTTCCCACATTCACACTCAGCCATTCTTTCAGAATTACACCTTAAACATTTTAAACACCTCTTGAAATGCTGTTGAATGAAGACATGGCATTCAGCATTCAAATTCCCCACCTCGGTAGTGTAAAGGTAAAAGTCCTGGATGGTATGTGATATAGTCATACCTCTGGACATCACACACCTCAGCCAACTTTACTTTAGAAACAATCTTGCACAACCGTACTTACATAAAAAAGTGTTGCGCCTTCTCTTCGGCATGGAACACAACAGAGCATTTGCTTCCTCCCTCTGGGAAAAAAAGTCGGATTCCACGCAGTCAGACATTTTTGGCAGCTTTAAAACATCCTGGATCAAATGGGGGATTGACCATTGGATCCACTGACTAGCAGCCCTTTTCACCCCTCCAGGGATGAAAATCAGGAAATCCTGCTGAAGAAAAGGTCTCCACCACTTCACTTGGCAAGCTGGGGATTACCAGAACTAGGGTGAGAATTCAGGGTTCAGGATTCCAAGCCCACTGGCAGAGCAGCTTTCCCTTCCCAACTGTCACTCTAAACACTGACTCCAACTGACCCAAACTGCAACTGCAGTCTCAACATTCTATCTCCCACCTTAGCAGCTGTCACAAGGGTTATGCTGCTGCGAGAGTTCCATATGAGCTCATCTCTTCAGTCTCAGCTGGAGCCAAGTAAACAGAAGAGTGAGCAGGTGACAAACCATTTAACTAATCACCAGCTGCCTCTCCCTGCCTAGCACTGTTACTGAGGGGATTCTAGTAACCCCAAGGGACTGGATGGTTACCCTTGAATTTGTAACACAGTGGAAACTGCTGAAGGGATACAGGACCTACAGGAAGATCTGGAAAAGCTGGGGAGGTGGTCCAGGATCTGGTAGCTTGGCTTCAGTACCAAAAAATGCAAAGTTATCCATGTTGGAGCCAAGAATCCCAGGACAGAGTACTACCTGTGTGGAGTCAGAGTATCTGCATCAGAGGAGGAGGAGGAGAAGGACCTAGGAGTGATGATCACTAGTGAACTGAACCACTCCACACAGTGCAAGAAAGCAGCAGCAAAGGCAAACAAGATGCTGGGATGCATAGCTAGGGGGATCAGTAATAGGAGAGAGGAGGTTATACTGCCCTTGTATAGATCACTGGTAAGGCCGCATCTAGAGTATGAGTTCAGTACTAGTGCCCACACCTCAGAAAGGACATTAACCTGCTGGAGAAGGTCCAGAAGAGGCCTACAAAGATGATAGCCAGTCAGCAGGGTAAGGCATATGAGGAGAGGTTGAGGGCACTGAACAAGTGCTCCCTGGAAGACTGGAGAGAGGGGGGGACATGATTGTGACCTTCAGGGTACTTGAAAGGGATAAATAAGGTTGATAAGGAGAGTCTCTTTAAGCTGAGTGGCAACCATAATATGAGGGGGCACAGTCTTAAGCTGGAGGGTGGGAGGTTTAGGAGGGAGGAAGGTCAGGAAGCACTTCTTCACAGAGAGGGTGGTGGACACTTGGAATGCGCTGCCGGAAGGGGTCATCTCATTGAAGACAGTGGGCAGCTTTAATAGAGACTGAGATAGGCATAGGGGGAAGGGAAGGATCATGGGTGGGGAAGATGGGAGGAGTGAGGAGTTTGGAGGGAGGGCAGGGACATTAGCTCAAGCTGTGGACCCTGCAATACAAGCAGACTTGATGGACCAAATGGCCTTCTTCTGCTGGCTTGTTCGTATATAGTGACACTAATTGAAACAATGTAGAATTGATTTATTGTGGTAAGAGAGAGCCATAATTAGGCCTTATCACAGCAACATTTGGAGGCAGTGTAGTGCAGTGGGTTAAGGCTCTGAGCTGCAGATCTGGAGACCTGGGTTTGAATCTCACGGTCGCCTAGGTGCACACTGTGTGATCCTGAGCAAGTCACTTAACTTCCTTGTGCTCCCAGGTCACATTTGGCAACAAGCTTTGGCTTAGTGTGCTACTCCTGGTTAAACAATGTTCCTTTTCCCTTACATTTACTTATTTCTTGCTGTATTATGCAGAATTCATACTTGAAGCCAAATAGTTTGCATCTGTTTCAGGGATGAGAGAGGTAGCTTCAGATATCATGTCCCAGATGAGTGAAGGTTTTTTGCACAGGTTTTGGCTAATGGAACAAGGAACCCTTGCCTAGTTGTTGATATGAAGGATCTGAAGGGCTTTCTCAGTTGCAGGCAAGCGTGCAAAAAAGAAACTCTCTGTCTCTCTCTCTCTCGCAAAGTGGCAGCTCAAGGGTCATTAGAATTCATCATTGAAGAATTACAAGATAAAGCACTCAAAAAAATCTTAAGCGCTCCAGTGGATATTAGTCTTGCTTGAAGTCAAAATTGGCTTCAGAAGCCTAGCAACACAGCCATTCCATTGGTTCAGGTGGAGTTTTTGCCAGTGATCTCCCTTTTCTCAGCCAGTGTTCTGACCAGTAGACCGCAGGGATACACAGTGACGAGTGTCATGTTTTACCTCAGCAGCCAGGGAGGACTAACTCTGATTATGTTGGGAGTCACTCAAGAGTATGGGAGTGGGTGATGTAGACATCATAGAACTATAAGCTGTTGGTGTTCGGTCCACCAGAAACATTTTCTGGCTATGGCCATCCACGTGGATGTGCGTCACCGCTGCCTGTGTTAACTAACGCAGGTGCCACCGACATGGCTCAGTTCTTTCTCCTGCTGCCAACTGCTTTTCGGTCCACCGCTGCCGAAGACTGCCAGTGAAATTCACAAGTATCGTTTATGCTACTCTTCCTTTCTTTTTTGTTTTAATTTAAAACTCTGTGCTTCCAACAAAACAGAAGGAACTCCTGTTGCCTTTCTGTCACTGCAGTAAAGTGAAGACCTATAATGACGATGCTCACACCAAGTGTTTTTACTGCTTAGGCCCTGCACACAATGTGAAGGCCTGCACTTTTTGTTAGGATTTTAACCAGGCTACATGGACATGTCAAATAAAGACCTTAGAAACCTATTTTAAAATCAAGGCAATAGAGGACAAACAACATGCATGGCAAGGTGCATCATTGACTTCACCCGATTTCTTTTTTGTTCTGTAGAGTTTTTCTCCACAGTCCACCTCTGTCCCCCAGGGATATACCTCGATCCCAGGGATGTACCCTATCAAATCTGGAATTTCTGACTCCCTTGGAAACAGTTACCCCTGTGGCTTGTCCTCTGTCACAGGGGCTCTGGGGAAGGGGGGCTGTCCTTCCCCAACCCACCCCACCCGAAGCAGTCTGCTGTGTGGTCTGGGAGCTAGTGATAGAGGGCACTAGGACCCTGGGGAATCCCCAAGGCTCAGACCATCATTTAGACAGAAGAAGGAATTTTCTCCCTTTATGTGGGCCACATCTAATGATGTGAGCTTAGCTCCTCAGACCTCAGTTACTTACAGCTGATCCTGTGGCAGGAGCAAGTTATGTGGCCCTGCCACCAAGATCATTGTGACACTGGGGCTCACCACCAACCCTTCCCAGCCAAGGTGTGCTGCCGCATGGCATCCACCTCAGCGCAACCTGCCTCCCAACATGCGACACAAACGCACTCCTGAACTTGGGTCACCTGCATGATATAGCACTACCACTAGGCCATCAGGGTGGCCTTCACGTGTTACTTCTAACCCCAGCTCGCCATCAAAACCTTGCTCCCCTCTGGTTGACAGTGCTGAATCATCAAAAAAAAAAGACAAATGTATGGAGAAGTCAGGAAGGTCAGCGGAGAAACATCACCCCGCTGATAGAAAACAGCATTGAGAAAAGGATTCGCCTCCATCCAGATCTAGAGCTCTTCTATAAAAGATGGAGGCGAGACCACTGAGAAAGACAGGGCCCAGGATAAGTCCTTGGGTGTGCTACCTCCCCACTGACCATCTCACGTACATCAAGGTTGGGATCTGGCACTGGCTCTAATCCCCTTAACAGGGGATTCACAGCTGCTTCTGCTGTCAAGCTCAGTCACATCAATGTGCAGTTGCAGTTTCGGACAGTGTCTGCACCCTTTTTACAGCTTCTGCCTCAGGCTCTGTCGTTAACAGTGACCTAGTCGACACTGCCTGGTTTGTCATCGTCTGCGCCATTGATGCTGATGCCAGTTCCTATTTTTGTACCTCAACTAGGCCGTGGGATTTCTCTGTCAACATCTGTGCCGTCTATGTTGCCTCCTCCACAGCTTCATCCTCCTGCAGTTGTACTGCTGCCTATTCCCATTGACAAAGAAGGAGGTAGCTGCTCTTTCACAGCTTAGTAATATAAAGTGCCTCACAGGGATTAAGAATGTCTATGCAGATTCACTGAGTCACTCCCTGGCATCTCTGCAGGAGTGGGAGCTTCTAGGAGAGATGGAAGAACACCTATTGTCAAAGAGGGGTTGACCAAAATTGGATGTGTTTGCACCCGCAAACAACACAAAACAGCCATGTTTTTGTCTGCATGCTGTATGGCCTGGACTTTTTTGGCAAGACTAATCCTCTTCTGGAAGTTTCTGTATGCCTTCTCTTTAATCCTATTGCTTCAGAGAGCTTTCCTTTTTTACTTTTTTTAAAATGTAGTTTTTCTGTCGTGGTCTGGCTCACTTTCTGCGCCAGGTGACTACCTAGCCCTGCTGTCCCCAACTGTGGCCCTCACTTTGCAAGCCCCAGATCCCCAGGGCTGGATTGGGATTTTCCCTCCCCCCTCATTGGAGTACAGTGGGCTGCACAAGGCCAGAGTATATCGGGTATCATGGTAGGTCAGAGAAATAATCCACTTCTGTCTTATCCCTGTTGACGCCTGTGTACTAGGGCTGCAAATAGTGCATGCACACACAGCTTGCATGTCACCACAATGAGACTTTGTGTCCACCCTGCCCTCCAGCTCTACCTGCACTTCCAGTTGTGGTCATCCAGGTGGCAGTGCCACAGCAGAGCTTTCTTCTACCCTCCCCGGAAAAGGAGAACATCTTCCGGGGTGTTCAGTCCTTCTCTGCTGCCCCCCCTTTGGTCCTGTGATCCAGGGTCGGATTGCAAACCTGGGTCACTGGCATTGCCACTGCACTGACAGGCCGACCCTTCAGAAGGCTCTTCTCAAGCTTTGATACAAGTCAGCAACCATGATCCTGAAGGCCATTCTGGTAGCAAAACATTCAACAGGGGCACTAGGAACCACACTGAGAGTCATTGTTAATGCAAATTAATTCATTTTATTTGAGACATCTATTTAGTAAGACTCCAGACACCGTGCTGATTTGATGTGTTACAGCAAGTTGCTCACTCATAATGAAGTGAGTCATTATACAGTGCCAGGTCCTGTTCTCCACCGCCTCATTGCAGGATGGCAAGTCAGCTTCTTGAACTGTTCTGACTTGTAATAATCTGTGACAGCTTGTTTCACTGTGGCTTCTGGCCATCTCACAGGTGCAACAGGCACCACACAAACTCCTTCGGTTCTGTGCCTGCCTATCCCGACTGTTGGGTCGAGCTGGAAATGCAGAGTGTCCAAAAGTGCCTGTGCATGCTCGATCCCAAGTTATCATTAGCCATTGTGTGACGTGCTGGCTCCTGGCAGGGAGTGAAAGTCTTTTTCTATTTTGAATTGTGGTCCCTCATTGTTTGGTCTTAGCTCGGTCTCATCTCTCGGCTATAGCTTGCAACCAAGAAAAAGATGGTCTATCAGACAGGCACTGACAAGAGGATTAACTAGTTATACCTGCTTGGTTCCCTCTACAGAGTCTCAGGAAGACTGATCGTTTATCAGCAGCAGTTGTGACCTTCAAGTATGCCTTTGTGACACCAAAGAAAAACTGTGTTCTAGGGACGTGGATATGATCTTCTATCCACGCTTCTGGCAGTGTCCTTTCCTTTTAAGAGCTTGCCGGAAAGTCTTCAAGCTGGCTCCTCCCACCCACCCACTCGGATGGTAACTCCCTCAGCTCCTCCCCATGATGCCAGATCTTCCTTTCCGCTGTAAGAAGCAGATTATTTCCTTACTGCTCCCACGTTGAGTAGGCCCTCACGCTTAAATCTTCAGATTTACTTCCCAAAACTTAAAACTCTTACGAGTTTCATCTTCAGCTCGGTCTTCGATTGCAACCATCATGGATGATAAGTCCATCCTCGGGTTCCCCTGGTGCCCTTGTGGGCAGAAGATGTCCAGGACCGACTCCTACGCCACATGCGTCTACTGCCTGGGGCACGACCACAATCCTCAGGCCTACGACCTTTGTAATTCTTTTCACCCGAACGTATGGAGGACCGTCTCATCCGACTTAAACTGGGCCACCTGGTGCTTCGAACCCCGCTGGTCAGATCCAAGGATGCCCGTTAGGTGGTTTCTGTGGCTGCGGGGTCCACGGAACAGCTTGCGGCGTTTAAGGAGGAGGTAGCCCAGACTGCAGCTCACTCCTCTTCGGCTTCTACCTTCATGCTGCTCCAGCTGGGCTCGACTTTCACGGGGTCCTTCAAGGAATTGTGTCAGACCCTGCTGACTGTCAGTCAGGGACCCTCTGGGCACAAATCAAAGTCCTAAAAAGAAAAAGAAAGGAGTCGCAGTCATTCGTGGGATTGGGAGCACACTGGGTCGAGAGCCTCTGATTCCCACACTTCTCCGGATTTGACTTTGGTCGCATCCCAGGCTGCCAGCTTCACAGTGACCCCACTGGGTCAGTTGGCTGAGACGCTGGGTGAGGTTCCGGCTGAGATTTTTCTTGAACCGACCGACCAGTTGTCAACTGAAGAGGCCGACACTTCCTTGTCCAGGACTCTGGTCCTGACTCAGACTGTTGGAGGGATGGATCAGTCCGCTGAACCACTGCCTCTGGAGGGCCTCAGCATGCGTCAACTACTTCCAAGCCCTGCCGCCCCAGCGTTGAGGTCTCAGTCTTCCTCCCGTGGGTCGAGCCAGTCCCACTGACACTGGCACTCCCGTTCTCGGTACCATGGGAAGCGACACTGCCACTACTCTTCATCCTTGTCCTCCTCGGGTGAAGAGAGGTTTTGGCGCAAGTTGAGTCGATGCTACGAGGACTTGATGTGGCAACAGTTGGTGCTGACTGGCGTCAAGCCGGCTACAGCTCCTACGCCAGCTATCACCTGGCTGTCGCCCGAAAGGCTGATGCCATCTCCATTGACGGAGCCGACCAAAATGGTGTCAGCTTGTCCGACCCCGGCGTCTCTGTCAATAGTTGTGGAACCACCGCCTAAACAGCTGCTGACTGGTGCTCCGACCAAGGAGTCTTGGCCATCTAAAGGGCTTCCCCATCAGTTGTCGGTCACCATCACCCCTGATTGTCCATGGAGGGTCAGTGGGGACTCGGGTGGTCAACCACTCTTTAATGTCGGAGTCTGAGGGATCCTCCCTGCACTCCTGTCTGGTCGACGTGGAGTCTGTGGGGGATATCTCGATGAACGAAGGCCCATCTTCCTTCTTGGGCCTTCTCTGCCTGATCTCTGAGTCAACGGGTATGAAAATGGAGCTCGTCCAGATGCAGGCTCGTTAGCGGTTGACCAAGATCCTCGACTGGGGGGGACACTCCGACAGATGCCTTCCCGGTGGCAGGAGCCATTCTTGGCCCTGCCCTGGAGCTTTGGCAGCACCCCGCTTCATGCCCTGCACCTTCTGCCTGGATGGCGCACAAATATGCGGTACCCACCGGCTCCCTCTTGAGATTCACAGACCATCCCTCGGCAGAGGGATTAGTGGCAAACTCTGTGTTTAGGCACTCTGGCAACACTGGGGATGTTGACAAGCTGCACGACAAGGAGTCCAAGAAGTTGGACCATGCAGCTAAGAAAGTCTACGCTGCCTCCTCGCTTGGTCTCTGCCAGGCGAGCTTGGCCCTCTTCATGGCCCACTTCTCCCATGCCCTGCTGGGCTCCCTAGATGAGGTGCTTCCTTATCTGCTTGTGGACCTTCATACCATGGTCAGACAGGTCTGGGACCAGGTCTGGGCTGTAGCAGACAACCACTCCAGACAGCCATGGACATTGGGGACTCCTGTGCCCGCTCTGTGGCGGCCTCAGTGGCCATGCGCCACAGGGCTTGGCTGAGGATCTCGACCTTCATGACAGACACTCAGCACAAGCTGGCAGATGTACCTTTCTTGGGCACCAACCTGTTTGGGCCCGGGGTTGAGAGTCACCTTACCCATATAGAGAAGTCCAGTGCCACCTTGGACTCTGTGACATCTGCCCAGAGGGACCCCAAGGGCTTCAAGCAGCAGCAGAAGAGGAAGCCCTTTCGGTCCACCTCCACTCCTGTGGCCAAATCTGCCCAGCCCCAGGCTGGCCAGCAGGCTCAGGCCTGGCGATCTCGACCCAAGTTGGTGGCCTTGGTTGTCCGTAAGCCTGGAGGGAGAGGCTCTGGTGGTGCCTCAGCCAGGCCCTTCTCTTCCTCCAAGCCTGCCCAGTGATGGAATGAGGGGTGCCTCCCTCATGCCTGTCACACTTCCCCGGGGTCCTCCCATGGGGGGCCGGCTCCGTCACTCTCTTTCCGCCTGGTCCACTATCACCATGGATATGTGGGTTCTAGAAATATTGGGTCAGGGTCTGCCTGTGGAATTTGAGCAGTACCCTCCTTGCTGAACCCGCGCCCTACGGGAGGACTTGGTGTCTGCAGACATGCTGTCAGCTCTCAGAGATGACATAGCCCAGCTCCTCCACAAGGAGGTCTTGGTTCCTGTTGCGAATCCTCTGGAACACCCAGGGTGTGTCTCCAGGTACTTCCTGATGCCAAAACGGATGGGGGGCTGTTGCCCCATTTTAGATCTGTACAGCCTGAACAGGTTCCTCAGGTCACGCACCTTCAGGATCGTAACTCTGTCTCAGATCATACCATCTCTAGAGCGAAACATGTGGTTTTCCTCCCTGGATCTTCAGGACGCGTTCTTCCACATCCCGATACGTCCGTCTCATCGAAGGTTTCTCCGCTTCCAAGCAGAGGGAACCCTCTATGAATTCCAGGCCATGTCTTTCTTCCTCTCTTTGGCCCCCAGGGTCTCCACCAAGTGCATTGCAGTGGTGGCAGCTTACCTGAGGTGCTGAAGAGTCTGGGTTTACCCCTACCTGGATTGGCTGAGCGCAGATCCCTCCAGGCAGGAGGTGGAGCAGTCCAGGGACTTGGCCCTCCAGACCTGTGTCTCCATTGACCTCCTGGTCAGTGAGGCCAATTCGGAACTTGTGCCTTTGCAAGGTGATCAGCTTCATCGGGGTGGAGCTCAACTCTTACAGAGTCAGAGCCCGACTCCCAGCGGACAGGGTGGGGGCTCTCTCCTCCTTTCCCCGATCATTTTGGGTTGGGCAATTGCACCCTGCCCGGGACTTCCTGTGCTTGCTGGGGCTACATGGTGGCCTGCACCAGCGTGGTCCATTGGGCCCACTGGAGAATGCACTCCCTGCAGTGGGACCTGGCCAGCCAGTGGTCTCATCGCAAGGGTCACTTCGACCAGCTGGTAACTGTGACCCAGTGGATGTGGGATGTCATCCAGTGATAGTAAGTCCCAGTGCATGTGCAGGAAGGGATCCCATTTGCCCGCCCAGAGCCGATGGTCATCCTGACGACTGATTCCTCTCTCACAGGCTGAGGTGCCCACCTGAGGGAACACAAGAGTCCACGGGCTCTGGACCCCGAGGAGTCCTAATGCCACATCAACCTGCTGGAGCTCCGGGCAGTTCGACTAGCGCTGACTGCATTCGCTCTGCACATCCAGGGTCAGGTGGTCCTAGTTCAGACGGACAACACCATGACCATGTACTACCTCAACAAACAGGGTGGAATGCACTCCCTGCCCCTATGCAGCGAAGCTCTCTGTGTTTGGACCCTTGTGTGCGCAGCCTGGAGGTAAATCTCCGAGCCATCCATGTGGCAGGGGCTTCCAGTCAGCTGGCGGATGCTCTCGGACAGGTGGGTGAGGCGTCTCACAAGTGGTCTCTCCACCTAGAGGTAGTGCACAGCCTATTCTCCCAGTGGGGCATCCCACAGGTGGACCTGTTTGCCTCCAGGGAGAATGCAAAGCTGAAGCTGTTTTGTGCCCACCCCCCTCTGCAGGGAGCACTGCGGGGGATACCTTCTCAAGACCCTGGACCCCAGGCCTCTTCTATGCCTCCTCTCCTATTCCCTTGATCCACAAGGTACTCCTCAAGGCCAGGAGGGACAAGGCACAGGTGATCCTGGTGGCTCTGCACTGGCTATGCCAGTTCTGATACCCTGATCTCCTCAGCCTCAGCAGCAGGCACCCGAGGCATCTTCCTGGGAAGGTACTCCTCTCGGACCTTCAATCCCTGCACCTGACAGCCTGGTTCCTGAGCAGCTAGAGTATCAGGCTTTGGGTCTCTCCGGAGCTGTCTTCACTGTTGTGGAGGCATGTCGGAAGGAGTTGACCAGGAAGTGCTGTGCCTTCAAATGGATGAGATTTTCCATTTGGCATCAGGGCAAGGGATTGGACCTTTTGTCCTGCCAGTGGTTAGCATTCTTGATTATCTATGGTCCCCCTCTCAGTCGGGCCTTCATTCGATGACCCTTAAGGTGCACCTGGCAGCCTTCTCTGCTTACTGGATGTGGGCCGATCAGCAGTCGGTGGCACAGGAGAAGGTGGTCTGGCACTTTTTCAAGGGCCTTGACCACATGTCCCCTCTGGCACATGAATCATCTCCACCATGGGACTTGTTGTTGGTTTTGGCAAAGCTCATGGGCAAGCCATTTGAACCAATGCACAGGTGTGACATGTCTCACCTGTCGTGGAAGACCACCTTTCTTGGTTGCTGTTGCATCAGCCAGAAGAATCCGTGAGCTCCAGGCGCTTTCGGTGGCAGATGAGATTCAGTGCCAAAAAATGTAAAGTCATGCACTTGGGTGGAAGGAACCCATGCATGAATTATGTCCTGGAGGGGCAGCTACTTGAAGAAACAAAGCTGGAATGGAAGCTTGGTGTCATTATCTCAGACGATTTAAAGGTAGTGAAGCAATGCGAAAAAGCAACACTAAAAGTGAGCAGCATCCTCGGATGTATTGGTAGGGGTATTACCAGTAGGAAGCATGAGGTAATCCTCCTGCTGTACAGGTCCTTGGTGTGACCTCACTTGGAGTACTGTGTGCAGTTCTGGAGATCTCACCTAAAAAAGGATATATGACCATCAGGAAACCATGCAGAGATGTGCCACCAAAATGGTGCAGGGTCTGCACCACGAAACGTACGAAGCTAGGCTCAGCCATCTAAATTTATTCTCCCTCGAGCAGAGGAGGAACAGAGGAGACATGACTGAGACATTTACATTTAACGGGATCAACACAGTACAAACCAGGAACTTCTTCCAGGAAAACAGGGCTGCACGTGCTAGAGGCCACAACATGCACCTGGTGGGAGGTAAATTCAAAACAAATGTTAGGAAATACTTTTTCCCGGAGAGG
The DNA here is from genome assembly GCA_016271365.2 of Neoceratodus forsteri. Classification (NCBI taxonomy): domain Eukaryota; kingdom Metazoa; phylum Chordata; order Ceratodontiformes; family Ceratodontidae; genus Neoceratodus; species Neoceratodus forsteri. The sequence continues at coordinate 22,065,760 of JADMNL010000037.1, read as the reverse complement.
GTGGTGGACCCTTGGAACAGCCTGCCACCAGAGGTAGTGGCAGCCAAGATGGTCAGTGAATTCAAACAGTCATGGGATAAACAGTATAGTCACCTTAGCAAGACAAATTGATAGTTTGGGGAGTGGGGGGGGGTACAAAACCCGGGCAGACTAGATGGACCACACAATTTCCTTCTGCCAGCAAATTCTTATGTTCTTATGGCTCTCCTCACCTGGTCTTCCACAGGGACAAGGTTGTCCTGCGCCCTAGCCCGAAGTTCCTCCCGAAGGTTGTGTTGGATTGTCACCTTAACCACATGATTAATCTCCTGGTGTACTTCACCAGTCACATCTCGGAGGCCAAGCACAGACTCCATACTATGGGCCTGAGGCATGCGCTCGCTTATTATAAAGAGCGCACAGCTGCAGTTTGGGGAGAGGTTGGCCAGCTGTTTGTTACCTATGCTGAAGCTGCACCTAGCAGACCTGCAGCCAGGCGGAGGATTGGCAGGTGGATCATATCCTGCATTGATCTCTGCTATAGGTTAGCGGGCAAAGAGTCTCCCAGAGGGCTAACGGCTCATTTCACCCACCATACCACTGCATCGGTGGCTTCTTCCAGGGACGTCCCTATCCAGGAAATCTGCAGGGCTGCTACCTGGAAGTCAGCACACACCTTCATTTCCCATTACAACATTGACCTAGAGTCGCACCGATATGCTGGTTTTGGGGCCTCAGTTCTTCAATCTCTGTTCCCTAAGTAGGGTGTGTGCGCCTTGCTTCCCTCCTCTTGGAGAACTGCTAGGAGTCTGCCAGAAATGTGGCTAGAACATCATATCCACATCCCTAGAAAAACAGGTTACTTGCCTGTAATAGTAGTTCTAGGAGTGGTATATGATGTTCATCCACACAAACCTACCTGACCTCCCCTGGCTTGGGCGCACACTTCTGCTTCCAGCGGGGAAGATCTGGCATCATGGGGCGGAGCCGAGGGAGTTATCACCCGGGTGGGTGGAAGGAGCCAGCTTGAAGACTTTCCAGCAAGGTCTTGAAAGGAAAGGACACTGCCAGAAGTGTGGATGAACATCATATACCACTCCTAGAACTACTGTAACAGGTGAGTAACTTGTTTTTGCTCCTCCCATGGTGCTACCAGGTTTTCTTTGCATTTTGTGGTGACTGGAGAACAGAAACGTTTGTGCAGGTATAGCTAATAATAGAGTTTATCGGCAGGGAGGAGGCTGCAGATGTCTTTGTGGAGCTAAAATGTAAGCCCCCCTTTTGTGAGGGGTATTACATCAACTGTGTCTCCTTAATGGGTAAGGAGCTGTTGGGTAGAATAACGGGGGATGCCACCAGGGCCCAGACAATAAAAGGGACAGGGGGACGTTGCTCATATGACAAACTCGTTGTCCTGAAGCAGTGTAAAAGATTTTTGTTTTACTATTTTACAGTAAACACCGTTTTCCATGTATGGCTTCTTTAGGGTAATATCTTTCTTTTAATGCACCTTTTATACTATAACCTTACCTTATAGATGTTCCAGGAATCCGTCTTCACCATTGATTCCCTCTCATGGGCCTAGGCCCAGAGGCTCTACGACCCTGCAGCAGCAAACTTTTCTTTGCAGGGGGAGTTGATGTCAGGGACTGATGGCATCTGTGCACCTCATGTGGTGCTGTGCATGCCAGCCAATAACAGTCGGCAGCTCCCTCACACATCTCAGTTCTGTTCTTCCCACCATACAGTGCACACCATGGGAGCGACAGTCCCTCTGTTCACTTATTGTCATCAAATTTCGACCTGTGTCACCACCAAAAGTTAATTGCGTAGCCTTTCTCGTTTTACTTTTTCCGTGATGCTGAAGTCCGAGAAGAAAGGGGCTAAGAATTCCATAGGCCATCCACTAAAAATATCACCAACAGCTTAATCAGGTTCAGTTTCAGTTGGTTACCATCTGTATCCCTCCCACCCACCAGGGCCACCCCTGAAAAAGGGACTTTTAGTCTCAGTGGGCCTACCCAGTCAACAGAATTTAGAATTATAGAAACTTGATGGCAGAAAAGGACCTCTTGACCCATCTAGTCTACTCCTTTTCCCTCCCACTATTCCTCCCTCCCCACTCTACAAGCCCCCATCCCAGCACCCTGTAACTCCATGTGCCTGTCCCATGCTCTCTTGAAGTCTGACACTGTTTCGGACCCCACCACCTCCTCCGGAAGCTTGTTCCATGCCTCCACTGCCCTCTCAGTGAAGAACCATCCTCTCACATTGCCTCTGTAGTTGCTTCCTTGCAGTCTCAACCCATGCCCCCTCGTTTTGGTGCCTTCCTTCCTTCGTGTGAAATAAATGTCCTGAGCAGACTTTATTTATCCCTTTGACGTATTTAAAAGTTTCTATCACGTCCCCTCTCTCCCTTCTAGTCTCCAATGTGTCAAGTCCCAATTCCCTACACCTCTGTTCATACTGTTGCCCTTCATCCCCTGTATCATCTTTGTCACTCTTTTCTGAACCCTTTCAATCATATCTATGTCTTTGCGCAGGTATGGCCTCCAGACTTGGACTCCATACTCGAGGTGTAGCCTTACCATGGCTTGGTACAGTGACATCAGGACCCCCCTCCTTCTGCTAGGAATCAGTCTTTTTCTATTTAGATAGACAGAGAGATGGATAGATGGATACAAGACCAAGAAAGTCCGGCAACTTCCCATCATGTGCAGATGCCCCTGTGGGAAGCAGATGGCTGTGATGGACCGGCATCAGTGCTGCTTGGCCTGCCGTGGCCGTTGGGGAAAGTGTGTGTGTGTGTGTGTGTGTGTGTGTGTGTGTGTGTGTGTGTGTGAGTGAGTGTGTGAGTGTGTGAGACACCTGTTTATTAGTGAACTGCTGTACCCTTGAGATCTTCACAGTGAGGTGGGGTTGCCTGTCCCCTACCTTTGGAGGTGGGTATTGCACACGTGGGACCAAGTCACAGTTTCTGGGCAGTCCTTCTGGGTTTCTTTCTGGGACCTCCAGTTCCATGGAAATGCAGTGTCCTTCTCTGGCCCTGGTGAGTCTGGTGAACAACTGGTTCATGGGTGGCCAGCTGCGAACCCCCCCACAGTCTGCCTGCTTTGAGCAGTAGGCATCCCTGGTGGTGAGGCTGAAGCACTACTCTAGATCTACACTGGTGGACACCTTAGTATTGCCGCCTGGTGCCGTCCGTGCTTCTGTCACCATTCGCAATGATGTTGAGTTGGTCGGTGATAAACATAATGCCAGGTCTCCCTTCTAACACTGTTTGCAGTGTTGGAGAAGGGACCAGCACCAGGACTGTTGTGCTTCCAGTTGCTGAGGTGGAGGTTGGTCTTTCCTCCACTGTTGCTAGGGGCACCAAGAGGGAGGATAACGCCGGCTCCGGCGACAGACATTGTGGTGGCCTTGGTAGCAGTCCTGGGCCCTGCACCAGGCATGATGCCGATGATGGTGTCATCCCTGGCCTTGCTTGTGGTGCCGGTGTCGGTGATGGCTCTTTTGTCAACACCTGTGGGAGACGCCATGCCTGGCATCAGCGACAGTACTGGCCATGATGATGGGGGTGAACCTGTCTCTTAGAACATCTTTTGACCCGTGCCCAATGCTGGAGGCAATGCTGGCCCCGAGTCTGATGGCAGCCTGGAGGCGATGTTCCCTCTGGAGCCACTGGCAGACATAGTCACCGGTGGGGACTGGGGCCACCCTACAGGGCTGTTTGGCTCCGCTTTCACCACTTGAGAAGTCCCACATGAGCACCAACCCTTTCACTCCTGTTATGTAGGAGGACCCCATTCGAGCTATGCTGGAGGCCTTTGCTCTGTTCTGCAGCCCAGGTAGAGGCCATCGAGACCCTGAGTCTCGTCCCCCTCCAGGGCCTCATTGCTTCCTAGAGAGGTTGCCCATGTTCATAGGCCACTTATGTGGGAATAACACAGAGCATTTATTGGTGTCCTAGTTATTTTCCATACTGATGTCTGACAAGGCCCAGTTGTGGTCCTTCTTTCTGGCACTATCAACCTGTAGGGTTAGTGCTGGCCTTCACTGTTGAGTATTCCCTATACCAGGGATTCCTTGTGGAGATGTTTCAGGTACTGGACATTGGGCTGTACACAGGCCATGATCCAGCAGCCCAGCCTTTGGGAGTTCTTGGAGTTCTTAATGGTGGCACTGTTGTCATCTCTCTCTCTGTTCTAGAGCCATCAAAGAGGCATCAAGGGTGGTATGGCAGCATCCCTACTCTTGCCGTTCAGCCCCCAGGGACCTCCTACTCTGGTATTGCACACCAACGGTGTCTGCAGTTGCAGTACTTCACTCCTCTTCAGGGCTGGAGTTACTGCAGACCTCGTCAGGGCCGAGGAACCCCATGCGTGACCAACCTCCAGAGACAGATTCTGCCCAGATGGATGGCTTTGGGAGGAAGGTTTTCACCTCGACACGCACCCTTGTGTGTAGTGTGTATTGCTGCCCATCAGGCAGTGTTTAGATGGTGCCTGTGGTTGCAGCTAGGTCAACTCCTAGCTGTAGTGCCTCAGTGCGAGTTATGGAAAGCCATTTGCCTTTCTGCTAGAGGCCTGGTGGTAGCTTGGTACTAATCGGGGGCATCATAAGATGCCAGTAAGGTGGCCTCCAGGCTTGCAGAAACTGTAGTCTGCTTCAGGTAGATGGCTTGGCTTTGCCTTTCCAGACTGGCACCTTTGGCCTGGCGTAAGGTTCTAAACCCACAGTTCTAGGGGGCTTGTATCTTCTCCTGCAGGATCAGACAAGAGCTGTCAGGGTGCCCGCCTGCCCCCGTGCCACAGGAGCCTCAGCCTGGCCCTGGCCAGTCTCAGGTCCCGCCATACCTGTGAGGAGCTCCTGCCCTTAGGTGTTCTCCCCCCCCGCAGAGGCTGAAGGTATCTGTAATCCTCAGAGTGAGCCAGCTCCTCCCTCAGACAGAAAGGAAGCTAGGTACTCTGACCCATTAGTGGGAATCAGTGGTGAACATTGATTCCTGGAAGATATAAAAATTATGCACTTATCATAATTGTTGCTCTTCCAGATTATCTTAACTATTGATTACCATCCCTCGCCCCCCATCCCCCACACAGAGCCAAGGCCTGTGGCCATGCTCACCCTACTAGTGCTGGCAGCACCACAAACACAGTAATTTGGTATCTCCCCAGTCACACCACCTCCCTGGGTATTTTTTTTTTTTTTTTTTTTTTAAAAGAGGAGTTGGGCACTGCACAGAACTTGGTGGGGAGGTACTTTGGTACCTTTGCACCCCAAAAAAAAATTATATATTTATTTATTTACTGCAATTTAGGATTAATACCTTTGAGTCCCGGGACTCGTTTACAAAGGTTCCAGATCATACACAAAATGATTAGTCAAACATACAGGCTACAGAGATTACAAAAAAAGTTAGACAAAGCATATCGGTCGCATACATTTGAACAGTACGAGTTAGAATACATTGAAGGAACAGTTTGTTTCAGTCAGGTTATAGATAAAATAGGAGGAACTTGGTTTCAAGGGTATAAAGCATTTCAGTGAGGGAACATTCAGGATACAGCTCAAACAAAGGAAACCGTTTCAGAGGAAGTGCTTTAGTCTGTCAATTTAGGATCATCAGGCCCCTGGGAGTACTGGCCATAGAGATGGGGACTAGCTATACAGAGGGGAGGTGGGGTAGCAGCCTAAGGATGGTGTTGTCGCTTTGTGGGAAGGTGAGTGATGGGGAGAGTTGCTGCAGTGATACCAACAGCATAATAATAATAAATAATACAAACAATGGGGGAGGGTGAAAGGTGTCCCCTTTTTCTTTCTTGCTCTCCTCTCCCTGCCCATGGTATATTCTGTGGTTATATCCTTTTTAGTTGCTAAATGCAGCATGTGCCCCTGGGCACTATCCAGTTTAACTCCACTGGTTGCTGCTTTGCATGTGGTGATATTGGGGATGGTATGCACCTTTCTGTATCAGCTACACTAGCTCTCACACAGGGTACATCCCTGTGGTTGCAGGAGAAGCAGGTCACTTTTGAGGCAATCTTTTTTTCTGACTCTGTCAGACAATTTTGGGTGGTATGTGCCTTGTGTATCTGGGCCTTTAGTTCAGTACCCCTAGTAGTTCTCGACTCCATTGGACTGTCCAGTCCTGCAGCTCCAGTTGCACCTAGGCACCACCACCACCAATTCGCTGTCTGGTAGCATGGAGTTGTCCCTTTTTTCCAGAAGTCTGTGTGCCATCACATTTATAAGGGGGTCCCAGTCATTGTCACCCCCCTCGTGCATCTGCCAGAATTGCGGCTGCTTTTCTGGAGCATTAGTCACCTTCTGTCTGGCTAGTGTTATGAGGCTCTGGCTCTGCAGAGCCAACTACCTCTTGTGCCACATAGTATGCCCTGTTCCTATTCTAAGGTGGTAGTTGGGTTTTATTTTGTTGCATATTTTGTGGCCTATATGCTTTCACTATTCCGTTGGGCTAGAAAGTCACTAGCCTTTTATTTCTCTCCATTTTATTTCTCTTGTGGACAGAAATGAGGTACGTAGGGAGCCAGCAACAGTTATCGGTTGACGTGCGTGGCACCATATGAGGTGCGCATGCGCCATCAGTACCCAGCGTCAGCCCCCTCCAGCATAAAATGTTGCTCCTGCAGGGTCCTGGTGCCTCTGATCTCAGACCCATAAGTGGGAATCAGTAGTAAAGATATTCTGGAAGATTAGCAATTACAGTAAGTATGCAGTTCTCATTTTATTTCACTTACAGTATTTTCTTGGTTGTGTGTGGAAAACTCCCTCCACCAAACCAATTTCAGGGCTATTTTTGCCTTCTTATAAATTGCTTGACTCTCTGTGTTTTGTTTAGTGTGGTAAATGGCAGACACTCAGCCTTGCAGTTTATAAGAAGGCAAAAAAAAAAAAAGCCCTGAGTTTGAAAATCTTCTACACTACATTTAGACAGTGAGTTTATCATGAGCAACCCCCCTTGTTGTCTACGAATTGCACTTATCCTGGGGTTGGCTCCTATCTACCTTTTCTTAGACGGACATTTATGCACGGCCATTCTCTAAAGTTGTGGAGATACGGATGCATACCATCACGGGAATGGCCATTTCTAACTACTGCACCTAAATTCACTCAATAAAAAATAACTGATGGTAAGTTGGATTTAATGGCACTACCCTCATACTTTCCACACTCATCTGTCCCATTCCACCTGCCTCATGCTCCCTTTCCTATCCTCTCTCCTCTGCTGGGCAGTCAGCCTTCTCCTAGTGTCTTCCCTCCCTCTGGAACCTTCTTCCTTCTTCCATCCATCTCTCACCCCTCCAGCTTCCCTTGGGCACTTCCTTAAACTCCTGCCTTCTACCTCCTGCACCTGTCCACCTGACCTGCTCTTTGTTCCGCTCCCTCACAGTTCAGGCCCCCTCTCCGGGGTTGGTTTTGTGTTTCCTGATTTCTTTGCACTGTTATGTTGAACTGTTTGTTATAGCTCAGGATGTATAGCGGGTCATGCTCCATTAATTCGCTTTTGTTATTTTGCACACTTTTGGCCATGTTGCGCTACATTAGTTTGCACGTTATTTGTGTGATATGCATCAATACTATTGTATTTGCTTGATTGTATCCCTGTCCCTCTCCTCTGGGTCGCACCTGGAAACGATCCCTCAGTGCACCTTTCCTGGTTACCAATTTTTTAATCAATCGATCAGTAAATAAATAATGTCTTATTTCTCTGTTTCCTCTCCAGTCACACAGGGGAGAAGCCATTCCAATGTATTGTATGTGGCCGTGCCTTTGCTCAGAAGTCCAACGTGAAGAAACACATGCAGACCCATAAGGTCTGGCCAGCAGGGTTGGGCTGCAGCATTTCTCGGAACCCCATAACCATGCAAGTCTTACCTATAGATCCAAACGAAGAACCTCCAGAAGCAGATGAGCAAAACACAGGTCTGTTACCATAGCTTCCCAGTCTTTGGGGTCACTGTAACTCTAAACTCTGTCACACAGTGTAATATACGAGCTTGCTCCAGGCAGGTACACTAAAACCAAGGTGACTAGCATTAAGTTCAATGGCAGCATATTATAAATCTTGTTTTATTACTGGTGGCATTTATTCGTAACAGAGTTATAGTTTAGCAAAAGTAAAATTGTTTGGACATATCAGTATGTACTTTTACGGCTGCATAGCGGTAGCTATGCAGCGCATTGCTGACGACAGGAAAGAGAGCAGGGCAGATAGGAACAGAAACTGATATACTATATGTTACCTTCCACCTCCACAGTGGAGTTTCATAACCTCATTGATATGTATGAGATCCCTGCTCTTCTGTGTCCTTGTCCTCTTTCTCTATCCAGATCTGATTTATTCATGAATCTGTGGTTTTGGCATTTTTTTCTGTTTTCTGTGCCATCTCTGCAGCTAGAAGAAGGCTGCTGAGTTCACACAGTGCTTAACATAGCAGGGGCAGGGCAAATATCCATGACTGAAGAACGGTTCTGTAATCCGTTAAAGTAGATTTGAAATAGCATAATTTTGTTTTTTTTCTCTTGCCATAGAGGTTTTTCTCCCTTGGCTGGCGTTCCGCAGGCTGTTCAGCTCTGTCTGTGACTCCCCCGCCCGGCACCCACCTGCCCCACTCACCTGGCCCCATACTTTCCCCCATGGATTGCCCCCTGTGGTGGGGCCAGGAAGTGGAGGGCCATCTTCGCCACACCTGAAGACTCGCATCCAGAACCGGGGGTCAGTGGTCAGGCGGTGATGCGGGAACGGGGGTAGGCAGGTAGGGCTTAATTAAGGCAGCGCCAGCCCTTTTCTGTTTTCTCCCTAGTCCCTTGAGCCATGGTGCACATAAGCATGTGCACCTGGAGTGCACGATGTACAAAACCACTGCCCTCCCTTCGGCCGGGCTAGGGCTTGGTGCTGCCACCTGGCCTCCCACCAGGTGGCAGGAAAGAGCAAGACGACAGGCCTCCACACCCCAGGAGAGGAGAGCGGACACTCAGTCCACTCCCCCACGACTGATTCTTGACGAGCTGAGTTCATTCTGTAACTTGGGCCACCAGTGTGGGAAAAGGTAAGGTACACCAGGCACCCCAGCTCTCTTTACCACTGGGCTGGCTTGCAGAAGTGTTTTTTTACTTCCACAGTAGGTGCTGTACTGAGATAACAGACAAATGATGGAGAGAGTGACAAGCAGTTAGTCATGCTGATAATGACTAAAATTTACATAGGTATGCTGAGAGTGACAGTATAAACTGAAATCTGAGCTCTGGGTTGACTTTCTACACTGCCTATCTGATCACCAAGGAACTCTACCTCTTTACCAGTATGTCACATCTCTGTCAACAAGGAACTGCACAAATCCAAGTCCATAATGTAAATAATTGCACTGCTTTGCAACAGAATAAGTGGAACAAACAACACGTTACAGGTAGGTGAATACCTTTTATTGGACTTTTAACACTTAAAAGCTAGTCTCAAAATCAGTTTTGTTAGTCCAATAAAATATTTCACCTGTGACATATTTTTTTTCTTGTGCATCATAGACTGGACTAACATGGCTGCCACATTTCTTCATCAGAATAGACCAAACTAGATCCATATTGTTATGCACAATGTCTTCTGCAGAAATCGGTGGTGGTGGGGAAGGGGGTGAAGAAAGTGCAATATTTATGTAGGGAAAGTGTGCTGAGGCACCTGCTTCATAATGGCAGCACAGCAAACCCCAGTTTAATCTGTCCCAAAACACCATAGCAGTTCCTGATATTGCTTGAACCTTGTTGCTACTCTTAGCTACTGCAACTTGCTCGGAATAACAGTAAGTGGCACTGGTGGGATTTGAACTGGAACTTGTTGGTTCTCAAGCCTGTGATCTCACGACCACACCCCAATACCATCCCTCTGTCACATTTTTAAGGTTGCTTACAGATGCTTACAGCAGACAGTAGTGGAAATGGGAGGTAATCTGTGTGGGGGGGGACTCCGTTCTGGGAGTGAAATTAAAAGTCTGACTCAGTTCCAGGAGTAAACTGAGGAGGGACTGCTCCAATGTAAAATATACACCCCAAACTCATAAAATGGACTAAAGTGTGACATATAATGAAGAAATAAATCACCGGTCCCCTAGCTGATATGTTTGGTACTAGATTACAGGTGATGGGTTCCCTCAGTGAATACTTTCCATTTCCAACACTGAAGGCAGACTTTTTGTTAGTGTTCTGCTGTGCATGGCCAAAACCAGTGAGCTTTGCTATTTTAACCCCTCTGAGAGGAGCAAATCAGTGGAGTGCCGACTACAGCAGCGCTGTAATGCAGTGCAGGGCTGTAGATTGCGTAGGAATATATACCATTGCATACCAGCTGCTTGACCCCCACCTTTTAAGTAGTTCCTGGAGAGTAGTTGAATCTATGCTCCATAAATGTTTTCATTGTTATCCAGTAACCGGAGGATTTTTACATCACAGTAACGCAACAAGTAAATTAGAACTTAGCTACGCATTATTCCGTATCCTTTATTAGATTAATGCATTAGCAGCCACATTGGCTCTGACTGGAGTTTGCTTTTCCTTGCTGCATCTTTCATACTTTTTCAGATTCCCACAATTCTTTAATGTCATTAAAGTTGCTTGTTTTTATTTCCAGACCATGTTTTTTTAAATGATTCTTTTTAGCAGGTTTTCCCCATTTAGTTCCCCTGCCCTCTGCTTTGATGTTGGGGTCATCTGGTTGCACTCTTCTTCTGGCCAGGTGGGTGGGGTGAGGACGAGCAGCTGCCTTCACAGCTAGCACATGTGTTGCTCCAAGTTTGGCGTGTGCATATGTGTGTGTGTGTGTGTGTGTGTGTGTGGTGCGTGTGTGTGTGGTGGTGGTGGGGGGTCCGTGATTCCCAGGCATCCTGTTCTCACCCTCCCCTGGAGCTACAAATGAATCACCTCTGCAATGTGCCTGGCCTACTGCTGGATCCAGGTGAGATTCTGTGGCTTGCACACAAACACTGACCTCCGAGGTGGCAGTGTGCTGCACTATTGATGCACCACTGGGCAGACCATGTAGTGCAGGAGTGAGTTATAAACTAATAAGGACAGAATTAGCAGCTGTTTATCAGGGTAAAATGTGAGAACTCCCTCCCTTTTGGTGGGATACAGAACTGTGCTATGACTTAAAAGACATTATGCTGCTTGCCACAGTACAATGTGGTTCTGTAAACTTAGGGCTAAGACATGATAAAATACTATCCATGGGTTCTGTTTAACATTATTTAACGGAGATTATGTTCTTTCAAATATATTTGTAATATATTTTAAAGAGAGGAAGCAAAACAAAAACATTTTATGTTGCTATTGATCCTTAAAGAGATGCTTATGGCTAGGGGAGCTCTTTGCAGCACATAACACTTGAAATTGGCTTGGCTAATATTTCATATGTTCTGACATTAGGAGTCCTCACTTAATGTTTACTTCTAGCAGCAGCATCTGGCTGGAGAGTGCTGCCCTGGAGATAGAGCTCTATGCTAATAATGGAACTTAGAATGGAAGATCTTACTTCGAGGAGAAACTCTTGCAGCAGGTTACACATTGAGGACTGGCACCACCTGGCGGCAGTTCCGGCAACTTTTCTCTGGTGGTACCAGCATTGAGAGCATGAAGCGTCGCCCTATATAGGGAGGCGTTCCCCGTGCTCCAGTTCTTTCCTGCCGCACTGTCAGGGTTAGTTCACTCGTTTCGACTTCGTACCGATCGCTCTTTCTCCACCTAAGAATTTTGTCCTTTTTTCAGTTTTTTTCCATCTGTGTCATCGCATCTTAATAAATGTGCTTGTGGGCGACAGATCCCTGCCAAAGACAGACATTCAGCGTGCCTGTACTGCCTGGGGCCCAACCACAACACCAACACCTGCCCTCATTGCCAGGCCTTTAACTCGCAGACGCAAATCAGGCGCCAAAAGTCTCTCGCGGCCTTCCTCGATGAGACGAAATTAGCCGCCATGGAATGGGCCTCCTCGGGAGAATCTGATCCCCAACCAACCCACAAGCATCACAAGCACCGGGAGCAAGACAGGGGAAGGTCCCGCTGTAAGCACAGGTCTTCGGGATCGAAGTCTGGATCTTCGGGGCATGATTCCCACCTCATGGCCCTAAAACCTTATTCTGCCATCTCCAGGCCTGCCTTCAGCCGATTAAAGTAAATATTTAGCCCGCAGAGAAATCGAAGGGCGCAGGTAAGATCTCCTCCCACTCGGCCTCCTCTTCAAAGGCCGACTCCCGGGAGTTGAGCAAGGCCTCCAGGTCTTCGGCCAGCAGGGCCTCATCCTTGCTGCCTAAATCATAGGGCCCCAACCGACGCCAGCCTCTGGCTCCTGACCGGCGTTCGGCCGAGAAGTCCTCCAGCCAAAAGGCTGACCGTCCTAAGGCTCACGCCACTGAAGGACGTCCATCGGTCCATAAGGAGAAGTGGACGCCAGACCCTAGTCCGCCCGTGACACCCCCGGCGCCGGTTCCTCTGCCGCTGGTCGTGGTTCGCCCGCCGTCGGTCCTCTTGCCCACACCCGATGTCAGCTCTGACACCCCCTCTCCAGGGTCGTCGGTCCGACTGATGCTGGACCCTCACGACGGTGGTGCTGACGCCACCGCATCCTCCCCCTTAGGCTGACGCCAGTTGCCTCGGATGGCGGGGCTGATGCCCGTGTGGGCACGGGTGCTCCTCCACTTATGCCTGAGTCCCCCAAACTACACCTGTCTCAGGTGAAGGAGCTTTTCACCCACTGGTGGGATACAGTAAAGAAAGATCTGCCAGCGGGTGCACCTCCACCTACTCCGGTACCGGTTCCAGATCCAGTCGAACCGGATGGCAGTGGGGAAGAGGTTCCCACTCCAAAGAAATGCACCAAGAAGTCTAGGAGGGACAGTTTCAGTATCTCCTCCTGCTCCCCCTCTCCTCCGCCGGACAAGATGTGCAAAAGGAAGAGGCATAGCCTCTCCCCCTCTTTCTCTCCGGACTCCTACGTAGACTCGGATTCTTCTTCCTCCGACACCTACTCTGAGCCAGACCTAGGGGACAGGGAGGGTCTCCCTAAGTCCCTTCCAGATGACCCCAGTTTCATGGGGGTGATGAGGCACATCTAGCCCAACATGGGTTGGGACACTGAGGCCCTGGACCCCGAGCGACTGTGGCTGGCTGAATACCTCCGCCAAAAAGATCCAAAGCCGGTGGTCATCCCTCCCATGGTCCATACATTTGAGGATGTCACCCGGGTGACCTGGAAGCGCCCTCATTTTTCCTCGGCCATGCCCAAGAAAGCTCGCCGGCTCTACCGGGCGCCTGTAGACCACCCCTTTCTGTCCGGACCATCCTGGAGAAGCTTTCTTTTCCCCCATTCGAGCTGGCTATGAAGTCAGAGCTCCGTTTCCTTTCCTGGAAAACTCTGCTTTTGGTAGCAGTTACTTCGGCGAGGCACATTTCAGAACTTCAAGCACTCATGTGCAAAGAACCCTACCTTGTCTTCCACAAGGACAGGGTTGATCTCCGCACCAATCCGAAGTTCTTACCGAAAGTGGTTTTGGAGCTCACTTTGAATCAGTCAGTTCAGCTCCCGGTCTCTTACTCAGAACACTCCAACAGGGGAGAGGCCCTGCTTCATTCCTTGGACATACACAGGGCTCTCAGATGTTACCTAGCTATAACCAAAGCAGACAGGAAGTCCGATCAGCTCTTTGTGTCCTTTGCCCAATGGTCCATAGGTCGCCCGGTCACCAAACAGACGCTTTCGTGCTTTTTGGTTCACTGCATTTCCTACTGTTATGAGAAGCATAATAGGTCAAGATTGGGGCTGATTAAAGCTCACTCTACCAGGGCTATCTCTACTCCTTTTGCAGCGCTGAAGAGGGTACCAACAGTAGATATCTGTGCTGCCGCTACCTGGAGTTCTGTCCATACCTTTGTCAGACACTATAGCCTCGACATGATTTCCAGACGCAGAGTGGGGTTTGGCCTCATGGTTCTGCAAGGCCTGGTTTCCTGAGGGATCCTCCCTTCTCCTGCTCTCCTTTTACTGCTGTCCCCCCCCCCCCCGGGGTTGTTCTAAGTTTATACTGCTTGGGATTCAGTCCTCAATGTGTAACCTGCTGCAAGAGCTTCTCCTTGAAGTAAGATAGTACAGTTACATAAGAACTTACCATAACAGTAGATCTTCGAGAGAAGCTCTTGCAGCAGGTATTTTTCCCGCCCACCTTCCCCCAGGGATCAGGCCCTTCTCAGGCTAGTATTCTTCGTCTTGAATGGGTTGTCCGTTGACAGTCAGTTCTCTTTTTGCCTGTCATTTTCTTGCCTGACGGGGTGAGGGCGTTCAACAACTGGAGCACGTTGGGAACTCCTCCCTTATATAGGGTGACGTCGAGGGGTGGAGCCGACATCGGTGGGGGGTGTTCCCACTTCAGTACTACTAGAGAAAAAGTTACCGGAACCGCCGCCAGGTAGCGCCAGTCCTCAAAGTGTAACCTGCTGCAAGAGCTTCTCTGGAAGATCTACTGTTACGGTAAGTTCTTGCGTAACTGTACATTCAAACTCTGCATTGTGGTCACAAGCCCGCAAACTCTCCAACAGCAGATTTATTTCTCTGCTGAAGAGAGCATTCACCCTGAAATCATCTCCTGTCTCCAGCTCAGTCAGCATCACATTTATGATATTTATTTTCTTTAATTTGGAGCTCTAGTTATTCCACTTGAGAGCTCTGTTAGATAGGGAGTTTTATTGATTTTTAATATACAAATTTGTATTTAGTGCAGCTTTTCCAGTTGCCAGGAACCAGAGAAGGTCATACATCAGCGTGATTCTCGCCTTTGGAGAACTGCAGACTTTTTGATCAAACAGTGTTTCTTTCACAAATTTACAATGGCTTTTTACATTTACTGGGGGTCATGTTTTGTTATGTTCATAGCCGCCAACCATTACTTTGGTTCCATAGGTAAACAACAACAAAAAACTGCTCAATTTTGTTACTTGCGGTTTTCATTTTCTTAAAGCGGTTCCTAGTAGAAGGGAACTGGGGTTTTACTTCTTTCTTTTCAGAACCACTTCAGTACATAGGTTCTGTAAGAAGTGTTTTTACTGTTTGGGAATTGATATAAATTGTCAGGGTCTTCAGTGTTTGGCATAACTGCTAGACCCAAGAAAAAGAAAACTGGACCAATATGCTTTAAACATTGCAAAAATTGCCTCCAGCTCCTGGCAAAGGCAGACTACCACGAGCCCTGTTTAAGGCACCTGGGTCCAGATCACCATTTTACCAGCTGTGAGCTCTGTATAAAGTTTTGCCCTAAAACCAAAAACATAAGAGCTAAAAAAAAAAAAAAAAAGTTGAGTTTATGGCTTTTCAGTTGGCCCCATGTCATGAAAAAAATAGTAAAGGCTGTTTGGGAGTAGAAAGCATGCACCAAAGGTCCATCTACACAGATACAGCAGCAGTCCCTGTCAGAGGGAACAGAGAAAATGACACAGCTGCTCAGCCATCGGATAGGCACGGTAGATGTTAAGATACCAGGGTGTCCAAAAGAGGGAATGCTGAGTGCAGTGGTGCAAAAAATACAAACAAACACCCTAGAACAGGCACTGGAAACGGTGACTACCAAGAAAAAAACCAAAAGAAAAGAATGTCCTTACCACTCCTCCTGAAAAAGGAAAGGAGCAGGCTTTCGACCAAAGACAAATGCCCTCAAAACAGGACATGACAGAAATGTGGCAATTTTTCCAGGCCTTCTAGGCCATGGGAAATTGTATGAATATGCCTGTCCCCCCTGCTCGGACCCCAGCCTACCTACCTGTGGAGGAGGAAGAAGAAATGTACTGTGAAGAGGAATAGGAAGGTGAACCTGTTGAACCAGACAGTTCATCTAAGCAGGAATTTGGCTCTCTGGTCAGTTTCAAACACCATGAAGTCTTGCTATTATAGGACCTAATGCAGTTAGCCACTGCACTTGAACTGCCCCGGAGAGGAAACAGTTAACTCCAGAGTAATCTGGAGTTCCACAGCGCGAGGGCGCTGTTCAAAGCTCTATCTGGCTAGTTTCAAATGAAACTGCCAGATTCTTTACTCCGCTTTCACTGAACAGTCGCTCGAGAGATCAGCTCCCTCAGCTCGTCTGCTTTATGTTCAAGCGAGTTTATTCAGTTCATTTGAACCGCAATGTTTTAAAATTACCGCGTTTCGGCCAAAGCTCTATCTGGTAAACCGTAAGTACAAAAATTAAAGTCTGTGTGGAATACATTATCGGTTCAGTCTGAACCGATCGGTTTGCTTATTTTTCAAATTTTGGGTGTAGAAGTGGTATCGGTTCTTATCGGTTCTAAAAACCTTTATTTTATTGGGGTTTTTCCAATACCTGTGACACGGTTAGGAACCGATAAGGGTGTCTTGTTCTTGGCACGGCCGCTAAAGGGCAAGTTTGTTGGTTAGGGTCATAATATGTCTGAGAAACCCAAAAGAAAATCCGGGCCCATGGGGTTTCAACACTGTGATGTCTGTGGGGAAGCCTTTGCCAAGGCTGACCCACACACCACTTGTGTCTATTGTCTTGGGGCTGACCACCTCCTGTCAGACTGCCAGGTGTGTAGAAATTTCCCTGCAGCCACCCTGGAAAAGAGATTGGGCCGGCTCAGGGAACGAGAGGCCAAGAAGTCCGCTGACCCGGATGGCCAGCCCGGTCCAGCACCCACTGGACCAGAGGGGGAGTGCCCTGACCAGGACGAGACTTCCTCGGGCAAAAGGAAGGCTGGTTCGGAGGAACCAGTCCCAGTTAAAAAGACAAAGAAATCAGCAGGTCTGGAGTCCAAAATTGTCTCTCCAACTACTGCAGAGATAGCTAAAGCCATTCAGATTGTTCAGTCTTTGTCTCAGGGACTTGTCGAACCCCTATAGTTGGGAAAAGGGTGGCTGCTCAGGTCCAGTGGTTCAGGATTATGATGTTGAGGATTTTATGAACCACAGGAGGGGGAGGAGGATTTTGATCAGTGCATTTGTGACTGGGAAGGTCTGGAAGTGCCCATTGAGCCGGAAATTTCTCCAGACAGACCCTTTGAATCTCCCCCTTCGCTGTCTGAGTCCCCTTCTCATTTTAGGTTTTATAAAAAGGTTGCAGAAACCCTCCAGCTCCCTTTAGAGGAGGCTGTGGATGAGCAAGAGGAGCCTGATTATGTAGAAATGATGGATATTCCAGAGTCTAGGAGGTTGTCTATTCCTTTGCATAAGTCATTTAGGAAGCAAACAACGAAGATTTTAAAAAGTCCTCATTCTGTCCCTCCTGTAGATAAAAAAATGGACAGAAGGTATACTTTATCAGGCCCTGATACAGACTTCCTCACTGAGCGTGTAGTCATGTAGGTGTTGTTCAAGCTGCAGCCTGTGACAGAGCATTGTTCCCTGGCCTCACATCCTCCTGATAAGGATTCCAGGAGGATTGATGCCATGGCTAAAAAACAATATATGGCAGCTTCATTGGGACTCAGACAGGCTAATTATATGGCTTATGTGGCTAGATATCAGAAATCTAGATGATACACTATATTGCAGTTGGCCAAGCAGGCCCAGGGCCAGCTGGTTAGTGAGTTGGAACAAGTGGCTGCTGATGGCATTGAAGCCTCTAAAGTTCAATTTCATACTGCTGTTGATGTTAATGATGTTTCCTCTAGGGTCATGGCCACTTCTGTAGCTCTCTGTAGGTTGGCATGGCTCAGATGCACTAATCTGTCCCAGGACACTCAGTCAAAGGCTATAGATTTTCCTGTGGTAGGAAATTCTCTGTTTGGGGATCAAACGGAAAATTACATGAAAAAGATGGATGAATACAGAACTACCTACAAAAGTGCCCAAGCTAAGGAGAGGCATGCCACTCCACAAAGGCATGCCCCCAAGGGTAGGGGCAGGCCTTACCACAGGCCTTTTTACCAGGTTCAGGCCTCTTCAGCCTTTGCACAGAGGGGATTTTTCAGAGGCAGAGGTAGACGGGGCACAGGCAGACCCTCTCCCTCTCCTCAGCCTAAAGCTGCTGCCAAGCAGGCACCCTGACGGGGTGTCCAGGCCGATTCTCCTGTACCGTGGGGGCAGGTTGGCTTTTTCAGCCAGAACTGGTTGTCCCTAACTCGGACAAATGGGTTCTGGAGGTGGAAGCAAGGTCTGGTTCTCAGCTTCAAGCAGTTCCCAAAGATGAGAGCCAGACATTTTACTCCTGCAAATCCTTCAGAAGCCTTTGCTTGGAAGCAGAGGTTTTTCTCTTCTAGACTGCAAGCAGTGGAGGGGTTCTCCTCACATCAGGGCAAGGGCTGTACTCGAGGTACTCCACTCCCAAAAGACAGGAGAATGGCGCCCATCCTAGATTTAAGATTCCTGAACAAGCATCTTTGAAACCAAAGTTCAGAATGTTAACTCTGGCAATGATTTTGCTCTTCCCTAAGGCCAGGGACTGGCTAGCTTCCTGGACCTCAAGGATGCCTATTTTCATATCTTGATCAGGCCTTCTCACCGAAAGTACCTCAGGTTCGAACTGCCCTCTGGCCACTACCAGTTCAGAGCAATGCCCTTCGGCCTCACTTGCTCCAAGGGTTTCACAAAATGTCTAGCTGTGGTAGTGGCTCATTTAGAAGGCAAGGTTGCTGTTTCCTACCTGGACGACTGGCTCATAGTGGGTCAGTCTCCAGATCAGGTAAAATCCCACTTGCAAGTCACCCAGCAGCTTCTCACTCTCTGGGATTCCTGCTGAATTTTCCAAAGTCAGTTCTCGAACCAGTTCAGGTACTAACTTTCATAGGTGCAGAGTTGAACACAAAGTCTGCCAGGGCATTTCTTCCCTCGGAAAGAGTGGACAGAATCAGTGCCCTGGCATCTTCCTTTACCCCCGCGGGTCTCTCGACCAGCAAGGCACTTTCTGCAACTCCTAGGGCACATGGTCAGTTTCCACAGCTGTCGTGCAAGGAGCAAGAGATTTCAGATGAGGGACATCCAGTTCCACTTGAGGTCCTACTGGTCTCAAAGGAAGGACCCCTTACCAAATTAGTCCCAGTGACCAAAACCCTGATCCTAGCCCTTCAGTGGTGGCAGGATCAGCACTCAACCCAGGGTCCCCTTCTACCCGTTTCTTCATTCCTCACCTCACCACGGATGCCTCCTGTTAGGTGGGGGCTCACTTGGGCGACCTCTCCACTCAGGGAGTGTGGTCCCCTCAGGAATCTCTGCTCCACATCAATCTGTTGGAACTCAGAGCTGTTCTCTTAGCTCTCCAAGCTTTTTCAGCTACTGTCCAGAACAAGGTAGTCCAAGTCAGGACAGACAACACCACAACAATGTGGTACATCAATGCTGGGCACTCGGTCTTCGGCCTTGTGCACTCAAGCAATGAAGTTGTGGTCTCTGGCTTACTCCCTGAACACCTCCTGATAGCAGTTCACCTTCCAGGAAGGACAATGTCCTGGCGGATGCCCTCAGCAGGGTTTCTAGGGCCATCACGAATGGGCTCTGAATCCTCAGGTGCTGGGGCTGTCTTTGCCAGATGGGGCACCCTCAGATGAATCTTTCGCAGCCCCAGACAACCACCAACTTCCTCTGTTTTGTTGCAGGCCTCCAGTGCTGGGATCAGTCCCCTGGACGCTTTCAGTTGGATTGGAAGGGAAGTTCCTGTATGTCTTCCCCTCTCTCCCTCTTCAGGGTACTAGTAAAAATCAGAACTCAGCCCTGCAAAGTGATTCTGATTGCTCCAGACTGGGCCAGGCAGCCCTGGTACCTCTTCTCCTGTCCCTGACATTCTACCCTCCTGACCTTGCCCAGGATCCACGACCTGCTGACCTGTGCACAGGGAGAGTGTGGTATCCGGACCTCAAGTCCCTCCACCTCAAGGCCTGGTTCTTGAGGAGTTAGAATTTGTTGATTTACACCTTCTCAAGGTGTCCTGGATATTTTAAAGGCTTCTAGGAAGCCTTCTAACAGGGCCACTTACAACTCTAAGTGGAAGAGGTTTTCCTTCTGGTGTTCTGAGAGGCAAATTGTACCAGAATCTGCTGACTTGGCCATTTTATTGGACTATTTCTTCCACTTAAATTCCTAGGCCTCAAACCAGCTACTTTGAAGGTTCATCTAGCAGCTGTTTCTGTTTTTGTTTCTGCAGGAAACCAGTTTCCTCTCCTCTCACCCTGTGTTTTCAGTTTTTCAAGGGGTTACTTCACCTAACCCTCCTTTCGGGAACCAGCTCGCCTGGGATCTGAATGTTTGCATTGCTCAGCTAATGCAATCCCCTTTGAGCCTCTGTCTTCGCAGATCTCAAGTTTTAACTTGAAGACTGTTTTTCTAGTGGCTATCACTTCTGCTAGGCGATAAGTGAATTACAAGCCTTGTCAGTGGAAAAGGATTTTATTTCTTTTCACAGAGATAAAGTCGCCCTCAGGACTAACAGAAAGTTTTTACCTAAAGTGGTTTCAGATTTTCATCTCAATCAATCCATCTCTTCCAGTATTTTTCACTGAGCACTCTTCCTCTGGGAGAGGAGATTGCATAGTTTGGACGTCAAAAGAGCCCTAAGCTACTATTTCGAACGCACCAAGGGTCATAGGTTCGAATCCCTCCAACTCTTCCTTACCTATGGAGAAGTGGGCAAAGGGAGACCTGCCACTAAAAGGACAATCGCAAGGTGGATTGTCTCTTGTATCCAGTTCTGTTACCAAAAACTAGGTAGAGAACCTCCCTCAGGACTGAGGGCTCATTCCACCAGGGGTACAGCTGCATCTCTAGCCGCTGCTAGAGATATTCCTATTTTGGAAATTTGTCAAGCTGCTACCTGGAAGACAGTCCACACTTTCACCAAGCATTATTCTCTGGACGTCCAGTCCAGGAGAGATGCTCGCTTTTGGCACAGCTGTGCTTCAGAGCCTATTCCTAAGTAGGTTCTGGCCCTCCTCCATGGAGGTACTGCTGTATAATCTGCATTAGGTCCCTATAATAGCAAGACTTCATGGTGTTTGAAGAAAAATTATCACCTTAGTAATTGCTTTTCTTCTCATGGAGTCTTCTATATTAGGACAACCCTCCTACCCCCTCTCAGAATCTCTACTTGGGCACGGGTTGGCAAATTAGGCAAGCACTGTGTCATGCCTTTTAGTCTCTCTAGTTCTCCCTTTTTTGTTTCTTTTGGGTTAGGGAACTAGGTAATTCTGTTTTTGTTAAGTGGTAGATGGTCCCCTCTCTGGACTTGAGTCTTTGGGGAGAGGGGGCCTATTAGTGCTTGTCAGGGGTGATTCTAACAATAATATGCAATATTGTTTTTATTCTGTGATTGTTGTTGTGTTTTTGTTGTTCTACTACTGGTAGGTAGCCAATGGCTAGTGTAGAGCTTTTTCACACAGACTTGCTATGTTAGTTTAGCTTCGTAAAGAACCTGACAGTTTCATTTGAAACTAGCCAGATAGAGCTTTGAACAGCGCCCTCGCGCTGTGGAACTCCAGATTACTCTGGAGTTAACTGTTTCCTCTCCGGGGCAGTTCAAGTGCAGTGGCTAACTGCATTAGGTCCTAATATAGCAAGACTCCATGAGAAGAAAAGCAATTACTAAGGTGAGTAATTTTTTCTTCTATCCCAGTGATGACTGCAGTCACAAACCCACAGCTGAGCATCGTTGTTTCCCAGGGTACTCTGGCATCATTTTCAGAAATGCAAACTCACCTGTTTCCTCTCCCATGATTCGAGACTTGCAGTGGTGGATGGTTCGAGAGAACCTTTTTCAGGGAGTTCCATTCTTCCTTCCCCCTTCCTCCCAGACTCTGACCACAGACGCCTCGGGCGAAGGTTGGGGAGCCCATCTTGGTCCACATCGGACCCAGGGCTCTTGGTCCAAGCTTGAACAATCCCTGCACATCAATGTGCTTGAGCTTCGGCCGGTGCTCTACTCTCTCCAGGCTCTCCACCTGCATCTTCTTCCAGGCCACCTAGCCGTCCAGACGGACAATATGTGTGTGGTATGGCACATCAACAAACAGGGCGTGACTCAGTCCTACCCTCTTTGCAGGGAAGCGATGTGAGTCTAGGATTGGGCAACACAACACGACCTTCACCTCACGGCAATTCATTTTCCGGGGGTCGAGAACTCCTTAGCAGACAAACTAAGTCGCTTGTCTGTTGCTCAGGCTCACAAGTGGGAACGGGAATGGGGGTCCTAGGCGATATCTTCCTACGTTGGGGAACACCTCAGGTGGACCTGTTCGCTTCACCTCTAAACCAAAGCTTCCCGACTTCTGCTCGCTCATTCAAGAGCAAGGCATTTTCTGGAGAGACGCTCTGTCTCTGGATTGGAGGGACAGATTCCTCTATGCCTTGCCCCCCGATTCCTCTGATCCCGCGTGTCTTGCAGAAACTCGGCTCAGAAGGACACGAATGATTCTGATCTTATCTGTGTCAATCTTCACCATTCATCACAGATGGGGTACTGGCGGAGATCAGGACCGGGGAGCTTTTTTTTTTTTTAGAGTAGCGGAGCCGACACACCATCGCGCCGCCTCGAGGCCAACGCACTTGCATTGCCGAGGGTTGCGCTAGGCTGTGTCGACTCCGCCTCTGCCTACCAGTTCTTCGTCTCCCGCCATTGAGGTCGCCTCGTGGAAAGCTTGTCTCCAGATTTTAGGCCTTCAGCCTGTTTGAAATCGACGTTTCAGTCCGTCGATCGTCTGCCGGTTCTGGGTTCTGCCTCCACTCGACGTCGCCGGTAAGATCTTTCCTTTTATTTGAATTCTGCAACATCGAGTCTGTTTTGGTGTTTTTTTCTCCGTAGGTCATGTCTCGGTCGGAGGGCAAAAAGTCTTCAAAGACGGGTCGGCTCCCCATGCGTCGGTGCCCGTGCGGCCGAACGTTTTCCGTCACCGACCAGCACGACCGGTGTCTTGCGTGTCTTGGCCCGCTTCACGACATGGACTCATGCGACGCCTGCTTCTCCATGGACCGCTGGGTCCTCGAACAGCGCGCGTTGAAAGTGGGGCGAGCTCCGCCGACTTTTGGGGGTAGGGTTCACACTCGTCTGGCCAAGCCGCGCTCTCTCGGCCATTCCTCCGGGTCCCGTCCGGTTCCTATGGACCGAGAGGAGGGGGCCTCAGCTACTGTAGCCTGGCCATTGCCGAGGCTCCTCCCGCAGCGCAGGAGGCCCGTCCCACTTCCTCCCGGGAGCGGGCGGGAGGCACCGCCACGGGCAGTCGCCCGGTGTGAAGGCTCTCAGTGTCGCCTCCCCGCGGCTTGGAAGGCCCAGGTCGGTGCCATCCTTGACGCCGTCGGAGCCTTCGGCGCCATTCGCGGCGCCGTAGGCCCTGTCAGCGACGACTCGTCGCTCGGCGCCATGGGCCCTGTCGACTCCGCTCGCGGTGCCATGTGACAGGATCCAGCGTCCTCCTTTGCAATGTCTCGCCTTGGCACCGAGGTTGAGCACGGCGCCCCGCCTTCGCGTCTCGGCGCCGTAGGGCCTTTGACTCCGGTTATCGGTGCCGTCCTCGGCGCGTCCATGCTCTCGGTGCCATTCGAGGGGCCGGTTGGTGCCGTGTTCGGCGTCGGGTCTGCCTTCCGGGCCGTCGTCGGCACTGCTTCGGTCCTCGGTGCCGCTTCGCTGCGCCAGGGCCGAAAGGAAGCGCAGAGGTTGCTGGGGCTGCTGTCGGCACTGCCCTGTCCCTGGTACCACCCCCGTGTTGGTGGACTTGACGGCGCCAAGTGCCTGGCCCTGGCTCTGGACCTTGACTCGAGCTGCCCCGGGTGCTTCCTGCAGGTGTCGTTTGTGGGGTTGCGGAGGGCACGGGTGCCGTCTCGGCCACAACTCTGGCTGCCGGGCCTACTGGCAAGGTTGGTTCTGCCCGCCCTCCTGCTGTTTGGCTCAGAGCTTCGGACTCTAACTCTTTGGAGTCGGAGTCGAGCCTAACTGGATCGCAGCAGTCACACCCTTGGGGTTGACTGCTGAGGAGGGCACTCCTGTGGTCTCATCTACGAGTTGGAGCCAGCCCCCTACTGAGGAGAGTCAGGTGGCCCCCGAGACTAGGGTCAGTGGTGCTGACCAGCAGGCAGTGATGCAAGCCACCATTGCTCTGCAACCTGGTCTTGGGGGTTTCATCGACCCCTCGGAGGTGGTACCCCCTCCAGTGGTGTGTCTTGATCGCCCAACTTTGAGGCCCATTGAGAAGCCTACAGGAGGGGAGGGTACTGCTCCGTGGGTCTCCCCTTCGGGCTGCCCAGAGGTGCCAGCTACCTAGGCTGACCGAGGAGGAGGACCCTCTTGGACCTGAGGGGTCGAGGTGTGGGGTCATGCTGTCGTCGCTTTTTCTGGGGTCCACTGGCCCTGGACGGAGCCAAGGCGTGATTTCCACCCTTCCCTCGGGTTCCTTGAGGGAGTCCCATTCTTCTGAGGCAGGGGACCGCCCTTCTGACTTCTACGCCCTGCCGCTCACTGGGGATTCTTGGTGCAGCCAAGGCAGTACTACGTGGTTGTACAGCTGTTGGCTGTGAGTCCGGGCACCCTCCGCAGGGCTGCCATGGTCCGCTTCCCAGCTCCCGGCGGAGGTCAGCCGACTTCTTTCTTGGCTCTGTCCCTATCCTCTGCCACATTTCTCCCGCGCCCAGGCATTCTTGGTCCTAGCGGCCTCCCTCACCTGGGAGCAGTTCAGAGCGGTGGCTGCCCGTTCCCCTGCCTGTATTAGGCTATGGACAGCCAGGTTTTTCAACCTCCCCCATGCAGCCACTCGAATATATGGTGACTCCAGCTCCTCATCCCCTTCTGGGAGAGGAACCTTCTGTCCACATCTTCGGCTGCTGATCTCTTGAGTATCAGCGCTCGTGAGGATGTTGGAGGATTTGCACCTTCCACCCTCTACTTTTAGCAATCCTGAGTACGCGGCGCACGCCTTTCTAGGCGATTTTGGCGTGGGCCACCCTTTGTGGTGCCACTGGCCTGCTCCCTTCGGAGGTGTCCTTAGCTTGGCAGAGGCCCCTTCTCCAGAGTTCCTGCCCTTAGGGACCTCAGCCAGAGGTATTGCGCTCCCCCAGAGTCGTCAGGTTCCATGCCTCATCCGCAGTCTGGCTTGACGCATCTGGACACTCCTGATGGGCTTTGCGCCCTCCACCGTGACTGGCCCCCGGATCAAGACTCCTCGGATTTTGATTTTTGGGGGAGGAGGACCTTCTACTCTGCACTGTTGCTCCTTTCTATTTCTGCTCACCAGGCCCACTATGCAGCCTACAACAGGTTCTTGTGGTCCAGGCTAGGTCAGGTCCTAGCTTCTTTGCCTGACTCGGAGCAAACCAGACAAGCCATCGCGCTCTCTGCACGTGGCCTGAGCTAATAAGGCATCAAGCGAGGCATCTTATGATGCCAGCGAGGTAGCTACCAGGGTCGTGAGGGACAGCGATCTGCACTAGGAGATCAAGTGGCTACGCCTTCCCAGTTGTCACTTTGGGTCTGCCAGTAGTGATTTTGCTCCTACCACCAGGAAACCTACCTTTTCTACCATAGAGTGAGATTGGCGCTTGTCGGGCAGCTTCCTTTCCTCTGGGGACCCTGCTCTCCCACTCCCAGGCCTCCCAGGCCCTGAAGGTTCCCCCTTAGTGTGTCAACCCACTGAGGGCTAAGGGACTCTGTCCCTTAGGGTGTAATGAACAATTCTCTTCGGGGCTTGGTATCTTTATTCAGATGAATGGTGAAGATTGACAGATAAGATATGAAAATTACGCACTCACCGTAATTCTGATCTTTCTGTGTACCTTCACCATTCATCACAACCCCACTCCACCATCCCTGGGGGCCTGGGGTCTCTGGTCCCTCCCTCTCTGTGGCTCTCTCTCTTAGGGCGGGTAAAGTAGGGACACAGGGGGGTATTCTTCTTTATGGTACAGCCTGAGCGGCACCCTTCTCTATTACATGTCTCCACCCCGATGGGCTGGGAGTTGGTGGTTGCCCCTCCTGTTCTCCTTCTGGTTTCCATCCAACTGTCAAAAAACCTTTTTTCACCAAATATTTTTCTGAGAGAGTACTGAACTCTGTACCTGTCCTTCTTCCAGAATAGCCGACTCTGCTTCTGGGGTATTTGCCAGTTATTCTGTGCCTTGAATTTGGCAGAGAGCTTTGCTACTCCTTGCAGTTCAGATAATAATCTGGTGACGGACAAGGGTCTCTGATACCTTGATACCTCTCACTCTCTCCTAAATTCTCTCCCCTCCCTACCCTCCCTTCCTCCGCTCCTAGAGATTGGGGCCCCTACCCAATCCCCTTAGTCTCATCTCTTCTTTGCTGTCCTCTCAGTCATTATTTCTCCTTTTAGTTCAGTTATCCTTTCCTTTTTCTGTCCCTTGGACTCTCTTGTCCCACCCTCCATCCCTTCCTCTTACCTCTCCGGCAACTCAGAACTGGTAGGCAGAGTCGACAGCCTAGCGGCCAACCCTCGAGCGCCACGCAGTACGCCGGCCTCGGAGGGTGCGCGCCGATGGTGTGTCGGCCCGGCCCACCCTTTTAAAAAATGTGGTCTCCCACGGGTCCTGATCTCCGGCCAGTACCCCATCTGTGATGACTGGTGAAGATACACAGAAAGATCAGAATTACGGTAGGTACGTAATTTTCATATCACTCCTTTCTGGCCCAGGCAAGTTTGGTTCTGTCTTCTGCAACAATACTCAGAGGAACCTCCTCTTCCTCTTCTGCTGTCACGAATTTTATTGACCCAGGATCAGGGGACCCTGGTACATCCAGGTCTCAAGTCCCTTCAACTGCATGCGTGGCTCCTGCAGACAGAGCTCAAGGCTGCTTTGGGGTTTCTCCCCAGGTGGCTGAGATCTTGGTGGAGGCTAGGAAGCCCTCCACTAGGTCTACTTATGCCTTGAAGTGGAAACGGTTCTCAATCTGGTCCGCTTCAAAAGGCTTTGAACCTTTCTTCTGCTCAGTTGGGTGACTGCTGGATTACCTGCGCCATCTCTTTGATCTGGGTCTTAGTCACTTGTCTCTGAAGGTACACATGGCAGCCATTTCGGCCTACCACATTCCCTTCGCAGATGGGACTTTTGCTCAGCTGGAAGTCTCTAAGACTTTCCTCAGAGGGGTTCTTCACTTGAGACCCCTGTCAGAGTTCCCGCCCCTCCTTGGGATTTGAACTTCATTCTTGAGCAACTTACTTTGCCTCCTTTTGAACCGGTGGCCTCAGCAGACATGAAGTTCCTTTCATGGAAGACGCTTTTCCTAGTGGCCATTACCTCTACTTGGAGGATTTCCAGCTCCAGGTCCTGATTGTAAATCCCCACTTGATTTTTCACAAGGAACGCGATGGCTTCATGTGCATCAATCCTAAGTTTCTCCCCAAGGTGGTAGCGGAATCTACATTGAACCAGTCCATAGAGTTACCCACTTTCTTTACGCAGTACTCCAATCAAGGGGAGTATCTACTTCATACTATGGATGTCCACCGGATTCTGAGATACTACACTAACAGAACAAAGGATCTCAGAAAGCCTGCCCAACTGTTTGTCTCTTTTGCACCCAAAAGAGAAGGCAATGCTGTTTCCAAGCAATGCCTGTCTAAGTGGTTGGCTCATTGCATCACTTTCTGTTACAAGTACAACAAGACTCTTCCGGGTCAAGTAAGAGGACACTCCACCAGAGGAGTCGCTGCCTCAGCGGCATGTTTCAAGAACGTGTCAGCAGCAGACATCTGTGCTGCCGCCACTTGGACTTCTGTCCACACATTCACTAAACACTACAGTTTGACTATTGCCCCTCGCCGTAGAGCAGGCTTCGGGCTTGCTGTTCTGCAAGGCCTCCTTTCTTAAGGCCTTCACAGCTAGAGGATCTACTTGAGTAGCTTTCCTCCTCCTGTGTGCTTCTTCTTATTCCAGACTGCTTGGGACTCAGTCCTATATGTAATTACCTACTGCAAGAGCCCTCTCAAGTAAGATAGTACAGTTATGTAAGAACTTATCGAAACAGTAGATCTTCAAGAGAGGCCTGCAGGTACACCGCCCGCCTCCTCCATCCCCTGCAAGCTTTTTCTTTAACTCCTTTTCCAGTGCGGAAATATCCGCTTTTCTCATCCGCCCCTTGGGGCCTGTGGACGGAAAGAACTGGAAGGCGGACGTGAGGGACCGCTTCTTATACCGACGCCCTGACGCCGTCACCTGAGATGTGGGCGGTCCCTCGCCAGAGACTGCTAGCTAGAAATTTTTCCGTGGGGTCCTGCCACCTGCCGACATCAGTCCAATATGTAATTACCTACTGCAAGAGCCTCTCTCGAAGATCTACTGTTACAGCAAGTTCTTACGTAACTGTACTTTCTCTTTTTTTCTGTTTATTATTATTCCTGTTATCCTCTCTATCTTTCAGTAAATTATATTGTGCCCAGAGTTCTAGTAGGGCACATAGAGTTTGTAATATTTTCTACAGCCCTTTCATCAAGTGAAGTATACACTGCATGTGGGCTGTCTTATTTTAGCAGCAACCAGGATACACTCCCCCATAAAATGATTAAAAAGTTAATGGAGTAAAGAAATGATAGTGTCAGGCTAGTTTGTGTTAAGGGGAGGTGCTGAAGCCATACAAGTGACCTAGGCACACTGGCACATGGATATATACGTTTATTTTATTTTTTGAAGTCTTGGATACACCTGTGAGCGGATGTTCATTAAGAGGTTCCACGTCAAATACATTAAACAACAAGGCAAAAAAAAAAAAGACAGGACAATTTACAGATCACACAATGAGAGTTCAGCAAACGGATAATGAGAGTATTAAACATAACGGGTATAAAAAAAAATCCAGCCAGGAACAGGTAAGCTGTGGCATTGTACAAAGTATGGCTGCGTCAGTAGGAGGAGCAGGAGAAGGAAGGCGGAAGAGGGGCAGGGTAAGCACGACAGTGTGGGAAGAGGCAGGGGTTTGACTGGAACAAGATGGGGTACATGAGGTTGGGGGTTGCTTAAATACCGGGGTTTGCCTATCCCAAGGGATAGGGACTGGGAAGTGCTGGTGGTAGTATAAATGTAACTGGATACAAATGTGAATGGCTGTAAGGATGACGCTTATTGTATGTATATGAATTTTGTACAACAGGAAAACTTTCAATAAAAATATGATACAAAAAAAATTGTGTGTGGTATAAACTAGACACGCAGTGGCTTGACTCAGAATATGCCATTTATCAACATTTGTTGGGGACATGACCTTTATAACTCACTCAAGAAAGTAAATGGCATATTTTGAGTCAGGCCGTTGTTTATCTCCAGTACTGTTGCTGCTTCTGTTACCCAATCAGAATGAGGAAACTGCTGTCCTGTTTTTTAATCACTGGATAAAAAGTTGTTGAACACTGGCGCTGGATTTACTGAGAATATTACCATGGTTAGTACAGTGTTTTGCCGCTCAAAATCAGAACACAGCTCCAGAATTTTTAAATGTCTCTCACATCTGTATCGACTACGCAGCCCAAGTTCTTAAGCTGTTGGCATGCACAGTCATGTTGGATTATCACTGTGATGTATTTCAGATTTATCCAAAGATGCCAACAGCCAGCCACAGTCTGATGGCGAGTCTTCAGAGAGTAATCACGGTCAAGTGGAAACCAAGCAGGTTGTTTTGATTGACTGCTCGTACCAGTGTCAGTTCTGTTCCTGTAAATTCCACACCTACTTCCAGCTCAAATCCCACATGATCCATCACAAAAATGAACAGGTAAACCCAGTCCCTGTACAGATGGTTGTTCTACCGCCTATTGTGTAAACCATTTTTTCATTGATTATGTTAAAGAGAAATAAATAGTACATACTTCTAGGTTGTGTCTGGCACTGGGGGAAGGGTGGGTGGGGGGCTGCAGCCTCTACCGCCATCAGGCACAGTTTCATTGCTGTTTCTGCGTCGACACTCCTTCAGGGCCAGTTGACACACAGATCCGATACTTGACTATCGGAGCTTTTTCAGACCTGTTGCTGCTGCCACTGTTGTCACCGCCTCCGTAGGCACCCTTAGCTGTCCCGTTGATGGCTCCTCTTCCATTATCCCATTGGCCCTCAGCTGATGATGGTCAATGTTGATGATGAACTGGAATAAAATCCAGAGTAAATCTAGAGTATATGGAAGAGGAGGAGAAGGCCATATTTTTTTCTTTCTTTCTTTATGACCGTACCTCCTCGGCTGGTGTGTTCCTATGTTGCCCCATATCCAGCTCGATTGCTGGCTCCTGCATCTGTTGCTGTACCCCATGCTACCACCTCTTCTCCTTCACCCTCTCTGAGGCCACATTGAGTCCTCAGTTGCAGAAGGCCAAGGGGTCAGGGCCAGAGGGAGCTCCTGGGAGCAACAGGTGTAACACCACGGTCCTGCCATTACACGCCGGAAGATTTTCAGCCGGTATTTTATGTAGCCTGCTAGTCCCTTTCTTGGCATTGGCGTGTAGTGATGCAGTGATACGTGCTCCCGTGCACCGCACGATGGACACCTGCCGTGCCATCCCTTCTTTGCTCCGTGACTCGCCATAGCACCCAGCCACCGCTAGGAGTCAGCTCTTGCGCGAGTAACCCTCCCCACCCTCCTTCGAGGAGGAGGAGGAGAGCAGTCCCTAGGATGCTCAGTCCTCTTCCTCCTCCTCCTCCCCGGCAAACCCTCCGACAACCCGAGCTCGTTCCTGAACCTGGGTCACCCGTGTGGTGCGAGGTGTGGCCTCCAGCACTTCAACCTTCAGCGCCACCGGGCTGGCAAGGAGGAGGCCATTGATAATGGCGGGGAAGCAGTTGATGTAGTAGGCTCAAGGAAGCTCTACTCCTTGCTCTTGCTCAGAAGGGACTGTGGAAAACATTCGTAGGTCTCCACCTGGAGATGCCTAATTTCAGGCCTTCTTTAAAAAGCTGCAGGCTGAATTGGGTTTCAAGCAGAGGAGGAGGAGGAGGATTCCTCCAAGAGAAATCTCTGAGCTCTTGGAGTTCTCTGCTTCCCTCATGGTTATTATTCCCACTGTGCATTCTGCATTAGAGGATACCACATTGTCTGCTTGGCTTGGGCCAGCTCAGTTTCTAGAAAGGCTTATAAACACTATCCAGCCCCCACTGCAAGGCCGTAGTACTCATCACAGCCTGCAACAGTCATTGGTGATTAAGGCTGCTAATGATATCCAAAGCACAGACGCACGTTAAGTTTTCTTCTCTTCCTCCTGATAAAGAGTCGAGGAAGCTGGATGGCGATGGGAAAGAGGACTTTTGCTTCTGCTTGCCTTAGCTTAAGGATAGTAAACTATCAGGCTTACATGATAAAATGTCAGAATTGCCTGTGGAAGACTATAGCCTCCCTGGCTGATAATATGCAAGAGGGCCTGGACAAAATATTGGCCTAGTAGGCTATTGCTAATGGACAGGAAGCTGGAAAGCACCTGCTCAAATTTGTATAAGATGCCTCAGACGCTGCTGCCGCCTTGTTTGGGGGTTCTTATTCTTTGGTAACCAGGTAAGGCCCACTAGGCACAAGTGCCCGTTTTCAGGGGCAACACAGAGCACTAAGGAGGCTGTGACTTGCTCAGTCACTTGATATGCAAGTGGAGGTTGTGGGAGCCAAACCATGTCCGCTGGGTGTACCAATCTCATTCACAGCTCGTTACTTTAACATCTAGGCTATACTGCCAGCCCAAAGCTCTGGAATCTGCCTTCAGCACCCCTGTTGGCCAAGGATGTGGCTCATTTTGTCTCTGATGTACAACAATCTGTTCCCAGAGCTCCCTTTAGAGGAAAGCAATTATTTGGCAGTGATATAGAAAATGCAGTGAGGAATTTACAGTCCAGAACAACTGCTTTTTGTAGCGCTCTACGTGGTCAATAGGATTCATCACAGATGGGTAGTGTGCACCCCTACAAGGGGAAGTGACACAGCCCAGGGCTGTAATCAGCATAGAATCCTGGGCACAGGAACATTCTGGACAGCAGCAACTCCCAGATCTTTGCTGTGTTATTGTAGGGGAAGCAGCATAGGAATTTCTTTGAAGGAAAAAATCTTTTACTTTGGTTTTTACCTTTTGGGGCTGCAATTCTGCATAGCAGGTTTGGGCTGACTGGTGACGGGGAGCACCCCATCTTAAAATTGTGCCTCTTAAGCTGCAGCTTTCAAATTGGCTAACCTGCCTTCTTCCTCCCATTTCCTCCTGTTTGTGCTTGGATTGGGGGCCACATCTGCCACACTAGTCAAGGGTGTTTTATTTTAGCAGGTCTCAGAGTTCATTTCTGTTGTGGTGCCTCAGGTAAGTACCTGTTCTTGAGATTCTTGTTAGGGTCTAGGTTTTTAGGGCATTCCCTGTTTTTCCCCTCCATCTAGTTTGGCGTTGGTCCCCCCTCCCCTCCCCAAGGTCCATAAAGTGTCTAGTGTCTGTTTGTTGTGTTGCTTTAATAGGAGGTACTGTCTCACTGCTCACAGCTGAGGGTTACGTCCCTTATTTTTCAGCCAGAACTGGGTGTGCTGTTTATTTTCCCCAGCTAAAACAACAAAGGAGAGAGACTGAAAAACATCTCGGCCTGTGAGGCAGTTTTCGGGAGGGTAGCTGTTAACAGAGCTTTTCTGCTGATCCCTAATGGCTCTCTTGAGCCACACTGCTTCCTGCCCTTTTTCCGAGTCCTAGCCATGGGCTCCTGCTGTGTTTTTCTCCAGAGGCTCCTCCATGCCTCAGTGCGTGTATTTCATGTGTCTTTGCTTTGGTGTGCACCAGCCCCTGACATGCTGAGGTCACATGCAACGCCGTGAGGTCACACATGTGCATGTTTGCGAGAGCATGTGTGCACCAAGACTTTTATAGGAGCTAGATGTGGCAGCTATGTTTTCCTGGCAGCTCAGCACTGCTGGAAGAGCATGATCTTTCCTACTTCAGCCTTTGGATTTTGTAGGCTGATAGGGACGTCTCTGTTTGCGTGTTTTTCCCCATGAGAGGGAGGTGGTGATTGCGGCCGTCTTCTTTCATTTTCGTGTGTGTGTGTGTGTATATATATATATATATATATATATATATATATATATATATAGTGTGTTTATATAGTGTCTGTTGATCTTTTGTTTTTGTCAATTCCAGACAGTTTCTTTAGTTTTAGGCACCATGGCTTATCGAAGACCTCTAGTGTTCAAAAGATTTAAGACCTGCAAAAGGGTAATGCAACACTCTCCGCTGGGTTCCTGTTGCCCCCAATCTGTTACTCAAGCTGATATGTCTGTTACAGTTCCCCCTAGTTGGAACTCCAAGTTGGGGAGTGCACCTAGTGCACCGGCTGACCGTGGCAAAGCAGAATTGAGTAAATCTTTGTTGTTGCTCTTAAAGGGAGCTTATTGGCCCCGCAGGACATCCCTTTAGACACACCAGACCCCAAGCCAGGCCCCTCAGGTCAGGAGGGGGGCCCCACAGGTATGTACTGGTGTGCCAGAGCAGGACAAGTCTGCTAGTATGGATCTGCAGGCAGACCCCGACCTTGACCATACAGAATGTCAGCATGAGGATGTTGGGGATCTTGGGGAAAATCCTGACCTAAAGAAGTTACTTGAGGATGATGAGGACGAGCCCTCTGAGGAGGAAGAGGAAGAGGAGTGAACGCAGCCAAACAGGAGGACACCTATCTCTCCCCTGTTTGATACCAAATCCTTGTCCTATCTGATAACTGAGGCTTGCAGGACATTACAGCTGAAAGAGGTGCAATCAGTAGAGGCCTTGGATGTGAATCCTATTCTGTTCATGTCCTCCTCTGCTCCAGAGTTTTTGCCGAATATTATTCACTGTGAACAGATTACTGAATAAGAATGGACAGGTGCAGACCAAAGAAAATATCTGCCAAAATCCAAGGTACACGTTTCCCTTTTGTGGAGGAAAATACCCGCAAATGGGAACCCCCTTCCCTGGCTGATAAAGCTATACATAATTCCGTACGGCACACAACTGTCCCAGTTGAAGGGTCTTTGACCATAATGGATACACATGACAAGCAAGTGGTTGCTTCATGCAGAAGAGCCTTCACCACCAATGGTGCAAACCTCTGCACCTGCCATGTCTCCTTTATCGTTGCCAGAGCTTTACACCTGTGGGTTTTGATGCTGGGTGGCTTCATTCCCCTGGATTCTGAGGGAGCAAGCATTTTGCAGTTGGTATCCATGGCCTCCACCTTTCTGGGGGATGCCACGGTGGGGAACTTGCGCACGTCGGCTCGCTTCTGTTATCACATTGTGTCCGCTATGCGAGGAGTGTGGCTTCGGCATTGGGTCGTTGACCAGGTGTCAAAGACCAGGTTGTTTAACTTAGCCATTGAGGGAGGCTTATTGTTTAGTTCAGGCCTGGATGACATTTTGAAAGAGATCCAGGATGAAAAGGGCACCCAATAGTGTCAAAACAACAGCAAAAGGCCAGTTCAGCTTCAAAAGGTCAAGGAGGCGGCCGACAGGGGTAGTATCGAGGAGGGTTTCATCCCTTTCAAAACTTCGGGAGCCAGAGGAATAAAGGATCCTATTCTGGTTTCAAGAGCAGTAGTAGCAGAGGAGCCCTTGCCCAAAGACGCAATGGAGGTCCAGGGTGAAGAGGTGGCACCTCACAATGAGGGTACATGGGCCCTTCTCTGCCTCCCTTCCCTTCGTAGAAGACTGCACAATTTTTACACAAGATGTGCTCGGATAACATCAGATGCCTGGGTTCTGGAGATTCTGGCTTTAGGTTACACAATAGAGTTTTCACCGATTCCCTCAAAGGAAAATCGTCTGCCCTTCCCTGTACCAAAAGACCCCGTGAAGAGGCCAGCAGTGTTGGAGGACTATCAGGCCAGTATTCCAGATATCCCACTCCTGCTGCAGTCTCTGAGTTTGGTGGGTGAGTTTTGAGAATCTGAGCAAGAGTCTCCCTTGGAAGTCCCCCCAGAGATGATTCTGACAACAATACCAGCGTGTTGGGTTGGGGGGCAATGCTTGACCACATTTCCATTCAGATAACTTGGTCTGTGCAGGAACAGCACCTGCACAGCAACATCCTGGAGATGAGGGTTGTGCGCCTCGCTCTCCTTCATTTTCAAAATCGGGTGCAGTCAAAAGCTGTGAAAATAAGGTCAGACAATGCTGTCACGGTGGCATACATAAACAATCAAGGGGCACAAAGAGCAGAGAGATGCTAAAAGAAGCAATTGATCTCCTGCTGTGGGCAGAGGAGAGTCTTCTCTCTCAGTCAGCAGTTCACTTGGTGGGGGAGCTGAACATTCAGGTCGATGGGCTAAGCTGCGAGAATGTCCTCCCAGGGGAGTAGATGTTGAACTTGGAGATGTTGGACCTTTTGTGCAAAAGATTAGGTCGTCCACAGATAGACCTATTCACCTTCAGCCAGGATGCTCAAGTGCAGCGGTTCTTCAGTTCACAGGAAGAGGCATTGGACTCTCTGTCACAGACATGGAATTTGGGCAGAGCATATACCTTTCCTCCTCTGCCACATCTCCCCAGTGCCATACACAAAATAAGACACTCCAGGAAACTTTCTTCTAATAGCTTCGGAGTGGCCCAAAAGGCTGTGGTTCTCGGACTTATTGAACCTAGGTGAACATGCACCATTTTGACTCCCAGTACGGCGGGACCTTCTCTCCCAAGGTCCCATTCTGCATCCAAATCCGGGAATAATGCAGCCCCCGGCCTGGCTCCTGAAAGGAGGAGACTCCTGAAATAGGGTTTCTCTGAAAAGGTAGTGGACACCCTGGTGGTTGCCGGAAAGAATTCCACATTGGCAGCTTATGCTTTGGTATGAACCACCTTTTTGGCTTGGGCCAGAGAGAAAAATATCCAGCCTTCTAAAGCCACAGTTCCACAGATTTTGGACTTTCTGCAGGAAGGAATGGAAAAAGGTTTGGCCTTGAACACCTTGAGAGGTCAGGTGTCTGCCCTTGGAGCCTCCTTGCGGTCATCCTTGGGGACTAACTGAGAGGTTATTCATTTCCTGCAAGCTGTTAGCAGGTGCTGACTCTGTCCTAAACCCCTGTTCCTCCATGGGATTTGAATCTGGTCTTGACTGCTCTCTGTAAAGAACCGTTCAAAACACTTTCTTCAGTACCATTGGATGTGCTGTCCTACAAGATGTGTTTTTTAGTTGCTATGTGTTCAGCCAGGAGGATTGGTGAACTGCAGGCCTTGTTTGTCCCTCAAAGAACCTTGCCTTGTCATGCATAAGGAAAAGGTAATTCTTAGAATTGTTCTGTCTTTCATTCCAAAGGTCCTTACAGTCTTTCATATGAACCAGGAAATCTTTCTCCTGTCCTTCTGTCCACAACCAACTCACCTAAAAGAGAAAGAGCTGCAAAAGTCAGATTTGCGATGGGCAGGTACCTTAGACTGACTGTGGAGTTCCAGAAATCAGGTAGGTTGTTTGTACTTTTCAGAGCAGCCAAGAAAGGACAAAAAGCCTCCAAGGCCACCCTGTGAAGGTGGGTGAGGGCATGCATTGCCAAGGCGTATGTCACAGTAAAGAAGAGGGCTCTGACTCTCATCAAGGCTCACTCCAGCAGAGCTATGGCCACCTCCTGGGCGGAGAAAGGCGAGACATCTGTCTTAGAATTGCGCAAGGCAGCTATGTGGGCTTTTGTCCACACATTCACCAAGCACTACAGATTGGATGTTCAAAGTTCAGGTGATTCGGCCTTTGGTTGCAGAGTTTTGCAAGTGTAAGTTAGTTAAATTCCTATTCCCTTTTTGCAGTTGGTGTATGGGACATTATTCTCCTCACCCGTTCTTTTAATGGGTACTGCTTCTTCTAACCCATTTGTGATGAAGCCCATTGACAATGTGGAGTGCTACAGAAAGAAGAAATTTCTTCGGACTTACCGTAATTTCCTTTTCTGTTAGCTCCAACATTGTTAATGGGGCCCGTCCTTGAGCCTTGCTCCTACGAGAGAATATCGTCTGGTATGTCAGCACTGTAATGTTCGTTTTTATAACAAATTTCTGACTAAGTCTGTCTGGACAGTCTTGTGTAATGTACCTGCTGTGCTTATGTGTGTGTGTCTTTCTATATATCAGAGGAGCAGTTCTGCATTTAAATATTGGTTACTGGCACGCCAAATTAACGGGTTTGAGTTTGATGATAAATAAGGGTGCCTCCTTTGTTTCAGGCGAGTACTTAACACTGTTTTCAGTCTTTTTCCAGTGTTATCTGTTTGCATTAATTCCTTTGACAAGTCTCTTCTAGTTGGCTTGGTACAGCAAGGAATTTCCACAACATTTGAGAATTGGAAGACGAGCCTTGTTCCATCCCCACACTCGCCTGACGAGGTAAAGAACCATTTACTGTATCTTATTCTAGTTAAAGTTCTATCTATGTAGAAAGCTTATAGGTGTTGCTTCGTGACAAGACGAACAGTGTAATCTATATGGATCTGTTTTCATATACGTAGAGGCATTGCGTGGACAAAAGTGACCGGAGAGTTGCTACTGTACGGAATGTTCATGTGCCCTGGATTCTAGGCTGATTACAGCTGTGGTATTTCCCCAAGTAGGGGTGCACATTACCCATCTGTG
Source organism: Neoceratodus forsteri (assembly GCA_016271365.2). Taxonomy (NCBI): domain Eukaryota; kingdom Metazoa; phylum Chordata; order Ceratodontiformes; family Ceratodontidae; genus Neoceratodus; species Neoceratodus forsteri. Next base: position 22,028,273 of record JADMNL010000037.1, on the reverse strand, counting down.
ATGAATCCCCATTGACAGTGTTGGAGCTAACAGAAAAGGAAATTATGGTAAGTATGTAGAAAGTTCTTCTTTAGGGTCCCTGCAATACTTTGAACCCTAAACCCTGGGGGAGGGGTAGAGGTTCTTTTTGAAGGCACTATGCCCGTTCAGATCTTGGTTATTCATGGTTCCCAGAGACCTCAGCCTTCCACTTCCCAAACTGCAAACCTGTCTCCTAGTGCCCATGCCGGTCTTACAAAAGACCAGACCTTGACCAGCATCCCCACCACCCTCTCTCTTTCAGACTCCCCTTCTCTGGCCTCACTGCCTCAGGAAGTTTCGGTAGGAGGCCAAATCACCCTCTTCCAACAGAAGTGGAGGGAAATCACCAGGGATGCCTGGGTCCTGGAGATGGTTCAGCAAGGACATGCCCTAGAGCTACTTATTGTTCCTCCAGTGACCTCCTCCACCACTGCCCAACAGATATCCTCTGAGACATCTTACCCTCCTGTTGGGGGAGGTTCATACCCATAGAAATTGTCCCAGTTTCAGAACAGAACAAGGGCTGTTATTCTTGGTCCAAAAAGGGACCCAGGGATCTAAGGCCCAGACTAGACCTTTGAGGACTGAACCCATTCATCAAATACAAAAAGTTTTGAATGGTCTCTCTGCAGTTCTCCCTCTCCTTCTTGCTAAAAGGAGATTGGATGGTTAGTCTGGATATGAAAGATGTATACCTTCATGTCAAGATCTAACAGTCACACAAAAGTGTTTCATATTCCAGGGCTCACACTACCAGTTTCATGTCTTGCCCCTTGGTTTGTGTTCTGCACAATGCATATTTCCCAAAATGTTTGCATGGTGGCAGCTGCCCTCTGCAGTGAGGGACTCTATGCCTTCCCACACATAGACAACTGGCTGTTGAAAGCCCCATCTCAGGAAGCCATAGTCTACATACTATTTTGGACTCGACAGTTGTTTGACCTACTGGGTATACTGGGAAATTAACCAAAGTCGGTCCTTACCCCTTGCCAGAGGCTCCAATACAAAGTGGCTATTCTGGACACATGTTTGTGGTGGACATTTCTGCCCTCAGATGATACTGTGGCACTGGTGGCGTAGTCACAGCTGGTATCATCCAGCAACTATGTCTCGCATAGATGCCTCCTAAGGTTAAGCGGCCTGATGGCAGCTGCCATACTGACCATTCTACTAGCTCGCATCCACATGAGAATCCCTCACTGGTTTCTCGGTGCTGTGGGCATAGCATTCTGAGTTGGAGTGTCTCATGCAAGTGACTTCTCCATTCTGTCCCTCCCTGCTATGGTGGTTGGACCATTCCAACCCTGAGACAAGGTCCCCATTCCTCAGGCCATCTCCCTCTTGGTGATGACCACGGACTCATTGGGTTCAGGTTGGGGTGCTCATATGGGTCCCTTCAGAACTCTGGGCCAGTGGACCCTCTCGGTACTGTTTTGCACAGCAGTACTGTAGAGATGAGGGCTGTTCTGCATGGTCTTCAGGCCTTTGTCATTCTTCTTCCAAGGAACCAGCTGCTGGTCTGTACAGACAATATTTCAGGGATGTATTACATCAGTCGACAGGGTGGAGTACATTCATACACACACTGCAGTGAGGCGATGAGAGTTTGGCACTGGGCGGTGGAACGCAACATATTTCTGTCAGCAGTGTTTCTACCTGGTACCCTGAACACACTGGCAGATTGCCTCCACTGTTCCCTTGTGCTGCCACAAATGGAGACTCTCAGACTCCGTTGCGGACATCCTTTTCAAAAAAGGGTAATCCAAACATAGACCTGTTTGCATCTCCGCAGAACGCAGAACTGCTGCATTTCTGCTAGCTTGCTCCAGAGCCTGGAGTTTTCTGGTGAGTTGCATAGTTCCTCTCCTGGAAAAGAAAGTTTCTGTATGCTTTCCCGTATTCTGTTGAGCCAGCATCCTTAATTCTGGTGGCCCCTTACTGACCCAGACAAATTTGGTTTCCTATGCTCCAGCAGCGGACAGTGGAACCATGTCCCTCTTCCTCTGTGAGCAGGACTTCTGACACAGGAGCGTGGTGCTCTAGTGCACCCAGATCTGTGATCCCTGCACCTCCACGCTTGGCTGCTGAGGACACAGAGCTCTTCCCAGCAGTTGCTGATGTTCTTCTGGTGGCTAGAAAGCAGCCTACACGGTAACATAAAGAACTGCAAATGTTTTATAGTTTGTTGTACTGCCCATGCCGTGGATCCCTTTACATGTCCAGTTCCTACAGTGCTGAACTGCCACTTATCTGTTATGGAATCAGGACGGGGCTATTCCTCTATTAAGGTACACCTAGCCACAGTGTTGTCTTTTTGTGCCATCATGGAAGCAAGGACAGTGGCCCAGATAGTGGGTTCCCATAGATTCCTAAGGGGTATTCTATTATTGGATCCCAAGTCCACGATCCAGTTCCAGTGTTGGACTTAATTTGCATGCTAGAGACCCTGATTGCGCCTCCCTTCAAGCCTGCTGCTACTTGTGAGCAGTGCTTTCTTCTTGGAAGACTCTGATCTTCTTTGAGTATATCGCTTCCCTTAAGCCACACCTTTGGAAGTACTATCTGCTTCAGTGTTAGGACCACATGGACATTTTTGCTAGCCAGGGGCCGCCCACAACGACGTCACATGTCACCATCTACATAAACATGGGCAGCCCCCTCTCTCCTCAGTTCTTTTCCCAGTGTCGAACGTACTCTTTGGACCTCCTGCAGAGACAAAATACAATTAGTCATTGTCATTTATTATTTTCTTCCAAAAGAATCACTAATAATTTATGGTATCGCCACCTCTATGCTGCTGAAACCAATGACGCTGTTGTGGTACTGCGAATGCGGAGAAAAAATATACAAGGATGACTCTCGCAAAGTATGCGTCTGCTGTTTAGGCCTCTCTCACATTGTCAGAACTTGAGATTTGCCAGGGCTTCAGTCAAGTGACTAGGTAACGCAGAAGAAAGGTGCTGGAGATGTTTTTGTTAAAAAAAGAAAGAAAAAAACCCCCTCTAGCAGCCATGTAAAAAGCTCAGGGTCAGAAGGCAGCTCCGTCAGCCTTATCGACTAATTCGTGCTCATGAAGCCAAAAAGATGCAAAAAAGATAGCTCGTTGGGACAAAAGCATGAACATAAGGATAAGGACAGATCTATTTCCTGGAGAGATCTAGATTGCCATTGTGGCCTGCAGGTAATCTGCAGCTGTGTCATCATCCCCCCCCTCCTTGTGTTGGTGATGCCAACCCCCCCCCCCCAAAGACCATCAACCAGACACCAAGGTGGGGGCTTGGCTTTAGACACTACCGTACCTACTGTGGATGGCACATCACCATTGACGGGCCCAGGACTGTTGTTGAAAATATAGAAACATAGAAGTTGACGGCAGATAAGGACCATGTGGCCCACCCAGTCTGCCCATTTTCCTGCCTTCCTGGCCAGGACATCGTCGACATGCAGGCAATACTATTGTCCTTTTCAGACATAATACGGTGCATACTTCCTGGCTTGCCTGTACGGCCATCGATGGAGGTTCCTGCGTGGCAGGCCCTGTGGACATCATCGGCTGGTGTACAGTAAGTGCCTCCTGAGCGGCAGCCTCCACGTCGCAGCACGGTCTTCAGTTCCCATCATCAAAGGGGGTGCAGATGATGAGGAAGAATATAATCCAGACCTCATAATGAAGAAGGATTATGAAGAGGGGTTAAATCCTTGTATTCCATGCCTGGTAGAGCTTGGATAAAGGATCCTTTTGTCAGCCTATGTAGGGGAACATTATGCTGCACGGTCCAGCTCTACTGTATCCTCTTGGAGTGAGGATTCTGTAGTGTGTACACCCGGATCACCTTCTGAAGACCCTACCTTCCAAATAGTGATGCAGCAAATGCAGAATGCAGTGTATTTTGATGTGGAAGAACAGGAGTCCACCAGAAAGAATTTGATGGATTTCCTGGAGGTTCCCTGTACTCCATCGGTCATTGTTCCTCCAGTTTACCCTGCATTGGAGGATGCAACATTTGCTGCATGGTACAGACCAAAATACTATACCAGCTGTACCGAGAATGGCTGACAAGCAGTACCCTGCTCCTGCTGCCAAGCCTTATTATGCCAACCAGCCAGAAACTGATTTTGTGGTCATAATGGCTGTCCATGATAGAGCCAGGGCACCAAAGCATACGAGTACCCTGCCACCTGATAAGGAATCTAGGAGGCTTGATGTAATGGGCAAGTGTATATACGCCTCTGCCTCATTAGGCCTGTGTAGTGCAAACTACTAATCTTCCATGATCAAGTATTAAAATAGCCTCTGGAAGGCTGCCAGAGCTGCAGCTCAGGCACTTCCAGAGGGCATGGCCAAGAACGAATTACTTAAACATTTGACTACTGGAGCTGAGGTAGGCAAACATCTGCTGTGTTCAGCATATGATGTTTTAGATGCATCTGCCAGGGTAGCTGCCACTGATATTTGCATGAGAAAGTATTCTTGGCTTAGGGTGGCTAGGTTTGCAACTGATGCACAGCAAACAGTTCTGAATGCTCCTTTTAGAGGCACCAAACATTTTGTATGCTATGTAGAAGACTCATTAAGAGGCCATCAAGTCTCTAAAATTACTTTAAGGTCAGTTAAATCCTTATATTGCATGCCTGGTAGAGGTTGGATAAAGGATCCTTTTGTCAGCCTTCTTTTTTTTTTTTATTTTGGCTGCCAGCCGCCCCACATTCTGCACCAGCCCCGGCTGCCTGCCTCCTTGCCTAATTGCAATACCCTTGCAGATAACCCCGGGCTTACCCCCAGGGCCGGGCCACGGCACCGAACTGGCCTGTCTACGATGGGAGAAGGTGTCAGCAGGACCACCACTGACATTGCCTCCTGGTCTCTCGGGCGGGGTTCAGGGCTGTGATGTCGCAGAGCTGGAATTGGTCGGCAGGGAGGCTGGGAACCATAGAGGCCAGGTACTAGCATGGGTTTCATCCTCGGCAGCTATCAGTTTTTTTTTTTTTTGCATGTGCTGCCCCAGGGGTGGGGACGTGCAATGACATCTAGCATCCACCCCGCCCCTCAATGTATTGGTGCTGGTTGCCCACGGATCCCCCAGCTTCCATCAGGGGTCCGTTGAGCACCGGATACTCTACCTATCCCTCCCCTTCAGGAAAAGGAGAACAGTCCGTAGGATGCTCAGCCCTTCTCCCTGGGTCTGTTACTGAACCTAGGTCGTTGCATCGCAAGCGGAAATCCAACCTGGTGCACTGGCAGGCCAGCCTTTTGTCAACCTTCTGCCAGAAGTGGTCATCAAGCCTAAAGTCAGCAAGGCCACAGTAAGGGTGGTGGACCCTTGCCAGCTTCCTGTCTCCCAGGAGTCAATTCCAAAGCCAGTGGCTCTACCCCCTGCTGACTCAGCATGACTTGTATCAGACTCCCCCCACACCACTTCACCCACAGGAGGTGGAGGTAGGAAGTCACTTTTCCCTTCATTTAACATAGTGGAGGGAGATTACCACAGATGAGTGGGTCCTGGAGATAACTGCAAAGGGTCATGCTCTGGAGTTAATAGAAACCCTCCATAGCATTCTCCATCTCTTTCAGCCTATCCCCCAGGACATCTGTCCCTGCTGAAAGAGGACATACAAGTGTTGTCAACCAAACAAATGTGCCATAGAACCTGTACCTTCACGCCAGAATGGCAAAGGGTTGTACTCCAGATACTTCCTGGTTCTCAAATGAACAGGAGTTCTTAGGCCTGTGCTAGACCTGCAAGACCTACATTTCTGCATAGACTACAAGAAGTTTTGCATGGTCTCCCTGCAAAATCTGATTCCTCTGTTGCAAACAGGGGGCTAGCTTTGCTCCCTGGAGGTGAAGGATGCATACCTTCATATCAAGATCAGGCAGCATTTTATTTATTTATTTAAAAGTTGGTAACTGGGAGAAGCACAAGGAGCCAAGGCTTGTTTCCAGGTGTGACCCCGGGGAAAGGGGGAAGAGGAGGCAAAATAATCATACAGACATGATATGCAGGTAGTTAACAACGGTGTCTCGGCCAGGTTACAGTAGAGCCTGGGTAAGAAAGCATCACAGAAAATATTTGAGATTTGTCCTGAAAGGGGAGCACTTCTAGTTCAGAATATTGCCATTTGTCTTGTCTTCTGTGCCTTGGGTCTTTACCAAATGCTTGGCAGTGGTGGCAGCAGCCCTTCGCAGGAAAGGTCTGTATGTCTTCCCATACTGGGATGGTTGTTTGTTGAAAGCCAATCCCAGGATCCAACTTGAACACAACCTGTCCCGAACAAGTTAATTGTTTGAAGACCTGGGGGGGTTATAGTGAATGTACCAAAGTCAGTACTGACTCATTGCCAGAGGCTGCAGTATATAGGTGCAGTCCTGGACACAGAACAGGGCAGAACGTCTCATGGCTCAAGTACAACTGGTGTACATCAGTCATTACGTCCCAGTCGGAACTTTTCTGTGTCTCCTGGGACTCATGGCAGAGGCCATGTGACTGTGCCGCTGGTTTGCTTACACATGCGCATACCACAGTGGACACTGAGAGTGCAGTGGGACCAATTGACAGACATCATGGACCAAAAGATGCTCATCACATCCTATTTATGCAAAACACTGACATGGTGGGTGGACTGCAGCAACCTCGTGAAGGGTGTTACATTCTTAATCCCAACTCCAACTCGGTTTCTCATCTCGGATTCTTCAGGATCCGGGTTGGGAACACCTCTGGAACCTTATCAAAACCAAAGTTCGGTTAATGCAGGTGGAAGCCAGGTTATACATAAATGTCCTGGAGTTGAGAGCTGTCTTGTACTGTCTCCAGGCTTTCCAGATGCATCTGATTTCGTATCATCTGCTAGTACAGAAAGACAACAGCACTGTTACGCATTGCATAAATAAGGGGGATTCATTCTTATCCTGTTTCAGGAAGCAGTGAGAGTGTGGCACTGGGCACTGAACAGGGCCTGGAGTTATCAGTCATGCATCTCACAGGGGTACGAAATGTCTTAGCAGACAAGTTAAGTAGGTCACAGTCCTAACTGCAGAAATGGGAACTGCTGACCTCCGTGGTAGATGACTTCTTTGCAAGATGGGGCTGTCTAGAGTTGGACCTTTTTGTGTCCCGCCCACAACGCAAAACTGCTGTGTTTCTGCTCGCTCACTCCAGGGCCTGGAGTTTTTTTTTTTAAATGCCCCCTCAGCCTCCTTCCTGACAGGCCTCCCGGTCCTATCACCCTGGCTTCTCCCAGGGCTTACCTCTCCCGTAGTCTCCCATGGCTTGCCCTCTGTGGTGGGGGGAGTCCCTCGACCTGCCAGGACTGGGTCCTGATTCTGGGAGAGGCCTGAGTTGCCAGTTGTGGGAAATGCAGAGGACTGTGGTCATCTTTCTGTGGTCAGGGTGTTTCGGGCTTGGATTATTTTGTCGAGAGGCATTGGCCCTCTCTTGGAAAGGGAGGTTTCTGTATGCATTTTTTCCCATTCCTTTAATATAGAGAGTATTACTGAAATTACAGATGGAGGGTGCAGCCCTCATCCTCATTGTATTTCTGTGGCCTCGACAAATTTTGTATCTGCTGCTACAACTAGTAGTGGAGCCTACAGTACCCTTACCTCTGTGCAGAGACCTGTTGTCGCAGGACGTAGGTGCTCTGGTCCATCCGGACTTGAAATCCCTGCACCTGCATACCTGGCTGTTGAAGACATAGCCATTGCACGGTTTGAGGTGTCACCAGAAGTAGCAGATGTACTGGTTGCAGCCAGAAAGCCTTTCACCAGACATATGTACTCTTTAAAGTGGAAGAGTTTCACTTTGTGGGCCACTTCCAAGAATATGGACCCATTCATCTGTCTGGTTAATATGGTGTTGGAATACTTGCTGTCACTGTCAGACTCCAGTCTGCACTATTCCTCACTGAAGGTGCAGCTGGCAGCTATATCAGCTTTCCGTGCCCCTGTTGATGGGCATACAGTAGCTCAATTAGAGGGCTTCTGTACCTCTTTTGAGATGTATTCTGCATATGAAACCTCCTATTCACAATCCAGTCACCCCGTGGGACCTAAATAGTGTGCTTGAGAAACTTACTTTGGCTCCTTTTGAGCCATCTACAAGTTGTGGCCTACACTCTCTTTCATGGAAAGCGTTATTTTTAGTAGCAATCACTTTGGCTCGAAGGATTTCAGAGCTACAGGCTCTAATGTGTGAACCTCTTTATTTGATTTTCCATAAAGACAGGGTGCGTATGTACTAATCCTAAGTTTTTGCCAAAGGTGGTGTCTTGAGTTCACACTACATCAAACCATCCACCTTCCAGTTTATTATCCAGAGCATGCCAATCAAGGTGAAGCATTGCTCCATACTTTGGATGTACATAGAATCCTAAGATCTTACTTCAAGGGAATGTCTTGCAGCAGGTCATCACCGGTAGGACCTGAGCCATCAGGCACTAGGACCACACAGAAAGCTTTCTAGCTATCAGTATACCACAGGGGGCCGTCCACCTCTGACATCAGCCTATGCTATATAAGGCAGGCGGCCCCCACACGCTCCTCAGTTCTTTCCCGCTGTCGACCAGCACACATTGGACCACAGAATCCGCCAAAGCTACAGTTGATCGCCTGTTTTGCCTCCGCTTTCACTCTGCTTTTTTCTTTTCCTCATCACCAGTAAGCATCAAATTTTTTTGGTGGTCATTAGCTCTTTTACGTGTTCTCAGCCTTCTTCATCTGAACACTCCACGAAGTGTGCCTATGGCAAACACCTTCCCAATAAGGACAGACATTTTCCGAGCCTCTTCTGTCTAGGCCCCGACCACGCCATCCAGGCCTGCGAGAAGTTTAACCAGGCCACAAGGAGATGATGACAGAAGCCCCTCGAAAGCCACCTCCTCAAGCAAAAGGTCACCCAGATGGAACAAAAGCTACAGGCCTGGAGCACCTCCACTTCCCTGACCCCAGTCTTCCAGCTCCTCTTCCTCCAAATCGAAGGGGAAATTGTCAGGGAAGCACAAACACCTGGACAAGGACTGCGACTATCCCTCATCAGGTTGCTTCTGGGTCTTCCTCCCTCGGGGGACCTCCTGGACCCAGCCTGCCCTCTCTCCATCAGGGCTGCAGCTGGCTCTGCCACCCGGCTCACACCAAGGGCTGCAGAAAGTCCTCTCAGCAGTTTGTTTCATTCACCTCTGGGAAACATGGTGTCCCTGTATCAAAACAGTGCTTGTCAAAGTGGCTAGCGCATTGTATTATGTTCTGTTATAGAAGTACGGTAAGGAGCTTCCTGGTGCGGATTGTGGTAATTCCACAAGGGGTATGACCACATCTGTTCTTGCTTCAGAAACGTATCTGCGGCTGACATCTGCGCTGCAACCACCTGGAGTACTGTCCACACCTTTACTAAATATTACAGTCTGGACATCTTTCTCGTAAATGAACAGGCTTCGGCCTTGCTGTCCTAAACAGCCTACTGTCATAAACAGACTGCACTATTTTTCCAGTTGGCTTTTAGGACTGCTTGGGACTCATTCCAAAGGTGTGGCCGAAGAGAAGAGATCCTCGAAGAAGATAGAGCACTTACATACTTACCGTAACAGTAGATCTTCGAGAGACTCTTCAGGGTTCATTTTGGTGGTTCAGAGCTGATTTGTCTGGGTTCGTCCTTGCTGTTGACCCCATCTGGATTTTACCATTCCAACTGTCCTTGTGGTTTGTGGAGGATTACACTTAAAGACCGTGGACTACCTAGTAGTGGTCTTCTTTTTGAGCAAATTGGATTTCTAACGACTGAAAGCTCTGTCATTTAATTCTTTTATTTTATTTTTTTGTACTGTTAGACTTTTCTCCACTACGTGAGAGGTAGTGGGGGTGATCTACTTTGGACATTTAAAACTAGAGTAGTGAGAGTACTCCAGTGTATTTTATCCTGCATTTCTCGTTCTTTGTTGTTTTTTGTCGTGTGCTTGTTTAATTAAAATATTGTTATTGTGTGATAAATTGGGGAGGGTGGGAGGGATGTCAGATTTTAGAATTTTAAGATATGTGCCTGAGAAAGAACTTGGGAAGGTGCAGCTACCTGGCGGCCCTCCTTCGGAGCCTCCGTCCATGTGAGCTCCCATCACTCCCTTTAGAGACCTATGGGAGATGTCAGGCTCTAGGAATTGTTCGGGGGGGGGGTTCCGGAGGGAGACCAGTCCAGGTGGCTGCCAGAGAGTCATGGATTCAGGTGGTGAGGATGAGGAGACACCTTGGGGCGAAATGGCCACTGGAGAAGGGTCCTCCCTGTTTACTGCCCATACCCAAGGGGTCCATGGAAATTAGTGGGCAGGTAGCTGATCCAGCGATCCCTCCTCATCCTACTCGGGCTGTGTTATGCAATGCCAGGTCGATGAGGAACAAGATTGCCATAATGGCGGCTTGATTGCCTCAGTAGACCTGGCTTGCATCATGGAGACATAGCTGGATGAAAATGCCGCTTCAACTTTGGAGTCACCACCGTGGCGGTACCAGCTGGGTACTCTGTGATACACAGCCGAGGAAGGGTCTGTAGACTGAGAGGCCATTTGTTTTCAAATCCAACCTGGGTCTCGTGGTGCTACCTATGGGCCCTACTGAGTCCTTTGAATGTGTTGCTGCGCGGGGGGGTGGGGTCCTGACGCGGGTTACAGGATCCTCCTTCTCTATCACCCCCCAGGTAGGGAGAGTGAATTTTTGAGGGAGATGGGGGAACTCGTCTCTGGTCTGGCGTTGGAGTCCTCGAGATGGTTAGTTCTCGGGGACTTCAATGCTTAGGTAGACGACAGGCTCTCCACATTTGGTAACGATCTCCTAAGGAGTATGGAGGGGCTGGGCCTGGTGCAAAATGTAATCTCAGCAACCCACTCACGCGGCCACACATTGGACTTGGTGTTTTCATTAGATCTTGAGACCACTGACTTTAGAGTTGATCTGGTAGTTTGGTCAGATCACAGCACCATGAGGTTCAGGTTTGGGGGCCCCCCTGAAGCCCGTGCCTCTGTTGAAATGATCCGGTACTGCCCTTTGCGGGGTTTTCTCCATCTGGGTTATTGGCGGTGCTGGACCTATCGAGTGTGGGGACTGCTTGTGTGATTGGAATGGAGGAGGCGGAGGCAGCATATAATAGTGCCATCGTGGCCGCCTTTGATTCAGTTGCACCCGTTCATGTCCGACCCTTATCTACTTGTAGGAGGCCTCCCTGGTTTGATTTCATGGGGAGCTCAGGGAGTTAAAGATTAAGTGTCGGAGGTTAGAGAGGCGGTGGAGGAGATCTGTCCTGATGGAGGACAAATTGGCCCTGATGTCCCATTATAGGGATTATCAGGGGCAATCTCCTGTAAGAAGGCAGAATTTTTGTCAAGGGAGATTGCTGCAGCAAGGAACAGACCGGGGCAGCTTTTCTGCATGGTGGGTGGTTTACTACATCCTGCCTGTCTCCATGTGGGGGGAGCATGTTCAGGCACTAGGTGCGAGTAGTTCACTCTTTTTTGCCGACAAAGTGTCCGCTCTCAGGGCTAAGATCTCCTCCGCCATCACTCAAAGGGATTGTGGGGTCCAGTCTGAGGTGTTGCAGAACACTCCTCCTGTCTGGACTGAGTTTAATCCAGTTGGGGTGGAAGAGGTGGTGAGGGTTCTCTCGAGACTGAAGCCAACACATTGTGATCTGGACCCAGGTCCAACACAACTTTTGGTTGGGTGTATGGACCTGATTGCACCTGTGGTTGCCAAGATTGTCCAGAGTTCCTTGAGGAATGGGGTCTTCTCATTGGCCCTGAAAGAGGCCTTGGTCAGACCCTATTAAAGAAAACCTCATTGGACCCGGACTGTCTCGCCAACTACAGGCAGGTCTCTAACCTCCCAATTTTAGGGAAGGTTATAGAAAAAGTAGTGGCAAGTCAGCTTGCGGAACTTCTCACTTCCTCTTCCATCTATGAGATTTTCCAGTCTGGGTTTAGGGCTGGGCATAGTACGGAGACCGCCCTGGTGAAGGTGCTTAATGATCTCCTAATGGTGAGAGACAGGAGAGATTGTTCCATCTTGGTCCTCCTGGATCACTCAGCGGCGTTTGACACTGTGGACCTTGAGGTGCTACTAGACTGACTGCGGTTCTGGTGTGGCCTGTCCAGTAAAGTCATCAAATGGTTCAGGTCGTACCTGCAAGGTAGAGTGCAGAGGGTAGTGATGGGTTTGGCCTCATCTAGCCCAAAACCTCTTACCTGTGGTGTTCCGCAGGGGTCGGTCTTGTCACCCTTATTGTTCACAGTGTATATGCTGCCATTGGGAGACATTATCAAGCGGTATGGGCCTGGTTTTCACTGCTATGCAGATGATACCCAGCTATACCTGTCCTGTGCACCAAGTAACCAGATAGCGGACTCTGTATTTAACAGTTGCCTGTCCAAGATCCGGACTTGGATGTCCCAAAGCTGGTTGAGACTCAACCCAGACAAGACAGAGGTGCTGGTGGTGGATCCGGGTCATCGGGGGATGGGGGTTTGTGGAGGCCACGTAGTCTTGTACTGGGGGTGCCACTGACCCCATCCGAACAGGGGAAGAATCTGGGTGTGATCCTGCACAGTGGCCTGTCACTTGATGCTCAGATGTCAGCCGTTAAGAGTGGATTTTGTCATCTGAGGAACATTGCCCGTATTCGGAACCTGTTACCCCCTGACGACCTAGCCTCACTAGTACATGCTTTTGTAACATCCAGGCTGGATTACTGCAATGCCCTGTACATAGGGCTATCTGAAGGTTACCTCCGCTGACTGCAACTGGTGCAGAATGCGGCGGCAAGACTATTAATGGGTGTGCGTAGGTATGATCATATCACACCCATCCTCCTCAAACTGCAGTAGCTGCCAATTAGGTGGAGGATTGCCTTCAAGGTTGGGTTACTGACCTATAAAGCCCTACATGAAGGGGGGCCAGTCTACCTGCAAGATCTCCTTGTGCCTCATTGTCCATCCCAGGCTGTCTGTGCCACCGAAGGTTGTCTCCTGGATATTCCTAGGGTGAGGTTGCACCATTCGGGCGACCGAGCATTCTCGGTGGCTGCACCCACCCTATGGAATCAATTACCTAAACAGCTACGGGAGGCACCCTCGGTAGATACCTTCAGAAAGGTTTAAACATGTATTTATTTAATCAGGCTTTTAATTACATTTTTACTGGAATTGATTAGATAGATGATTTTATTTATGTGTCACTGGATAATGGTGTAGATTTTAAATTGTATGTTTGCATACTTTTAATATTGTGGTATTATATTGACTGTGAAGTGCTCAGAGTCCCCGGAAAGGAGTGCTATATAAATAAAGTATCTATCTATCTTCCCATAGACCATGCCGGCCCTCCTTCCTTCCTCCTTTTATCAGCTGCAGGGGAATTATGGCATCCAGTTCTGCCTTGAGAATTTCCATGGCAGCTATCTCCAGCACCTGTGCCTGCCTAATATCAGAGGCACTAGTATAATCTCCTGGTTCCCCAAGAAGAGAGTCCTCTGAGCACCGTCTCCAGTGGGGAACTGAGGAGTGATGGGGACACCCATGTTTATGTAGATGCTAACACGTCATGTCATCGTGGACGGGCCCCAGCTAGCAGAAGTTTCCATGTGGTCCTAGCGCTGACATGGGATTTAGTTCCAAAGGTGTGGCCTCAGGGAAGAGAGTCTCTCGAAGATCTCCTGTTATGATTATGTAACTGTTCTTTTCTAGTGCCTACAATGTCAGCAAGACGTATTTCAGAGTTGCAGGCTCTGGCTGCAGATCCTCCTTTATTATTTTTCACAAGTATAGGGTTACAATATGTACTACTCATCATTTTCTTCCAAAGGTTGTGTCTGAGAGACTACTAAATCAGACCATTGACCTTCCTTTTCATTTTTCGCATTCCATGGATACTGGGGAATGTCATTTATGTACACTGGATATCTGCAGGATGCTGTGTTGTTACCTGGATCATACAAAGGGTTGTAGAAAATGCTGTTAACTGTTAATAGCTTTTGCCCGCAGGATGGTGGGCTCTGCATTTGGGCCTATCGAAGTGAGTGGCCAGTTGTATTATGTTTTGTTACCAGAAGTGCGGTAAACACCTTCGTGGTCCCATTTATGCTCATTCCACCCATAGGGTGGCTACCTCAGTGACTTGTTTCCAGACTCTGTCCATTGCTGACATTTGTGCTGCTGCCACTTGGAGTGCTGTTCATACATTTATTAAACAGCACAGTCTGGACATCATCTCTGGTAGGTGTCCCAGCTTTGGCCTCAGTGTTCTGCATGGCCTCCTTGCTCAGGATCATTATGTCTTACTGTTATCCCTCTGTGCTTGGTACTGCTTGGAAATGGTTCTGTGATATTGCTCAGTGGAGGGAGATATCCTTGAAGGAGACAGAATGTAGCAGTAGTTCTTAGAGAGAATCTCCTCCGTTGAGTCACAGCTCTCCTTCCTTCCTTCCCCTCCTTGTTTTGGTGACGGGCAACAATACTACCTGCTCCTACAAGCTGTTTCTCCTCTGATGCTTCAAACGGCATCTGTACTCAGTTTGCCATAGCCTCTCCTGTGTACCTGGTTTGAGTCTGGTTGCCTTGATGCCTGCCAGTCCAGTGACCCTCAAGCCTGATCTCTGGCAGGGAACTAAGGCATGCTGGGACTTACATTATATAGGCGCCAGTGAGGCGCGCGTCGACATGGGTGGCTGCAGTTGGGGGATTATTTCGGGCGGTCCTGACACCATCTTACAGTTCCATGATGTGGCTTAATGGAGCAGATTCCCTAGATGATCTGCTGTTACAGTAGGTAGCTATTCTTTTCAAAAGGTGGATGTGTGCTCAGACAGTGCAGTGACAGTCGGGTACATAAATAATCAGGAAAGCACTGAATATTAGTTTATGCTCTTGGCAGCTGTAAAAGTGCTTCACAGGATGGAAGAGAACCTCCACTAGGATATTAAATAAACTGAAAGGATTGATTAGCAGTGTCACGCATGAAACACCCATTTTTCTATAAGGTCAGCGAGCAGAGTTTGTTGCATGGTAGTTTGCTGTTGGCTCAAGAAAAGAGATTTTAAACATTGGGTGTTAAAATTTTTTTTTGAGAATTCAAGGGATAGCCATACAGCTGTTAACTGTTATAAATAAAAAAAAAATCTGAAGCAGCCTTAACGTGAAGGTAAAAGGGCACTTTATCAGAAAGGAGGTAGGATGGGTCACCATAATGTGCACTGCTGCTTTAAATTTTGAGTTGTTGATTTTTTTTTTTATGACAAGAAGTGGGAAATTGAATGTAAACCATCCCAGGGGAATAATATCATTCATTCAAATAGTTCACTTTATTCCTGAAGTGCAGTGCAAAGTATTGTATGGTATTGTTTCTGTGAGGAGGCCTGATGCTATTTCAGTAATATAAGGGAGGCCTGACATTTTTTAATATCTTGGGGGAGGTTCACTGTGACTAAATATAAGAATTGTTGGTCTAGTGCTGTGTAATTCAGATAACTGTTAACATTACCCTTTGATATGCATAGCATTTTGCTGTGCATACTAACTATTTAATACCCTGACCTATTAGCTCTTCTACCAGGAGAGCTTACACTACTGGCAGACCAGTACAGTCGCCAGATTGTGCAGTCCAGTGGGCAATTTTATCCCAGAATGGTTTTCATTCCAGTGGCAGTGCTTTGGGACACCAGAGATCAATCTCTTGCCTCCAGAGAACTCTCAAGTTCTCAGGTTGTTGAGCCTTTTCTGGTGTCCACAAGTGGAGGTAGTGGACAAACGCTCTTGGATGTGGGAATCCTGGTTGGCCCATCTTTTTTCCTTCACCATAATTTCTTCAAATGGTACCAATAGAAATTCAGGCTTCCATATGAAATATCCTCCAGGTACTCTGGAGTGGCCAGGAATGCGTTGGTTCTCAGATCAGGTAATCTTTTCCGTTAGGTATGCTTGTTGCCTCGGGAACCATTTAGGCCTGCTTGTGGACTTCTGCCGGGGTAGGACCCTGTGTTTTGCCCTATTCTAGATAATTTGCATTTGACAGCCAAGCTCTTGAAATGAGGATTCTGCTATAGCTTGTTTATTTGTCTTGAGACAAGAGGACAGGTCATATCGTCCAGGTAGATCCATATGTCCTCTGTTTTAGACTGGATGTGGAACACCTTCAGCAGTTGGGCACAAGTTCATGATTCAATTAAAAGAAAGCCCTGAGGCTTAGAATAGCGTCTTTTAACAGGCCAGAGTAGTTAGGGGCTCGGCCTGTGCTCTTTGGGGTCAGTGTTTAGCGTTGGGTGCTGTTGGAACACATTGATGATTCCAAGCTTGGAACGTGTTCTGGCTTACTCAGATTTTTTTTTTTTTTTCAGGCAGTCACAAAAGTCAAGCATGCATTCTGGTGGTTTACTGTATGGTTTCAGGTCTCACTGTTTATCAATTTTGCACAATCCTTTTGGCTACTATTGCTGAAGATGTTCTCGCCATCTAGGTGTGTTTTCCTGATAGCTGTCTGTTCTGCCAGACAGAATTGTGGGCATCGTCTCTTTCCTGTAAAGAATCTTATTGCATCTTTCCCCACGGCTGTCATACTCCAGAGAATAAGGACAGTGCTATTTCCTCTCTCCTCTTTCCTGTGAACCAAGTGGTGCTCCACCTGTTATTCTTGTCCAAGGGCAACAAAGCCCACAGAAGTTTCTTAACACAAATGTATTTATTTGCAGAGTGATCAGAATGTACCTGGTATAGTGTCTGTTTTTTTTTTTGTAATCCTAACTGATTTTCTAAGAATCCGTCTTTTCCATAGAGCCCCACTCTTTGATCTTTGGACCCGAGGCACCCGGGCTGTGCAGGAGCAAATCATTTTAGTAAGGATGTTGGCATTGGCCATTGGAAACAGTGCATATGTGACACCCGTGGTGTTGCACGCTACTCCAGTAGCCATTTCCAACAACCTAATTACTTGAGTTCTGTTTTTCCTGCCATGAAGTGCACACGATGGGGACAGATTGCACCTAAGTCTCTGTGTTTCATCTTGGTTTCTATTTTTTTTTTCTTAGAATGTCCTGTCCACTTTTTTTTTTTATACTCATCCTGTCCACTTTTAAGGAGGAAAGAAGAAAAAGGTGCCCTCCCTCCCAACATTGCCCCTGCGGGAAAAGTATTTCCTGCACAGACTGCCATTTAGTTTGTACGGGGCCTTAGCTCTGAACACAAAATGCATTCCTGTGATGCCTGCTTCTCTTTTGTCTGCTGGACGCTGGGGAATTGATACTTTCAGCTGGGCAGACTGGTACCCCCGTTTAGCGGCAGGCCTTAAACCAGGAAGTCATCAGGTAGGTCTTTGAACAGTGCCCCCAGTTCCCTTCGCCGCTCTCCAGTGTCACTTGACGTATGGAACCCTCCCATCCCCCAGCATGCTTTGGTGGTGGCTTCAGGCACACCCTGGTGAACCCTAGCTTCCTTCAGGGGGCTGGGGTGCACCCACCAAAGCCTAGTCATCTTAAGTGCACCCTAATATTTCTCAAGAATTAAATTTATGCAATATTGTAGTAGTCATCAGTATGAATCGTTGTTAATTCTATGTTTATGTATGTTTGTGTCATTTATATTTACTTAAAAGTTGGTATTTATATTTGATGGACTTTTTGAGCCATCTTGTAAATGTAGTTTGTTATTGTACTGTGCCTTGGTTAAAGAAAAGCCATTTAAATTGTCTGTCAGTCAAAGCAAATATCTTGTGCAGTACTTCTTTACCTGAAGGGGGCTACATTTAGTGTTTCCCCTTCACCTTCAGAGTTTTGCCATAGTACCTGCATAGTGTAAAATTTGATTTCTGGACTACATCTTTGTATTTTAAATTGTTTACCCCTCATTTTCTTTACTCACCAGGTCTACAAATGTGTAGTGAAGACCTGTTCTCAGACATTCCAGAAATTGGAGACGTTTCTTGAACATATCAAGACCCACCAGGAGGAGATGACATACCG
Organism: Neoceratodus forsteri; assembly: GCA_016271365.2. Classification (NCBI taxonomy): domain Eukaryota; kingdom Metazoa; phylum Chordata; order Ceratodontiformes; family Ceratodontidae; genus Neoceratodus; species Neoceratodus forsteri. The sequence continues at coordinate 22,010,277 of JADMNL010000037.1, read as the reverse complement.
CTGTCACTTGTGCAGTAAAGACTTCCCATCGCTGTATGATCTGGGGGTCCATCAGTATTCCCACAACCTCATACCACAGCAGCAGAGCCCCAAGAAGGGCCTCGGGCTCTACAAGTAAAGACTCCAGTTCTTGAACGGTTTGCAGAATTTTTAAACCACAGCAATATCAGAAAGATACACACTGACCCTAAACATAAAACAAACCTTTGACTTCATAGACAGAAATATATTCTTCTGGTTCAGTTTTAAAATTCATTAATTTCAAAAGGTGCCCTATTTGTACGGCTGCAGTGGGCATAGCCCTGCAGATGTCTTGCAAGTACATTTGAGAAAAGGGAGCTTTCCAGATACCGAATGAACTTGTTTTAGTGGAGGTGAACGGCAGTCACTGTGCGTTCACCACACTATTTTGTCTGGTACTGGCGGAACACGGCACTGTCCACCATGTCCAAGATGGCGGCTGGAGTTGAGTGTGCATGTGTGACAACTCGCGCATGCGCATTCAACTCCATCCACCGTCTTCGACACAGCAGACAGTGCTGTGTTCCACCCGCTCGGCTGCAGCCATACCAGCTCTAGCCAGAATTTGTTCTGAGACTCTCGTGCTTCTTTAAAAGCCACATGTAAGACAGAGCCCCAGACCTGACTGTTACTTTTATGCCACTGGCAATTCAAAGAAAAGAAATAATGAAAACTAGCTATACAGAGAAAGTAAATAAACGTTCCTAAAGACAGAAAGGGGAGAGCAGTTATGGACCAGACAAGGGGAAGTACAACATTCACATTTAATGCTCGACATACCCTTGTGCCCGCCCTGTTCTTTCTCATGTTACTAGGAAAAATCCTGAAGGGAATTGCCGTGCTTTTTGGAAGTCTGTATGCAAGGTGCGCTAAGAAAATATCCTTAACTTGGGTAATTACTCCGTTTAAACAGTGGTTATCTGATGGACCAAATGTTTGAAACATATCACATCATTTGTAACTAAAAGATGGTCCCACTAAGTGCAGTGTGCCTCTACTGTTTTTTTTTTTTTTTGTTAGTAATCACAAGATGTGTATTTTTCATTCTGCCTGATGACCTGTGGAGGGCTAGGGAGCTTACACCGCTGCTCAGGGCATGCTGTGATTGTGCAAGGTCAACAGTGGCTGTGCCGATGCCTAGGGAGATGGACAGGACTCATGAGGGTGTAACTCCGCTGGCCATCATCTGATGAAGGCTTGCTGGTACATGTTGCATGTAGTGATTTGCCTGCAACTGGATCCAAGTAGCTTTGTGGGGAGGATATCCCTCCCTGGTGCCCCTGTCATGGAGGAAAAGCAGTAGGGGAAAAGCGGAAATAGACATGACAGCAGTTGATCATGCTTGGTGGTTGCTGTTGGGGTTGAAGGGAAGACAATATGTGGCTGACCAGAGCATAAAAATCTCTTTATGGGGGTGGGGGCAAAACAAAGTTATTTCCTCATGAAGGAAACCTGTCAGAAAGGGTTTACAACTACCTGGATTCCGTTTTCATAATCACACTTGCGCAGTATACTGAGCATGCATGAAGTCATCGGAAAGCCGATTGACTAGTGCTTCAGCTTCTCTCCTTCGTCTTGCGCCATTGCCGCTCCATGCCTCAGATCTTCCTTTCCATTGGAAATGTAAGGTCGCCCCTTTTGCAACAGTATGATAATGGAAGGGACTTCATATTCATCTGATCCATCCCTCCCACTGCATGGCAGTGTATGTACCCAGTCTGAGTATTGACACACCTACAAGCTTAACAGCTGGAATATTACCCTACTCATGATGTGTAATCCTTATCCCCATTCTCCCTAAGGAATCGGTCTAGTCCTGCATTGAAAACCTGAGCAGTACTAGTTTGCACAACTTCAGTGGATAGGATAGTCAATATGTTAACTACCCTCTATGTAAAGTAAATCATTATAATGCGCCCCCCGAGGGCATGCCTACTAGATCTTACAAGAATCTGTCTTTTCCAGAGTCCCACTCTTTGTTGTCAATGTCGGAAGAGGCTGGTGGCATTAGTGTTTAGCAACAATGCATGTAGCTATCCCTGCACCTGCAGCTTATATAACGGCACCTGATCCAACCGACTCTGTTCCTTTTTACACCGCCATTGAAGCATAGTGCATTACTTGTCATGGACCAGGACACTAGGTTACATACAAATAACTTTCTAGTTTCGTTTGTAGCATTTCTATCACTGAATTTATTTTTTTGTAGTTATAATTACCAAATATTTTCATAGCCCTATCTTCTTTTATGTTTGAAAACCATTATGACGTATAGGGCCTCTGGCACTGAGTTTGTGTCTGGCCACCACTCCTCTGTGGGCGCGTGTTCTGGCACTGGGCAGTCTTACAACCAGGAGGATAGGCAGTCCCCTGGTATTAGTAAAAAAAAAAAAAAAACAGTTACAGCACTGCATTGGGTTCTGGGGACTACTTGACCTTTACCTCATCTTCACATAAAAAGACTAAAGAAAAGTGACAAAACAGTTCTAGATTGGGTTCTCACCATTCTGCCCGGAGGCACTTGTCTCCCGTGGGTGTGGCAGTCCTGGTGTCCCTTCCTTTATCACACTGAACTTCCTTGCATCTTCGGGGCCAACTCTTCCATCTCTCAATACTCTTCCTACCTTACGAGGGTGCACTGGATGAGCTCCTTGGTCAATGGACAGCTCTGATGGAGCAGTCAGTCCTCTGCATCCTTCCCTGCTTGCAGTACTGAGACTTACTCAGGATTGGTGCCCTGTTTGGTACCAGTACCTCGTTCTATGCCAGTGCTGCCAGTGACATGCGTGCCGTTGGCAGCACCAGGGCCATCAGAGAGGGACAGTGCTGTCAGCGGTGCCAGTGGCTTCATCATAGACTCTTCCCTCAACACCAGGGTCTTTTTCAGTGTTTGTGCAGCCTCTCCATGGAGTGCTACTGCTAGCATCAGAACCAGCCTCGGTGCCAGACTGGGAAGACAAGAGAAGCAGATATTGCAAGTTTAGAGAACCATAGAATGTTCTGAGGGAGGACCCCCAGTCAGAAGTGGGTTCACTATATTTAGCTGTCATTGACTGTAGCGGGTCAGGGGTTATGTGGGTCCAGGGCTGCATACCTAAATAGCAAGAAGACCACAGATCCCTGTGTAGACCACTGAGAGTGACCAGTAACATAAAAAACATACATAGAGAGCACTGTGAAATCAACACAAGTAGTATTCTGTGGAAGTTGTGGGTATGGGCTGGCTGTAATAGTGAGCACAGGGCCCTCCAGCGGCTGCCTGAAGACATGAGAAGAAATATGGTAACTAACCTGGATATTAGCACAATAGGCTGAAACTTGGGGAAAAAACAGTCAGTCACTTATAACGTACTGCAAGTCAATCAGAAAGATACATCCTTCCCCACCCCCACCCTACCATTTCCCAGTGCATGCCTATAATATGATATCCGTGCTGAATCACACACTTTAGGTTCTTGTCTGGCTGGGGAGATCTAAGGTGATCTAAGATGTAAGATCTGACACAAAGCTCTGTAACAGAGTAGACACACCAGAGGGTGTAGACAGAATGAGAAGCGACCTGCAGAAACTTGAAGAATGGTCAGGGGTTTGGCAGTTGAAATTCAATGCAAAGAAGTGAAAGATAATGCATATGGGGCACAAAAACCCTGGCACAATATATCAGTTGGGGGGGTGAGGATATAGCATGTACCAAGCAGGAAAGGGATCTTGGGGTTATCATCTCTGATGACCTCAAGGTAGGGAAACAGTGTGACAAGGCAGCAGGTAAAGCAAATAGGATGCTGGGATGTATAGGCAGGGGCATCACCAGCAGGAAAAGTGAGGTCATAATTCCGCTATACAAGACACTAGTGAGGCCCCACCTGGAGTACAGTGTACAGTTCTGGAGACCATACCTACGTAAGGACATAGACAGGGTAGAGAAGGTTCAGAGGAGGGCAAGAAAAATGGTGCATGGATTGCATCACAAGTCCTATGAAGACAGGTTGAAGGAACTGAACATGTACTCCCTGGAGGAGAGGAGGGAGAGAGGGGATATGATAGAGACATACAAGTATCTTACAGGGAGGAACAGGGTGCAGGAAAACACTATTTTTAAGCGAAAAAGATGTTCCAGGACTAGAGGGCATGGGATGAAGTTGAAGGGAGGACGATTCAGAGGAAACATGAGAAAGAATTTCTTCACAGAACGGGTGGTGGACAAGTGGAACACCCTGCCAGAGGAAGTGGTGGGGGCTGAAACAATCACGGGATTTAAGAATGCATGGGACAGACATAAAGGAATTCTGGAGGTCAGGGTAAGGTGCAACAGACTTCTAGGAAAACAAACTGAACTTACAAGCTCAAATGGGCAGACTGGGTGGGCCATAGGTCCTTATCTGCTGACACTGTCTATGTATCTAGCCAGCGTGGCCCAGTTAGAGCAGAAGTAGTAAGAGGCTAAATAACCATTCTCTGTATGCTTTGCAGGGTAAATCTTGGCTGGCGTAGGGGGTTGCACCATGTCCTTAGTCTTCTAGGCAGAAGACCGTGATGAGAATTACAGTTGTGGGGTACAGCCTGCAGGTTTGGAGGGGGGGGTTCTGTCATGAGTGTTGTAAGGAGGGGGTAGTCCAGAACTGGCGGCTTCACGGCCACCCCGCCTGACAGGCTCCACAGACAATGGCCAGTAGGAATGGTTATACCCTTTCCTACATATACACTACTGGTTGCCCCCACTGCAGGCAGCTCAGTAGGGTCGTTGGGGGGGGGGGCAGCATGGTGGTGTCATGAGTGCAGTGTCCCCCTGAAATATGGGTATACGAAGCGTGTCAGCCTCCTCCCATAAGTCAGCCTACATTGAACCACTGTGCCCTAAAAGGTCTCAGTAGGTAATAACCAGTGTAACTGTAACTCTTATAACAGTGTAATAACCGGAGTACCAAGTTTACCCAGAGCCTGAAAGAACATTAAAGCACACACAGAACCACTCAACATGAGTTACTAGGGAGTGCACAGCCGTGTGTTGTAAGCATGTGGCACGCTTGCAGCTGCTGCACTGAACCATCTGGCATTCCCACCTGACTAGGTGCGAAGTCTGACGTGATCTTACTGACCATGTCAGCAGTGTGGATCCGAGCTCCTAAATGAATTGAAAGTATATCTGCAACAGAAGCAGGGTGCTGGGATCAGAGCTGGTCGTGGTGGGGGCAGACCCAGAGCCCCAAACAACGGACCCTGTGCCCTCTCGACCGCCGTGCACAGATCATGGCCATG